>CM059189.1:80962164-82163036 GCA_030323885.1 Branchipolynoe longqiensis | reverse complement strand
AGGAAAAGGGGCAGAGAGCTGGAAGGCGGCTGGAGGCTGAGTGCCTGAGGGAGGCCGGCGGGCGGCCTTATAAGGGGGGAAGTGAGCAGAGGCAGGAGGGGGGTGAGTCGCTCAGGGCCGGGGGGAGGTGAGCAGTGGCGGGGGTGAGTCGCTCAGGGGCGGGGGGAGGTGAGCAGTGGCAGGGGGGGTGAGTCGCTCAGGGCCGGGTGAGTCGCTCTCCCTCCCCTCGCATCAAACGAAATGCTTCGCATTACGACCAATGTTCACAAAGGTGTAGGCCAACAGGCTAGTGTAAAAATTTATTAAGCCTGATTAATAAATTTATTAGCCCAAAAAAGTTTATCTGTGTCTGGTTTTGAATTGTCCATGTTGCCGGAAACATGCATAATTCAAAATACCTGACTACGGGCTTGATATGATAAATACCATAGATACCGTTCGGAGCATGCGTTGCTATGGACCGAGTTAACTTCCGGTAGGGAATGCGAGTACAGTTCAGTTCTTACCTGGCCGCTGTCATATACGGAGTGTTGACACTGCAGTGGAATTTTGTCCAACCCACCCACCCATCAGCCAGTCAAGCTTTCATGCTTGAGAGCTGAGAGATGATGATCCAATTGTGCAATTTAATGAATGTTGCTGTGAGAGGTGAAAGTGCAAAAAAGTGGTTGAGTGTGCCAGATGTGAGCTGTTTGTGTGACCGTGATCTACTGTAGCTGCTTCATCATGTCTTCTGTTTCAAGCTTTCATTACAGAAATGAATAGAGAAAATTTAAAGCTATATCATATAGGAGTATGAAAATATACAATTACTGAGATGACCTGCATATAAGTAATGAAATTATGATACATAATAATTGATTCTGATATTCCCTGCACATAAGTAATGAATAGTATATTAGAAAATGACTTAGGTTGTACTACCTGAGCAAATAGACTAATAAAAGCTAATAGACTCAATTGTATTATTGAGTAAAAGCGTATATATAATAATGTTCACAAAGGTGTAGGCCAACAGGCTAGTGTAAATATTTATTAAGCCTGATTAATAAATTTATTAGCCCAAAAAAGTTTATCTGTGTCTGGTTTTGAATTGTACCAGTAATTATTCTATATCCTGCAACCTTTTACTCTGATATTTAGTTACATCACTATAACAAAGCGTGACCAGGCGGCTCCATTAGTGACCCGGGAACTTCAGCGTCCCGGAAATGACATATTACAGAATCAATAAGCAAGAGTCACGTCAAATTGTGTATGCCATTGAGTCAATACAAAGTCAACTCACTCAACCATGCATTGAAATACCAGCCATGGACAATTCTCATCTGTTATGCGGGCACATGCCATCGCTTCAGAATGTGGACTTGAGGCGGGGGGACGGGGGGGGGGTAGGGACAGGGGTGAGGGTGAGGGTTGGTAAAAAGGAAACATACAAAACATGGTGTGTCGACAACTTGTTTGATGTATTATTTATTTATTTATTTACGTACACATCTGTTCAACTATGACAACACCAACAACAATTTTGATGAGATGGCTGCAAAATCTTATGCCATTTCCTGACAATCTAATCTGACATTGATTATGTGATGGTACATGATTTTCTGTCCATGAATGACTATGAAAGGCGAGAACGTATTTCTAACCATTTAAAAAAAGAGGACATTTGAGAATAGTGTTAAAAGAATAATGTAAAATATGCTTAAAAGACATCCAGGCACGAGTGGAGAACACAGGAGTATGTAAACGAGATGACGTCAGAGGTAAAGGGTGCCGGCGGTTCAGGCCCCTCATCATCATCATCATGCTGTCGGTCGCGATGCGACAAAGACTGCTTTCATTACTTGACTGCCGCTCTCCATTTAGCTCTCTGCTGTGAGAGTTGCATCCATGAGTCGGTCTTAATGTCTCTCAGCTTCAGGTTTCTCTTGATGGTATCCTTGAACCGGAGACAAGGGCACCCTCTCTTTCTGTGGCCAGAAGACAGTTGAGAATAGAGGATCTGCTTTGGTAGCCTGTCTGATGACATCCTCATGAGGTGTCCAGTCCACCGGAGATTCTTTTTGATCAGAAGATCTTCCAAAGAGGGCAGCCCCGGTCGTTCGAGTATTTCCTTATTTGTCACTTTGTCCTTCCAGGTTAACCTCATGATTGACCGCAGATGTCCCATCATGAAGGCATGCAGCTTTTTCACCTCTCGTCTGTACACTGTCCAGGCCTCGGCTCCATATAGTAGGCCCCTAGAGGGTGAATAAAGCATTCAATATCCAGAAGTCAAAGTGTTCAGACGTCGTACTTTCACATGGTGTCAGATAAGGACAATGCTGCTGGCTAACATGCATGCCGGGCCTCAGGCCGCCAGGTCAGCTCGTCCTCTGCAACAACGCACGATCGAACTGGAAAACATGGATCAGAGCATATAACATATGTGCCAAGGCTTCAGGAGTCATTACAAAAACAGAACGAGTACAATGCTGCATCTTCCTTCACGTCACAGGCGAAGAAGCCCCGAAGGTTTTCGCCAACATGGCCATCACACTTGCCGAGGACAAAATCAGGCCGCTAACAGAGGCATTTCAAGCATGCTGTACCAGTAAATTGAATTTAATAATAATACGTTACCGTTTCAACTCACATAATCAAGCCAGCGAAAACATGTCTACATATATCACAGCCCTCAGGGACAGAGTGAAAGATTGTAAATATGGGCCAATTGAAGAATCGCTGTTGCGCGATCGTTTAGTTGCTGGAGTCAAGAACATGATGTTGAGAAACAAAATGATGCAAACGGCTGATCTCACACTTGAAAAGTGCATTAACAGTGAATTCAGTACTGACCAGTTGGAGGAAAAGAAATCGGACGTGGAGATGAAAGAAATTGATTTTCTGAACAGATATGCGAATACGCATACCAGTGCACCGGTGGTTCGTCTGGCTGGGCCGCCATCTTGGAAATCGCCATCTTGGAAGGCCGGAAACAACATCGGTGCAGGCGAATTCAAGATTCAATGTCAAAACTGTGGTTACAAACACCGGGGTGGAGTCTGTCCGGCGAGGGGCAAGACTTTCGTTGCCTGCAAGAATGTCGGGCATTTTTGGGAAGGTTTGCCGGAGCAAACTTGGCAGAGTCAATGTGTTGACCGTGGAAGAACCCGACCCTCACAACACCGAACAAAACCCAGATATGGCGGAAGTCAATGTGTTGATGATGGATCTGTTTGTTGGTGCCATCGAGCACATCACCAAACAAGAAGCCAAACTCTGGTATGCGACCATCCGAGTGAACAGTCATCCAGTCAAGTTCAAGGTCGACATAGGATTGGAGGCGAAAATTCTTCCAAGGAACATCTTCGACAGGGTCGCATCGGTGTGGCTGACGAACACCAGGTGTTCGCTTGTGACATTTTCGGGGCATCGGATCACTCCCGATGGCGAGGCTTCGATCGAGATCAATGGCAGAAACTTTACATTCCAAGTGGTGCGGGACTGTCAACCTATCTTGGGTAAACAGGCTTGTGTTGTGTTGAACTTGTTGGCGCGAGTTGACGAGATGACCTCTGGTGTGCCGATGAGCATTTCCACCCCGAACAACGTCCACAGCCCGAAAGCAGATGATCTGGTAAGCAAATACAAAGATGTTTTTCAAGGTTTAGGCCTGATAAAATCGAATGCTGTCATCCATATTGACAAATCTGTACAACATGTTGTCGACCCACCGAGGAGGATCCCGTACACGATTCAAAATAAGGTGCATGACAAACTAAAACGCATGGTAAAAATGGGTGTAATTGTCGAACAGAATGAACCTACTGAATGGGTAAATTCTATAACAATTGTTAAAAAACCTAATAAGATAAGAATCTGTCCGACAAAGTTGAACTAAGCTATCAAAAGGGGGCCATTCGCTACTAAAACTATTGACGAAATTATCGCCAAAACAGCGAATGCACAGTATTTCTCAGTTTTAGACGCAATGACAGGGACAACATCATCACAGAAATAAGATATTCAACTTGATGTCCCATTAAGAAAATAATAATTAAAACCAACCAGCACCCCTGGGTAGACAATGACCTGCTAACACTCATCACAGCCAAAAGTAAACTGGGTGATAAAGCAAAGTGCACAGAAACTATAGAAGACAAACTGGCCTACCATATCACCAGAAACAACTCTCTCAAAGCTGTGAGAACAGCAGAAAAGAAATACATAATAAAGCAGGACAAAGACTGGGAAAGCAACACAAACAATTTCTGGAAAAATGTAAACCTATTATTGCCCAAAAATAACAAAGAAGAGCACACAAACTTCCAAGATAATGAAGGGACAATGCTCCCAGACAAAGATGCAGCAAACAAACTGAACACACACTTCATCACAATAGGGCAAAAGCTGTCAGAAAAATAAAAAAGCATTTGACACAGTAGACCATAAAATACTACTGGAAAAACTAAAAACCATGGGCATAAAATCCAACACTATGGATTGAATAAAATGCTACCTGAACAACAGGCAACAGAAAACAAAAATAAACAATACACTATCAGACAACCAGCCTGTTACATGTGGTGTACCCCAAGGGTCAGTGTTAAGGCCACTGCTCTTTATAATTTATATAAACGATCTTGAAAAATGGTTGCAAATTCAATGCCTCCAACTAACTCCAGATGACCCAGTCATATATTCAAATGGCACCACAGAAGAGGAGGTAATAACTAAACTATATAAACTCTTACTAAAACTAGATGAGTGGTGTGAGTCCAACAAAATAACCATCAACACAAGCAAATCAAAAACAGTACTCTTCTCACATAAACAAATGCCAGAAAGAAAACTACACTGTAAGCTAGGAAACCAAACATTAGAAAATTTAGACCATTACAAATACCTATGCCTTGAGTTGGACAGCCAACTAAACTACAACCTATGTATAAATAAAATTATCCATAAAGTAAACCGCAAACTGTGGCTATTTCCAAAGTTATGAGACTACATGACACAAGAAATGTTAATAAAAATCTTCAAGGGCATGGTGGTCCCCTATTTTGACTATGGGCATGTAAACTACACGGGTGCGAAAAAAGAACATCTAAAAAAACTGCAAATAGTAATATAATTTCCCTAAAAATCTGCCTGAGAGTAGACAAGCTGCACCCCACCTATGACATACACAAAAGAACCAAAGTGAAATTACTAGAAAATAGGAGAATACTTCATTTGAAAACATTACCATATAGCTATAGTCAAAACAATAAACTCCTAACAAAACCACAAAGGGCTACTAGAGAAAATAATGTGCCACTACTAAAGCAGACCAGAAGCCAAATAAAAGCTCATGAGAGAAGCACGCTGGAAATGGCTGCCAAGGTGTGGAATGCCCAAAAGATAAAGGAAGACAAATTCCTGTCCTAAATCATACAAAAAATATCTTTTCAAAATAAGGCTAGGAAATCCCCACTAAGCTGCATTGCAAAGGGGCATGTGATATGGAAATAACCATGCCAAAAGTAGCCAGATAGCACACCACACAGCTACATACAAGCCTATGATATGTAAATAGGAGTAGGCTAGTCTAGTGGTAAGAGTAGAACAAAATAAAATACATATACGCCGAGAAAATCCAAAAAAAACTAACATAGGCTACTAACCATACCAACCAACTATCTATCTGCTACTGAAATGCAGGCAATCAAATACCTTATCAGCAGCTATTGTGTGATAAGATAACACCAACACTACAACTGGCCAGCATTGAAAACAAGCCTGAATACCCGGGCTTATATGCTATGGAAAGTATAAATGCAGACTCAATAAAAAATAAAGAAAATAGCAAATCGAGCTGGACTATGAAAGTTCACTATTGTGCATGCTTACTACTCCATGGGGCCTGTACAGGTACAACCGTCTGCCTTTTGGCATCAAAACAGACAGTGACATTTTTATTCAGGAAATGCACCGTATCATGGGTGATATATCCTGGATAGGCATCGTGACAGACAATATTTTGGTATATGGGTCAACCATGGAGGAACACAACGACAGGCTGAAAGCAGTCCTGGACCGAACCAGGGCGGTAAATCTTAAACTAAATGACTCAAAATCTTTGATATGCAAAACTACAGTGAAGTATGTAGGTCATCAACTTACCCAATGGGGTGTAAAACTAGATCCAGACAGAATACATGCCATTGTAGACATGCCAGAGCCACGTGACAAACAAGGCATGAAGAGGTTCCTGGGCATGGTTGGCTATGTTCACAAGTTCATACTGAACATATCCGAGATCGCAAAACCACTGCGCCCGCTCCTTGCTAAGGATGTTGTATGGCACTGGCAAAGCAAACAGCATGTCGCATATGACCAACTAAAAGAAAGATTGAGAACTGCTCCTGTATTGTCATTCAGGTAGATGCTTGTCAGTAAGGTCTAGGTGCCGTAATCATTCAGGATAACAAGCCAATCGCACTCGCATCTTGACTCAGCGCAGTGTGGCTATGCCACTATCGAAAAAGAAATGCTCGCAATATGTTTTGGCTGTCAGAGGTTTCATGACTATATCTTCGGCAAAGAATTTAAAATTCAAACCGATCACAAACCGTTAGTGGCCATCATGCAGAAGCCGAGACATAAGCTGTCAGCACGTATGCAAAGAATGTGAATGCGATTGCAAAATTACAACATACAGCTATGCCACGTTAAGGGGTCTTTAATGTTCTTTGCAGACACGTTGTCCAGAGTACACAGCGCTAAACTAAGTCACGCTGACCTATTTGACGACACACTCAGCATCAGTGCAGTGGGCATGCAATCATCCAGTCTGTAAAGTAAAATTGTCAAAGAGTATGAAAATGATGTATCCATGTCCATGTTAATAAGACATATCGAAAATGGTTAGGACACTGCATATACACATACACCGCCATGTCTGGGACAGTACATTCCACACAAAGACAAAGTCACAGTAGAAAACAACTTCGTAATGAAGGGCAATCGTGTCATAGTACCTCCAAAACTCCATGATGAAATGATTGAAGCATTGCACGAGACGTACTTAGGTATCACTTAAGGCTGGCGCACACCTCCCATTTACGATTCGCGCACTAAAACTCGCAACTCGACCCGACCCGCTTAAAACTGAAAACGGGCCGATTCATTTTTTGAATCGCGAATCGCAATCGTAATTGGCCGGTTTTAGCCCTAAAACTGAGGTTTTATGCGCGAATCGCAATCGCTAGGTGTGCGCTCCCCGTGCACACCTAGCGATTTTTGTGTGCGAAACGGGCAGTTTTAGGTCGTATACGGTAGGCGGGTGCGCACAAATGGTAGGTGTGTGCCGGGCATAAGTCCAAGCCACTAGCACGTGGCTGCATGTTCTGGCCTAACATCAACAAACAAATTGAGGAAAAAGTGAGTCGTTGTGACACATCCCAAAATAACCGAAAAAATTTACATAACAAACCACTGATAAGTCACCTGATAACATTTCAACCTTATGAAAAGATAGGCGGCAGTTAGACATTCAGTTTTGATCCTCCACGGTGGGAACATTTCACCACCCACCCACCCTCTTTTTTAAGGACTACTACGTAGGGGTCAGCTCCGGCGGCCTCAGAGCCTCTGGCCATCCAAGACGCCCCTCTCGACATCGACGAGATCGACTGAGAGACCCCCATTGTGTAGCCCTCCCTCACTGTGCTAATAAATTACTTTACTCCCAAAAGGTCTCCGGCTTCCTTCCTCGAATCGGCTGACCTATGGTTGAAAGCTAAGTATTTACGGTGTTATTTCATCATTACTTTATTATTGTATTTTAAACCCGTAAAACCGATGTGAATTTGACCATTTTAAAGATATATGCATATCTCAAAAATACTTGTGAAGGGTGAATGTAAAAGACATCCAGGCACGAGTGGAGAATAAAGGAGTATGTAAATGAGATGACGTCAGAGGTAAAGGGTGCCGGCGGTTCAAGTCCCTGGACAGTGAATAAAGCATTCAGTATCCAGAAGTCAAAGTGTTCAGATGTCGTACTTTCACAAATAGTGACTAGACTATCCCATGGTTATGGCATGTCTGGGAAAGTGGTTTTCTAGTTGTTACTATGTTTTCTAGCACAACATACATTTTCACACAAATGCAAAGCTATCAACTAGCTTAAAATACCAAGGCATAAAACATAAGTGGACAAAACATAGATGTATTGATGCTGTGTAAATTATGACCATCTGAATTTGTTGTTGTTTATGTATTAATCAGATTGTTGAATATTTCGTTACACTTAATTTCATACTATATCACACAGATCACATCACCCTGTCATTTGTAATCTTTTCAGAACAGGTGAACTTATGCTTGGTTATAACATAATATGCTACACATAAAAGTAAAATAATTCTTAAATTGAAACTCATTGAGGTTGTCTGTGGGCAGTGGAAAAGTATGTGTCATATTAAAAGTGACTAGACATTTGAGCAGGTAATAAGATGTTAGATAGATTCTGAAATCTACTCCGCTGTCTGTTCCTCCTCTTCCTCTTCTCTTCATCCTCTTCCACTTTCTTCCTCCTCTGTCTTCTTCGTCTTCTTGCTCTCCTTGTCGGTATTTTTCCTCTCTTTCTCCTACTCTTCTTCTACTTCTTCGTGTGCTTCTTGTTGGTATTATTGTTCTTGTTCTCTACTCATTCTCTTCTTCTTCTCCTCCTTCTCGGTCTCGTTGGCTTTCACCATGGTCTTGAATAAGATCTATGTCCTCCAAAGACATCTCATATACTTGGTTTGCTCATATGGAAGAGCTTGACTGCCGAATAGCTATCAAAGTACTCCGTCTCAGTGATGAGGATGCCCCTGGTGGCGATACTCGCTGGCTAGTGGATCCCGTCATCGCGAGTCAAAAGGTGGTGCACAAATCTACCAGTTGAGTTGAACCTGGAGCCAATGTTTTCCCTACTCAGCCACATACACGTCCCGTTGGCTTCCACATACACACTGTTCGGGTAATCGAGTCGACTGGATTTGGTCTGGTCATAAAGCTGAAACAGTAGCTCACTGTCTGCCCAGACTTCTTCTACATCTTCTTCATGCTCTTCTTGTCGATATTCGTTTTCTCTTTCTCCTAATCCACTTCTTCTTCTTTTTCTCCTTTTCGGTCTTATGCTTGGCCTTCACCTTAGTCTTAGATTAAAGTCTACGTTCTCAAAGACAGCTCATACACTTGGTTTGCTCATCTGGAAAAGCCTGACTGCTGAGTGACTATCAGAGTACTCCGTCTCAGCGATCAGGGCGCCCCTGGTGGCAATACCCGCCGGATAGTGGATCCCATCATCGCGAGTCAACAGGTGGTGCACAAATTTACCAGTCGAGTTGAACTTGGAGATCCGATGTTTGCCCCACCCGGCCACAAACACGTCCCCGTTGGCATCCACACACACGCCGTTCGGGTAGTCGAGTCGACTGGATTCAGTCTGGTCATTAAGCTGAAACAGCAGCTCCCCGTCTGGCCGGTACACCTTGACGGTGTTAGTCCAGTTATCGGCGACAACCACCTGGTCGTTGCCCGCCGTTGCCACGTACGCCGGCGAGTGGAACTCGGTTTGCGAGCCTAGCAACTGCAGCTGCTTCCCGTCGGACTGGTGGAGACTGACGCTCTGCCGCTCCATGTCCGACACGACGTACTGTCCGCGCGAGTTGATGGCAAGCCCGCACGGGCTTTGGAAAGTCGACTTGAAGCGCTTCCGTCCCCAACTCGACACCGATCGGCCATCGAGCGAGAAAATCTTGACGCAGTTGCTTTTCAGATCGGTGACAGCAAGATGGCCGTCGCGTGTGACAGCGAGGCGCTGCGGGCGGATCTTCCCTTGCCCAATGTTGCGGACGATGGTTCCCCGTTTCCAATTGATGACGCTGACGCGTTCATTGCCGCGGTCCGTCACGGCCAGGTCGCCGTTCGGTAGGAAAACGACGTCGGTTGGCGTGTTGAAGCGATTCGGTGCCGAGCCCACGTCTGTCAACTCCCAGAGCAGCGTGAACAACTCCGGCGCCACGTCACGGGTCGGGCTGGAGGAGATGGCCCGGCGGGAGGTGAGTTGGCTCCAGGCATTGTGAGCGCTCAGGTGATACAGGTCCTTTTGGATCTTCATGGAATGGTGCCGTCGCAGCCTGCCGTTCTCTCCGTCACCGCCCGCTGCCTCGAACGACGGCGGGGCTCCCAGTTTGTCAGCCGGGTAAGTCCCGTATCGGCGGGTCTGAGACCTGGACATCCGCAGGGAATGCGTCCGCTGGAGGGAGCATGTCCTCTCGGTACTCAGTGACAGCTGGTCACTGCTCAGGGAGTTTGTTCCCAGTAGAGACACCGACCAACTCTGGCGATTTGACTCCAATGCCGGCGACGCCCCCTCGGCCTGGACCGTGCCGAAGGAAGTGTTGCAGCGAATGGGCACGAAGATGACACTGCGAATTTCGGGGACGTCATAATTCGACAGGCACCCGAGCATTCCGTGTGTGAACGCTCCCGCATTATCGCCCAGAACCACACCGCCTTTGGAGCACAGGTCCCGCTCCGGCGTCGTCACGAGCCGGCCGGTGGAATCCTCTGTTGTAAGCGAGAAGCCGACATGGGTGGTGCCATTGTTAACGATCAGGTTCTCCGAGTGACAGTCATCGGGTGCACTAGTACTACTCTGTCCAGTGTCATTCTCCCTGTTGAGCTGCTCTATGTTTTTGAACTGCTCAGTGAGTTCTCGAAGGACTGCATGGTCGACCGGCACCTTCTTGAGTTCTGTCTGCCGATGATCATCGATCTCCTCCAGAAGTCGCTGCTCATGTTCCCTTATTTGAGAGATAAGCCTGGAAATGAAGCGCAGACAAAGTTAAATTAATAATAATAATAATAAAAGGGAATAATTAATTAACAATGGAGGAGTGAAAAGAAGTATGATTAAATAAACAGTACACTCGTGTGGATATCTGAACAGAAAAGAAATGAGTGTGAGAATGGAATAATGATATATTATTGACTCAAACTCTCACAGCAGAGAGCTAAATGGAGAGCGGCAGTCAAGTAATGAAAACAGTCTTTGTCGCATCACGACTGACAGCATGATGATGATGATTGACTCAAAATGGGAGCAGTAGACTGATCGAGGACAGGGACTTGCGATCCAGTCGGGTTTGAACTCGAGATCGTTCTTGGAACCCGATCATTATATACATAGACATACCTAGATAGTGGAAGTTGTGGTTGGTACCCTTGCCACCTGTTTCCCTCCCAATATGCCTTATACTTTAATCTTACTTTGCGCCTATAACCACAATCATGCTTATTGGTGACCAAACTTGGTAGGGTTCTTGCCTACATTTTTATTTCTTATATAAATTGCAGTGAAATGATCCTGGCGAATCTTTTATTTAGATAAATAAATAAGTATAATCTACTTTCTTTTAGTTTGAAGTAGCTTGCTAACTTTTCACATATTTGTAGTGATAACGTATCAAATGAAATTTGGCATGCACATCGAAATTCTGATGCCATAGGATTCAACAGTAACAGGTTCAATGAAATTGACTTAGTTTTCCATTTTATGCAGCAACAAACTATTTATAAAGTGCATCAGTGCCTAAGTTGGATATGTAAGATCAAACCTCACAACACAGTAGGCATATAAACCTGTGAAGGGAAACTATGCGCCTAATCACTCCGAAACGTAAATGTCTAATCAATACAAATGTATGTATCTAAGTATGTAGGTACAAAACATATAACTACTATTTTATATGTGAATTGTCAGACTATACCATATGTAAGTCTTGGAATGATTAATATTGTTATTTCAGCTGACTTTAGCTAGCTGCTGATGACAATATCAGACTCATATACATAGGTTGTAAATAACTGTATTGTCACATGGCTGGAAGACCAGTGCCACGGCGCTGACAAAAGACTTTATTCAATGAATAAACTATATTTACAACAACAAAAACCCAGGTCAGTGTCTTGGCTTAGAAAATTTGATGCTTTTATCGAACTATGCAGCTTTAATGAGTGCACCAGTACCAAAGTCTGATATGTAAGGTCAAACTTAAAGTTGCATGGTCCGATGATTTTTAGTTTCTGTTATTATCCGAGATAACTATATTAGGTTGATTATTATAATCTACCTTACTTTAGTTTGAAGTAACTTTTATTTTAAATGGCTAACTTTTGGGATATTTGAAGTACAAACATGGAAAATTAATTTTGGCAAGCACACCAAAATTCTTGACACCATAGGCTTCTGCAGGAACAGGTTCTATTAAATTGCCTCAGTATTCTCTCCTATGTAAGGACAAATGTTCAATAAGTGCACCAGTATTGAAGTTAGATATGTAGAATCAAATCGAGATAATTGTTTTGGTTTTGAAAATTTGATGTTTTCATCGGACTATGCGGTTTTAAATAAATGTGCGGGTATCGAAAATTTGATCCTTTCATCAGACTATGCAGCTTCAGGCAGTCACTGTATCTGTCAAACTCAGGGAACATGAGTTATTGTGTCAAAGAATACAATGTTGAAATGTGAGCTAGCAAACTTAAATATATAATTTCGCGACGAAATTAATAGAAATCCAAACGGCTCCCCACAATATAGCAACAACAAAATAAACTATGCACCGTTAGAAGGCATTAGTCCCCAACTCGACGTACATGATGACAAGTTTAAAACCTGATCTTGACATTTAGATCCAGAATGACACACACGGAAAAAAAAGAGGATGGAAGAAGTCCTGATGTGATTTCCTATAGACTATTTATCTGGAAGGGAAGATAGAAGGGAAAAGACCAAGAGGGAGAAGGAGAACAACATGGATGGACAACATCACTGAGTGGACAGCAATGAGCTATGCAGAATGTGTGAGAGGAACGAATGACAGGAAGAGATGGAGGTCCATTGCAGCCAACCTTCTTCGAGAAGATGGCACCCATTGATTGATTGATTTATCAAGTACGTTAGAGTTAAAACACCATGGAGTGGATCCATGGAACTTTCACTAAAGTCAAATAAAACACGCACTTACACAACTATTGTCATTAAGATAGAAACATTTAGCGGACGGGGTGACCCAATGAATACAGCACTTATTTCCCTTGTAGGAGGTCCTGGGTTCAATCTGCAGCTAAGTTAATTCAAAGTAAAGCTTGTTTTATTTAACGACGCCTCCAGAGCACATTGATTTTCGTATCATTAGCTATTGGACGTAAAATATATGGCCATTCTGACATATTTCTTTGGAGGAAACCTGCTGCTGCCACATAGGCGACACTTTCCGATAAGTTTGTTTGTTGTTGTTTTACATCCTAGCAACATCTAAGGTCATATCAGGACTGGTACCGACTTGTGACAGTGCGCACTCATGGTGACTTTATAGTGCTGTCCCACTGGGAAACCAGGCCGCCATCACCATGACCTGATATCCCACTAGTCACATCATCCTGACACTGAGCACACCAGTCCTTGCCCTATCCTATTAATGCCAAGCGCCTAGCTAGGAAGCGACATGTATAAATCTTTAAGTCATTGGTTTGACTCGACCAGGGTTCGAACCCACGACTTTCCGATAAGCAGCACTGGGTCTTTTATATGCACTTCCTCACAGACAAGACAGCATGTGCCACAGCCTTTGATGAACCAGTTGTGGACCACTGGTTGGAATGGAAACTAGCCCAAACTGCAAATGGGTCGACTAAGCAGGATCGATAGGATGACTGACACTTTCAAAGGTGGACACACTACCGCTTGAGCCCCACTCCTCAAAGCCACGTTAATTCAAGACAAAATTGATACTTATAAAATTATAGCTACCTTGATTCGTGCTCAGTATTACCAGGCTAGGGATATTAGTAGTATAATGAGCAATGACAATTATCTGTAATTGCATTTAGTCCTACACAATCAATGGATGTAAACTTTAAAAAAAAGCCAAATACACCCAACAAAATCCCAACAAAGAAAGCATGCCTCTCGATAATAACCCCTACAAGTGTTTGACTTCAAACGCCATGTATAAAAGAAAACATGAGTAATGATTGCATGTGTCTGTTTAAATTGAAAGCGATTACAATTCGGTTGATTAGGCCGATATTGGTTGCAGCAGATGCATGAACTTAAGGATGGGAGGGGAGGTGGGAGGCGGGGAAGGGGAGGCGGAGATTCGAGGGCGGGGAGGCGAGGAAGGAAAGGCGGGAGGGGAAGGTGGGGGGGCGGGGAAGGGAAGGCGGGAAAGGGAGGGCGGGGAGGCGGGGAAGGGGAAGGGGAATGCGGGGAGGGGGGAAGGGGAGGCGGGAAGGGGAGGGCGGGGAGGCTGGGAATGGGAGCGGAAAGGGGGGGTGGGGAGGCTGGGAAGGGAAGGCGGGGGGGGAAGGGAGGTGGGGAAAGGAAGGCGGGAAGGGGAGGGCGGGGAGGTGGGGGAGGGGAGGAGGAGGCGGGGAAGGGGGAGGCGGGGGGGGAGGCGGGGGAAGGGGAGCGGGAAGGGGAGGCGGGGAGGCGGGGGAGGGGAGGCGGGAAGGGGAGGGCGGGGAGGCGGGGAAGGGGAGGCGGGAAGGGGAGGGCGGGGAGGCGGGGAAGGGGAGGCGGAAAGGGGATGGCGGGGAAGGGAAGGCGGGAAGGGGAGGGCGGGGAGACTGGGAAGGGAAGGCGGGAAGGGGAGGGTGGGGAGGCGGGGAAGAGGAGGCAAGAAGGAGAGGGTGGGGAGGCTGAGGGGGAAGGGGGCGTGGAAAAGGAAAAGAAAAGAGAGGTGAAGCTGTAAAGAATATAATATAGACAAAATGTCAAGTACGTGAAGGAATTATGCAGCTTTCCTAGAAAAACGTGAAACTTAAGACGCCAGTTCTCAGTAGTCGAAAGCAGGCATATACTTAAAGTTGTATAGTCTGATGGCTTTTAGTTTCCGACATATTTTGAAAACACATTTGATTGATCATTACAATATACTTGACGTTAATGATATGGTTTTGGGTGTCTGCTGTTTTAATTTAAAAAAATAAAGAATTAGCCTGATCATTACCATTTACATTGCTTTAATTTGAAGTAACTTTGGTTATAAATGGCTAACTTCGGATATATTTGAAGTGGCCACATGCGAAATTAATTTTGGCGTGCACATTGAAATTCTGATTCAGCAGTAAGATATTCTATTAAATTGCCTCAGCATACCATTCTATGCAGTAACACTTAGTCCGATGAAAGCTTCAACTTTTCAAAACCAAAACAATTATCTAGATTTGATTCTACATATCTACGTTAGATGCTGGTGCACTTATTAAACATGTGTCATCACACATACGGGGATACTGAGTCAATTAATAGAACCTGTTACTGCAGAAGCCTATGGTGATGGAGTTTTCATGCGCTTGCCAACATTAATTTAGCAGGTTTCCATTTCAAATATCTCAAAAGTTACTTCAAACTAAAGTAAGGTAGATTATAATGAACAACCTAATATGTTTATCTCAGAAAATGAGAGAAACTCAAAACCATCGGACTATGCAACTTTAATAAGTGCACCAGTATCTAAGTTGGATGCGGAAGATCAAATCCAGATAAGTTTTTGGGTTTAGAAACTTTGATGCTTTCATCTGACTATGTATCTTTGATTTGAGATAATCTCTATCTTAAATAAATAATTTATAGGAAATAATTGAAGTGAAAACACGCCAAATTAATTTGAGTATGCTGGTAAACATATGCTTCAAGTTCAAACAGTGACAGGTTCCATTAAATCAATTTAGTATTCCTTCTATGCAGAAATAAATGTTCGATAAATCCACACCTATCTAGGCTCAAGTTTAGGTCAATATTGTGGTTTTGAAAATTAAAAGCTTCAATGGTTTATGCAGCTTAACATTTTTTTTAATTTGTCACCTTTCATTCAGAAGCCATTACATTCATGCTAGACATTTCCATTATGCGACAATTATTATCTTAGCAATACACAAATCAATGCTTCAACTATTAACAAAAAATAACCCAAAGAAAAACCAGAAATGAAAAAAACAGGAAAGTCAACAAACTCCACCCACTTCCTAAAACAAACCAAACACACAAGAACAAAGCATGACGACACAAAAACTTCCAATACCTTTCCGATGTAGCCTTAACCTTTCTCCTGCTCGTCTGACACGATAGCTCCAGCCTCTCCAGGGAGGTGACGAACTCCTGTGCCTCCTCCTCCTGTTGCTGCTGCTCCTCCCCCGCCTTCTCTCCCCCTATCCTGCCGCCCGTCGGGCTCTTCGGCCCGCTGACCTGCCGCCCGGTGGCGCTGGGGCCGGGCGGTGACTCGGCCCTCTCTGGGGGTGGTGCCGGCCGCCTGGTCACTACTGCGGCACGTTCCCTGGACATGACCGGGGCGCCGCCGTCACAGAGGCTTCCCACGGACAGACTCCAAGATGCCAAGTCTGCTAATTGCTCCTATTTTTAAGCGGGTTCTTATAAGTATTTTTGTTATATTTTAAAAAGAAAGAAAGGAAGAAGAAAAGGTTGTGCCTCTTTTTGTTGTTTTCAAATATCACAGGTCATTGTTATTGTTGTCCTTCATACTCCCAACCACATTTAGCTTGTTGATAACTTTGTTGATTGGATTTTTAATTATATTTTAAAATTTAACTTGTTTTATATATAGTTTTGTTTATAAATTTTTTAAATGTCAATTCTTTATAACCTGTGTTCTAGATAGAATTGACACGTTTCCTAGCATGAACAATGCCGAAATATCGGCACATTCTTTGACTGTCTGCTCTTTTGGATTTCTCTCTCTCTGTGTCTCTCTTCCTCTCTTTCTCTGTCTCTCATTTCTCCTCACCCCCTTTGTTCTTCCCACCTCCTCTGAACGCCTCCACCTCTCACATACTCGTAATAAAAGTCTGCTATCGGATGAAGTCCATGTTTGGCTTCTTCATGTTAATTGCGGTTGACCAATAATAAACTGAGTTCCTATGACCAGTTCCTCTACAGTGAGCAGCTATTGCTATGCAGTGAGCAGTTGTTGCTATGCAGTGATCAGCTGTTGCTATGCAATGGCCAACTGTTGCTATGCAGTGAGCACATGTTTCTATGCAGTGATCAGCTGTTTCTATGAAGTGAGCATTTGTTGCTATGCAGTGAGCAGTTGATGCTATGAAGTGAGAAGCTGTTGCTATGCAGTGAGCATCTGTTGCTATGCAGGGAACAGCTGCTGCTATGCAGTGAGCAGTTGTTGCTATGCAGTGATCAGCTGCTGCTATGGAGTGAGCAGCTGCTGCTATGTAGTGAGCAGCTGTTGATATGAAGTGAGCAGGCCTAACAACTCTTTTTATAGAACACACTGAACAGTAAGCGCTTGTAAATATCTGTTTGTACGTCTGCTCCACAACCACTGTCAGTGTCAGGGGAGTGGCTCTCTTCTCCTGTGTGAAGAGTTTGGTCAGCCTTGGAGCAGACTCCTGAATCCACCTACAGCACTGAGATCCCTATATACACGCACTGTTTGTGTAGGACCCTCCCTCGGTGCACCCTGCAGGACCGGTGTCGCCCTCTGACGAGAAAGCGTAATGATACTTCAGGTGAAGCCACTCACTTCCAACATTCTGGGTATCGATTTTGGGCCTGAGGATTTGCGTTTGACGGGCACATGCAGTCAGTCATTGGCAGTATCTGCAAGAAAAATCACACGCAGAAAACATTACACACACGAAAATGACGCGGCTCAAAAATGGGCATGCACAGTGAATGAGAAATGAAGATAAGTTGATGATAACTAGACGGGGTGGCCTAATTAGTTGAGCATGGGGCAGGTCGTGGGATTCAAACACTAGCCGAGTCAAACCAATGACTTAGAAAATGCATACTTGTCACTGACTACATTTCCTGCCACTTAGCATTACTAGGATAGGGTAACAAGAAAGATCAATTGTTCATGATTGAAATGTACTTGACCTAATCAATGAATAAGAAACGACAACCCCTCCACTTAATAGACCCCTCCAGTTAAGCTAGTGACCTCTATCGGCAGAATCTGGAACCACTCTATTTGGGTACATTCCCCAAGTGCCTATGATTTCACATGCTATATCTCTGTAAAGAATGCCTGGAAAATTTAAAAAATGCCTGATTATATTCAGATATCCATATCGCAACAGGATTCAAGCTCTTATCCTTGTAATATATATATATAAGCAAGAGGAGTCGACGAACATAGTAATGAATTGGCGATATCAATTTATTCACAATTGCAGATTCGTGATAATCAACTTAGCATCCTCAAATGCATAACAAGGATAACAATGTTAATTCTGGAATAACCGATGCCTGATGGAACAATCAGGATAATCTATATATCAAAGATGAACAATTATCATCGTAAGTCACAATTAGCATCATCAATGTTATTAGGTGAGAGTGATATCTGGCTGGGCCAACCGCATGGCGAAGACCGAACCAGCCCCAAAGAGAAAACAAAAAAAAAGCAGAAAAATAAAAAAAAAAACAACCAAAATAACCCCCCCAAAAAAAAACAACAAACAATAATCATGGAAAGGTAGTAATCAATGGCGGCCAGTTGACATGCTGTCATTAAGTATCCTCTACAGAAATGGCAAAAAGTAATATATATATATACACAGATCGGCCAGTCGCCAAGAGTTTTGATCTCCTGTATACTCGCCCCTGGCATGTGTAAATGGTTACAGGACACCCCTCTATGAGAGTGGCATGAATAATCTTCGGGGCTCAATTCTGCCAACTCACATAAATATTTGATAGTCGGACTGCACACGCGATAGATAATGGACATATGCCCACCTTCAGGAGAAGGTACCTGAAACGCCGGGCGTCTGAGGAAGGGGAACTTGGTCAAAATGACGCTTAGTCCAAATGACAGCACATAACGACTGATCCCGAACATGAGTGACCGGATAAATAGTTCGCGCTCACAAATTGGATTGTCTTCGATTCCTTATGATATCAACTTACCCCAGGATAAAAATTGGTAGTCGGATCGTTAGCATGATTTGACTCCGACGGGTGAGCTGACATTCGTAAACAGGCCTCGGAAGCCTGTTAATATTGCCGCACGGGTAGCAATGTGTCTCGGCGGGAGTGGTCATGTACCGAGA
Organism: Branchipolynoe longqiensis; assembly: GCA_030323885.1. Taxonomy (NCBI): domain Eukaryota; kingdom Metazoa; phylum Annelida; class Polychaeta; order Phyllodocida; family Polynoidae; genus Branchipolynoe; species Branchipolynoe longqiensis. The sequence goes on along the minus strand of CM059189.1, from coordinate 82,143,914 downwards.
ACATTAGCAACAATTTAGAGGCAATATGCTTTGCCCGTCTTGACGGCAGCCATCCAGGGCACGCTTCACACCCCCAAGCGTGGTTTCTGTATGGGTGGAGTAATCAATTGAAGGGTCATTCTCCGTCTTAAAAAAAAAATTCAAACCGCCGATAAGTAGTTCGTGATAGAAACTATACTTCAATGAATGAGCCAACCAAGTTACTTAAATTGCTACTTGAGTAGCAGAACAAGGAATTGGTATTTATAGACAACGGAATTGTCTATAAACTAAAAGTATTTTACGTAACTGCATAGATCGGTGGTGAGGACTGTTGGTGGCGTAATAATGCGGCGATAGCAGTTGCTTCGTTGAAGGTCGCGAGCCCCCCCCGATAATAGATGTGTAATAAAAGTGTCACACTCAGGTCCTGCATTTGAACAAAATGAGACAACACAACAATTCACCTTATCCACTTTCCCAATCCTGATTAGGGCATCCCCAACGGCTAAGCTGCCACATATAATATTATCGTCAGACTTATAACACGGATGATATTATTAAAAATTATATGTAATGGAACGCCAAAATATTTTCTTCAACCAGGTCATTATCAAATTGTTCTTTGCTTTACCACTTTCCTAACGCAGAAACGTACTGTATTTATTATCGTTTATAAAAACAACGTTCTTATTTTTCCATTGGTGCGGACCAACGGTCCACGGCGGATACCACAGCACACATTTCTTTTATATTTTATATGCTCGGTCCGAACAGCAGTCAGACGCAAACCCATATGATGTGACAAACTCCTAACATGGAATTCATTTTTAAAGAACCCAACACACCAATCAGTATTATACCAAGGAGCCAAAACTCCCATGGGAAGAATCCGGTGTATACAGATAACCGTATCAGCATTGGCTTAATAGAATTTTCTCCTCCCCGTTAAAATCCGGTAACATATCAGACACATTGTATCTCCTTCGAAATGCCCCATTTATTTTAACATTCAAAAAGGTAGCTTCAGAGATTTTACAGGCACTGTGTTTACGGGTAGAGAACGAGCGGGTCCACAACGTACCACTAGGAAACAGTGGATTAGCTTATAACTCCTAACTGTTCCAATCCTTACGAGTTGAATTTCGGCTTGTAAACAAACATGCTAAGTGTGATTTCTATTTTTCTTTTTATCGAGAGGAAGTTTAATTTTCTCTACGTAATTTTTTCTATCAATTTTTTTTTTGATTACGGAGACAGTCCCTGTATACGACTACACCATCAATTCACGCTAGTGCGAACGTCATCCAATATAATTAACGATCTGCTGAGATCGAACTACCTACCGGGGGCGCGTACGTCTAGCACGCGCATCGCGCCGGTTGAGAAGAACGAAAGTCAGAAACACCTTACTAAAAATGTATGGACTCGAAAGAAAGCCGGCCATAGACAGGCGGTTTAATCTAGGAAGTAACGAACGAGTTTCCATCTAACATCCCAAATTGAAACCCTGTCTCTGCCTGTCAGACTGGATGGATACTCAAGGCGCGATATGCGTCCTGTATATCCACTACCGCAATATAGTCATTCCTGACCATCATGTTAGTTAAGCTATTGACACTTTTATAGGTGAATTTACAACACGTCTCCGACACAAAATTGTTTACTGACTTTAGATATGGCTTGCTACAATCAACTATTACCCTGTAACCGGAACCACTCGACTTAGGAATACAGAATAGCTTGTGCGAACAAGTCGGAAGTTTGTCCGTACAACTAATATATTCTTTTTCAATTTCCAGTTTCAATTTTTCCTCTATTAACATATTGCGCTCAGAATTATTGCGACATGGGTAGCTCTTGTATTCATTATCAAAACCATGGTTAATAATTTTGAACCCAAATATTGACCCCTGAAGCACAAACTCCCAATCCGGCTCTGTGTTGCCCCGGTAAAAAGCCTCTATAAATACCCTGCACGGCCTCAATTGCGCGGTAGCACCGGCAATTCTGTGAACACAAGTACACATACCCTTGAAGCAGTCGAGCGTTACCGCAAACGTGTAACTGTCTGTATAATTGGAATGTCTATCGTATACTGTAACGAGGTACCCTGACTCCGTATTACTAACATTTAAACTTTGTGCATTGATATGTACCCAAACAGGTAAGGTTGTTACGCAATTAACCATGCCATTGGCTACAATGTTTACCACACACCGACTGGTTCCAGCCGGTGTCTGAAGCAGAGCAGGAGAAGCACACTCTTCCAACATCTTACACAACGTATAATTACCACCATATTTTACCTGAAGGTCATTCTCAATTGTCCCTGAAATGCTATTTAACTTATTTTGGGATATAACATAATTTTTTGAATTTATTCTTAAACATTTCCTACGCTCTCAGTCCTTTCGACAACTGCCTCGTTTGTGACTCCGACTACCGCATCTGGAACACCAGTGCCCAAAATCGCACGTCTTTCCGTCTCTGGTGCAACCCTGCTCGCCATTATGGGCGAAACATGGTTTCTTCCCCTCCCGAGTGAACAGTTTACTCGATGTGGTAGAAGAAGCTGCCCCCTTCTTTGTGTCTTTAATGTTCTCGAACGCATAATGCCTGAGCGCAAGCTCACTGTTACCGCCTGAAAAAAAACGGAAAACCTCCCTTCTGCGCAAGCTTGCGCACGCCAGTGTCATACGCGATATGAGCGGCATTATTAAACTGGTTAAACTTAGCCTTAGAACACATATAACTAATATGCTTAATTACTGAATGACACGCGTCAATGTCTGCATACTCAGTAGTGTCTGAAAACCAGGCGCAAGTTGCCTCTACTATCTCATACACGTTTAGTTTTTTAACTTGCTTACTGTCACAAGTGTGGTGCTTCAGAGACCACTTACGTCTGCGCCGTCTCTCCCTGCTAGGCGTCCTGCTGCCGGAGCTGGACGAAGACGACCCGCGACCATGACGACACCGACGCACGTGCCTCGACTTGCTTCTGCCACGGTCGACCGTCTTGACGCTCAACTGCTCAAGCTCGTCCTCCAGCTGCCTCTGCTGCTTTTGTAGGGTCGCAACTCGTTTCCTTCGCTCCAGCGCCTCTACCTGGTTCCTCAGCACGCGCTCCTCGTCAGCCAAGTCCTCTGCTACCGCCCCCGTCTCCGCACGCACCTCTTTCTTCAACTCTACCGACATGTCACTCGTTTTTGTTTCAGGTTGCTCAGGATTAGGGATAGTACTGGACCGGGTTGCCCTCTTAGTAGCTGCTACCAGTCGCACCGTGCACAATTCATTCACCGGCAACTTGTGCTTCCTGCCACAGGGCCCGCAATAATCTGTTATATGCTGCATGAAGCCGGCAAAAACCCAACCAACAACCAAGCCTGAGCAGTCGCTTCAAGCGCAGCTGGAACCCGAATGAACCGCTTGGCGCATTGGGGAAGCGACCGGGGTGCCAGCGGCGCTGCAAGCCCACCTGGTGTCGAACCCGGGAACCAATAGTGTCAACGGGGTAGAGAGTGTAGCCGGATCCCTCCTTGCTTTACAGGTGCATACAGGCGTGTATACGGGCTATATATAAAAGGCAACTATATTGTATTTTTGGAATTTCACTGCCACTCTCTTCACGTATTACACCCCTCCAGTTAAGCTAGTGACCTCTATCGGCAGAATCTGGAACCACTCTATTCGGGAACTTTCCAGCTTAACTGGCTGGGTCTATTAGCCCATTGGGAACGGTATCTACATTATGGCATTCCAGCAGTAGGATACCACCTGTGCAGCACAGTACATGCTGGCCTTGCGCGACTTAAGCCGTGTTCACACGGGCAAAATGTGAGGCGAATCAGACAAATCGAATCAGGTGAGTCGAATTAGCGGCCCGTTCACACGGGCAGTACTTGGGCCGGAAATCGAAATCTGCGCATGAGCAAGTCGACGTCACCACGAGAGAGTGGATTCGACCTACATATGTATTTAATTAATCGTATTGGTTTGGAACGGTCAAAACTTCTGCTGGGCAGTGAAACCCTAAAAATAAATGATGAAAAAAATATCTGTGCACCTCTAGCAGGTTCATAGACCAAATTATATAATATGCGCTTTTGATCGACCGGAAAGTCAACAAAGTAAGCTCTCGACTGCGCATGCGTGTCACGTCCTTAATCCGCCTCAGTGTGTCCACACGGGCAAAATAAATCGAATCACAGAAATCGGCTTACGTAATCGACCTCCACAGGTGGTTTACAGTATCCGCATCACACGAATCGATTCAGCCCTAATCCGACTCAGACGCCCGTTCACACGAGAAATGTAAGCCGAACTAGGCAAGTCGATTTCTACGAATCGATTTACATTGCCCGTGTGAACACGGCTTTAGAGCATTGACAGGGTCTACTAAAGTAACTTAATATTGAATCTGTGCATCAATCTATGTTTAATGAGTGCACAGAACCTATGCTGGTTTGTTGGGGTTTAACGTCCTAGCATCATCTAAGGTCATATCCGGACTGGTACCAAATTGTCACGGCGGGCCATCTTGGCGACTTTATAGTGCTGCCTCACAGGATTATCCTAATAGTGAGCTAAGCGATCCTTGTCCGTTCCTAGTAATGCTTAGTGCCATGATAGTTGGCGACACTTGTTTGTAGAACACTACACAGTGTGACCAACTAATAAAGTCATTTTTACTGGTGAATCACCATGGTCTCTTTAAAAAGTACTTTTCTTAGAATCAAAACCTGGACATAGTTAATGAGAAATATCCAAAAATATGAACAAATCATGATGTGTGGCATCATATAAGCCATTGCTCTAATGTCCACACAGGCAGATGGGTTGTTGTTTTAGCAGTCTATACAAGGATGGCCACTGGGTGTGGGTGTGGGTGGGGTGTGGGTGTGGGTGTGGGTGTGGGTGTGGGTGTGGGCGTGGGCGTGGGTGTGGGTGTGAGTGTGGGTTTGGGTTTGGGTTTGGGTGTGGGTGTGGGTGTGGGTGTGGGTGTGAGTGTGGGTTTGGGTGTGGGTGTGGGTGTGGGTGTGGGTGTGGGTGTGGGTGTGGGTATGGGTGTAGGTGTGGGTGTGGGTGCAGAGTGGGATTTCTCTATGTGTCTTATATCCAGCACACAATATATGTATGTGTATGTGCATATACACACAAACATATCTATATATATGCACATATAAATATATATATGCATATGTATGCTTTATTATATACATATACACACATATATGTGCATATATGTGCATATATATGAATATATATGTGCATAAACGTATATCTATACATATACGTGTATATATATGCATATATACATATATACACATACACATGTGTAGATGTGCATAGATATGTTTATATATGCGCATATATCCACATTTATTGGCATATAAGTATATATGCATATATATATATGCATATATATATATATACTTATATATACATCTATGTCGTGCCAGGTAAAGTCGAGCCAGGTAGAGTCGAGCCTGGTAGAGTCGAGCTGGTTAAAGTCGAGCCGGGTAAAGTCGAACCTGGTGAAGTCGAGTGGGGTAAAGTCGAGCCGTGTAAAGTCGCGCTGGATAAAGTCGAGCTGGGTAGAGTTGAGCGGTGTAGAGTCGAGCTGGCCAGAGTCGAGCCGGGTAGAGTTGAACCAGCCAAAGTCGAGCCGGTTAGAGTCGAGCTGGGTAGAGTCGAGCCAGGTAAACAGGTTGGGGAAACACCTGAATTGACAGTCTGTTGGTACAATCGGGTCCGTTGATGTAATCTAGTATGTTAATTGGTAGGCTTTACTATAGGAAAATGTGTTATCACCTATATCCAGTGAACCTGTTTGTTGGGGTAATAAATATTGATATCACTAGAAAGAGACAAACCTGCTTCACCAATTAAGTGACTATCAGCTACATTTGGTGTTTTATTTAAGAGTAACTAAGGATTGAATTTACATTAAATGTGTGCTGTGTGTCTGTCACTGAACCCTTGGTCAGCCCTGGGACCGGTCATGAGTGCATCCTCCTCTCCCCATCCCCACCCCCACCACTGCCTCTCCCCTAGGGGGCTACCATGGTTACTAATTAAGACAGGGTGTGGGTGACCTAAGTTAGCACAGATGAGGGGGTTGAAGAACACACATGTGATATTTTATTTTATTACAATATTTGTTAGGACAATTTGCTAGTGAATGATGGAGGCATACATACATACATGCATACATGCATACATACATACATACATACATACATCATCATCATCATGCTGTCAGTCGCAATGCAACAAAGACTGCTTTTATTTCTTAACCGCCGCTGTTCGTGCGGTTGTGCATTTCATAAAAGCTGCTTGCAAAGTGTTGAAGTGCTGCTGGCTTTTGCAAGTTACTAGCAGCACTCTCTCGGGGAGCAAATAGAGGTTTCACACCGGCAAGAACACGTCAAGACAGGCGCAAACTATTTGTCCCTGCAGTAGCTGGCCGGGAGATGTTGGGAGTTCCCTTCATCACCGCCCTTAATGCTGCCACGGAAGCATGGTTTTCTGTTAGGGTTTGCTCCCTTAGCCGTTGATTCTATCAAGAACCTATACCACAAGGCAGTGGTTTATAACTTTGCAAGGCAGGGGCGTCAAACACCCTGAGGTATTTTAGCAGATAGGTACTGCATTACCCGCATACCGCATACATACATACATACTTATATACATTCATACATGTAAACATCTATATTTATGTGTATGTATTTTCTTGCATAGCTTGTGTAAACATCTTAGCCACAAGCCTGCAGCTACCCCACACCCACCCTGGGACTAGTAGGAGTGTGTGTGTGGAGGGTCAATTCACTGGGAACACTTGTGAAGGCCACCCCTGGCACACAATCAGTAGGAGTAGTGTGTGTGTGGGGGGGGGGGGGTATCAGAAGCAGCCTGACTGGGACAGTTAAACCAAACTTTCATGTGGTTATATTTTATTTGATTAAATATTTGTTAGGACATACATGCATACATACATACATGCATACATACATACATACATATGTACATACGTACATACATACATACATACATACATGCAGACATCCATATTTATGCATATGTGTATATATGTATTTATTTTCGCTCTTAGCGGGTGTTTACATCTAAGCCTGCATGACCTCAACTTTCCAACACCCACCCTGGCAGGAGGCTGTGTGTGTGTGGAGGTTGAAGAACTAAGTGGTAGAGCACCAGTCTGAGACTTGACTTGACATTGTGGACAGGGAACACCTGTTAATGACAGTGTGTGTGTGGGGGGGGGGGGGGGGGTAGGGGAAGGGTAAAGAGGGAGGGTTTATCAGAAGCAGTCCTTTGGTCCTCCCTCCAGTGTTGATGTTTCTAGCTCCCACTTCTCAACTAGAATTACAGATGAATTCCAAGTCTCATGGATTTATTTCAATGACAAAATTACTAAGATTCTTTACAATTTGGATTTATATATGTATATATATATATGTATGCATGTATAATATCATAATTGAAATATGTATGTATATATGTATGTAGCCCTGTGTATATATAGGTATATAGCATGTATATATCTATGTACACATGTATGTAGGCCCTGGGAGAGGGGGGGAGGGGCTGGACTGGGTTTGGGGGGTTGGGTGGGCTCTGAACCACTGGTCAGGCCTCCCTCACCCCAACACATCACTCCCCCCCCCTCCCCCACGACCCCCTCCAAACACAGACAACACAGTGGACAGTGTGGGGTGCACTGGGGAGCAGCAGAGGGGGCCCTGATGCTTGCAAACAGGGGTGGGTGGGGGTTACCATGGTTACTAATTAAGATAGTGTGTGAGTGACCAAGGTTAGCAGAGGATAAGGGAGTTGATGAAGAACACACATTGTAGGAAGTGGTATTTTATTTAATTACAATATTTGTTGGTGAATGATAGGTGTGGGGTGCACATGATTACATATATTTGCATACACGCACGTATGCATAAACATCCATACATACATCAATACACATCCATACATCCACATCCATAAATGCATACATGCATACATACATGCACATACTGGCATATGCGCATGCACACAAACACACACATCCCACTCAGTCACTTGATACCGGGTTACAGGAGGAGGTGCTGTGCATGATGGGTGGTCACCCCCCCCCCCCCCCCCCACCGAGTACACGGGGAGAGGGGGGGGGATGCCGGCCACTACAGGCATTATTACACACGATAAAGGGGTTATCACTATCAGTATGTGTATGTATATGTTGTTGTTTGTTTGTTGTTGTTTTATGTCCTAGCAACATCTAAGGTCATATCAGGACAGGTACCGACTTGTGACAGTGCGAACTCATGGCGACTTTATAGTGCTTTCCCACTGGGAAACCAGGCCGCCGGCACCATGACCTGGTATCCCACTCAGTCACATTATCCTGACACTGAGCACACCAGTCCTTGCCCTATCCTAATAATGCTGAGCGCCTGGCTAGGAAGCATGTATATGTATGTATATATGTATATAACGTATATGTATGTATATGTATGTATATGTATATGTATGTATAAAACTGGATATGGTGAAGGAGATAAAGAGAGAGTCGAAGCGAGGAGTTGGTGGGAAACTTCCAATTTTATTTTGCAATGAAGGCCCATGGCCAGGCAAAAGAAATAGCCCTACCTATATAAAAGCTAAAATTGTGTAGCAGCAGCGAGCTGGGTGGCAGCAGACTGAATGAAAAGCAGCGGCAGCGCCGTAGCAGCGGAGCAAATTGCTAGAACCGCAGCATATATAGAATAATCGAGATCGTAAATAAATAATTAAATAAAGGTAGGAGAAACCCCGCCTATTTATATATATATATATAATAAATTATATTTTACATAAAACTGGCTATGGTGAAGGAGATAAAGAGAGAGAGTCGAAGCGAGGAGTTGGTGGGAACCTTCCAATTTTATTTTGCAATGAAGGCCCATGGCCGGGCAAAAGAAATAGCCAAAACGGACCAAGAAGAGGCCGCCCCAAACTACTCGCCGATCCCAACCTGGGCCAGGGAGGCGGAGACCCGCAGGTCGTTCATAATGCGCACCTGTAAAGGGGACTTCAAATACGCGTATACCGTCTCCGTGGCCCAGTCCCCCCTGACTTTGATCTCCTCAATAGTCGCACCGCAAATCGCCAGATAAGTCGTACCCCCCCTGCGGAGGGAGTGCGCCTGGCTAGGAAGTGACAAGTATCAATTTTTAAGTCATTGGTTTGACTCGACCAGGGGTTCGAACCCACGACCCCACGATCTACGTGCTGGTAGATCGTGGGGTCGTGGGTTACCCAGCTCAACTCTACCTGGCTCGACTCTACCCGGCTGAAGGATAGAGTCGAGCCAGTGTGCTGACAACTGTCTGTCAGTTCCCACCTGGTGTCCCTCTCAACAAACTCAGAAGGAAGAAAGGGAAGACAAGTCACACAAGATTGATAGTGAAGAAGTTGTGCTTTATTGGCATCAATTCCTGTTCACCTACTGGCAACCTATCACCCTTACTCCTTACCAACTGCCCACACAGATCTTCATGACTCTTGCTAGTGTGTATACGAATCAGTGCCTACAGCCCATTGAACCTGAGTCCCATGGTTCTTGCACACAGCTCAGTGCCTTTTGAATAGCTGCTCTAGTTTGTGTGTAGAAAGTGGAGTCTGAGACAGAGTGTCTGGAGTCCTGGAGAAGAGTGCCCAGAGTGGGGTCTGTGTGTCAGGTATAAGGAATGCAGGTGACAGGGCTCCCACAGCCTCTACAGCCAGGGGGGTGATGCCCTAATAGGAGGCAGCTGTCACTCAACCCCCAGTTGCAGGCGGTGTCCATAATGTGTGCAGGATGGCTGGGTGTGCTTGCCCACGGCCCCGTGGTAACAGGTAGTTGCAGACAGTTACAATAAACATATATTACAAATGTCCTTCCCCTCCACTTGCATTCTTTCTGGTGCATGGAGGGAACACTTCATTAGTCATTAACTGTCTCTTAAACATGAACATCACATCACAATCTTGGTCACTATGTGTTATCACATTTTCACATAGGCTCTTATGTCACAAAGCGAGTGGGGCACCCATTGCTTCTCTGTTACATAATCCTGGTCCCCACTCCGTCGCTCGAGAATAGTAATGCTCTCTGCCAATATATAAATCCGAACCGAAAATCCGTATATTTTTACACAGTGTTGCTGTGTGGCTATTATCTTACTTTGTGTGTGTGTGTGGGGAGGGGGGGGGGGGCAGGTGTCAGGTGGGGGCATGCATGACTACCTCTAACCTGGTCTATATGGCCCAACACAAAGAAGCTAGGGTGGGGATACATCTGTAAACTATCCAACTGAAAAACTTAGGGAGGATGTGGGTCATGGTCATTGAGCCATGACTGCTGCCAAACCTTGTTTTTCAGTTTGAGGATAAGGGTACTACCAGTACGAGCATAACCATACATCCATACATATATGCATATATATGCATATATAGATGTGCATATGTACACATATATACACATATATATACGCATATATATGTGTATATAAACATATCTACATGTATATTTACACATATATACACATATCTACACATATATATGCGTATATATGTCTATATGCGTATATATACACGTATATATGTGTATAGGTGTATATATACGCATATATCTGTGTATATATGCATATCTATGCAATGTATAAAAGCAACGATAAAATAAAGTGTCTTCTGGGAAACACCGAACTGGAACAAGTAGACAACTACCGATACCTGGGAGTGGATCTAGACAGACACCTAGATTATGACCTCTGCATAACAAATACTATCAAAAAAGTAAACCATAAAATATGGCTACTGGCTAAACTGAGATACTACATGACTAAAAACATGGCAATTAAAATATATAAAGGCATGATCCTCCCCTACTTTGACTATGGTGATGTAGTATACATGGGAGGAAATACAAAACTATTAAACAAACTGCAGGTGCTACAAAATAGAGCCCTTAAAGTATGCCTTCAGGAGCACAAAAGATATCCCACAATCAAATTACACAAAAAATGCAATGCAACACTACTAACGAGTAGAAGGGAAATGCACCTCAAAATACTGGCACACCATTACACTACAAAACCAGGCTACACAGCAATCCCCCATAGGGAAACCAGGCAAATGGCAGCCCCAGTGCTACTGACAGCAATAAGTAACACCAAAATTTATGAGAGAAGTGTACTGGCCATGGCGGCACATGCCTGGAATACTCAACCCACACAACAACGGGATCCTCTCCCACAGGCCTGTATGTCATCTGCCTAGATGTACATAGTAGGCTAAGTTATCATATATAGGTTAGGAAAAAACTTCTTGTTCTTGTTATGGTTATTATTATTATCGTCATCATTATTATAGATGAATACTTGTATGATATATAGATATAATTGGCTTCAGAGGTGACAAAGTGGCAATTTAATAGATAATATATAATATTATATATATATATATATATAGTGAAAAGTTTCATTGTGGGTAGTGGGTGTTACTTTATGGTAAGTAGTTTGACCCAGTACTGACTAATATAGAAACTACTAACACCCAAAACCGCAAAGGTTGGCCTGAGAAAGATCAGGTAAAGACTCCTGAGTGCGGGACCAGACCAATCCAGCTGTCCAGCATTGAAAACAAGCACCCTCGCGGGAGCTTATACGTTATGGGCAGAATAAAAAACTTGTCACAAATTTTGTTTTTTTAATTAGAAAAATGTTTATAATTATGCCTATATATGGATATATATATATATATTTATATGTGTGTATATGTCAGTTAGACAGTTGTGTTGGTGTAACCCTGCCAGGCATATAGGCCAGGGTAGGGGTTACTCCACCTGATACCTCCTACCCCCCCCCCCCCCCCCCCCCCCACACACACACAAAGTAATACAATAGCCACACAGCAACACTGGTCTGCAACCCACACCCCCACCAGCCCACCTCTAGTTACACCATGCTGATCTGTAGTTCAGATGGCAGAGTGTTGGTCTCAAGATCAGCGGGTAACTGGTTCGAATCTTTGAACTGGAAAACCTTTTTTTTAAAAGAATCTCTTACTATTTTTTTTAATGCATAATTATATTAATATTAATAAATATGCCTTTACCTAACTCGACGTTGCTCGACTTTATCCGGCTCGGCTTTACCCGGCTTGACTTTACCCGGCTCGACTTTACCCGGCTCAACTTTACCCGGCTCGACTTTATCCGGCTCAACTTTACCCTCTATATATGTGTATATATGTGCATATATACACGTATATACATATATGTACACATATATATGCGTATATATGCATATATGTGTATATATATGCGTAAATATGTGCATATATAAGTATCTACATGTATATATGTGTATATATGCGTATATGGGTCGTTCTCAGAAACTGTGTACCACTTGAGGTAGTCTACTTGAAATGCATATTTCAAAGAAACCCATTATTGGAGTGTCAATATTTAGATTTAAAGTTGCATAGTCCGATGAAATATAATTTAGTCAAAATTAAAACAACTACTTACATTTGATCCTATATATCCAACTTAGATACTGGTGTATTAGCTAATGATTTGGGACAGTATATACAGAATAATCAGTGAGTTTATAACATCACCCCTTTGAACACTCAGCTTGAAACAGCCATTATGCAGGAAGGCCATTAACCAATTAGGCCAATCTCGTGACCCCATTAGCCCCCCCCCCCCCCAACCAAGTAGGCCTTAGGCCTGCTGTGCAGGGTCATAGATTAGTAGGTCATCTCACATCACGTGGTTACCGCGAGATGACCATTTAGGTCATAGCAACAAGACTTTTGGCAAGCTTGTCGAAATTATTTTTGGTTCTTTCAGCTCAAATTACTTCAAAACTAATCATCTTTAATCAAAATCACTCCGGACTAATGATTAGTAGCTCGTAATGATCAATTTGATATATTTATCTCAAAAATAAGACAAATATTCATATGCCATCGGACCATGCAACTTTAATCATTTAATCATGTAGCCCAATAATGTGGGAGATATTTTAGATCAAAAGTAAATGTTAATATTGGGATGGATGAGGCTAAATAAATAGAAAATTACATCACTAACTTGTGACATTGTCAACAGCATTGAAAATAAAGTGTCACAAACTTAATGAAAACCTCTGAACAACAGCCCGCTTCACTTCAACTGGTCATATGTGTAAAGTACGTCTTGAGGCTGTGAGTTATGTCATGGAACTGTTTATTCAATCTCCTTGTTCCCAGCATGCCTCAGTCCAGTCTCCCCATGGCAACGCCCTATGATACATGACAGATACATAACATCTCCTTTATACACTTCTGAATTTGAAGTACTTATCGCCTAGCATTATACTGAACTACTTATCGCCTAACATGATACTGAAATACTTATCGCCTAACATTTAAATTATGGTCCAACTTATGCGACATATCCCCTCTCTTATCCAAACAGATATGAGCTAACAAGCGAGGTAACACTTATGTATAACAACATACGCCCCCCCCCCCCCCACACTTAATAAACCCATATCAATACAACAATGGAAACACGTGTTATCTATCAGTCGACATACAGGCCTCGACAACACAAGTAATCCGTGCAGTGATAATGAACATGAATCACGTTTGCGCTTTTATGGCAATGGATCTATATATCCCTCCTTATAAGATGTCCATACAACAAAATCCCATAAAAAAATCAAAAAATCTGAGACACTCAAGAATACCCAAATCTGCTCGGGTGTCGAACGACCCTCCCATACCGAGAAGCGTACTGGTTATGGACGTTACTATCTATTTGAGACGTTTCGGCACCCCTAGCCTGTGTGATAAGTCGTGTATTTGTGTCAGGGGCAGCTAAACGATCAGGACGTTTATATATGTATTTTCTGTTTCTGCGTAATACATTCCCTTCTTTATTTAATACTTGATAATCCCTGGGACCAGGTGTGTGTGTGTCAACCACCACCCCAGATTGCCATTCGTTGTTATGATTTTTATACTTAATATCCCTACCAACTAACATTCGAGGTAATTCAGTACCTGCACGAGCATCAAAGGACTTCTTCTGTGCGGCTCTAATGCCGTTCATGAGATCTAATTTGGATTCTTGAACGTGTGGCAACAGAGTACTATCCAGGGATGGCAAACGGATTCTCAATTTTCTGGACATTAATAATTGTGCGGGTGAAGCGCCTATGTCTGGCAAGGTCGTGTTCCTGAACGTTAACATCCCCAAATGTAGGTCACCCCCGTCAATCAAGGCTTTTTTCATCATCAATTTAATTGTTTGTACAAAACGCTCTACTTGCCCGTTACTCTGCGCGTGCATGGGATTTATGAATACAGGGGTAAACCCATACCGAGCAGCAAATTCTTTTTACTCCATACTGGAGAATTGTGGACCATTGTCGGAAACCACATACCGTGGGATTCCATATCGGGCAAAAGTCTGCATAAGGGCATCAATGACCGCAGCACTGGATGTACGGTGTAACTCAATGACATCGGGGAACTTGGTATAATAATCAATCAATAAAATGTAATTCTTGCCATTAACATGAAATAAATCAACCCCTACTTTATAAAAAGGGATGTCAACAATCTCGTGATTGATTAAAGGTTCTTTGTGCTGTTCGTTTCTAAAATCCTGGCAAATGGGACATCGAGAAATAACATCCTCAGCTGTGTATTCATCCCAGGCCAGAATACTGTGTCACGAGCTAACTGTTTACACCGTACTATCCCAAAATGGGATTCATGTAGTTTCCTTAACATGTCCGACCTAAGGCAACCAGGAATGACAATTTGATCACCCTTCAGAATCAACCCATCCCTATAGGTGAGGTATTTGCTATAAGTCCAGTATGGCCTTAGGTCAGGATGAACATCACTGTTTCTCTCAGGCCAACCATCCCTAAGGAAACGAAGTAAGTCCTGACAAACGAGATCAGTATTCCTAGCACAGCGGATGCGATGTAATTCATCAGCTTCGACACTCACAACGGCAACTGACAGGTCTTGATCGAAGAGATTGTCTGGCTCAACACTGGTGGCATGTGCCCTTGAAAGGGTATCTGCAAAATATAGCGTAGGACCCTTAGCATATATCACCTGTAAATTATAATTTTGTAAGCGCATACCCATGCGTTGCATGCGGGCCGACAACTCGTGTAAAGGTTTTAACATAATCGACACCAATGGCTTATGGTCGGTCTGCACTACAATTTCATTACCAAATATATAATTGTGGAATTTCTTACAACCAAAACAAATAGCTAGAAGTTCCTTCTCAATGACAGCATAACTAATTTGAGTTGAATTTAAAGCCCTAGAGGCCATGGCCACAGGTTGATCATTCTGCAACAGCGTTGCCCCTAACCCATATTTAGATACATCTATCTGCAAGACTATCTGCTCTGAACTATTGAAAAATCTTAGAATAGGTGCACTAGTTAACAATTCTTTCAGTTTACTGAACGACATACTTTGTGGTTCATCCCAATGCCATGCCACTTCTTTCTGCAAAACTGTCCGTAAAGGCTTAGTAATGTCCGCCATGTTGGGAATAAATTTCCCAACATACCCCATCATCCCCAAAAACCGCTGTATCCCTGGTTTATCCACCGGGTCAGGCATATCCAGGATCGCCTGCACTCTATCCTGATTGGGCTGAATACCCCCCACTGAAATCAAATGACCCACATAATTGACCCTAGTCTGACAAATTTTTGATTTCTTCGGGTTTAATTTAAGATGCATCGCCCTAGCATGGGACAACACGGCCCTTAAACGTACATTATGTTCGTCAATAGTCACTCCATGAATGAGGATATCATCAGAAATGACGTGAACTCCTGGCAGGTCCTGAAACATCTCGTTCATCTCCTGGATGAAAATATCCCCAGCCGTTTTAATACCGAAAGGTAAGCGCGTATATCTGAAACGGCCCCAAGGGGTGTTGAATGTGCATAGTTTTGAACTGGCTTCATCCAACTGGATCTGCCAGTACCCGCTGTTTGCGTCTAAGACAGAAAAGAACTTTGCCCCATGCAACTGAGCCACGACTTCCTCAACAGTACGGACAGGATAAGGGCCACGTAAAATAGCTTTATTAAGCTTAGTCGGATCTAAACACACCCTTATCTTCCCAGGCTTCCTGACCACTGTGATTGAGCTAACCCATGGGGTAGGCTCCGTTTCCTTAACAATAACTCCTAAATCTAACATACGCTTTAACTCTGTGTTAACATCGTCAGTAACAGCCAAAGGTATCCTACGCGGGGGGTCAATGATTGGGTTTACGCTATGATCAATATGAATAACAGCATTTACTTTGATTAACCCTAACCCATGGAATACATCAGAATATCTATTTACCACATCCTTAGCCGCCTCTTTATTCATCACGGTATGACATCCGAGTTCCGTAATCCTGGCCAACAGTCCTAGACTCACACACGCCCTCTTTCCGAGGATAGCGCTGCCGGCATCGGTGACTTGGAATAGCAGGTCACGCCCCTTTACGTCCAGTCTTAACTCTCCGATGGGCTTGATGCGCTGTCCATTGTACGTCACGAGTCGGCATCCCAACGGCTGCAATTGAACGTCCGTCATCTTGTCGAACACCCTTAATGGCAGGATATTCGCCTCCGATCCAGTATCCATCTTGAACTTAACGTCACACGATCCAACACGTACCGTTGTGTACCACAGATCATCAACACTTTCAGAGTCACAACACAAGGCACCCACAAACAAGTCGTAGTCAGGGCAACCGTTACCATGCGCATCCTCCGCGGTCACTGGGTCAACTGCTAGTTCATTTACCGTAGCATTGCGTCCTTGTTGTCGATCACGACAAACCTTGATAAAGTGACCAATCTTTCGACACCCTGCACATTCCTTACCTCTGGCAGGGCAATTTCCTTTCGGGTGATTGTAGCCACAATTTCCACACGAAAAACTAGGAGAATCTGAGTGTCGAGATGGCGTTGTCATCGATTTCTTCCAATGCGGCCTACCCGTCAAAGGCAACACTCGACGATCAAAACTGTTCGTAATACTGTCAACACATTCCTCATGTCTGTATCCTCCACTTGTCAGCTGAATACCCTTGTTTTCACTTAATCTGCATAGTTGTATGCACCCCTCCAAAGTCAATTCAGGGGTTTGTAGTAAACGATCACGCAACACATTGTCTTTAACACCACATACTATGCGATCACAAAGTAAAGAATCCTCGATGACGTCATAACGGCAATGAGTGATCCTAGATTTCAGTTCACGAATGTAAACATCCATCGTCTCCCCGGTCTGGTTGTAGGAATTGAACTTATAACGGACGACCGTAATGTTGCATTTGCCCTCGCAATATTGTCTGAAAGCTTCAATCAAGGGCCCGATTTAGTCTTTGTCAGCCTCCGCGATTTTTAGAGTCTTATAAATCTTTTGCGCCTCATTTCCAGCGACATGCAAGAATACGCAGGTCTGCACTTTCTCCGATTTAGATGCAGCACCCGATGCAGTCGCATAGATCTTGTAAGAGGTGATCCACGACCTCCAGTTAATATCCATATTATCTTCTACGTTCAGTGGACCTGGTGGGCGTAATCCTGTTAAAGCCATGTTTAGGATTCCCTCTTAAACATCTGACACCATGTAAAGTACGTCTTGAGGCTGTGAGTTATGTCATGGAACTGTTTATTCAATCTCCTTGTTCCCAGCATGCCTCAGTCCAGTCTCCCCATGGCAACGCCCTATGATACATGACAGATACATAACAATATGCAATGCCTTCATTAAGTTGAAAACATTTAATTCTTAAAAGATTATAAAAATGATGAAATAGTTAACCTTTTCTGGAGCCATTAACATCAAACATTTCATTTCCACTTGCAAATACTATGAAACTCTGTATCAAACACTGAGTACAGATACAGTACAGTAACTATTTTCACCATTTGACACATTATGCATGGGCCCAGTTATGGCATAATAAAAGATAAATCCTGAAATTGCTCCTAAACATTGAAATTTGAGCTGAACATTTGTTTAAATATTTTTCTGCTTTTCTCTTTAATCATCACAAATATGACAAAACCATAGCAATGAGGTTTCAAATTATTATTACTACTGTTTATAAAGCAAGTGGCATGTGAAATGTCCTAAAAATGTCAAGCTTTGTGTGGAAAATATTTGATTTTGGAGTCAGATTTGTTTCCATGTTATACTGCTATTTATTGGGCATGAGCATCATTTGACCTACTTATAAATGTCAGAATATATTTATTTTCAATTATTCAGATGCAAAAGGACATACATTTTGAGGAAACTTGTATATAGGACTTTGACAGCATTTTGAGTTTGTGGTACTGATGCCACAGTATTGGTACACAACTTCCAATATATGCACATATATCCACATATATGCGTGTATATGTTTATAATTATACCTTATTATGCATATATATGTATATGTATATATATATATGCATATAAAAGAGACAACACAATACGAATTGGTCTGAGGTCTTTTATGTAACTCTCTGGCAAGAAAACGCCTTGCCTTAATCAAATACAACATTTTTCAATCGGTGGAAGAGTGGCGCTAACTGGCGCTTCTATGGTCCGAACTCATACAACCTTGAAATGACTTCTTCTCCGATACTTACATATATATAATATTATTATATAATTTATATATATATATATATACACACATGTATATGTCTGTCTGTATATGCACATACACATATACTGTATGGTGGATATACCACTTAGAGAGAAATCCCACTGGCTTGGTTTTTCAATACGCCTTGAGAAAGAAAGACATTTTGAATACCAAGTCGTGGCCCCTACCTGATTACATCCCCACTTCACAAGTATTTTTGATATAAACATATATAAACATATATACTTTAAAATGGTTACATGTACATTGGGTTTACAGTTTTAAGCACAATATGAAAAAAACATATTGTGACATAATGCCGTAATGTCTTAAGCTGTGTTCACACGGGCAAAATGTAGACAAGGCGAATCATATGAAGCGATTTAGATGCGCGTTCACACGGGCAGTACTTGGGCCGGAAATCGATATCTGCGCATGAGCAAGTCCATACGAACCAGTGCTTAAGCTAGTTCGCTTCATATAAACCACCTCGCTAGGTGGTTTATATGAAGCGAATCATATGAATCGATTCAGCCCTAATCCGCCTCACATCGCGTTCACAATGCAAAATGTGAGGCGAACTAGGCAAGGCGCTTCATATGAGGCGGATTAAATCGCCCGTGTGAACACGGCTTTAGTCTTAGTCTTTGACCATGTTTAGCCAATGTCCGCATGGACCCATTCACTCATGTCCTTTGGGTTATTGTCTGGCTATGTAGCCTCCCTATGACATTATGTGAACTTTGAAATAAACAACAAACATATTTTCTGAAAATAAATCTCAATGCTAACATGCACATAGTTTTAGTGTGTCATTACAGCTGGCAGCTGTCTAACCTTTAGAGGTCTAGCCTGTCCGCCGGCCAAATCACTCGACCTGACATAGTTAGATTAGCACATGTCTCTGGCTTGTCGGCATGTTCTGTGCGTGTCCGACTGGTTCAGGCTGAATGGCCTCCGATGCCCTTATGATTTGTACTCTGTTTCTATACAGCATGTTACCCAACTTGTTCCCAATTTGGTATTCTCTTCCTGAAACTCCTGTATGCCTCAAAATCACTCCTTTTTTCCATTCCCCCCGCATTGTTTTTGTATTTGACATTATCACCAGTTCTCAATGGCTTGTGTGCTTTGCCACACTTTTTTTGCTATGAAAACAATTTTTGACTCTGTTCATATTTCATCACCTGTGATTTCTTTGGAGTTTGTGTTTTGGGTATCAAATTATCTTCTGACATAGGCAGTCTTCCTCTTAGCCTCCTGCTCATGAGCAACTGAGCCGAAGATGCATTAAGCATGGGCAAGGGAGTATTCCTATAGTTGAGCAATGCAAGCTGAAAATCTGTTTTCGTGTCTAAGCATTTTTTTAGGATGTTCTTTATTGTGTGGACAAATCTTTCAATTTGGCCATTACTGCGGGGATACTGGGAACTCGAGTATGTGGCTATGAACCCATAATGTTGTGCAAATTCTTTGTATTCATGGCTCTTAAACTGCAGACCGTTCTCCAAAATTACCTGACTTGGGGGATACCACACCTTGCGAAGCTATCCTTCGAAGCTTCGATCACCGTGGCGGATGACGTATCCTTCAACAAAGTGACTTCCGGGTATTTAGTGTAATAATCTACTGTTATTATGTAGTTCTCGTGATTTATTTCGAATAGATCTGCACCTATCTTTTCGTAAGGTTGACATGTTATTGGGTGACTTATAAGCAGTTCGTTATGTAAACTTTTCCGATTATTTTGCATGTGTCACAATGACTGACTTTTCCTCAATTTGTTTATTGATGTTAGGCCAGCTAGCTGCTTCAACTTAGTGATACCTAAGTGCATCTCGTGCAATGCTTCAATCATTTCACCATTGAGCTTTGGAGGTACAATGACATGATTGCCCTTCATTACCAAGCTTTTGTCTACTCTGAGTTCGTCTTTGTATGGAATGTACTGTCGTAGACATGGCAGTGTTTGTGCATGTGTTGTGTTCCACCCATTTCAATATGTGTTATTAACATGGACATGGATATATCGTCTTCATACTCTTTGACGGTTTTAGTTAACAGACTGGATGATTGCATGTCCACTGCAGCGACGCTGAGTGTGTCGTTAAATAGGTCAGCATGACCTAATTCAGCACTGTGTGCTTTTGACAGCATCTGTGCACAGAACATTAAGGAACCCTTAATATGGCCTAGCTGTATCTTGTAATGTTGCAATCGCATTCGCATTCTTTGCATACACGCTGACAGCTTATGTATCGGCTTCTGCATGATGGCCACTAACGGTTCGTGATCGGTTGGAATTCAAACTCCTTTGCCGAAGATATAGTCATGAAACCCATGGCAGCCGAAACATATTGCGAGCATTTCTTTTTCAATAGTGGCATAGCCACACTGCGCTGAATCTAGTGTACGAGATATGAGTGCGATTGGCTTGTTGTCCTGCATGATAACAGCACATAGACTGGACTGACAAGTGTCTGCTTAAATGACAATTGGCTTGTCAACATCATAATATTACTATACAGGAGCAGTTCTCAATTTTTATTTTAGTTTGTCATATGCGACTTGCTGTTCGTTTTGCCAGTGCCACGCGGCATCCTTACCAAGGAGCGTGCGCAGTGGTTTTGCGATCTCAGACATGTTTGGTATAAACTTGTGAACATAGCCAACCATGCCCAGGAACCTCTGCACACCTTGCTTGTCACGCGGCTCTGGCATGTCTACAATCGCCTGTATTCTGTCTGGATCTGGTTTTACACCTTGTTGGGTAAGTTGATGACCTACATATTTGACTGTTGTTTTGCATATCAAAGATTTTGAATCATTTAATTTTAGATTTACCTGGCTCGGTCAAGCACTGCTTTCAGTCTGTCGTTGTGTTCCTCAACGGTTCACCCATATACCAGAATGTCATCTGTCACTTTACCTATCCCGGGTATATTGCCCATGACACGGTGAATTTCCTGAATGAAAATGTCACCGGCTGTTTTGATGCCAAATGGTAGATGGGTGTACCTGTACCGGCCCCACGGAGTATTAAACGTGCACAACAGTGAACTTTCGTACTCTAGTTCGATTTGCAAATACCCTGTCATGGCGTCTAAAACTGAGAAATATTGCGCGTTCGCCATTTTGGCGATAATTTCATCAATAGTTTTAGTGGGAATGGTTCTCTTTTAATGACTTTGTTCAATTTTGTTGGATCCAGACAGATGCTTATTTTGCTAGGTTTTTTAACAATGGTTATGGAATTTACTCATTCAGTTGGCTCATTTTGTTCAACAATAACATCCATTTTTACCATGTATTTTAGTTTGTCATGCACCTTATTTTGTATTGCATATGGAATCCTCCTCAGTGTGTCGACAACAGGTTGTATGGATTTGTCAATATGAATGACAGCATTTGATTTTATCAGGCCTAAACCTTGAAAAACATCTTTATATTTGCTTACCAGATCGTCTGCTTGCATGTTGTGGACTTTGTTCGGAAATGTTCGCCGGCATGCTAGAGTTCACCTTATCAACCCATGCCAACAGGTTCAACACAGCACAAGCCTCTTTACCCAAAATAGGTTGGCAGTCCCGCATCACTTGGAATACAAAGTCTCTGCTGTCGATCTGGACGGAAGCCTCACCATCGGGGGGTGATCCAATGCCCCGAGAATGTCATGAGCAAACATCTGGTGTTCATCAGTCACACCGATGCGATCCCGTTGAAGACATTCCTCGGAAGAACCTTCGCCTCCGAGCCTGTGTCGAGCTTGAACTTGACTGGATGACTGTTCACTCGGACGGTCGCATACCAGAGCTCAGTGTCTTGTTCAGTGTTTCGCTCGATAACACCGACAAACAGATCTGTCATCAACACATTGACTTCCACCCCATCTGGGTCTTGTTCGACGTTGTGAGGGTCAGGTTCTTCCATGGTCAACTCATCGACCCTGCCAAGTTTGCTCTGGCAAAACTTCCCAAAGTGCCCAACCTGCTTGCAGGCAACACAAATCTTGCCTTTCGCAAGACAAAAACGACGTTGGTGTTCGTAACCACAGTTTTGACATTGAATCTTGAATTTGCTTGCACCGGTGATGTTTCCGGCCTTTCAAGATGCGATTTCCAAGATGGCGGCCCAGCTGGGTGAATCACCCATGCACCGGTATGTGCATTTGCATATCTGTTCAAACCATCATTTTCTTTGACCTCCTAATCCAATTTTCTTTCTTCCAACTGGTCAGCACAAAATTCACTGAGTTCACACATATTAATGCACTTTTCGAGTGCGAGATCGGCTGTTTGAAGCATCTTGTTTCTCAACGTAATGTTCTTGACACCAGCAACCAAATGATCAAAGAAAAGTGATTCTTCAATCGGTCCATATTCACAATCTTTCACTCTGTCCCTGAGGGCCGTTATATATGTGGACATATTTTCGCTGGCTTGATTATGTGAGTTGAAATGGCAACATATTATTATTAAGTTTGATTTACCGGTACAGTATGCTTGAAATGCCTCCGTTAGTGTCCCGATCTTGTCCTGCTTGGCAATCATGATGGCCATGTTGGTGAAAACATTCTGGGCTTCTTCGCCCGTGACATGAAGGAAGATAGAGCATTGCACTCGTTCTGTTTTCGTAACAACTCCTGAAGCCGTGGCATATATATTATATGCTCTAATCCATATTTTCCAGTTCGATCGTGCATTGTTGCAGAGGATGAGGTGACCTGGTGGTCTGAGGCCCGGCAGTGTGTTTGCAGGCGGCAGTGTCCTTATCTGACACCATGTGAAAGCATGACGTCTGAACACTTTGACTTCTGGATACTGAATGCTTTATTCACCGTCCAGGGACCTGAACCGCTGGAACCCTGTGCCTCTGACATCATCTCATTTACATATTCCTTGTTCTCTGCTTGTGCCTGGATGTCCTTTTCACAAGGAAACTAACACACAAATTACTCACTGCCTTAAGAACACATACTTAGCCATAACTCCTAGAAATGAACACAAACCAAACAGAACATTAATATAAAACCACCAACTCCATCTACTCTACTCGTTTTTTCTTTGCACTTTCTTTTTCATGCTAGGCACCAACATAAATGTGAATGATTCATGTTGGACTACTTGGAAGAGCACTACCACAGTACCTTTGCGTTGAACAAATACCTATTGAGATGGCTAAATACAATTAGCTTAAAATATATGTATATTAAAAAATTAGAGAAAAGGTAAAAGCAAAGCTCCTATTCACCAAGATGGATTTCAGGTCCGAGTTGCGTATATTGTCCGGGACTAGAGACAAGCATTTTCTTATTTATAAATAATCACGGAGTCTCTAAAGTGCTAAATGCACCCTCTCCCCCATAGATGTTGGAATAAAACCGATTCTTGTTTTTAATTCTGTCTATTTCATTCATAATGTGTGGTGTCAACCTTAAGTACGCCACTCAGTAGTCCTTATTGGTGAATGACTGGTGGTAGTAGTGATGGTGGTGGTGGTGATGGTGGGGGTTATAGTCGTGGTAGGGGTGATAGTTGTAGTGGTGGTAGTGATGGTGGTGGTGATGGTGGTGGTGATAGTGGTGGTAGGGGTAATAGTATTGGTGGTGATGGTGGTGGTGATGGTGGTGGTGATTGTGGTGGTGGTGATGGAGGTGATGGTGATGGTGGCGGTGATGGTGGTGGTGGTGATGGTGTGGGTGATAGTGGCGGTAGGGGTAATAGTGGTGGTGGTGGTGATAGTGGTGGTGGGGATAGTAGTGGTGGTTTGATGGTGATGGTGGTGGGGTGATAGTGTTGGTGGTAGTGCTAAAGATGGTGGCGGTGGGGTGACAGTCCTGGTGGTGGGGGTGATGGTGGTTGTGGTGAGTGTGGTGGTGTTGGGGGTAATAGTGCTGGTGGTGGATGTGAGTGTATCCAACATTATCTATACCTTATTACTAAAAGCTGGCAGAAGTAGTCCAATACCAATGGTAACTTGTAGAGCTAAAGATCAGGTCACCTGATTTTGTCGGGTACTTTTTTAAATAACATTCACTATAAGGTAACAACATATTAACATCCTAGAGGTATTAACTGCATTTCACTCAGAACTACTAAGAATAACCATATACTGTCCAATCGAATGCCTGCTTAATGTCTCGTTCAGGGAAGGGAGATGTGGAATAACATGGTTTATAAAAATATAAGTCAGGGTCAACGGCTTCAAAATCACTATTATTCAAAACGGGTGTGCTACTTTCATTGGATAATTCTATTGCAGTGGATCACTTCTTTATAGTCCTTCTCTATTATTAATTTATGAAATCATGTAGATTAATAGACTTGTAGTGGTCTGTGCTAACCTCTCAGGCAAGGAGCCGCATAGACAGGTACGCATGGGTAGGGTGGTGCCATCAGGGAACCTAGGTGGAGTAATGGTTAGCACACAGGCCTGGAATGCAAGATATGTGGGTTCAATTCCGGCTTTGGGTCCAATATTTCCCATTTTCATCACCCCGCACAACATTGCTGCCATGACTAGGATCATACACACGCTATACCCTGTGTTATTGTTGAACCTACCTGGTATGTTATGTTTGTAATTGTAAGCATTAAATGACCATATAAAAGACTTTCAATTCCAGGGGGATGAGTAGTGGTCTCTGATGACCTCTCAGGCAACGAGCCGCATAGACAGGTGGGTGTGGGTAGGGTGCTGATATCAGGGAGTCTAGGTGCTTCCATGGTTAGCACACTGTCCCGGAATGTAAGAGATGTGGGTTCGATTCTGGCTCTAGGTGCAATATTTCCCATTTTCATCATGCCCAACCATCTTGGTTTCTTTGGTTCTTCTCCGCGTGCGTCCACTATTATATGCCAAATAGATACCCACTATGAGTACTGGAACAAGGACCTAGAGAGCTTGGTTTAATATTCTATTCATTCTTGTTTATAGTTGATTTTTGCTGTCTTTATTGTTTTTTTGTTTTTGGTGCATTAGTTAATTAAGTAGGGAATTTTCCATTGCACAGAATTGGACGTCCCTAGTTTTTTCCCCGATTAAGGGTGGGTTGTCATTCCCCCTACTCTGGAGAGGGGTGCGTCTTTTATCTAGTCACATTGGGGCATGCAATGCGATCTGCACCCGTCAGCTTTGCCGACGTGTTATGAATGTCGCTGTCACGTTGGAGTGTCATCAGGGGCCATATTCATGAGCTCGGGGTACGCTTAGCCGGAGGGTAGGCTTAACCGTTGGGTAGGTATCCCGCGGGTTAACGGAGGAGATTAATTGGGTCAATGGGTATTCACCAATGCACTAGCCGGTGCGGATAGCTACCCGTTCGATTATTTATAGATTTGGGAATTCCCTCCAGTCGCTGCGTTGTTTACTTTAGATTCGTCGATTCGAAAATATCAATATCGCCGCCGTTACGGCGTCAGTGTTAATTTTGCTTCAGATTTAGGGTTAATTTGAATAAATTTCACTTATTGCGTATGTAATTGTGTTAAATATGACAGCATTGAATAGATTTGGGCGTAAGGAATTCACGCCGATTCGGCGGCGATGGCGGCGGCCATTTTTGCGCCGATTTGTGTACTTTACATTCATCGATTCGAAAATATCAATATCGCCGCCGTTACGGCGTCAGCGTTAATTTCGCTTCGGATTTAGGGTTAATTTGAGCAAATTTCACTTATTGGGTATTTAAATCTATCAAATCTGATCGCATTGAATAGATTTGAGCGTAAGAAATTCACGCCGATTCGGCGGCGACGGCGGCGGCCATGTTTGGTTAACGTTGGACAGTATGGATATCGACGTCGCTGCGGAGGCGGCGATTTGTGTACTTTACATTCGTCGATTCGAAAATATTAATATCGCCGCCGTTACGGCGTCAGCGTTAATTTCGCTTCAGATTTAGGGTTAATTTGAATAAATTTCACTTATTGCATATTTAAATCTATCAAATATGATCGCATTGAATAGATTCAGAACCACACACACTCACTATCCCCTCGGGATAGTGGCTTACCCCTGGGTCGAAATTGGGGTAGCGTACCCTCCGGATAGAGCCCCAGGGTAGTGCTAGCCCGAGCTCATGAATAAGGATTTTCCGCCGTTAGCCGGGGGGGTAGCGTACCCCCCGGTTACAGCCTCAGGGTAGCGCTACCCCGAGCTCATGAATATGGCCCCTGGTGACCTAGGGAGACTGTGACACTAACGCTAACAGTGAATAGCTTGAGAGTCGGCCACTTCCTGTGTAATTCTATAGTTCTATATCTCCAATGTCACGCGGAGGTTTTGCTTGTTTTTGTTTTTGTTGTTTTTTGTTGTTGTTTTTGGGTGGAGGGGTTGTTTATAACATAGGGGAGGCAGCTGCGGAGGGGAACCGGGTGCACCGAAAACATTGGCGGCGATATTGAAAAAAGGAGTCTGTCGAACTCAATGTCTCCATTTTGCCTCAAAATCGATATTTAGAAATATTTGAATCGTAGGTGAGGTTGAAAAATCTGTAGGTGGGCGCAAAACACGAGAGTAAAACTTAGTGAAGTTGTTGTTGGTGTGGTTGGGGGGCCGTCCTGAGCACAAGTTGGATGGCGAAAGTCCACCTGGTGGACTGGTGCACGTAAGATCAGTAAGTAGTAGCAACCACTCAGTGGTGGGTACCCGTTTTATTTCTAGTATGACTGAGTCTTTGCTGATAGTATGCGTTACAGGTGATGGGGCAGCACTATGTAGTCGCCATGAGTGTGCACTGTCACAAGTCGGTATCCATCCTGATATGACCTTAGATGTTGCCAGGACGTAAGACTCCATCAACCAACCAATCTCAAGGTAGATATGATGGAGATTATTACCGGAGTGTATAACGATGATACAAATGATGGGAGATGTGAGGAAGAAATTAAAAGAAGGATAACAATAGCCCGAACAACATTCTCCAAAATGTATAGAGTGTTAACATCAAGTAAGATATTAATACAAACAAGGAAGCGTATTCTTCAGTGTTATGTGTGGTCTACTCTAATGTATGGGGCAGAGACATGGACAATCTCTAAGAAAATGTACAAACGTTTAGCAGCATTTGAGATATGGACTTATCGAAGGATGATGAAAATATCATGGACAAAGAAGATCACCAACAAAGAAGTTCTCAGAAAAATTAAAAATAAGAAAAGCTTGTTTGGCACTATACAGACAAAGAAACTTATTTATTTTGGCCACATCATCCGTCAGAGTTCAATATACCGTACATTGTTGGAAGGGAAGGTGAATGGCAGCAGAGGGAGGGGGAGACCAAGAACATCATGGTCTACAAATATTTCACAGTGGACAGGCTTGAATTATTCACAGTCTATCAGAACAGCACAACATCGGGACAAGTGGAGAACCATTGCATCCAACCCTCGACTAGAGGATGGAACTATTGATTGATTGATTGATAACGATGATGTCACAATAGGCTTATTCAGCCTCAGAGTGGACAGCAACACCAAAGGCCACCAGCATAAGATCTTTAAGGGAAGGCAAAGAATTGAGGTCAGAAAACACTCACTTTTCATTAGAGTGACGGTTCCAGACCAAAAAGTTGAAGCACTGACTGTAGAAGCATTTGTGAAAAGGCTGCATAGACATTGGAAAGGACACTTCAAGGCTCCATCCGCCCCTATACATGTGCAAATCAAATTAAAAACATTTGGGCATGACGAGCATTAGCGGCCCAATAGGGCCTAGAGCAGCCAGAAGAGGATCTATAAGTTAATCTGTAAGAAATCCATTCAATAGGTAGCGCCAGGAGTAATTGGACCAGTGAATTATATCTTTGAAAGTCATTCTCGCACATGCATGCGAGCACACCCACCAGCCAAGGTTCTCCATCTTCTTGTTTAGATTTGTTCACTGAAAAGGTCCATTTATACCAGAAAAATACCCCTGGTCATGGCACCAGTTTAACCGTTCGGGCTATTCCACCACCCCCACTGAAGGCGAGCCAAACGAGTTAATATTATGTAATTGTTTCCTTGTGTTTTTCCTTGGGCCTGCTGCGAACCACCGCAGCCTCTCGTCCCGTCTGCAGGTCGTCAGTCTCTATCGGGGTCCACCCCGTACTAAAGGCGGCCAGCCAGAGTTTCGTCTAAATACTGTATTTTGCCATCATGCGCATTTATCGGCCTAAAGGATATATATATTAGGTTATTTCAACTAACTGGCTGTCCCCTCGCCGTTCGGGTTGTATTAATGTTATTAAATTAATCCAGAACTAAGCAGTCAAGCTAGTGTTGCTGCTGGTGTCAACGGTGAAGCCGCCTAAGAGCATGTCGTTATTTTAACCCAAAAGTAACACTACGTTAATTCTGTTAATGTGTCTGTTATTACATTCCCACAGATGGGTTAATCAACTGCATAAGGCCTATTTAGGCATAAGGCCCTTAATTACATATAAAGCAATCGAATATCAGGTTTTTCCATAGCGGTTAATCTACAATAAGACTGGAGGAAAGTAAAGAATGCAAGGAACGTTCCAATTCACCCTTCCAAGAGCTCACGACCGTTTATTCTTACCGAAACTAACATGATGGCGTAGTAGCAGATGATGATATTATAGACGAATCCCCTCCCATGGTTGTTAACGTTAAATAAGTTTAGAATTTCAATAAATAAGGCCTAAATCTCGGCTAAAACATCAGAGCGTGCAAAAACACGTCCGATGGGTCTGGGTCCGAACGCCTGACCTCCTATCATTGCTAGGATAGTCACAATCGACGTATCCAAGCAACGCTTTACAGCAGGGAACCCGGCCTCGCAAATGTGGCAGTTGCGAGCCCGCGCAAATAAGAGCAAAATGCGTGCCCACGCAAATAAGGGCAAAATGCGAGCCCGCAAATAATCGGTCGAGTAGTCTCGCCCACTTCACATATATATATGTATATATATGTTTAACCGTATGGCTACTCCACCCCCGCTTAAGGCGAGCCTACGTGTTAATATATAATTGTTTCCATGTGAATTTCCGGGCCTGCCACTGGGCCGCTGTCGCCGGGCCGCTGTCGCCTCTCGTCCCGCCGCCTTCATGCTAACTTCACCCGGGCTAGTAAGGTGTCTACTATATCCCCGGGGGTGGGTAGTTTGACTCCATACAGTTCGTGGCATGGAAGGCCCTTAATTAAATACATGTATAGAATATAAATCGAATACCAATATCAAGTTGACCATAGCGGTTAATAATATAAGACTGGAGAATAGTAAAGAATGCAAGGAACGTTCCAATTACTTCTTAAGAGCTCACAGCTTTATTCTTACCCTAACTAACAATGTAAGAGTTCTTTCATAGTTCAATTTCACTGAATAACGACTAAGTACAATAAGTGTATCCCCTCCCGTATTTGTTAATTTAAATCAGTTTGGAATTTCGACAATAAAAGCCTGAATCTCGTCTAAAACATCAGAGCGTGCAGAAACACGTCTGATCGGTCTGAGCCCGAGCGCTTGACCTTCCATCATTGCTAGGAAAGTCACAATTGACATTACAGCAGGGAACCCGGCCCTGCAAATGGTGGCAAATGCGAGCCTAGTAATTAGCCCGCATTTCAGAATGCGAGCTAATCAGCCCAGCCCGCATTTCCACAGGTCGTGTAGTCTCGCCCACTTCACATATATATATATATATATATACCATGGCTTACTACTGAAATGATTCATCCCCAACCAATCCGTGCACTGTGCAGCCTGCTATGTTCACAGAGCCATTTTGTCCTTGCAAATAATTAGATGCTGGTTTTATTTTGAGGTTTTTCTTCTTAATTATTTATTCGCCGCGTGCTAATTAGGATCGGTCTAATGACGAGCGGTCGCTAAAACCTGCTGGTTCACAGAGGTGTGGCGGACGAGATGGCTGAGTGGTTAGGGCGCCCGCTTCGTACGAGCGAGGACGTGGGGTTTTGAGCTCCAGGCTGATTCAAGCCAAAGTCTTACAAAACTGATGTATGTCACCAGCTTGCCTGGTTCCCAGTATTTACTAGGATAGAGTAAGCACCGAGTAGCTTAGTGATGTGACGGAGTGGGATATTGCGCGATGGTGCTGGCAGCACTTTACCCCAATGCGGCAGCACTATAAAGTCATCATGAGTGCTCCCTGTCACAAGTCGGTACCCATTCCTGATATGACCTAAGTTGTTGCTAGGAGGAAAAAAACCCAAAAAACTCATTCGCCACCGACAGGCTTTGCGACTCTGTAAATTCAACAATTGTTAAATAGGTCACGATCTACTTGGTTTTGGTTTCTTGTTTGTCTGCTGGGGTTTTACATTGCATTTTGTAATTTATCATAAGTTTGTGGATGTTGCTGTTTTCGAGTTTAATGTTTCTGTATGTTTAAAAAAAAAATAGGATGCCGCATATCTGTTTATCTAGCTGGTCTGGTTATGTGCGAGTGGATTCTCGGTTGTAGGGATTATATTATCTACATCCGGGTGAGGTAGCTAACCCTGTCACACTATGATGTATGGTGGCGGCGTGTGCGTAACGTGTCGAAATAATTAAAAAATAAAAATAGGTCGAGATACGGCGATCTACGCCGACCTACGCCGACCTATGCCGAGCGTACTGGACCTATGCCCAACCTATACGTAACCTATGACACGTATGCCGATGTGTTGGTCAAAATTCGCATAGGTCGGCATACACTAAAGGGGCTGTCACATTAGGGTTTTTTGCGGGAGCGTACGGCGGCGTAGGCGCGTTACGTCATATACGTCGGCATACGCCGCCATACGCCGCCATATGCTATGCATACGCTATGCGTATGCTATGCATACGCTATCGTACGCCGCCATACGCTTTCTCACATCCGTCCGTCCAAATTTTGTTGTGCATGCTAAATAAATCTCGACCTACGGGAGCGTATGGTTCATACGCTACTCATACGCTACTCATACGCTGGCATACGCTCCTCATACGCTAGGGGTACGCTGGCGTATGCTAAGGGTATGCCGGCGTATGCTACTCATATGCTCAACTTGTGTCACGGGCGTATCTCTGGCGTATGAAGTGTACGCAGAACCTACGAGTTGCATATGGGAGCGTATTCGTAGCGTATGCAAAGCGTATGAGTAGCGTATGGCGGCGTATGCTCGACCTATGGTCTCGGTATATAAAGGCGATGCACTATATACCAAGGAGCCACCAGGTGGCGGACCGAGGAGAGATAACATAGGTCTCGCATACGCTTCGCATACGCTCCTCTTATGCTCCTCATATGCTCCTCATACGCTCCTCATACGCTCCACATGCCAATCAAAACCATCAAAAAATGTCACAGTACGCTCTCATACGCTCCTCATAGGTTACGCATACACTCAAAAACACCCGAGAGGTCACCAAAGGTCACGATACGTCGTCCCATGCAGTTTTTTTCCCATTTTCGACGTAGGTTTTCAATACGCTCCCGCCATACGGCATAATGTGACAGGGCCTTAAGGCCATACATTGTACTGTGACAGACAGCCAACACGCTGGGCATACGCTCGCCGTACGCTCACAATACGCTAGGGGTACGCCAGCACACGCTAGAGGCACGTTAGACGTAAGCTAGGCGTACACTATATATGCCAGAGATACACGCCAGAGATACAAAAGCAGGCTAACCTATGCCGACCTACCCCTAACTTATGCGTAACCTATGCTGGCATACATCCAGCATACGTCCAGCGTATGAGAAACGTATGAGCCACACGCCGGCATAGGTTTAAAATTTTGAACATGCACAAAATTTGTTTGGCGGCTCGACCTACGCCAACTTATGAAAAGCATCTATGACATATGCCCAACCTATGCATAACCTATGATGGCCTATGCCGACATGTTGGTCAAAAAGCGCATACGTTGGCATATGCTAACGCCATAGGACATAGTGTGACAGCCCCTTAACAGAGCCACTTATCTGTATGGAGCGAGTACACACACCCTGATTACCCTCCCCATATCCAGGGGCCGCAAGGATATGGTAATGCCATCACCATTATCACGATTACCGCCACCCTATCCCGCGCCATCACCATCACCATTACCACTGACATATGCACTCAGACAACATATGCACAACATGCAAAACCTTCATATGAACATGGATTCAGCTATTATTTGAGACGGTTTAACAAATACAAAAATTATTTCGAAGGTTTTCACTTTGGGTTTCCATGTCACACTTTAGTGCCCAGTTTCAAAGACTGACCCATATTATGCGATCAGTTTCAAATCAACATGTAGAACATGCTGGTTGGTAGCGGACCTAGGAGTGGGGTGAGTGGGTGGTTGTTATTGTGTGCTGCAGCATCCACTGGTTAGCCATGTTGCTAGGCAACTTCAACCCGAGGCAGTGATGAGGCGCTCCTCATTATGTTGATTGGCTGGTTGCTGGAGTCTTACGTCCTGACAACATCTAAGGTCATATCAGCACGTGTACCGCCTTGTGACAGTGTGCACTCATGGCGACTTTATAGTGCTGCTGGCACCATGACCCGATATCCCACTCAGTCACATTATCCTGACACTGAGCTAATCAGTCCTTGCCCTATCCTTGCCGGGCACCAGGCTAGGAAGCGACAAGTATCAATTTGATAAAAGTTATTGGTTTGACTGGACCGGGAACTGAACTCCTGATCTCCCGCACGCGAGGCCCACGCTCTACCGATTTTGCCATCGCGCCCGGTGTGGACCATTAGTACCACGTGTACCTGTGATAACTGACCGTTTATCAGGTCCACTACTTAGGTGCTTTTAGTAGCGGATACTGCTCTCATTTCAAGCATTGCTGACGATGGCATATTTCTCTATCCATCCACCTGTACATACCTACACTCGTCCTTGCCTTATCCCGTGCTTAAAGTTGCATAGTATGACGGTTTGGAGATTTGTCATTTTTCTGAGGTAAATATATTAATTTGATTATTATAATCTACCTTACTCTAGTTTGAATTAACTTTTCATTTTAAATAGGTAACATGTTCATTCTCCTATGTTCACAGTCAGTACGTCACATGTGCCGTGCACAACGCCATCAGTCAGTCCCTGGGTCAAACCAATGGGAATGGACACTAAGCAAAACACGCATTCATCGTCTGTCTGGTGCGTCAGAAGGTCACAAGCGAACACGGAACAAGGGAACACACCACAACCCAAAACTAATTTGACATGTTTGCACATCAAATATCTCAAAACTTAGCCATCTAAAATAAAAGTTACCTCAAACTAAAAGTAAGGTAGACTATAACAATCAACCAAATATATTAATCTCAGAAAAAATGACAAAAACTCAAAACCAGCGGATTATCAGTGATTATGTAGCTGTAACAAAAAAGAAAAATTAAGCCTGTGAGCTTTTCATTCATATGAAGAAACAGGTCACTAGATAAGAGGTCAAATGGGGCTGTGTGCTGATGAGACATATGTTGACCTCTTTCGACCTTGTCATCGCCACATGTAACACACGACATGTGCTTCTATATCCGCTGTATCACCTGCACACTCACAAGGCCCACCTACAAACCCAAAGCCAAGGCTTTCACACACAACACAAACGGGCCACCCAGAACCTATTCTGTTGTTGTTGTTTTTGTTTGTGGTAAATATGTTTATTCTGCTGAATAAATCTGTTGTCGGCGCCGATATGCTGATCTAGTCATGGTATATATGATGGAATTTGAACACATATTGTCTTAGTTATTCTTTAAATTGGTTATGTAAGTTCTCCAAATAAAGATTATTATATGTACACTAATTTTATTAATTTTCTTTTTTGTTTTATGTGTGTGCGCCACCATAGTGTGCATGAAGACATTTTAAATGTTGGACTGAATTTAGTGAGGAAGTGAAACAATCATTCGCGCATTCATCAGTGTTCATTGGTGGTTGTCGGTCTTTGTTATTTCATATCCATATGTTAAAGTCGCCACTGTCCCTTAAAAATGGGAGGGGGGGGGGGGGGCGGAGGAGAAAAAAAGGAAAGAGGGTGGAGGGGGATGACAGAAAAGACAGGAATCTGGCTTCTTGGTCAATGTCCCGCCATTTCTCAGGGAGTTCTACGCCTATCCAGTGATATCGGCTTTGTGCATGTAGAAAATGTTGAAAATCAGTAATATCATCCCCCTCCCACACACAACAACCCTGGAGAGATCTGTCATCCCTGTGCATTGACTAGACGAGATGATGGACGAATAAGTTGAACGTCCGTCTTCCGTTTTGGTAGATCGTGAGATTCGAACCCACGGGTTCGAAGCAGGATCAAGTCAAACCAATGACATAATAATTGAAACTGGTCACTTCCCTAGCCAATCGCTCGGCATTATTAGCATAGGGCAAGGACTGGTTTGCTCAGTGCCAGGATAATGTGACTGAATGGGATATTATCAGGTCATGGTGCTGGTGGCCTGGTTTCCCAGTGGGGCAGCAATATGAAGTCGCCATGAGTGCGCACTGTCACAAATCGGTACGCATCCTGATATAAGTTCACCTTAGATGTTGCCAGGATATAATACCCCAAGAACCAACCAACCAACCCTGTGCTGTACCTGTCTAACTTGTAGGAACCTACACTCAGCTGGTCTACAGGCCGTGCTCATATAGTGCTAGTGGAACCTGCCAGAGAGCTACCTTCTCCAGCCTTACTAGGTCCAATGGCATTATGGGAAGTGATGTCACCCACAACCCAGCGGGCA
Source organism: Branchipolynoe longqiensis (assembly GCA_030323885.1). Taxonomy (NCBI): domain Eukaryota; kingdom Metazoa; phylum Annelida; class Polychaeta; order Phyllodocida; family Polynoidae; genus Branchipolynoe; species Branchipolynoe longqiensis. The sequence continues at coordinate 82,108,517 of CM059189.1, read as the reverse complement.
TCATTAGTTCACCGGTGTGGCGTGCTCAGCCGTGTCCCGTGCTCAGCCGTATACCTAGACTCAAACTCAAGGCATTGTCAATGGTCGTGAGTAATTTTCATACAGAAAATACAGAACAAGTGAAATATCTCTAAAACCACACCACCTATTAACAAATCGCTTGGTACACATATAGAAAACAGCTTCAGAAAAAAGATTATATTAAATTTATAAGGTTAGGGTTCTTGATTTCTATTAATTTTGATTAAAACTAATGTTTTGCACTGCGCATACCGTCAAACCCAAGGCATTGTCAATGGTGGTGAGCAATCTTCATACAGAAAATCCAGGAAAAGTGAAATATTTCTAGAAACAAATCGCTTGGTACACATATAGAAAACATCTTTACCAAAAACATTATATTAAATTTATAAGGTTAGTGACTTAGGACCATTGACAATGCCTTGAGTTTGAGTCTAGGTACACGGCTGAGCACGGTTACACGGCTGAGCACGCCACACCGGGCGTCCGCGGGAGACGCTGCTGGAGGGTGTGAAGTGACCCACTTAAAGGTTCATACGGAACCTACCATATTGTAAATGGCAATCCACGTAAATTACACTATGGGGCACTAATATGACCAGCATAATGTTACTTATTCACATCTAATATGACGTCTCGAAACAAGTTATTCTCTGGGAGTTATTTAGTCCTAGTTAAGAATGAGGGTCTCTGTGGTCAAGCTCAGAAGATTACAAATATTGAACTTATTCGGCCATAACGACCCTCCTCAGCTGTTATGGTACTTTCACATTATGATGCTTCTCGCCAACGCACATCGACGTATGTGATTTTTTTGCCGCAACATTGGGATACGTCAGGAAGCGTTAGGCACGAGTTAGGCGCGCGTTAGGCATGCGTTGGTATTCGTTGATCTATGGCGACGGTCGGCGGCATGCGTCAGGGTATCGGCAAAATTTTCTGCTTGCACAAAACTTTCCACGTGCAACAATGCATGGGTGCCAACATTATTGCGACGTTAGGAGCACGTTGAGATACGTTAGAGGCGCTGGAATAACGTAATGCGAACGATAGGCACATGCCGTGCGCGCGTGAGGGTCATTCCCACACGTTGCGCCAAACTGTTCCTTTGTTTCTTTGTTGTTGTTTTATGTCCTAGCAACATCTAAGGTCATATCAGGACTGCCCATCAAACTTTTTTGTTTTTTTTCCACACCCGTCAATATACGTTACCACAACGTTGGCCACACGCTACCGACAGGTTGCGCTGACGTCAAACTTTTTCTCACCGCGCGGAAAAGTTTGAGGTGTCTCAACCTTTTTGCTCTTTGGCGGCGCGCCGGTGATAAGCGTCGTAATGTGACAGGACCATTCGAGTGGTGTTGGTCATGGACTGCTCACAAGCTCAGATAAGCTATCTCTATGAAATAGAACTGAAACATGTTTAAACTCAAGCCTCAATAATTACAGAGGAGATACGCAGAGGCAGTTCACTCCGGTACATGTCTCCAATGAAAGTACTACAAAGCTTATTTGATTGTTAGTGAACTTGAAGTCTTTTGACTATATGCCTTACAGGGGCCTAGCTAGGGACTTTCAGGTGCTACGCAGATGGAATAAAACGCTATTAGAATAAAACATGATGTAATATTGTTTGTTTGTTTGTTGTTGTTTTACGTCCTAGCAAAATCTAAGGTCATATCAGGACGGTATGATGTAATAAAATGCTATAAAACATCATATACTTAAATTTTTTTTTTTTATAAAGAGTACTCTCAGGTGGTATGCAGCTGCGTACCTGCGTATATGGGGGCATTCGACTGGGCCTCTCTATCCGAATATCAAACTATTTCCGAACAAATTCCTATTCGACTGGGACCGGAAGTGGGTTCATATACCGATGATTCGGATGTGTGTATGTGGCTCCATCCGTTCCATTCGAAAATCTTGCGGATAGAAAGGGCCCAGTCGAATGCCCCCTATGTAAGCCAGGACCCTGCCTTGTAACGCAGGCATGCCGTCACAAAATGGGTTATTTGAGCTCGAACCCACCCAGTAGGTAGGGACTGATCTTTCGTGGAACATCATTATACCGAGTATCATATGAGTAATATTCGTATTTCTAATGGAAATTCTGTAAATATTTCTACAAAATTAATATTTTTGAAAAGATAGAATACAATTATGGGAGTAGGTGTTATAATTAGGCGACCACGCCTTCAATAATAGGCAAAGAAAGAAATGTTCTAATTGCCAGAGTTGGGTGTCGTTGAAGGCCATGTCCAGATAATATTTCATGTGGGGTGGTGGTGGCGGTGATGGCGACTTTATAATTTGTTTGTTGGGGATTTAAATCCGGGCAACATCTAAGGTCATATCAGGATGGGTGCCAACTTGTGACAGTGCACACTCTTGGCGACTTTATAATGCTGCCCCACTGGGAGAATCCCGCCATGACCCAATATCCCATTCAGTCAAATAATCCTGGTTCTAAGCTAACTAGGCCTCGCCTTATCCTAGTGATGCTGAGAACCAGGCTAGGTAGCGACGAGTATCAATTTTGTAAGTCATTGGTTTGACTCAGCGCAGTTTTGAACTCCCGACCTTCCGCACGGGAAGCCTGCGCTCTGCCGATTCGGCCACCGCGTCTGGTGGCGACTTTATATGCACGGCGCGCTCCACCTGTTCCTGACACATCACAATCATGGACCCGCCAGGCCCCTCCCCATGCACTAATTAGGCAGTAACATGCTCCCAGCAGGTGTGTCCTTCTCACCAGCAAAAGGAAAAGAAAGAAGAAAATGGCGGGATGGCCGAATGAGTTATAGCGTCCGTATCGCGTGTTGGTAGATCGTGGGTTCGAACCCTAGTCGAGTCAAACCAATGTCTTAAAAATTGATACTTGTTGCTTCCTAGCCTGGCGCTCGGCATTATTAGGATAGGGCAAGGACTGGTTGGCTCAGTGTCAGGATAATGTGACTGAGTGGAATATCAGGTCATGGTGCTGGCGGACTGGTCTTCCAGTGGGGCAGCACTATAAAGTCGCCATGAGTGTGCACTGTCACAAGTCGGTACCCGTCCTGATATGACCTTAGATGTTGCTAGGATGTAAAACAACAACAAACAAGACAGAAAATGTCAAAAGATTCAAACAAACCCGCTAAATAAGCCGATGGACACTAACAAAAAACCAGTTTGTTTTATTTAACGACGCCTCTAGAGCACATTGATTTTTATCATCGGCTATTTGATGTCAAACATATGGTCATTCTGACATATTTCTTTGGAGGAAACCTGCTGCCGGCACATAGGCTACTCTTTCCGATAAGCAGCAAGGGGTCTTTTATATGCACTTCCCCACAGACAGGACAGCACATACCGCAGCCTTTGATGAACCAGTTATGGACCACTGGTTGGAATGGAAAATAGCCCAAACCTCAAATGGGTCCACTGAGCAGGATCGATCGCATACCCCACACCTTCATAGGTGGACACTCTGCTGCATGAGCTACGTCCCTCTCCCATATGGACACCCAATCCAAAATGGATGGTCTATTTAATGGCTAAAAAAATATTTAATCCATGTTTTTTATTTATGTAATTATCGCATAGTTCAGTTAATAAATGGTCAATTGTCATTCCAAAATACATTATCTATGGCTGGAAGACCTCTGACTTGGCACTGGCACAAGATTATTCAAAAGAAGAATCAATAATTACCACAAAGAAAAGATTATTTTCAGCCATTAAATAGCCTGTTGATTGATATATTGATTTATTCACTGTGGCTTAATGGAAACATCTATAGCCGTATCTGGGTGGAGCACAACATTTGTGACACTTATTGTGGCTTTATAGTGCTGCTTCACTAGAATAATTATTTATTCAACATTGTGCACTGAAACACCCACTCATATGTGAATTTGGCCAAATTTCGGGTCAAATTTGGTCTTGACCTTGACCCTAACACATAACCCTGACTTCTTATGACTTCTAATGTGTCATCACACGAATGGGCACCCTCAAGTTATTTGGAAATGACACATCAAATGTGACTCCATTTTGGTTACTTCCAAAATTAGGTTCATTTGAATATTAGACCCTATATAATGGCAGCCATTTGGGATTCAGTTCTAGGAAGTGCGCGCTCAACTCACTCAGTCATAGGAAATAGGTGCTCAACTCATTCAGTCATAGGAAGTGGGTGCCTCAACTCATTCATTTATAGGAAATGGGTGCTCAACTCATTCAGTTATAGGAAGTGGGTGTTCAACTCATTCAGTTATAGGAAATGGGTGCTCAACTCATTCAGTCATAGGAAGTGGGTGCTCAACTCATTCATTTATAGGAAATGGGTGCTCAACTCATTCAGTTATAGGAAGTGGGCACTCAACTCATTCAGTTATAGGAAGTGAGTGCTCAACTCATTCAGTCATAGGAATTGGACGCTCAACTCTTTCAGTTAAAGGAAGTGGGCGCTCAGCTCATTGAGTCATAGGAAGTGGGCGCTCAACTCATTCAGTTATAGGAAGTGGGTGCTCAACTCATTCAGTTATAGGAAGTGGGTGCTCAACTCATTCAGTTATAGGAAGTGGGTGCTCAATTCATTCAGTCATAGGAAGTGGGTGCTCAACTCATTCAGTTATAGGAAGTGGGTGCTCATGAGTGCGCACTGTCACAATTCGGTACCCGTCCTGATATTACCTTAGATGTTGCCAGGATGTAAAACTCCAACAACCAACCAATCTACTCGCACATCCCATCTGCTCGCCCTTGGGGTGTTTTCTCTCTTTTTTTTCTGAAGTCACCGCAGTCCCATCTCATAGCCGTTCAGCCCGCTGCTGTGCGCTGGTTTATCACAAACTGTGTAAGCCACCTATAAGGTGTGGTGGCCGAATCAGTACAGTGCAGGCTTCTTGTGCAGAAGGTTGGGAGTTCAAAACCTGGCTGAGTCAAACCAATGACTTACAAAATTGATACTTGTCGCAGTGACACTACCTAGCTTGGTGCTCAGTATTACTAAGATAGGACAAGGACTGGCTAGCTCAGTATTAGGATAATATGACTGAGTGGGAAATCAGGTCATGGTGCCAGCAGCCTGGTCTCCCAGTGGAGCTACACTATAAAGCCACCTGAGTGTGCACTGTTACAAGTCGGTACCCAATCTGGTCTGACTTTGTTTATTGACAGGATGTAAAACCCAAACAAACAAACAAACAGTTCTTCACATGTACCCTTATTCAAAAGAATAAACAAAATAAGGCCAAGAAAATGAACAAAAATGTCTGATTATAGTAATAACCCCAGTCACAGTATGGCCTGCGATCACTTGCGACTACCAGTTTTATTTTGTTGTCGCAAACTGTCGCAAACACAATGTGACTAGAGTATTAATTATAAGCTGGGGGAAAAGACACCATCTCATTTTTGGTTCTAGCATGCGTTATTAATAGATCAGGAACAATAGGCGTATTTAACATGCTTTTATGAATATATTCACGGATTGGGGATGTGTAGTGATGGCTGCCCGCCTTTTTGTGTCTTCGATTCTCGATGATTGTGAGCTATTTGGGTGCTTCGTAGAATACTGTTGGAGCCCTCACGCTGATTGGCACCCAGGGGGACACCTGGCGGACATTGTGGGAAACAGAAAAAAAACTGCCAACACACACCGGAAGCGGTTCCATGCCCGACAGACACCAACTTACAAAAAACATGATTATGCTTTACTGGCTTCAAGCCAAATATCCGTTGACACTAAGCCACAAACACCTGCCTTTTACTTGAATTCTGGGTTGTTTGTAACCTTACGACGGGTACTGGTTGCAGAACTGCAACATCATAGAGAGGCTTCGATAAATCGGCCCAATCTTTGAATGAAGAATAATCTTCTGGTGGGATGGTTGTAGATGCTGGGGGATGTCTTTACAACAATTAAACAATGAGTCATTGGGGCGGTCCAGATCACTCCGGTCTGGCAGTAGCACAGCACTTGTATCCAGCAGACAGCAGCAAGGGTTTCGAGGAAGGGCAGGTAAAGATGGGTCCAGCAGTGGTTCCAGCAACGAGAACAAAGCGAGAGAAACGTAAAGGTAAAGGGCCCCACCCAAGCACACAACTCCCCTGGACAGGGTGAGGAGTATGCCTGGGAGAAAAAAAAAAGGGGTAGAGTCTAGGAAAGAGAAATGAGGAGAGTTGAGTCAAAGGACCATGTCTATTTGCTCTATTGTGACCAGTCAGCGAGCCAAAGACATGGACAGAGTAAGAGTAGAAAGTGAAATGCTGGCGGGCTTCCCCTCCTGGAAATCTTTTCAGACATATCAAGGAGGAGCAAGGCAATAAATAAGTTTCTTTGTCTGTACAGCTTGGATTTGGCATGGCGTAAACATCCTGATTCCTACACTTTCAGTTCAATATCAGTGACACTTTATACAGTTAACTATCAAGTGAGTGAGATAACATAACTTATAATCTAGCTAATGAGAAGAAAAACAGATAATGGAAGCTCTGCTGAACATAAACAAAACAGCCTGTTTCTGGAGAGTGCCTAATAGTCGGATTTGAAATTTATGGCACATTACATTGTGCAGTGACAATTAAGAGAAAACCAGGTTATTTTTATTAATAACATTTATAAACATGTTTTATTGTCATTGTGGGCATACATTATGAATGTTATGACATTGTTCTGATTCTTTGTTCTAGGCTTGTTTCCAATTGCCACCATATTGCAGCTGTGCTGTTCAAACTGGACTATGCCTGGCAGAATGGCCTCACAAACAAGGCATGATGCCTTGTTTATGTGCTTTGATCTGTGCCCCGGAAATGGAAAATCCAGACCTGGCGCATGCATATTCGAAACACCGATCTCGCTTATTGGCTGGCAGTGTTACGCCTATAGCCTAGCTGTACTTTCTATCCAATCATGATGGCAGACGAGGAACTGGTCACGTGGTGCTTGCTAATCGTTTGATGCAAATCCTCAATTGTTCGGCACAGTGGAACACCACCACCCGCACCACCACCCTACCCCTCACCTGCCAATTATATTACACACATCACCCTGGCACAACCCACTCATATCCTAACCATGACCCACTGAATACTTCACCAGCCAATCACAATCCACCACTCATTAGTGGCACTTTCACGGCATACCCTAATCAGCCAAAAGTTGGCACTCTCTGCAGTCAATCACCCACCCAGCCATAGACCGGTGTGGTGGTTTCAGCGTGTTCCCGTGCTCAGAGGTGTCCCTCGCTTCTGCGCATGCGCGGATTTCGCATCAACTCGGGTCACCTGAGCCACTTATTGGCGCATGCGCACATCCTACAAACTCGGGTCGAATAATCGTATACGCTTCTCCGCGCTCGGGTGGACAATCTTTTTTTTTTTTTTTAATAACCGATAAAAATACAGCAAAATAGGATTTAAAGTATTTTATGATGGCCCAGTTTACCTATATTTCCATTTAATTAATCTAAGTTATTCTTTTTTTGCACATGGCACGTGTATTTGTCGACTCCACTCGCCGTGTTCTATTTGAATTTCTGACGACTCGGATGACCCGAGTCGCCCGGGTAGTGTTAATCGATTACGGCCATCCTTATTAGATTCTGACGCATGCGCAGAAGCGAGGGACACCTCTGAGCACGGGAACACGCTGAAACCACCACACCGGACCACACCTCAACTCTCATCCACCAAACCATCCACACCTAAACTTATACTCTTGTCTTAAATCTCTCGGGCCACTTGGGTATAAATGTTATTTTATTTAAACCTATAATAGAAAACTACCAGATTCATGTAAGGTATTATTCATAAAACTAATCTTTAGATGGCTTAACATGATCAATCACTTTAAATCAACAAGCATGCACCAGTTACCAAGTCAGAGCTCACACCTATTTTTAACTTGTCACCAGATCCTGCCCTCAAGGGAATATGTATTTCTTTTTAAATGTAGCTACACATGACGTGTGTCACTTGTAATATATGCGTAATAAACGTCTAGACACGTCTGTAATATATGCGATGACGTCATGGAAAGTTTAGCCAGCCGTTCAGTGAGCACTGGACGGAAATAAACTGTATACGTCATTGGTATGACTCGACCGGGAACGAAACTCCCGATCTAACACACACGAGGCCCCCGTTCTACCGATTCGGCCACCGCGCCCGTTCAAATCTGAGAGAGCACCATGTTCTGTAGCTGTCCAAACAAATACTGACATAATTAGCTATACTGGTGGACTTTAGTACTACACACCCATTTCAATAATCCGACTGAGTAATTGCAATATAACTGGGCCTGGTGGCTGAACCCATAGAACGCGGCACTCGCGTACGGGAGATCGGGAGTTCGATTCCCACTCAAGTCAAACCAAAGACTTGTACAATTGATACTTGCCACTTCCTAGCCTGGTGCTCGGCATTAATAGGATAGGGCAAGGACTGGTTAGCTCAGTGTCAGGATAATGTGACTGAGTAGGATATTGGGTCATGGTGATGGCAGCCTGATTTCTTACCATGAGTGTACACTGTCACAAGTCGGTACCCGCCCTGATATGACCCTAGATGTTGCCAGGATGTAAAACTTCAACACCTAACCAACCTACCAATTGCAATATATCCTTTCTACATTTTTTTTTGCCATACACAACAGATTAAAAAAAAATTACAATAGAAGCAAAAATCTAATTTGGCATCAACTATATATCACATTGGTCGTAATGTTTGCATTGCGTTTGATGCGAGGGAAGGAAGAGACCCTCCCCCCCCCTCTCCTGCCGCCGCCCGGCTTTCTCACCTTCCCTGTCATCCTTCCTTCAGCTTTCTCCCCCCATCCGCTCTCTCCCTTCCCCGCCGGCTTTCTCACCTCCCCCGCATTCTCGCCTCCCCGCTCCTCCCCTTATAAGCCGCCCGCCGGCCTCCTTCAGCCATTCGCCCTCCGGCCGTCCTCCCTGCACAAGCTCCTTTTTCTACTTTGGCTTCAGGGACCTACCTCTCAACGGCCGACGCACCTCGACCAACGCACACGCAGAGACCATGCCTGGCAGCGGAAAAGGGAAGGGATGTCGGGGAGTCCGGAAGACCGCGCAGGCTACCACGGAAGCCGTCTCACCACCCTCCTCCATGCCCTGCTCGCCCCCGGTGCCTCGCAACCGCCCCTCAGGCGACTGGGCTGCCGGCGTCGACGTGACCATGACCGCCACCCTGCAGGCGCTGGAGCATATCACCTCCCGGATCGACGCCCTCGACTGCCGCAGCACCCACGTGCCCGAGGAGACAAGCCCCGCCCCGGCGATGCCCCGTCTGGCCTACTCTGCACCGCCCGTCCCGGTGCCTCGGGCGCACGTAGTCGGGGGAGCGCTGCCTCCATCCCCGCCTTCAGCACCGCTCCCAGGGGCGATCCACCCCCAGTACGAACGGTATACGCGTCACTCCGCCCAGCCACCTCCCTCGACACAAGCTCCCGCGCCTCTGGCCTACGACCAGGATGCCATAAACCACACCCCACGCGGCTGACGCCGTGAGGGAGATCCTCGCCTCGGCCGAGGCGCAACACGCCGGCAGACGGAAAGGTATCTCGCCCAGTTACATATTCCCCTCCGACCTCGTCGAGAGAGGTCCTGAAAGAAAGCCAGTCAAGAGAGGGGAGGTGTCGAAGGACGAGTACAGTCTAGCCCTCCGCACCCTTGAGAGCCACCCAGCCTTCCCCGCCCACTCCCTCCCAGGCCTGAACCACCACGCCCTCACAGTCCTCCGCGACAACCTGGTCTATCCCTGGCCTACCGTCCGCCGCTACTCTGAGACCATATTTACCTGGATAGCGGATGGCACGACCCGGTCGCCCTCAACATGGTGTATGCACTGTATGCGCCTATACTGTCTACACTTTCCTCGACATCATTATTTTTGGTTAATTGGTCATGACAATTTTCACTGATTCGGCACAAATCGCGACATTGATCTAGAGTCAGGTTCGGAGTTTGTAGTAACTTATCCCGTAACGTGTTATCTTTAACTTTCAGGAAGGGAATACCAAATTTTAAACAAGTCAGGTAACATGTTATATAGAAATAGAGAACAAATGATAAGGGCTCCAGAGGACATTCAGCCTGAGACAGTCGGCCAGGCACAAGTCAGGTAACATGTTATATAGAAATAGAGAACAAATGATAAGGGCTCCAGAGGACATTCAGCCTGAGACAGTCGGCCAGGCACAAGTCAGGTAACATGTTATATAGAAATAGAGAACAAATGATAAGGGCTCCAGAGGACATTCAGCCTGAGACAGTCGGCCAGGCACAGACAACTCAGAGAAATGTAAACGGCATAGCTAATCTAACTAGGTCAGGTCGAGCGATTAGTCCAACGGACAGGCTAGACCTCAAAAGTTAGACAGCTGCGAGCTGTTATTAAACTATGTGCATGTTAATATTAAGTTTATTGCTTTTCAGAAAGCCTTTGTTATATGTTTCAAAGTGTGCACTATGTCATAGGGAGGCTATGCGGCCAGACAATAAGCCAAAGGACATGAGTAAATGGGTACATACAGACATTGGCTGACCTTTGGTCGAAAGTTAAGTATTTACGGTGTTATTCCATCATTACTCTATTATTGTATTTTAAACCTATAAACCTGATGTGAATGTGACCATTTTAAAGATATATGCATTTCTCAAAAATACTTGTGAAGGGGGGATGTACTATATGCATAAAAGATATCCAGGCATGAGTGGGAGAACAAAGGAATATGTAAATGAGATAACGTCAGAGGTAAAGGGTGCCGGCGGTTCAGGCCACTTGACGGTGATTAAAGCATTCAGTAACCAAAAGTCAAAGTGTTCAGACATCGTACTTTCATACTATTGACCCTCAGATATATATAAAAGCATGAATAAAATAAGTAAAACTGACAGTGGCTATAGTTCTAAATCTAGATTTGTCTAGATTTAAATACAGATGGAGTAAGACATGCTAATGAGCTTTATGTAATACAATGCTAGATAAAAGATTCACATCTTAATCTGTGATATATATTTGTTAACTTTAAAGCTAAAGTTGAAATATGTTGGAGCAAACAAACAAATTCCATAGCCGCACTGACTGCTTGAAAATGAACCTAAATTAAGCACCTGTGCTTCGCCCGTGTTTGATTTGCATCCCACAATGCACCGCGCCGCTGGGGTTAGAAATTAGTCTATTGGCCTAGCTAGACAGAATGTTCGGTCACTACCTGAACCAGGGTAAAGTCTGGTGTAATCGGCCCAGTTAAAACCTAACATTTCACTCACCTAATCCCCCACCCACACCACCACACATACCTCCACCACCCGTCTCCCTGAAGGCATTAGATCTCCAGATGACGTGGCTGCCATCACAGCAGGTTCTACTTTAACCTCAACTGACCTCTGCTCATAGAGAGCCTCGTTTCTGTGGGCACACTACACCACAGAGGAGAGAACCTCAGAAGTCAGAACCTTAAGATCAAGTGACATCACGCTAAATGCGTAGATTCATTATCCGCTCTGAAAGATGTAAACTTCTCAGAATCACATTTCACCCATTAGTGGCACCGCCGTAAATGGCGCATAATAAAGGGAACAAAAAAAGAAAATGAAACAGCATTCTTTTTTTAGATCGACCAACTCCTCCCCCTTTCCACACTCATGAATAAAGCCATGCTGAGTCCCATATATTAGCTACTATTATATATTACTTTATTGTACATAAACAATAGTTATTTATTTTGTTTTGCAGAAGATTTATACTGCCTATCATAGATAAGTCTGAATAGTCTTGTTTTCACCGTTAAACAGTTGGTCGATAGAAAGCCCGAGCCTACACTTTTACCGACCCAAGGGATTTTTAACCTCCCACACCACATAGACATGCTATAAGAGCAACTGCCCTTTGATGATACTGTAAGTTATCCAAATTGGCAGAGGGGATGGCATATTTATTTGGAAGGGTGTATAGGTTGCTATGATTATTAATTAAGATAGAGTGTGGGTGAGTCGAGTTAGCACTCCGTAGTAGGGGTGTCAGAGGGTAAGGTTCGTTGTTGGAGTTTTATGTCCTGGCAACATCTAAGGTCATATCAGGACTGGTACTAACTTGTGACAGTGCACACTCCTGGAGACTTTTGTAAGTTATTAGTTTGACTTGACCGGGAATTGAACTCCTGATCTCCCGCACGGGAGGCCAGTGCTCTATCGACTCAGCCACTGCATCGGGTTGTAAAATATTCCGACGTTTTAGGTCTGGTTCATAAATAAATAATAGTTTAAATAAATTGTAAAATATCTCCTTTTCACAACACTCATATGTGAAGCACTAAGAAAACTATTTTAATCATATTTAAATCATCCAGTTGTTTCAATAAAGTCATTATAATAATATTCCAATTATATAAGTAGCCCTATAAAACCACTCTAATAATACCTAATTCATTATATCATGTTGGTAACTATATATGCATAATATTCAAACCAAGTTGTGAAACCATGGTGATTATGCATATTAAGTGAAGTGATAATTAATATCAGATTGTTCTAAGGTTCTACATCAAATGGAGGAGGGAGGTAAATGCTGTGTTTTCTTCACTCAGACAAATAGTCTGTTAAGAATGCCACAGAATGGGTACAATAATTAAGTTAAGAAACTGAGTTGTGTGTACCTGTTATGGTTTGATTTACAGATGCCAGTATCTGACAGAGTTTTAGCACAAAGGTGACAATGCATGGGGGCTGTGTGTGTGTGAATGTTTGCAGGACCTGCCAAATCCAGGTGTTAGGCTGGAGGTGGGAGGTGGAGTGGGTGTGTGTGTGGTGAGCCCTCCCTGCCCCATCTGGTGGCAGTTTGCTGAACTAAAGATGATGCAATATGTAATTCTCAAAGTAAGGCATGTAGAAACTCCTACTATTTTGGAGTTGTCCAAATCTAGGGGGCTGGTGACCACAGGTGTTATGTAAAGATAAATAGGGTTGCAACTCTCATGTAAGTGTCATTGGTGAACTTGATGGAAAAATATGTATCTGACTTGGGGTGGGTGGGTTGGCCCCCCCACCCCCTTACCCAGCACGGGGGGTTGGGAGCTGGTGGGAGTGGTTGGGTCCACCCACTCCCACTCTGCCTTCCCCCACCACTGACTGGAGGAGTTCAGCCAATGAAATGCCATGTTACTGTCTCTGACTGAGGGGACTCCCAGCAACTGTGTACCTGTATTTTGAATGTGTTCCATCTGAATAAAAGAGCTGGGCAGGGGGTGTGGCAGGCAGATGACCTGGAGACAGCACAGCAGGAGGAACCAGCCACCCCTCCCTCCTAGACTTTACCACACTTAATTTCTGTTGGGTTACTATTTCTTGGAACTCATATAGTAAGCAGATATAGTAAGCAGATATAGTAAGCAGATCATTGCTTGAGTAACATGATACATTAGTGTTTTCCAGCCTCCACACACAAAAGTTAGGGTTCTATTTCCTATAAAGATTCTAGCATGTAAAATACCGCTAGTTAACACGGTGACTTGGTCTTTTTGTTGACCTGTCTGCAGTTTCAAAAACACACCAAGCCAAATCCCAAATCAAACAAACATATTTCAAGCAACGCTTCTCTATACATGTACGGCTGATGCCACAAATGATGCGCAGTAAAAAAAACCTTATACAATCCTTCTCCCCCCCCCCCTTTAAAGTAAACAAACGACGGAAACGTTAACTGTTGCAATGTTTTTACCCATTGGCAGTTTCAAAACCACAGTAAAAGTAAATTCCTGGTTAAAAATAACCTGTTGAATTCCAGATAACACTCCTCTATATTTATTGGGTTGCTGCCATTGCTGAAAATACCGTATACCAGCTGCAGAAAATACTATGTATTAACAAAACAAAAAAGATTTGTTTGTTTGTTGTTGTTTTACTTCCTAGCAACATCTAAGGTCATATCAGGAAGTAAACGAAAAAGAAATTTAAGCAAGTGCCAGTGATGGAAACGGTTGGTTGGTTGTTGGAGTTTTACGTCCTGTCAACATCTAAGGTGATATCAGGACGTAATGGTAATGTGATATAAATATGCAAGGCTATGGTTCCAAAATGACATGGCCAAATGCATGCTGAGTAATTTTGACCACGTGACCGTAAATGGATGGCATGAGACTGATGAGTGAAAACAAGCCATCGTCGACGAGATACACTGCCAGCTTGACTTGGACCAATTGCAATATATACTCTATATAGTATAGCTTTTATCCTAGGCCATCAGGCGTGCCATTATCCACCAAGGCTTTTTTCTAGTCACAGTGCCACTTCTTTCCAGGCCAATTGCAATATATACTCTATATAGTATAGCTTTTATCATATATCCTTTATTATAGTATGTATACTATATACAGTAAAACCTCTCTAAATCGACCGACCATGGGACCGACTTTAAATGGTCCATTCAGGGAGGTGGTTGGCTTAGGGAGTTTTTTTAATTGTTACAATGATATTGTATGGGCGATCGTTTGGGACCCAAATAAAGCGATCGATATAGGTGAGCGGTCGATCTGTGGAGGTGGTCGGTTAGAGAGTCTCTACTGTCTAGTGTATATCAATACTATATATAATACTATTTATACTTGATTGGTTGAATTTTATGTTCTGACAACATCCATGGTCATATCAGGATGGGTATCGACTTGTGCCAGAGCGCACTCATGGTGACTTTATAGTGCTGTTCCACTGGGAAATCAGGCTGCCAGCACCGTGACCACTCAGTCGCATTATCCTGACACTGATCTAACTAGTCCTTACCCTATCCTATTAATGTTAAGTGCCAAACTAGGAAGCGACAGCTATCAAATTTGAAAGTCATTGGTTGGACTTGACCGGGAATCGAACTCCCGATGTCCCGCACGGGAGGCCAACGCTCTACCGATTCGGCAACTGCGTCTGGTACTATTTATACAAGTCATGCTATCTATACTATGCTATACTATACATACTATATATACTCTTGTCATGGGGGAATGAAAAGGGAAATATTGTGCCTAGAGCGGGAATCGAACCCACATCTCTTGCATTCCAGGCCAGTGTGCTAACCATTGTACCATATAGGCTCCCTGAGGTCACCACCCTACCAACACCTACCTGTCTATGTGGCTCCTTGCCTAATAAGTCAGTGCAGACCACTACACTCATCCCCCTGGAATTGTAAGTCTTGTAATGCTTACAATTACATACATACAAGCAGTGACCTTACATATACATACACATGGTAGGTTCAACAACCATACATCACATAACTTGTACAGGATCTTCGTCACAGCACCAGTGTCGTGGGGCTGATGAAAAGGGAAATGTTGCAAGTAGAGCAGGAATCAAACCCACATCTCTTGCATTCCAGGCCAGTGTGCTAACCATTACACAACCTAGGCTCCCTGATGTCACCACCCTACCTATGCCGACCTGTCTATGCGGCTCCTTGCCTGAGAGGTCAGCGCGGACTACTACAATAACCATTACACCACCTAGGCTCCCTGATGCACCACCCTACCCACGCCTACCTGTCTATGCGACTCCTTGCCTGAGAGGTCAGCGAAGACTACTTACTACACTATATATACTATATATACTCTGCACATACACGCATATATGCCAGTGTAGGGCGGACAGGTACACTCATCTAGCGTCGCATGCCGGGCCGAGAGGTGCGATATGTGATACTAGATGTCAGCGGTAGGCGACGCTAGGTGGCAGCACTGCTGGATAGTATACCGGGTGCGTCCCAAGACATCAGCAGTTTTGCTTCGAACTTGCTACTGTAGTGCCCTGTACTACTGGATCGTTTTTTGTTGTTGCCTCTTTTGTTTTTGTGTTTCCATATATTTGTCACTAAGTCATTGGTTGCCTCGAACAGGGTTCGAACCATGGGTTCGAATCCCACAATCTACCACAATGGGAGAAGGACGCTCAAGTTATTCGGCCATCCGATGGCGTCTGGTCATGTTACTGGGACATGCTACTGCAATCACCCGCTCACACATTCAAGTAGGCGCTCAGATATCGCTCACTATCCTGCGACCAGATGGGATGGCCGAATGAGTTGAGTGTCGGTCTCCTGCTTTGGGAGATCGGGATTTCCGAACCCATGGGTTCGTGGGTTCGCACCCTGGTCGAGTCAAACCAATTACTTAAAAATTGATACTTGTTGCTTCCTAGCCGGGCATCTGACATTATTATGATATGGCAAGGACTGGTTGGCTCAGTGTCAGGATAATGTGACTGAGTGGGATATTGGGTCATGGTGCTGGCAGACTGATTCCCCAGTGGGGCAGCACTATAAAGTCACCATGAGTGTGCACTGCCACAAGTTGGAACCCGTCCTGATATGACCTTAGATGTTGTCAGGACGTAAAACAACAAACACTATCCTGTATAATTCCAGTGGTGCACTACTACGGTTCCCATCGTTCTAATGGCGTGGACATGGCATGTGTTTTGAACGCCCGCTTCCCGCTTTGGTAGACCGTGGGATTCGAACCCACGGGTTCGAACCCTGGCCGAGTCAAACCAATTACATAAAAATTGGTACTTGTTGCTACCTAGCCTGACATTTTGCATTACTAGGATAGAGAAAGGAGCTGTGAAATGAGGAAGACCAAGTGTCTGATTGTCCTCGGATGAAATGTCCCATGCTTTATCAACGAGCGTACAAACAGAAAAGAACCATAGGCACTTTCAATTGAACGGATGCGCACGCGTGTAGGCAATGCAATAATACAGAACAATCGTCTGTACTCAAATGTTGTGTGTCATGTTACTCATGATCCTATTAATTCATTGTCGACCACATCGTGATCTTGAAACTACATCGAGAGATTATCTTCCAACTACGTCACAATCATATCAAATCACATCACCAGTAGAGAGGATAGCAGGATAAACTTAGCACCCACTTTCCATGTGGCAGTTCATGGGATGTGAATCCTTGGTTCGAAGCCCAGTTGAGTCAAACCCATGAGTTGACAATTTCTTTTACTTATTGCTACCTAGTCTGATACTCAGCATTAGTAGGATTGATTACATGATTAGTGGAATGAAGCAGACCAATTTTCCGTGATTTAAATTAGGTCTGCTTCATCAACGAATATAATGCTGCGGTCATATGAACTGGTGAATATGGTGTTTCCCACTTCACAACTGGTGAATTGCGTTCAATTGACTTCACAACTGGTGAACACCACCTGTGAACTGGAGATTTTTTAAGCAGTTCGTTATTCACCACTTGTGAAAAAATGGCAGCGAATGGAGAAAAGTTGCATGGTAAAGTTCCATAATAAATTGACAAAAATATGTTCGTAATGAAACCATTGTCCATGATGTGTGGTCTTAAAAACAAATCATACATGGTGTATAATATGGTAGTGGATGCTATCTACCAAAACGTGCAGTTTACATGTTATTTACACATGTATTGTAGTTTGCCTTTATTATCGCCCAGCCTGAAATGTTCAATCTTTTTAATCATAGACCACAAAAACTCGCTCAAAATGAATTATTTCAATCATATTTGGTTAAAACTATGTATCTAGACTTAGATTCTGTGTTAATATAATGGTTACACCATAGTAAAAAAGCTAAAAGCCTTCTGGAGTCATATTGTCGTTGTTTACCGCGAGTTGTCAAATGAACACACTCTCAGTTTACATGGTCGTGTTCACTGGCAGTAAGTGGGAAGTTCACCTTTTTCACCAGGATGCTATGAACGCAGCATAACAGTTAACACACACACATGAAACTCTCCCCCCCCCCCCCCCACCTCCAATCCCTGGTCAAAGCGCAGTTCCAACGGGCGCGGGGGCATACTCGGTAGAGCGCGGGCCTTGTGTGTGGAAGGTCGGGAGTTCGGTTCCTGGTCGAGTCAAATCAATGACTTTAAAATTGATACATATCGCTTCCTAGTCTGGCGTTCAGCATTAATAGGATAGGGTAAGGACTGGTTAGCTCAGTGTCAGGATAATGGGTCTGAACTGAGTAAGTGGGATATCGGGTCATGGTGCTGGCGGCCTGATTTCCCAGTGGGGCAGCACTATAAAGTCACCATGAGCCACAAGTCGATAGCTGTCCTGATATGACCTTAGATGTTGCTATGACATAAAACAACACCAAACAAACAAACAAGCGCAGTTTGCCATGCCGAGTAGTGTTAGCCCGGCTTTAACTGTGCGCTCACAGCACTCCGCGTACACCTGCAGAATGACCTACCTTCAATCGACCACTCCTCCCGCCGGCGTCCTTACTACTCGAAGCGGAGCTGCTCTCACCACCGGTCTCAATCACGATCTGCGCATGCGCAATGGTCGAGCGCCGACGCATGCGTAGCGGTGCCCTTTGGGCAGGGTGACGCCTGGTGGCGCTGTCCTTTCGACTACTCCTCGCAGCACATCATCGCACACACACATGCACGCATTCACCGTTAGGTTAGGTTAAGCTATGGCTATGGGAGCAGTCAGCAGAGAACCCGGGACCAGTGTACTTACTGTCGGTAGCCGGCTGGCGCTGTTTCGGCTGGCGCTTGTAACGGCGAGAGCTGGAATGTCGCTTAGACTGCTGCAGCAGTCCCTATTCGTCATCCAACACTCGTCAAGACACCTGACCGGCTGTCCGGTCACCAGAGCCCCGGGACACCTGCAGTTAATTCACCGAACCGGTCCCCCTCGCCCCGGGCGGGGTGGCCGGGAGAGTATAGCGCCCGCTTCCCACGCGGCAGGTCGTATGATCAATCTCCAGTCTAGTTAAACTATAAGAGTTACAAAATCGACGCGCGTTGGCGATCTCGTCCTGTCGCTCGTCATGGTATTTCAGCGTGGCAGCGCTAAAATTTGATCAATTAAAAAACAAAACAAAAACCCATAAAACCACAACAACATACTGATACTGATAGTGTGCAGTCAGAAGTAATTACTTGTCTAGATAAAATGTTCACCCCCTAGTAAACAGTGATAGAGGTGAGCGATGGCCACGTTTAAATCTGAGCAAGAACCGCTTTGGTATGGGTACGTTGGAAAGAAGCTGTGGAGGTCCTAGTTTCAGCGAGCAGTTTTGATCTACATTGGCACAGAGTTGATGAACTGGGAAATAATGCCACCATTCCAAGATGGAAGTCCATTAATTTACATGATTTAACGTTGCATACATAGTGCGATGAAAGCATGAGATTGTCAAAGCCAAAATTCTGACCTAGATTTGATTCTACATATCTAACTTATTATTCAGCATTTGCTGCTGCATAGAATTTAGAAGGGCCGTAATAAGTCGATTTACTAGAACCTGTTACTACTGAAGCCTATGGTGACACAATTTTGGTGTGCTTGCCAAAGTTATTCAAATATATTAAAAGCTACTTCAAACTAAAGTAAGATAGATTATAATGATCAACCTAATATATTTTACTCCGAAACTGACAGAAACTCAAACCCTACGGCGTTCTCTATGGCGGAGTGGTTAGAGTGTCTGACTTTTTTCTAGGTCAGACTCCTAATCTGAGGGTCGGCGGTTCGATTCCCCGTGCCCCCACCTCTGCCAATTTGGATTTCCACCGCTGTGTATAACTTACAGCATCATCAAAGGCCGGTTGCTCTCATGTCTATGTGGTGTGGGAGGTTAAAAATCCCTTGGGTCGGTAAAAGTGTAGGCTCGGGCTTTCTATCGACCAGCAGTGGAAT
The DNA here is from genome assembly GCA_030323885.1 of Branchipolynoe longqiensis. Classification (NCBI taxonomy): domain Eukaryota; kingdom Metazoa; phylum Annelida; class Polychaeta; order Phyllodocida; family Polynoidae; genus Branchipolynoe; species Branchipolynoe longqiensis. The sequence continues at coordinate 82,088,797 of CM059189.1, read as the reverse complement.
GAGGAAGACCAGTCGTCTATAAGCCGTGTTCACACGGGGAATGTAAATCGATTTGTAGAAACCGATTTGCCTAGTTCGCCTCACATTTCTCATGTGAACGGGCGTCTGATGCGGATTAGGGCTGATTCGATTCACGTGATGCGGATCCTGTAAACCACCTAGCGAGGTAGTTTACATGAATCGATTTCTGTGATGCGGATAATTTTGCCCGTGTGGACGCACTGATGCGGATTAAGGAAGTGACACGCATGCGCAGTCGAGACCTTAGTTTGTTGACTTTCCGGTCGATCAAAAGCGCATATTATATAATTTGGTCTATGAACCGGTTAGAGGTGCACAGATATTTTTTTCATCATTTATTTTTAGGGTTTCACTGCCCAGCAGAAATTTTGACCGTTCCAAACCAATACGATTAATTAAATACATATCTAGGTCGAATCCACTCTCTCGTGGTGGCGCTGGTCACACTGGACTTGCTCATGCGCAGATATCGACTTCCGGCCCAAGTAGTGCTCGTGCTAATTCGACTCACCTGATTTGATTTGTCTGATTCGCCTCAGATTTTGCCTGTGTGCACACGGCTATTGACTGAAATTTCCCCTGCTTAAACAACTAATGGACCAAAAAAAAACTAAAACCCAACGGACTGTGCAAATTTAACCGTTTCTGCACTTCAAAGGCAGCCTGTTATAATCGATACGTATGTAAATACAATATTTATTAGGATTAGATTGAGAAATCATGTGGTAAATATCCATGACCCATCCATCTGACACCTTTGTAATCGGTAGTTTAGCATCCCTGTCCCCAAAACAGGACTGTGGGAATAACTGGTACTTGTCCTGACCTTTTAGGACCGGACGCGGTAGCCGAATCAGTAGAGCCCGGGCCTCGCGTGCGGCAGATCGGGATTTCGGTTCCCAGTCGAGTCAAACCAATGACTTATAAAATTGATACTTGTCGCTTTCTAATCTGGTGCTCGGCATTAAAAGGATAGGGCAAGGACTAGTTAGCAGTATCAGAATAATGTGACTGAGTGGGATATTGGGCCATAGTGCCAGTGGCCTGATTTCCCAGTGGGGCAGTACTATGAAGTCGCCATGAATGCACACTGTCACAAGTTGGTACCAGTTCTGATATGACCTTAGATATTGCTAGGATGTAAAACTCCAACAACCAACCAACCTGACCTTTTAGGACACAAAACCCAAATAAGGCACGACTGAACCGGTCAACATTTAATATGGGGTCACGTGTCACTAACAGTTCACGAACAAGGCGGGTCTAAACTAATACCCCTGTCACACTACGACGTAACGAGCCAACGTGAGCCTAACGTGGTAATTTTTCGTCATTACGTTGACGCATGTTGGGTTACGTTATGATGACGTCAGAATGACGTTAGACTGACGTCGAGCTACGTCATGTTATGTCGTGTTACGTTGGCGCACGTCAAAGTTTTGAACCTGTTCAAAACTTTCGACGTAACTAGAACGTAAGGGTTTACGTTCACCGTACATTCTGTACACGTTCGGCGAATGTCAATGACGATAAACGGACGTTAGTCAAACGCTTGTCACTACGTTGCACTACGTTGCACTACGTTGCACTACGTTGCACTACGTTGCACTACGTTGCACTACGTTGCACTACGTTGCACTATGTTAACCCACATTAAAGCCGGTGGAAAAGTGCAGTCCGTGTAGTGAAACCGTCAGGATAACGTACGCCTAACATACATCCAACGTATGTTTAGCGTTTTGCCACCGTTGCATGACGTTAGTAACGTAAGGTAATGTAAAGCAACATAGTTCTGGTGATGGAACGTTCTCTGAGCGTAATTATGTTGTCCTCTCTCGTTGAATGACGCCATCACTATGCTTTACCGCCGTTACTCTCTCGTCCACTACGCTGCATCCACGTTCAACTTGTGCCCAAATTTGCATACTACGCCGAGAAGTTCAACATTCTTCACGTTCTCCCTACGCTGACGTCATTACGTTGTAGTATGACAGGGCCATTAGATGGAAAGTCTGTCTTCCGAGGCAATTAACAGGGCATTGATGAGACCTGTCTAATTATAGACGGCACGGGGGACGCAAACAACCTGAGGAGCCATGTCAGTTTACACGCGGGTCATCCCCCCCCCCCCCCACTCCCCCCTCACCCTTAATTTCTGCGATGCAAACAAGCAAACTGTAGGTAAATCACGTGGCAGTATGCGTGATACATAACCCTGCTGCTCAAGCTGGCCATGTATGGGAGTATATATACATATACAGTAAAGCCTCTCTAAATCGACCGACCATGGGACCGACCATAAGTGGTCCATTTAGGGAGGTGGTCGGTTTAGAGAGTTAGAATATCCTTACAATGGTATTGTTGGGACCCAAATAAAGCGATCGATATAGGGGATTGCTCGATCTGTGGAGGGGTTGGTATAAAGAGGTTCTACTGTATATGTATATACAGTAAAACCTTTCTAAATCGACCCACATTGGGACCGACTTTAAGTGGTCGATTTAGGGAGGTGGTCGGTTTAGGGAGTTGGAATATGATTACAATGGTATTGTCGGGTCCCAAATAAAGTGATCGATATCGGGGGGTGGCCAATGAGACTATTTGTTTTTCTGTCTATATATCAGTTTTATATCGGTTTGAGGAGACAAAACATTGCAATAATTACCACTATAGAGCCATATAAAATTTGTTTTCAACACTAGTAAGGTATATATATATACTTGAATAGTATTATATATAATTTTCTCTCGGTACTACACCTCTGGCTACTTGTAGCCCAGGGAGAAGGAAGCACATCCGGGTCCAGCAATTAGCATAATCAGTTCTACATTTACTACAAAACCAAACAGGTTAGTTTCTTTCAAACTCGATACCTTGGTTTAGTTCATGTTAGCATTCACGTACAAGTTTTTTGAAACTTTTCGATAAGATATTACTGTTTTTACCGCCTAGTTTCGATCGTAATTGGTATGGTCGAAAGAACAATGCATCCATTGTTCGGTCATTAATTAACAGCCGACCGTTGCCGAACGGAGAGATGTTTGGCAGGAGCCAGTTACATCATTAGGGATTCATTCCCTGGGTCTCTTTAACAGGTTGGGGAAACACCTGGAATGAGGGTCTGTTGGTGCAATCTGTATCGTTGATGAATTTCAGTATGTTATACTTTACTATAGGACAATGTGTTATCGCCTATATCCAGTGAACCTGTTTCAACTGGCAATACAAATTTATATTACAAGAAAGAGACAAACCTGCTGCACCAATTAAGTGACTATCAGCCACATTTGGGTTTCGTTTAAGAGTAATTAATGATTGAATTCACATTAAAACAGAAGGATTTGTCTGCATTGCATCTCATACCATGGTGGTTTTGTTCAACTGGCAAATCATATTTATATCATTAAAAAAAGCATCTTCTGATTTTATATTTATGTGATCAGCGAGATGATCTGGTGATTATTGTTCTAGCAAAATATCCCTTATATGTGGCAAATGCTGCCTCAGGGCATTGCCCAGAATGAGTGTGTGGGCACTGTGTGCTGTATGTGTCTCACTGAACCCCTGGTCAGCCCTCCCTGACCAGACCGGAGTGCATGCTCCTCCCCCATCCCCACCCCCACCACAGCCTTTTCCCCATCACCCCAACACATACACACACAAATACACACACACACAGTGCGGTGGTGAGCAACAGAGCCCCCCCCCCCCACTCCTCTGCTTGCAAACAAGGTGGGAGGGGGCTACTATGGTTACTAATTAGAAGTTAGCACAGATGAGAGGGTTGAAGAACACACATGTAGGATTGATTGATTGATTGATTGGTGGTTTCTTTACGCCGTGTCGGCAGCGTAGGCCATATTCACGGCGAGAATTGTTTGTTTTTTATTCAACCATCGCCTTTATTTATAATGTAAAAGCATACAATGAGTTAGGTGTCAATAGACACTTGTTAATTTTTAAAAGCCCAAAATCATATAATTAAATAAAATAGATGAGAGAATTAATTAATAAAAATTGTTTTAATGAATTATATGAATTATATGAGGCGGTACAGACCAGCTGCCCTCAAAATGTCTTCTTGTTTAACTTTGGTAAAAAGGTCACACATGCTGTTTGCAGTGTAAAATTGTTGGCGCAGTGCCATAAAATCAACACAGTTTAATAAAAATGTGCTTGACTGTCAGTGGGGACTGACATCCAATACATTCAGGGGGAGGGTCCCCCTTGAGCAGGAAAACATGTGTTAGCCACGAGTGGCCAATACGGCAGCGGCTAAGGACCACTTGGTCCCGCCGACCCCCCACATGAGAATGTGGTGGTTTTCCCACAGATGGTTCAATTTCTTTAAGTTTATTAATGTTTTCATCCCACTCATGTTGCCATTTGGATTTGATGTGGGTGGCTATTAGTGGTTTCAGATCAGAGTGGGGTATCAGACACGGCTCAACATCATAGTTCAGAGCCTCCTTCGCAGCCCGATCAGCTCGTTCGTTTCCCTGGATGCCGGCATGGCCAGGCACCCAACACAAATGGATGTCATATCCATCTGTTGCTAGCTGGTTCATTTTATAAATGACCTTTGCCACGAAAGGGTGGTCCGTTTTTAGCCCAGCAACAGCTTGCAGGCAGGAAAACGAATCGCTGTATATTACATATTTAGTGTAGTTGGATAGTTCAATGACTTCCAATGCGAGAAGGAGTGCTCGGGCTTCCGCCGTAAAAATCGAGCTCTGATCAGGCATGCGAACGCCAAATTTCTTGCCCTGGCAAACTCCAGCAGCAGCTGCCCGGCTTAGGACTTTGGAACCATCGGTATACATGGAGAAGTGGTCTTCAAACTGGCCTTGAATCTCTGCGTACAGTCGTTGATACTCAAGTGGATGTGTCCCAGACTTCCTCAGTTCCGTGAGTCGGAGGATGACCGATGGCTTCCTCAACGACCACGGGAGATGTTCTGGGACCTGGGTATCCTGTAATACATCCAGATCGAAGTACAAAGCCTCCAAATGAGGTTTCATCCGGAGCCCCAGGGGCACGGGGGACGCCCCAGGGGCCGAATGAAATTTGGCTTGGCTTCATACTTGGAGTCGTTGAGTGTCTCAAAAACACAACTGTACGCAGGATTTAATGCCTTTGTTTTTAATTTGACAACATATTGCATGGCCAGTTTGGTTCTCCTAGTGTCAAGTGATGGTTCGTTGGCTTCGACGTATAGGCTCTGAACTGGAGAGGTGCGAAAGGCGCCAATGGCCAGACGCAGCCCCTGGTGATGCACATGTAGGAAGTTATATTTGAATTAATTACAACATTTGTTTGGAAAATTCGCTAGTGAATGATGGGGGTGGGGTGCATACATACATACAGGCATACATACATACATGCATACATACATGCATACATACATGCATATATACATGCATACATACATACATGCATACATAAATACATTCATAAAAATATATATGTGTATGTATTTTCGTGTCTAACTTGTGTTTACATCTTAGTCTGCAAGCCAGCAGTTACCCTACACCCACCCTGGTAGGACGGTGTGTGTGTGCTGTGTGCTCTGTCATGGAACCCCTCCAGGGCCGTATGCATGAAGCGGTGTTAGAGTCGTGTGTTCTTAACCACTAACACTGGCGGGTAGCTCTCACTGGCATCGTGAAGTATGTCACGCGATATGCATGGGTGCCTAAACCGTTCGCGTTAGCTAAACATGCAGTTATTTATAGATTTGGGAAATCCCTCTGAGCCTGTTGCTGGCAAGCACTGCTATTTCCCAATATCGCAGCCGAATCGGCCTCGGTGGCGGCGTTAATATTGCTTCAATTTTGGGGTTAATTTGATAAAAATTCACTTTTAGAGTATGTAATTCTGTTAAATATGATAGCTTTGAATAGATTTGGCCATAATATATATCGCCGCCGATTTGGCGGTGTGGCGGCGGTGGCGATTTGTTTTGTTTACATTCGTCGATTCGACAATATTAATATCGCCACCGATGTAGCAGCAGCGTTAATATCGGTTCGATTTTGGGGTTAATTTGATAGAAATTCACTTTTAGAGTATGTAATTCTGTTAAATATGATAGCTTTGAATAGATTTTGCCATAATATATGGCCGCCGATGCGGCGCTGGCGGCGATTTGGTTTGTTTACATTCGTCGATTCGAGAATATTAATATCGCCGCCGATGTAGCGGCGGCGTTAATATCGGTTAGATTTTGCGGTTAATTTGATCAAATTTCACTTTTAGAGTATGTAATTCTGTTAAATATGATAGCATTGAATAGATTTGGGCCTAATCGGTACCTAACCCCACCTGTAAACCTGCTATGGAGTGGCGTTAGAATATCCTTGCGTGTTTCCGTAACACTGCTCCATGCATAGCGATTTTCGCCGCTAAACTAGAAATCCTGTCCAAAACCAGTTTTTGCTTGCTAACACCGCTCCATGCATACGGCCCCTGGTCAGGCCATGACAATTGGGTTGCTGACCTACTGAGTGTGCCCAGGTTTCATGTTAACTTAGTTCAGGCTGCATTATCCGATAATTTAGAATTTCTGTCATTATTTAGATAGGTATATTAGGTTGATTGTTATAATCTACCTTACTTTGAAGTAAATTATGTAAATCACTATAAATGATAGTCCTTTACATACAGTAGGTACTTGTGACTTTTGTCAGGGATTTTGAATAAAACTAATACCAATGTTGCTGCGGTTGGCAATAATCGTAGCCAGACAATAATGTCTTTCAATCACCTTCTCAGAATGACTAATGCCTGGTACACACACACCTCCCATATAAAACCTATCGCAGCCGAATCGGCCTCGGCGGCGGCGTTAATATTGCTTCGATTTTGGTGTTAATTTGCTAAAAATTCACTTTTAGAGTATATAGCTTTGAATAAATTTGGCCATAATATATCGCCGCCGATGCGGCGGCGGCGCCGGCGGCGATTTGTTTTGTTTACATTCGTTGATTCGACAATATTAATATCGCCACCGATGTAGCAGCGGCGTTAATATCGGTTCGATTTTGGGGTTAATTTGATAAAAATTCACTTTTAGAGTATGTAATTCTGTTAAATATGATAGCTTTGAATAGATTTTGCCATAATATATGGCCGCCGATGTGGTGGCGGCGGCGATTTGGTTTGTTTACATTCGTCGATTCGAGAATATTAATATCGCCGCCGATGTAGCGGCGGCGTTAATATCAGTTAGATTTTGCGGTTAATTTGATCAAATTTCACTTTTAGAGTATGTAATTCTGTTAAATATGATAGCATTGAATAGATTTGGGTCTAATCGGTACCTAACCCCGCCTGTAAACCTGCTATGGAGTGGTGTTAGAATATCCTTGCCTATTTCCGTAACACTGCCCCATGCATAGCGAATTTTCGCCGCTAAACTAGAAATCCTGTCCAAAACCAGTTTTGGCTTGCTAACACCGCTCCATGCATACGGCCCCTGGTCAGGCCATGACAATTGGGTTGCTGACCTACTGAGTGTGCCCAGGTTTCATGTTAACTTAGTTCAGGCTGCATTATCCGATAATTTAGAATTTCTGTCATTATTTAGATAGTTATATTAGGCTGATTGTTATAATCTACCTTACTTTGAAGTAAATTATCTAAATCACCATAAATGATAGTCCTTTACGTACAGTAGGTACTTGTGACTTTTGTCAGGGATTTTGAATAAAACTAATACCAATGTTGCTGCGGTTGGCAATAATCATAGCCAGACAATAATGTCTTTCAATCACCTTCTCAGAATGACTAATGCCTGGTACACACCTCCCGTATAAAACCTAAAACTGCTCGTTTCGCGACTAAGTTTGAGTTTTAGTCGGTTTCAGTCTTCAGGTGTGTGACCCCCTAACACACATGAGCCTTCCAATTCGCAACTTAAAACTCAGTTTTAGGGCTTAAGACTGGAATCTTATAAGATTCGAAAAATGAATGGACCATTTGAGTCAGTTTTAGTCGGGAAACGGGACGGGTCAGGTTGTGACGGGTCGCGTCGGGCAGTCAATTTTTTTAGCTTGTGAATCGTATACGGCAGGTGTGTACCAGGCTTTAAACATTGACACTTGTCACTTACTAGCCAGGCACTCGGCATTATTAGGATATGGTAAGGACTGGTTGGTTCAGTGTCAGGATAATGTGACCGAGTGGGATATCAGGTCATGGTGCATGTGGCCTGATTTCCCAGTGGGGCAGCACTATAAAGTCGCCGTGAGTGTGCACTATCAGATCCTATCTGACAACTCATACCCACACACCTGTACCCCTACAGTGTGCTGAGTGACTTTGGACATTAACAGGATCACTGTCTTTTCGGTTTCCCAGCCCTAAAACCTTCAGGCCCTCTTAACCATATAATCCCGGGTCGGGTCTTTCTCAATTCTACGACATTTGCCACCCACAATTTGCCACCCACTATTTGCTAGCAGAATATGCCACCCAACACATTCCTGGCTGGGACTTTTGCCAACTGGGACTTTTGCCAGCTGAATAGATTCACCCAATTTGAAACCCTTAAATAGCATTTAAACGCAAAGGCATTTGAATGAGATTTTAAAGACATTCAGTTTTAAATGTCATTTAGAGGTTTCAAATCCATAATAACCTACCTCAAAAAAGAATTTGTGTTGGTGATGAATATCTCCCCCCCCCCCCCACCCCTGACCATAATCAGAGTGTCATAGCATGTTCATCTCAATTTTATTATGAGAATTGGGCTCCAAGTGTAATTGAAGGCGAACGAAAAGAAGAAGAAGAAGTATATTCTAAGTGTTCTGACTAGATGCAGCAAGACGATATATTCTGCTGGCATATAAGTCCTGGTTGGCAAAAGTCCCGCCCAGTCTGGAAAGTATTGGGTGGCAAATTATCAACTGGCAAATAGCGGGTGACAAATTGTGGGTGGCAAATGTCATGACAGCGGACCATCTCACATATCGAGGCCGATTTCCTATAAACTGTGAGCGACCAGTGATGATTCAACCATTACGGTCTCAGCGTAGATACACTCACACTCACACAAGCATCAACAACATATTATTGAAAACCACATAGAACCCGAGCACCTACGTCGTTCATTGAACTACGCAGCGCCCCCTATATTCATGCATCCACACCAGATATTCGAGGGCGCAAATTAGCGGTTGCCTGAATGTTGTCGTACACCACGCGACTATTCCTCATCAAAGTTGCGTTAACCGGGAACTGTCAATGTCAGATCCAATGCGGCCAATATCACGTTGGAAGTATCGATTCTCGCCTGATCACCAAAATTGAGACATGTCAGTACTTGGATTGGTAACCACTTAGGAATACGTCATTTGACCTACTAATAACCTAATATACTATGCACTAAGGGGATAGTTCCTACTTCTGCCTCGACGACGCCACCTGAGAGATATATATATATATATATATATACAGCACGTAAAGGAGCACACACATATAAATATGTCTACATATATATATATATCTATATATACATAGAATGTATAATTTATTATGCGTATATAAAAGGGGCGGAGCTCTATCCTAATAATTATGATTATTATTATTATTCTTTCCTCGATTATTATTAGTCCAATCGCTGACTTGCCCGTATTTGCCCCGGTCTTGCCTCGGCCAGCACCACCACCGGCCGTTTCCGGCCTGTGCGCTTGCCGGTGTTGTGGTTTCCCAGGGACACCAGTTTGCCAGGGACACATTGCTTCTGCGCATGCGTCAAAATCGAACAGCATCATCACTAACCTTATAAATTTAATATAATGTTTTTGGTAAAGATGTTTTCTATATGTGTACCAAACGATTTGTTTCTAGGTGGTGTCGTTTTAGAGATATTTAACTTTTCCTGTATTTTCTGTATGAAGATTGCTCACGGCCATTGACAATGCCTTCAGTTGGACGGTATGTGCAGTGAAAAACATTAGTTTTATTCAAAATTAATAGAAATCAAGAACCCTAACCTTATCAATTTAATATAATCTTAATTCAAAACCAGACACAGATAATTCATTTTATGGGCTAATAAATTTATTACTCAGGCATAATAAATTTTACAACAGCCTTGTTGCCTACGCCTTTGGGAACATGTTATGTTAGCTATTTCCAATAATACAATTGGACTATTTAGCTACAATTATTCTATCATCATCAGGTAGTACAACCTGTGTCTTTATCACTTCTTTTATGTCTTTACTTATATGCAGGTCATCTATTAGATAGAAATTAATCGGGTCATTACTTATATGCAGATCATCTATTAGATAGCAATTAAGCATTCATTATTTCATTGCTTATATGCAGGTCGCGCCTATGACTGTACTATCATATGACATATGATGCATTATGCTACAGATTATCAGATACTCTGTGATTTCACTTGAGGCAACTTGACAGAAGACATGAGGCAGCAGCTCGGGCAGGTCACGGTCACACATTCAGCTCACATCTGGCACACACACACACATTCGCCACTCATTTCATTCAGCACTTTTATAACAAGGAGATAGGAGCCATAATCTCTCAGCCAAATTGGAACACGAGAGATAATGGTTCCTCCCTACACAACATTTTTATTCACGTAGTTGAACACGCTGTCAGACTTCCATCTACCGACAGTTTTTATGGACTCAAGGGGCATGCCCACACTTGCATATGCCTGAGCTCCCCCGCGCCGAAGACTGTGGCAAGTCACTAGCGGCCACCAAGGGAGTCGACACGCTTTCAGCGCCGATTGTATGCACTTGCTGAAGATTGACACCGTCAGGGGATGCCCGTCGCGAAGCATGAAAGCTGGGGCGCCCTCATGTGTTTCCTTCAGGTCGGTGTACTTGGACCATGCGTACACTGGGCAGAAGGCGTGGTTCGACCCGGCCGGTATATCGATGCTGTAGAAGTCCTCAGGCTTGTGCGTAGTTTTGGTGGACCTGACTTTGATCGTCAGGTGTGTGTTATGTGCCTCGATGTCCCTAACGAGCAGCATGTGACCGTCACCTCCCGTTACCTCGGAATAGAACAAATTAGACTGTCTTAGTAAACACAAGTAACCTATTAGTAAGGCAGCAATTAACACCAGTCCATCATCTCCAATCTTTCTGAATTTTACAATCATCATTTTAATATGTTTAATTTTCAAGGGAAACGCCCTCTTTACAGTATTTTCTTTCAACTTATATATTCCAGCTTTAATCAGTGATAGTGCATAGCAGTCGAACGCTTCCGTGTTACCATTAAATAGCCTTACCCATGTCCGTGCCCCACTCATGTAGTTTCTTACTGCGCCTTCTGTGTTTAATTTATCATTTAGGTGTAAGGTATATGACATTACCGTCTTTATTTTGGGGCGTTTGGAGTTATCTCCAACCTTTTTGCAAAACCCAAGATACTCCCCGAACTGCACCCTTTTATTATGCCAGGTCCCAGTCGATAATCCCGCCGAAAAGTAGACACTTAGCCGTCCCACAAGCGCACGCTTATCTCCTGCAAGTTGATAAACGCAAACAAAACTTAAATTATCAACTGGCAGAGAGATCCGGCAACATGGACAATGGTAAATATGTTTTCTATATGTGTATGAAGCGATTTGTTTCTAGGTGGTGTAATTTTAGAGATATTTGATTTTTTCTGTATGAAGATTTGCTCACGGCTGTTGACAATGCATTTGAATGGAAGTGTCCCTGGCAAACTGGTGTCCCTTGGAATCCGCAACACCGGGCAGTCAGTCTCTGCCCCGCTTTCAAACTTATATAGCTACTAACATTGTAAATCTTGTTGTCCTAATACTAATAGAAATAAATAACAAATAATGTAATAATAAACAATACAATTGTCAACCAAGCGAACTGTATTTACTAAGGCTGTCTCAGATTAGCCGATATTCTGAACTGAATCGGATGTATTGGCAACGCTGAGTAACAGCAAAAAAAAAATCCAGCAAACATAGCAAAGACCATTCCATCCAAGCTATTTGGCATGAACCCCGCTCCCTGTTCTCCATTTCCTGCTCCTTGTGTCTGATCAGGTGATGTGTGTTCATCAGATCGGCAATATTAAATCTAGAAACACCGCAGGTGTGGTGGCCTTAAAACCAGCATCCACTAAAAGCAACACATGCAAACTGGAAATACCTCAGCTGGGAACTCACCGACCGATTATCAGAAATATATACCAGCGTAAATCACGGCTGTGCCACGTTGCATTCTGTTCACGACAGTTTGGTTATAATTTTTATTGTCGTGTTCCGCTGTTTGTTCTTCATTAGCGAGTACTGTGACGACAATGGAGAAAACTGGCTGTAAAGTCACCTGTGGCGCCCCAACGACCCTCACGGTTAAGCTTGATGTTGTTGACTGTCATGACCAGTTTCGGATACTTCGCTACTGGGGAAAAACCACAAAAAACAAGAACCACCTCCACACACTCACACAACACCCCAGAAAGCACCTCACATAACAATTCCGATGAAAGAGCATTATTTTTCTCTCTTGAAGATGCATACTGCCTATTATGGATAAGTCTGAATAGGCTTGTTTTCACCATTAGGCAGTTTGTCGAAAGAAAGCCCGAGCCTACACTTTTACCGACCCATGGGATTTTTAACCTCCCAGATCACATAGACATGGTATGAGAGCAACTGGCCTTTGATGACGCTGTAAGTTATACACAGCGGTGGAAATCCAAATTGGCAGAGATGGAGGCATGGGGAATCGAACCAATGACCTTCAGATTAGGAGTCCGACCTAGAAAAAAGTCAGATACTCTAACCACTCCGCCACAGAGAACACCAGTTTATTTTGTATCACTACAAAATAAGAAGAGAAAAAAACCCCACCCAACAACGGATTATCTTGGAGTGTAAGGTGACCTTCACTGGCATTATTTTGTTATTTTATATCTCTGAACTACCGAGCTGATGTTGAATCAAACAGGTAGGAGCCTCGTTCCCACAACCCCTTACGCACATCCCCCCTCCCATCCCTCGCCTTCATCGACCCCCACACCCCGCCCCTGCCCCCTCCTTCATCCAACTTCTATCACGTCTGACTGACTGCTGGCCCATGTCCCACACATGAGAGGGCATCCATAAAGTGTCGGCAACGTCACGAGGATCGCATTAACCTCAGGACCGCAACCAGAGCAGGACCGCAGCAACAGAACAGGACCGCAGCCAGAGAACAGGACCGCAGCCAGAGCAGGCCCGCAGTCTGAGAACAGGACCGCAGCAACCGCAGGACCGCCAGGCAAGGTAAGGCGTCTCAATCGAACACTATTATTACCACTCTAGCTACATGCAGAGTAAAACTTGCATGCATATTCCGCGCAGTGCAATATTCACTTTATTGCACATACTTGGATTCAGTTTCCACATATTTGTGTTAGTTAGCATATATTTTTGGTGGTAGTTTTCCCATATTTGTGTAATTTTCCCATATTAGTGTTAGTTTGCACATATTTGTGTTAGTTGGCACATACTTGTGTTAGTTTGCACATTTTTGTGTTAGTTGGCACATTTTTGTGTTAGTTGGCACATATTTGTGTTAGTTGGCACATACTTGTGTTAGTTGGCACATTTTTGTGTTAGTTTGCACATATTTGTGTAATTTGGCACATATTTGTGTTAGTTCGCATGTACTTGCGTTAGTTTGCACATACTTGTGTTAGTTGTCACATTTTTGTGTTAGTTGGCACAAACTTGTGTTAGTTTGCACATACTTGTGTTAGTTTGCACATACTTGTGTTAATTTGCACATGTTTGTGTTAGTTGGCACATACTTGTGTTACTTTGCACATTGTTGTGTTAGTTGGCAAATATTTGTGTTATTTGGCACATACTTGTGTTAGTTTGCACATTTTTGTGTTAGTTGTCACATTTTTGTGTTAGTTTGCACATACTTGTGATAATTTGCACATGTTTGTGTTAGTTGGCATATACTTGTGTTAGTTTGCACATTGTTGTGTTAGTTGGCACATATTTGTGTTATTTGGCACATACTTGTGTTAGTTTGCACATCATTGTGTTGGTTGGCACATATTGTGTTAATTGGCACATATTTGCGTTAGTTGGCACACACTTGTATTATTTTGCACATCTTTGTGTTACTTGGCACATATTTGTGTTAGTGTGGCACATACTTGTGTTAGTTGCCACATACTTGTGTTAGTTGCCACATACTTGTGTTAGTTGGCACATATTTGTGTTAGTTGGCATGTACTTGTTTTACTTGGCGTGTACTTGTGTTAGTTGGTACATCTTTGGGGCAGTTGGCACACACTTGTGTTAGTTTGCACATACTTGTGTCAGTTGGCACATATTTGTGTTAGTTGATATATACTTGTTTTACTTGGCACATACTTGTGTTAGTTGGCACATAGTTGTGTTAGTTTGCACATTTCTGTGTTATTTTTCACGTCTATAAACGAAGAAGACCAGCTAGTTTCATAACATGGAACATAAGAACTGATAATTTAGAATATGACTCCTCTTCATTTCTTATGATTGCATAGAATGGATCGACTCTTATTTAGTATGCACAGTAATTCAGTTTAGTATGCACAGTAATTCAGTTTAGTATGCACAGTAATTCAGTTTAGCATGCACACTAATTCAGTTTAGTATGCACACTAATTCAGTTTAGCACACACACTAATTCAGTTTAGCTTGCACACTAATTCAGTTTAGTATGCACACTAATTCAGTTTAGCATGCACACTAATTCAGTTTAGCATGCATACTAATTCAGTTTAGCATGCACACTAATTCAGCTTAGCATACACACTAATTCAGTTTAGCATGCATACTAATTCAGTTTAGCATGCACACTAATTCAGTTTAGTATGCACACTAATTCAGTTTAGCATGCACACTAATTCAGTTTAGTATGCACACTAATTCAGCTTAGCATGCACACTAATTCAGTTTAGCATGCACACTAATTCAGTTTAGCATGCACACTAATTCAGTTTAGTATGCACACTAATTCAGTTTAGCATGCACACTAATTCAGTTTAGCATGCACACTAATTCAGTTTAGTATGCACACTAATTCAGTTTAGCATGCACACTAATTCAGTTTAGTATGCACATTAATTCAGTTTAGTATGCACACTAATTCAGTTTAGCATGCACACCCATTCAGTTTAGTATGCACACTAATTCAGTTTAGTATGCACACTAATTCAGTTTAGCATGCACACTAATTCAGGTTAGCATGCATACTCATTCAGTCTAGCATGCACACTAATTCAGTTTAGTATGCACACTAATTCAGTTTAGCATGCACAATAATTCAGTTTAGTATGCACACTAATTCAGTTTAACATGCACACTAATTCAGTTTAGTATACACACTAATTCAGTTTAGTATGCACTCTAATTCAGCTTAGCATGCAAACTAATTCAGTTTAGTATGCACACCAATTCAGTTTAGCATTCACACTAATTCAATGTAGCGCACACATAAATTTAGTTAGTATGCACATTAAATCAGTTTAGTTACACTAATTCAGCTTAGTACATACACTAATTCAGTTTAGTATGCACACTAATTCAGCTTAGTATGCACACTAATTCAGTTTAGTATGCACACAAATTCAATTAGTATGCACACTAATTGTGTTTAGTACACACACTAATTCAGTTGGTATGCACACTAATTAATTTTAGTACGCAAACTAAATCAGTTTAGTACATGTGGTAATTCAGTTTAGTATGCACACAAAATCAGTTTAATATATGCACCAATTCAGTTTAGCATGCACACTAATTCATCTCAGTATGCACACTCATTCAGTTTAGTACACACACTACTTCAGCTTAGTACGCACACTAATTCAGTTTATTATAATATATGCACTAATTCACTTTACTACACACCCTAATTCAATTTAGGACACGTGTAAATTCAGCTTAGTGCACACCCTAATTCAGTTTAGCTTGTACACTCAAATCTATTAGTGGATTACGACGACCATGACAGTCATGTCCCAATTATGTAGGCTCGGACTCGTTTAGTGCGAACATCAAGTTGATTAGCACATGATTCGAATAAGGGAAGCCGGAGACCGAGTTGAGAGGAAAAAAGGTTATTTATTACAGAGATGAACGGTACAATGCAGGGAAGTCAGTCGATAGCGTCGATATCGAGGGGGGCCTCCCCGATCGCCGGAAGCTCTGAGGCCGCCGGAGTCGACTCCTACGGAGTAGTCCTTAAACAGTTAAAATAGAGCGAAACCGAATGGCTAGGCGCGGGGGGAGGTTTCGGTTGCTGATGTTCGTCCAGCCTGCTTGGGGCGTGGTGGCTCCCCGGCTCCCCTCACCGAATCAACCACAATTCGGAAATTATGCGCCGATTCGAGTAAGGGAAGCCGGAGACCGAGTTGGGAGGGAAAAAAAGGTTATTTATTACAGAAATGAACGGTTCAACACAGGGAAGTGCATCTATTGGAACACGTGGCGTGATGTGCAAGCAAGCGTAACCATTCGCCGGTAATTTTGGGGTACCGAGAAAAGCAACGATCGACATACTAAGGAGTGCATCTCGCTAGACAATTAAATACCGCAGGACCGAAAACGTAACCTCAGTTTTTGTCGTTTTTTTTCCTCAGTATGTCAGCGGAAAATTTTAACCAAAATTTATCCCATTCCATCTTACTCCTATTTCCAATTAACACGCATTTATTCTAACATGAATAAAGTTGGTTAATGATGAATAAACTAATTGGTCGTAATGCGTAGCATTACGTTTGATGCGAGGAAAGGAGGAGACCCTCCCCCGCCCCGGCTGTCGCGCAGCTTGACACCTCGCCCGACGCCGCCGCGACTCGCTCCCTCCCCCGCCCTCTGCCGCGCAGCATTCGCGCCTCACCCGACGCCCGCTGCTCGCCACCTTTCCCCCCCCCCCCTCCCCCGGGCCGGCAGCCTTCACACCTCACCTGCTGTCGCCCTCCTCCTTTCCCTTATAAGGCCGCCTCCGGCCTCCCTCAGGCACTCGCCCTCCTGCCGCCTTCCAGACTTCTCCCTTTTTCTACTTTGGCTCACCTCGGACCTCGGACTTCTACACCATGCCCGGAAAGGGAAAAGGACGGAAGGGCGCCCGAGCATCCGCCCACGGCACCCCGGGGCCGGCTACAACCCCGAGGCGGGACGAACCACCCCCATCCGCCCCGGCGACCCCCTCTTCGCCGGGCACCTCACGCCGCGCCTCGGGCATCGATGCCATCCTGGGGGAACTACAGCGCATCCGGCTGGAACAACGCCAGTCGACCGCGGACCTCCACGCAAGGATCGACGGCTTACAGACCGGGGAGGCGGGGCCCATCCCCGAGGCGCCCTCCCCCGGACACCGGGCCGCCCCGGCCCCCGCACCTCGGGCGCACGCCTCGGTGAGTCCCAGGCCCGCCGCCGCCGCCGCCTGCAGCCCTGCCAGGGGCCGCCCATCCACAGTACGAGCGGTATCACCACCTCGGCGGCCATGCTCCTCTGCCGACGTCCCCGGCCTACCACCCGCAGCCGACACAGCACACCCCGGTATCCGCAGCCGACGCCGTCTGGGAGATCCTGGCCTCCGCCGAGGCGCGCCACTCAGTCAGGCAGCAAGGTCTTCCGGCCGATTATCTCTTCCCCTCCGACCTTGTGCAGAGAGGGGCGGAGAGGAAGTCGGTCAAGAGGGGGGAAGCGACGAAGGACGAGTATAACCTCGCCCTTCTGACCCTCATCAACCACCCCGACAGTCGATAGCGTTGATATCGAGGCATATCGAGGGGGAATTTATCCCATTCCATCTTACTCCTATTTCCAATTAACACGCATTTATTCTAACATGAATCGTCATGTATCATATTCGTATTTGTAAGTTCGTAAACTTGGTAATCTTGGTAAATGCGATAAATGCGGTAAGTTTTGTAGATTCAGTACACTTGGTAAGCGGGATAAACTTGATAAACTGGGTAAATCGGGTAACTGGGATAAACAGGTAAACTTGGTCTGTTCACTTTGGTAAGCTTAGTCGATTTGGTAAGCTTGGTAAATGGGGTAAACTTGGTAAGCATTGTAGATTAAGTAAACTTGGGAAATGGGATAAACTTGGTAAGCTTTGGAGATTTGGTAAGCTTTGTAAGTGGGATAAACTTGGTAAACGGGGTAGATGGGGTAAGTTGGCTAAACAGGGTAAATTTGGTAAACTTGATAAACTTGGTCGAGTTGGTAAAGGGGTGAACGTAGTATGCTTGGTAAGTTCAATAAACTTGGTAAATGGGATAAACTTGGTAAACTTAGTACACTCGATAAACTTTGATCAATGGGACACATTTGGTAAACTTAGTAAATTCAGTAAGCTTGGTAAGCTTAGTAAAGTTAGTAAATTTGATAAGCTTGGTCAAATTGGGAAACCTCGTAAATCTTATAATTACATCAATCTACTTACAATACACGAAGTCTGGTTTAGCTACAGCCTATCTGCATTAGTAAATACCTATGAAACTTAGAATTCTATATCTATATCTATATATATATATATATATATATATTTACTTGTGGGAAGTTCAGTTTAACTACAGCATCATATAACACATTACACACAAGACTCTTGCGTATTTTTCGATATGCAGTGTGCAGAAGATAACAGACATGAAGCGCCCCATTGTGTACAAAACAATAGACGAGTTCTGTGCACATCATTTTGTGTCGTCAATAAAATTAACTTTGCCGGGAGAAAGATTCCCAACAGAAATCCCTAATTATGCACAGTGTATAAAATTTAACAACAAAAAAGAATGATATCTGAAATGATTTAGCAAGGAGAGGATTCCCATCCTCCTACTGTTCGTGAGTTTAAATGTGTGGATATCAATCTGATATGGTAGGTTGGTTTTGGTGAGATATACAACTGGGAGAAAAAAGCCCTATACATATGCAAAGGAAGCATGTACACGCACGTTGTCATTCCATCAAGACTCAGTTGAGGTCACATATTACACACACAGTGCGCTGTATTCAGTAAACATACTCTGCAGGGACCCCCGCCCTCTCCAAAAAGGTGGGGGGGGGGGGAGGAAAAGAAAATCAAGAACACAAAAAGACACTAACAAAACACAATTAACCAATTGGATACAATGTAAGCTCTCGTCTGCCAAGTGAGATATGTGGGTGAACATCGGAAACCAAAGGTGCAAAGTGCCACAGCCACGGCGCTGACAAAAGACTTTATTCAATGAATAAACTATATTTACCACAAAGAAAAGTGATGTATCAATTGAATGCAAAAGGCTACGTCTTGAGTGAAGCGGACCATATATTATTATCAAGAATGTATTAATTGAATGCAAAAGGCTACGTCTTGAGTGAGGCGGACCATATATTATTATTAAGAATGTATTAATTGAATGCAAAAGGCTACGTCTTGAGTGAGGCGGACCATATATTATTATTAAGAATGTATTAATTGAATACAAAAGGCTATGTCTTGAGTGAGGCGGACCATATATTATTATTAAGAATGTATTCATTGAATGCAAAAGGCTATGTCTTGAGTGAGGCGGACCATATATTATTATTAAGAATGTATTAATTGAATGCAAAAGGCTACGTCTTGAGTGAAGCAGACCATATATTATTATTAAGAATGTATTAATTGAATGCAAAAGGCTACGTCTTGAGTGAAGCAGACCATATATTATTATTAAGAATGTATTAATTGAATGCAAAAGGCTACGTCTTGAGTGAAGCAGACCATATATTATTATTAAGAATGTATTAATTGAATGCAAAAGGCTACGTCTTGAGTGAAGCAGACCATATATTATTATTAAGAATGTATTAATTGAATGCAAAAGGCTACGTCTTGAGTGAAGCAGACCATATATTATTATTAAGAATGTATTAATTGAATGCAAAAGGCTACGTCTTGAGTGAAGCAGACCATATATTATTATTAAAAATGTATTAATTGAATGCAAAAGGCTACGTCTTGAGTGAAGCAGACCATATATTATTATTAAGAATGTATTCATTGAATGCAAAAGGCTATGTCTTGAGTGAAGCAGACCATATATTATTATTAAAAATGTATTAATTGAATGCAAAAGGCTACGTCTTGAGTGAAGCAGACCATATATTATTATTAAGAATGCATTAATTGAATACAAAAGGCCATGTGTTATGCTTAGTGAGACAAACCATACATTAAGAAGAGGATGGAGGCGAGGAAGGTAGTCAATGAAATGTAACATACAGAAACAAAATGCGTACAGTGGGGTCCATTTTCCGCAAAGTAGCCACATCAAGAAAATATAAATAAGCGCAAGAAATCATACCTCGCCTACTGCAGTTGTACAAAACAGCAAATTAAAGAAAGTTGAAATTTGTAAATAGCAAAGCTTGTTGTTGCATATGAGTCAGGCTACATTTCAATCCAGAAATATAGATTTCGATTTCGATTGAGCTATGAATAAAGCTGGGATTCCATATAGGTAGCATGCGGTGTACATTATATGAATGTGAATGAATATGAGGTATGTGGCGACTTTTCGCTGCTTGTATTGGAAACGGTGCACTTGGTTCCCATTCGCACCAATCTTTCCATGTAGAGATCCAGTGCGAAAGCAAACCGAGGGAGCCATTTCCGAAACAAACAGTAACAATTTGACACATACCTTGTATACATTTGCATTTGCATACCACATAGCGTCTATATGGAATCCTAGCTTAAAGTTGCACAGTCCGATGAAAACATCAAATTTTCAAAACCAAAACAATTATCTACATTTGATTCCACATATCTAACTTAGAAACAGTTTAATTTATTAAACTTTTATCAAAACATAGAACGTAATACTGACACAATTTAATAGGCATGCTTGCCAAAATAAATTTGGCATGTTTGCACTTCAAATATCTCAATAGCTTGCCATTTAAGATAAAAGTTAGTAAGGAAGGTAGATTATAACGATTAACCTAATATATATTTATATCAGAAAATGACAGGAACTCTAACTCATGAGCTGTGTTTACACGGGGAATTGTGAAACGTTCTAGACAAGGCCATTTATATGAAGCGTTTTAGAAGCGTGTTTA
Source organism: Branchipolynoe longqiensis (assembly GCA_030323885.1). NCBI lineage: Eukaryota > Metazoa > Annelida > Polychaeta > Phyllodocida > Polynoidae > Branchipolynoe > Branchipolynoe longqiensis. Next base: position 82,067,673 of record CM059189.1, on the reverse strand, counting down.
CACGGACAGAGTTTGAAAGTGTTTTGGTGCCGGGAACCAGCAGCCTTAGGTCCGCCTGTAGCTGGCGAGCACTGCTATTTTACACTATCGACGCCCGGGAACCAGCAGCCTTAGGTCCGCCTGTATCCGGCGAGCACTGCTATCCGCCCGGGAACCAGCTGAAACGTTTCTTGGAAACCACCTCCCGAGGTGGTATACACAGAACGTTCCAGCTGAAACGTTTCAGCCCTAAAACGGCGCAGTGGCGCGTTTACACGGACACATTTAAAACGTTCTAGGCAACTGGTTCCAGCTGGGGCGTTTTAACTCGCCCGTGTAAACGCAGCTCACATGGACTATGCAACTTTAACCTTATTCTCACAGTAAAACATTCCCGGTGCTCCAGATTAATGCCAAGGGTACACTACAAAGTTGAAAGTCTTGGGAATCAGTTTGTCTTAGAATTGAACAAGTGCACGCATACTGTAAGCGAAACTCTCCCGTTGTAAACATCTTTCACTCAGGTGAACAAAAACCCTATTCACTAGCATTCCCCAGTTCCCAATCGATGGAATTGAGACCGACATTTATCGCTCAATGTAAGGCAGACTTTTTGTTGTTGGTACATTAGTTGTTTAAACAGGGGAAATTTCAATCGTGGACGATTGGTCTTCCTCATTCCACTCCTCCTTGTCCTATCCTAATAATGCGGAGCGCCTTGTGATATATGCGTAATAGACGTCCAGACATGTGGGTAATATATGCTAGTGAGATGCATGAGGTTCTAGACAGTGAGTGAGACAAAGGTGTATGTAAATGAGATGACGTCATGGAAAGTTTAGCCGGCGGTTCAGCGAGCCCTGGGCGTGAATAAACCATTCAGTATCCAGAAGTCAAAGTGTTCAGACGTTGTACTTTCACATGGTGTCAGATGAGGAAGAATACCGCCCGCTAATACACTGCTGGGTTTGTGGCCGCCTGGTCAGCTTGTCCTCAGCAACAACGCAAGATCAAACTGGAAAACATGGATCAGAGCATATGACATATACGCCACTGCTGCAGGTGTCATATTGAGGATGGAACGAGTGCAATGCTGCATCTTTCTTCACGTCGCTGGCGAAGAAGCGCAACAAGTTTTCGCCAATATGGACATCGCTCTCGCTGACCGAGACTGGATCGGACCACTTATGGAAGCATTTCAAACATATTGTGTAGGCAAGTGCAGTTTGATAATAACAAGGTACAAGTTTAATACGCATAATCAAGCTACAGAAACTATGGCTGCGTACATCACGGCGTTGAGAGACAAGGTAAAGGATTGCGAATATGGAACAGTGGAGGAGTCGCTGTTGCCCAATCGGTTAGTGGCTGGTGTACGGTATAATAATTTGCGTAACAAACTGCTGCAAACTGCTGAGTTAACTCTGGGGAAGTGTGTGAGTATGTGTGAAATGAGTGAATTCAGTTCGGATCTGTTGGAGGACACCAAGTCACATGTTGACAGTAAGGAAATATATTTTCTTAAGAACTATGCTACTGCGCATACCAGTGCACTGGCGGTTCGGTCATCGGCGACGCCATCTTGGAAATTGCCATCTTGGAATTCTGGCGGTGCCGGGGCAGGAGAGTTCAAGATCCGCTGTCAGAACTGTGGATACGAACACCGCTGGGGAGTCTGCCCAGCGAAAGGCAAAGCTTGCAGATCCTGCAAGAAGATCGGGCACTTCGGTAAGGTCTGCAAGAGCAGACTTGGCTGAGTCAACGAGGTTACCGTTGAAGAGCCCGACCCTCACAATGCTGAGCAAGACCCGGATCTGGCGGAGGTCAATGTGCTGACGACAGATCTGTTTGTCGGTGCCGTGGACCACGGTGCCGAGCAAGATGCCGAGCTGTGGTACGCGACCGTCCGAGTGAATGTCACCCTGTCAAGTTCAAGCTCGACACCGGGTCGGAGGCGAACGTGCTGCCGAGGAACGTCTTCGACAGAGTCGGTCCGGGGCAGCTGACGAACACCAGGTGTTCGTTGCTGACGTTCTCGGGACATCGGATCACTCCCGACGGTGAGGCGTTGGTGGAAGTGAAAGGCAGAAACTTCAAGTTCCAAGTGGTGCGGAACTGTCAGCCTGTTTTGGGCAAGCAAGCTTGCGTGACATTGAACCTGCTGGCGCGGGTTGATGAGGTACACTGTGCTGTGCCGACAAACATTTCCAAGCCGACGAACAGTCCCAGCACCTGGGCTGAACAGCTGGTAAGCAAATACAAAGATGTGTTTCAGAGTTTGGGTTTGATCAAGGCAAATGCTGTCATTCATGTTGATAAATCTGTACAACCTGTTATTGATCCACCTAGACGGATCCATTTGCTATTCAAAGTAAAGTACGTAGTGAGCTTGATCGCATGGTGGAGTTAGGTGTAATAGTTGACCAGGATGAACCTACCGAGTGGGTTAATTCCATAACTATCATAAAAAAAATAAAAAAAATAAGGATTTGTCTGGATCCGACTAAGTTGAACAAAGCGATAAGGAGAGGGCCTTTCCCTACCAAAACAATTGATGAAATTGTTCATGATGGGCAACCAACATGGATAATTTACGCGCGCACGAGGAGCCCTACCCTCCCCCCCTGCCCACACATCCTCCCTCCGCCCTTCTGACCCGATGGTGGCGCCATCTGAACTCAAACCCACCATCTAGAAACCCTGCCGGAGACAAGCAGAACTACCACACGGGACCATGACGTCACGATCTCGCCCCGCGAGACCCACACCCTGCTCCACCCATCCGACCCGACGGTGGCGCCATCTGAACTCAAACCCACGAACTAAAAACCCTACCGGAGACAGGCAGAACTACCACACGGGACGCTGACGTCACGATCTCGCCTCGCGAGACTCACGCCCTGCCTGACCTACATACCACCTATATAACCTGAGCAGCTCACTGCTCCAGCCACTACCAACCGGGCAGTCAGACGACCAACACCACGCCTCCAGCTCAGCTCACCACTACCAGCCACCTGGCTTGCTCTCCAAACAGCCACCCGGCTTGCTCTCCACCTACAGCCACCCGGCTTGCTCACCACCTACAGCCAACCGGCTAGTCTCTCCACTGCACGCCGCGCAGCCGGACGAACAACCCCAACCCTGCACCTACCGGGCCCGTCTGTCGCCCTGCCGCCACAACAACCAAGTAAGCACCAACCACCTATCTCACAGTCACTCGGCACGCTATAACCGCACCCACCACCCGCCGACGAAACACCGCGAACACGTCGCAACCCTGCCCGCAGCCAAACGAACGGCCCTCAACTCTACATCACACGGCAGCATAATACCAACACTGACTGCCCAACACGCCGCCAGGTAAAACGAACCCAACCACGACACACCCGGCCAGCCACCGCCACTGCACCGCTGCCGACAACACACCGCGAACACATCACACCGCGAACACATCACACCGCGAACACATCACAACCTGCGCGCAGCCAAACGAACGGCCGACAACTCCTCCACACTGCACCACCCTGCTGCCGCGCCCGTCAAAACAATACAACGACGGACACGCCGACAACCGACAAACCGACCCGGCCACTACGCAGCCTCTACCCACTGCACTGCCGGCGACACACCGCGAACACACCACAATCCGTCCCGCAGCAAAACGAACGGCCGAAAACACTACGCTTGCTCTCCAAACAGCCACCCGGCTTGCTCTTCACCCACAGCCAACCGGCTTGTCTCTCCACTGCCCGCCGCCCAGCCAGACGAACATCTCCACCCCTGCACTTACCAACGAAACCGCTGACGACTCACCGGCCGATACTCCCACTACACCGCCCGGCGTCGACACACCGCGGACACTCACAACCCTGCCCACAGCCAAAGCGAACGGCCAACAACGTCAATGCCGGGATCAGGAAGGGATACTTCCAGGGCAGACCAAACACCTACACACTCCCGGGGATAATGGACCTAGCAGACGAGGTCACCAGGCTCGGCCAAGGATCCTACATCTGGTCCGCTGACCTAGCACGGGCATACCGCCAGCTGCGAACGTGCCCCCTCTCCGTGCCCCTCCTAGGGATCAGGTTTGATGATGACATATACTTTGACCTGGCGCCCGCCTTCGGCTGCAGAACATCATCAATGGCCTGCGCACGAACAACAAACGCCGTGATATATCTCATACGGAAGCGGGGACACTTCGCACTATGCTACCTCGACGACTTCGTCGGGGCAGCAGCCACCAAAAAGGCTGCCGACGCGGCCTACCTAGACATGCTGAAGATCATGGCGGCCCTCGGCCTGGCACTTTCCCCCACAAAATGCACCCCACCCACACACCGCACAACCTGGCTGGGCTATGAGGTCTGCACCGACCAAATGACCGTCAGCATCCCTGACGACAAACTAGCAGATGTGATGAAAGAATGCAGAGACATAGCCAACGTCAAGACCCTGACCCGGACGACCCTACAGCGCATAGTAGGACGCCTACAACACGTCGCGAGATGCGTAACCTCAGCACGCAGGTTCATGAACCGCATACTGGCCACCCTCCGCGACACACCACGAACCGGCAGACACCCCGTCAACACCGAATTAAGACGAGACCTCGCTTGGTTTGCGGACTATGCGAGAACCACCAACGGGGTGGTCCTCCTCCAACCAGCACCGAGATCACCATGGACTATCGAGTGCGACTCCTCCCTACGCGCCGGAGGAGCACACTCCCAGGTGGCATATTACACGGAGGCGTACACCCAGGAATATATGGCAACCGGCCACCATATAAACAGGCTCGAGGCCATAAACTTGGTCGTCGCCCTCCACGCCCTTGCCCCCACCAGACCGCAGGATTATGAGATTACCATCAACACCGACAACCAGACATCCCAAGCGGTCCTCTCCTCCGGAGCTGGGAAGGATCCAGTCCTCTGCGCCTGCGCTAGGGAAATATGGAGATTTGCCGCCCTGTACTCCACGGAAGTACGCATCATCCACAAGCCAGGCAAAGAACTGATCCTTGCCGACGCACTCAGCAGGGCACCATTCGACAGCGCCGCAAGAGAAAAAGCCGACACAATCTGCCGCCGCCTTACCCTAAACCGACTTCGGGTCACACATTGTAACGCCGTGATATCCAACGCTATATAGACTGGGGATAGTAATATTTGCCTTCTATCCCCAGCCTCTCCCGACGACGACCGGACCCACATCGCAACACTCTTCCGGGCAGGCCTGGCGGCGGGGACGTGGGCCAACAAGAACCGGCAGGTCAAACGCTACCTCCAACACGCACACGACCGCCGCTACGACCCCCGCCGCCCATCACAGTACGACCTCATGGCCTACGTCGCATCACTGGACACAACACTAAGATCGCCCTCGGCAGTACTAAACTACTTCAGCGGGGCACGGACGTGGGTCAGCACCAGCGAGGGCCGGATGGCCGCGTTTGACACCTACGCGGTCTCCGTAATCAAGCGCGGGGTCGTCCGGTCCTCCCTCCACCAACCAAGACAGGCCCCACCCATAACACCAACAACCTTACTCCACATCATCAACCACTTCCGAGCCGTGGGCCGCCGAGCACGGGTGTTCACCGCAGCAATACTCATGGGGTACGTCACCCTACTGAGGCAAGGCAACCTGCTCGTCACTGGCCGGAAAGACGACCCCGGCCACACCATCCAAGACGCGGACGTCCATGATGCGGGTACCCACCTTGTCCTCCACGTCCGATCCACTAAAACCACCAGACTGGCTCGCGATGAATTCTCCATCGTGGTCCGACCGAACGAGCAACTCACCATCTGCCCCGTCCGAGCATGGCGGGCCTACAGGAGGTCCGCTCGGCCCGCCCCGCAGGACCCGGCGTTCCGGCTCCCCAATGGAGCCCCGCTCACCGCTCCCACGCTCCTGGCCGCTCTCAGAGCTGCGCTCCGAGCCGCTCGCCACCCGTGCCCGGAAGACTACACCCTACACAGCCTCCGGAGAGGGGGAGCACAGGCCTGTGCAAGGGCCGGCGCATCCATCGACGAAGTCCGGCGGCTGGGGAACTGGCGGTCCTCGGCAGTTCACGCATACGTCCCGAAGGTGGCCTTCCCCGCCGCGACACAGGCCCTCCCCACATTTGGTTGAGGGCCTGAGTCGAACTTACCTTAAAACACATTGATCTGACATTACTCATTGCCTTTTACATGACTTTTGATTCAATAAAATTCCATAACATGGGCTCCTTGTTCGCGTGTTTAATTGTTCATGATGGGCAACCAACATGGATAATTTACGCGCGCACGAGGAGCCCTACCCTCCCCCCCTGCCCACACATCCTCCCTCCGCCCTTCTGACCCGATGGTGGCGCCATCTGAACTCAAACCCACCATCTAGAAACCCTGCCGGAGACAAGCAGAACTACCACACGGGACCATGACGTCACGATCTCGCCCCGCGAGACCCACACCCTGCTCCACCCATCCGACCCGACGGTGGCGCCATCTGAACTCAAACCCACAAACTAAAAACCCTACCGGAGACAGGCAGAACTACCACACGGGACGCTGACGTCACGATCTCGCCTCGCGAGACTCACGCCCTGCCTGACCTACATACCACCTATATAACCTGAGCAGCTCACTGCTCCAGCCACTACCAACCGGGCAGTCAGACGACCAACACCACGCCTCCAGCTCAGCCGCCCACCCAACCCATCAAAACGAACAATCAAACGCAAGGGTTGAGGGCCTGAGTCGAACTTACCTTAAAACACATTGATCTGACATTACTCATTGCCTTTTACATGACTTTTGATTCAATAAAATTCCATAACATGGGCTCCTTGTTCGCGTGTTTAATTATTGCCAAAACGGCAGATGCAAAATATTTCTCAGTTTTGGATGCAATGACAGGGTATTGGCAAATAGAGTTAGATGAAGAAAGTTCGCGTCTGTGCACGTTTAACACTCCATGGGGCCAGTACAGGTACACCCGCATGGCTTTTGGCATCAAAACAGCCGGTGACATTTTTATTCAGGAAATGCACCGTGTCATAGGCGATCTTCCCGGTATCGGGATAGTCACAGACAACATTTTGGTATATGGGTCAACGGGTGAGGAACACAACGAGAGCCTCAAGGCCGTGTTGGACCGAGCTAGGTCAGTAAATCTTAAATTAAACGAGACAAAATCTTTGCTATGCAAAACTACTGTAAAGTATGTAGGTCTTCAACTTACCCAACAAGGTGTGAAGCCTGATCCAGACAGAATACAAGCAATAGTTGACATGCCAGAGCCGCGTGACAAACAAGGTGTCCAAAGGTTCCTGGGCATGGTTGGATATGTGCACAAGTTCATACCCAACATGTCCGAGATTGCCAAATCACTGCGCACGCTCCTTGCTAAGGATGTCGCGTGGCACTGGCAAACCGAACAGCAGGGGGCTTTTGATAAATTGAAGGAAAAGTTAAGAACTGCTCCTGTGATGTCGTATTACAATGTCAAGAAACCCATTGGTATTCAAGTAGATGCTTGTCAGTCAGGTCTGGGTGCCATATTAATGCAAGCCGACAAGCCAATCACACTCGCATCTTGTGCGCTTAACTCAGCGCAGTGTGGCTATGCCACTATTGAAAAAGAAATGCTCGCCATATGTTTCAGATGCCAGAGGTTTCATGACTATATCTTTGGCAAGGAGGTTAAAATTCAAACGGACCACAAGCCGTTGGTGGCGATAATGCAGAAACCGATTCACAAACTTTCGGCCAAGATGCAGAGAATGCGAATGTGTTTGCAAAACTACAATATTCAGCTATGTCATGTGAAGGGTTCTTTGATGTTTTTTGCAGACACATTGTCCAGGGCACATAGTCCCAATGTAGGTCATGGTAGCCTGTTCGATGACACGTTCTGCATTGCCGCAGTGGACATGCAATCATCAAGTTTGTTGAGTAAGATTGTCAGAGAATATGAAAAGGATGTGTCCATGTCCATGTTGATCACGCACATTGAAGATGGGTCGGACACTACACGCATACAGACACCGCCGTGTCTGAGACAGTACATCCCACACAAAGACGAGTTAACAGTGGAAAACAATCTGGTCATGAAAGGCAATCGGGTGGTGGTTCCTCTGGGTCTCCACGGTGAAATGATTGAGGCGTTACACGAAACACATTTGGGCGTGACAAAATCCAAGCAGCTGGCGCGAGACTGCATGTTTTGGCCTAACATAAACAAACAAATTGAGGATAAGGTCAGTCGGTGTGACACTTGCCAAAACAACCACAAAAGTTTGCATAATGAGCCATTGATTAATCACCCGATAGCCTGTCAACCGTTTGAAAAAGTAGGAGCAGACTTGTTTGAGTTCAACCATAATAATAACCTGATAACTGCAGATTATTACACAAAATATCCAGAGGTAACGTTGTTAGGTGATACGTCGTCTGTCACGGTCATTGAGGCGTTGAAGGATAATTTTGCAAGGCATGGTATTCCTAGTCAGGTCATTTCGGACAATGGTCTGCAATTTAAGAGCCATGAGTAAAGGGAGTTCGCACAACACTATGGTTTTAAAGCTGTGTATTCCAGTCCGCAGTATCCATGAAGCAATGGCCAGGTGGAAAGGTTTGTGCAAACGGTAAAAGACATGTTGAAGAAGTGCGAAAAAACAAATACAGACTTTCAGTTAGCTTTGTTGAACTATCGGAACACTCCATTGCCCATCTTGAATGCATCTCCGGCTCAGCTGCTCATGAGCAGAAGGCTGAGAGGGAGGTTGCCGATGGCGGAAGAAATTTTGATACCCGAAACACAAAATCCAAAGAAAGTACAGACAGCGAAAAGGAAACAAAGCCAGAAAGTGTTTCATGACAAGAAATGTGGTAAGCCGCACAAACCTATGAAAGTTGGGGACAAAATAAAATACAAAAATCCCGCAGGGGAATGGAAAAAAGGGGTCATTTTAGGTCATACCGGTATCTCAGGGAGAGAATATCAAATTTTTTTGAACGAAACAGGTAATATGTTGTATAAAAATCGAGTTCAGATTATAAGGGCGCCTGAGGGGGGGGCGGCCCGAACCAGTCGGGCAGACGCAGAGTAGGTCAGCGTCGTTGCCAAATGTAAACAGTGCGGCTAATCTAAGTAGGTCAGGTCGGCTGATTAGGCCGGCGAGCAGGTTAGACCTGTAGTGGGTCAGTTAGATTGGGTGTATACACACGACACATGTGCATGATAGGATTAAGTTGTGTTTTAGCTGCAGTTGGTGTGTGTTGTGTTTATGGACAATGTATAACATGGAGGCTATGATGCCGGACATTTAAAGGACTTCAGTGCCATTGTGCGCTCAGACATTCGCTAGGACCTGTGTTTAAGTTAAGTACGCATATATGTTTGTTGTTGCATTCGTTTGACTGATATGTTTGTGTATGTTGATGGTCATTTTGAAACTTTGCATGTTTCAGAAATACTTTAAGGGGGGGATGTGATATATGCATAATAGTCGTCCAGACACATAGGTAATATATGCTAATGAGATGCATGAGGTTCTAGACAGTGAGTGAGACAAAGGAGTATGTAAATGAGATGACGTCATGGAAAGTTTAGCCAGCGGTTCAGCGAGTCCTGGGCGTGAATAAACCATTCAGTATCCAGAAGTCAAAGTGTTCAGACGTTGTACTTTTGCATGCCTGGCTAGGAAACGACAAGTATCAATTTTTTAAGTCATTGGTTTGACTCGACCAGGGTTCGAACTCACGACCCCACGATCTACCAAACACGGGAGACCGATGCTCTAACTCATTCGGCCATTCCGTCTGGTTGACTTTATTATCACATTACCTCCCGTTTCTATACATCTCATCACCTGATCATTTATAGCCCTAACTGACCCTCTTCTCATTACTAAAAAAAAGAAAAGAGATTATTTAAAAAATCAAACTGAATACCCAATCGACAGGTAGGCAAGTAGGCCTATGCGCATTATAATATTTATGAGGTCGTTGCGCATGTCTGCCCACACCAATCCTTTGTAATCCTATCCATGTGTATATGGGTCGTTCTCAGAAACTGTGTACCACCTGAGGTGACTTCCTTGAAATGAAATGTATATTTCAAAGAAACCCAGTATTTAGATTTCATCATTTAGCCCAATAATGTGGGAGATATTTTAGATCAAAAGTAAATGTTAATATTGTGTATTATATATCTTATTGGAATGTATGTAGCTAAATAAATAGGAAATTACATCACTAATTTGTGACAGCATTAAAAATAAAGTGTCACAAACTTAATGAAAACCTCTGAAGAACAGCACATTTAATTTCAAATGGTCATATACAATCTCTTCATTAAGTTGAAGACATTTATTTCTAATTAAAAAAAATCAAAGTGATGAAATAGTTAAAGTCGCCAGCTATCCGCCGCGTGGAAAACAAACGAACTCGATTTGAAATTCTGTTGCGACTGAAAACTCCCCAAAACACCAGCGGCCTGTCGTGGCTTCTGCGCATGCGCGGATTTTCACACGTTGCGGCGATCACTGCTATTTGTTTTGTTTACACTCGGCGATTCGACGCTGATCGAGCTGCTACGTTACTATCGCTTGGAATTTAAGGTTAATTTAATGAAATTTCACGATTTGAGTATGTAATTCTGTTAAATATGATCGCATTCAATAGATTTCGGCGTAATCGGTCTGAAATTTATTGCCGCCCATACTGGGAACCAGCAAATCTTGTTACTGTGTGAGCCTGTTGCCGGCACAATTTCAGCCAATCACAGCGCAGCTTTTGCATTGCAAATGGCCGCCGCCTATGGGGGCGGCCATTTTGAAGACAACAAACTGCCTTTGCAGTTCAGACTAGCAGTGCCCTGGTCCCATACTCTCCCCACACATACTTGGTTCATTTAAACATAAAAACTAAACAAGATTGTGCTTGGAGAGCATTTGTCGGAGTACGCACAGTGTCCCAGCGAGCTATAGCTGGTCCCTTTAACCTTTCCTGGAGTCATTAGCATTGTAACATTTCGTTTCCACTTGCAAGTACTATGAAACTGAAACTCTGTCTCAAACACTGAGTGCAGATAAAGTACAGGAACTATTTTCACCATTTGACATTCTCTGAATGACCCAGTTATGGTATAGTAAAAGATAAATCCTGAAATTACCCCTAAACATTGAAATTTGAGCTGAACATTTGTGTAAAATTGTTGATTCCACTTGGACGGTTACCATGCTAATATTTTTCTGCTTTTCTCTTTAATCATCACAAATAAGACAAAACCATAGCAATGAGGTTTCAAATTATTATTACTACTGTTTATAAAGCAAGTGGCATGTGAAATGTCCAAAAAATGTCAAGCTTTGTGTGGAAAATATTTGATTTTGGAGTCAGATTGGTTTCCATGCTATACTGCTATTTATTGGGTGTGAGCATCATTTGACCTACCTAGAAATGTCAGAATATGTTTATTTTCAATTATTTAGATGCAAAAGGACATACACATTGAGGAAGCTTGTATATAGGACTTTGACAGCATTTTGATTTTATGGTACTGATGTCACAGTATTGGTACACAACTTCTGAGAATGATCCATATATTATATTGTGATTTGCCCGACAAAACTGTAGTCCATGAATATTCACAAATTCTAAGAAAAACAACTCAAGCTGGTCTGATGTCAACGTGACCATTCTAGGTCAATCAGCACCCCAAAGTGAGGAAGCTTAGTACTAAATGCACCACATGTGGCGAACATTAGAACTACCTTGTAGTGAATACCACATCGCTTTAAAGAAGACCAGTGCAACTAGATTCAATGCCATCAGACTATTTAATGATAACATTATATGATGTGATGGTTTTCAGTTTCTGTCATTTCTTTTAAAGATAAATACATCAGGTTGATCATTATAATCTTACCTTACTCATTTGAAGTAACTATTATTTTAAATTGCTAACTTTGGAGACACTTGAAATTAAACCATGCTAAATTAATGTTGGTGTACATTTCAAAATCCTAATAATATAGACTTCAGCAGTAACCAGGTAACATATTCCATTCAATTAAAGTTGCATTTCCCTATACAACAACATAGAGTTAGGCACGAGTACTTTAGATGGATATCAAAGACCCTATAATACTAAGACGGCTCACTCCCTATCTCTCTCAAGGTAATGTAAATTTTGCAGTGCCACCTTGTGGTGGGTTTAATCAGCCCAGCTTCTGGTTGGTGTTTCACATGTAAACACATACAATTATATTTTACATGAGATAGGTAAGTATGAATACACATCAATATGAAATTGCTATGAACAAATACACATCATCATCAGCATCATCATCATCATCACCATCATCACACATCTTTCACATTCATATATACATTTATACATATAATATAGCACCTGTTTAACCAAGTGAACAGCCAGCGCACCAAGTGGTGGGTTTGATCATTTTGATTACACAGTACAGGCTGAGTGATCCGTCTTAATATTATAGTGTCTTTGTGGATATGTAGAATAAAATATAGATGTTTTTTGTTTCGAAAATAGTTGGTTGGTTGATGTAGTTTTACGTCCTGGCAACATCTAAAGTCATATCATTTCGAAATTATGATACTTTCATCGAATTATGCTGGTTTAATTGAAACGCTTAATTAGGCAGTGCACCCCCTAAAACACAAAAACACAAACCACACCAAAACACACACAACAAAAACAAACAAAAAACAAGCTATAATTTCTACACTTCGTGTGTCCCGAGTACAGGGTTACAATAGAAACTCGGTCAGTATTAGTCGCGCTTGAAGTCCACCCCCCCCCCCCCTCCCCCCAACACATACACACTAAATGCAATTCACTATGTGTATATAGTGGCACGATGCAGACACTATGGCGATACACCCACATGACATCAACTTCTTTATGCCCATGCGCAAGGTAACACGTGATCATGGGAGTCACTCCAAGCTGAACAGCTGAATATACACAAACATACCAGCCACCAATGCGTGACCTTTATTCTACTATGCATAATAATGTTCATTCTATCATGTATATATGAATACACTCTACCATGCTCAATAATCCGGTAGTTCGTATTTATTGCATTTGATTATCCACAACTGTTATATAAATGTGATATATAATATATTGTAAAGTCCAATGCTCGAATCTGTGTCTGTGTAGGCAGGCTATGGTGAAATCAATACAGACAAAGAGAAAGGAAGAGTATAAAGTGTAAAGAAGAAGAGAGAGTCCAGCCCTCTGGTTTATTATGTATATGGTTACATGGGTTCATTGTAGAGTATCACCCCACCCCTTTCCCCCAATGGGAAACAAGCATTCTTGGCCCTACCAATAGGGATCCACCATTCCTGATCCCCATGGATACCAGTGGTCTGCCCACCACCACAAGCTGTATGGCCCCATGGCCACCACCAACCTTGACCTATGAGTGTGGTGATCCCTATCCCTGCAGAGTGGAAGAATTGCACGGCAACACAGTATTGGTGGGTACATTATTTATTTACAGGAAGTGAATAGTAGAGAACAGTAATGCACCTGGCTGGGCCTCAAATGCAGAAGAAAAAAGTTTTGAAAGGAGTGTGGAGGCTCTGGCTGCCAGGGACAGACTGAGCCAATATCAATTACAGGTGTAGGGAGGCTCCTGCCACACCTGCTGGTTGTGGATGGCACTATCCTGTGAGCCCCCCAAGGCCCGTATGCATGGAGCGGTGTTACCGAGTCAAAACGCGTTTAAGGCGGGATTTCTGGTTTAACGCCGACAAGTTTGTATGCATGGAGCAGTGTTAGGCCTAACACCGCGCGTTTAAATCCGGAAATTCTAACTCTGCTCATAGCAGGTTTACAGCGGTGTTAGTGTTAGGTTAGTGTCAGGATGGAACCCAAATCTACTCAATGCTATCATATTTAACAGAATTACATATGCAATAAGTGAAATTTGATCAATTTAACCCTAAATCCGAAGCGAGATTAACGCTGTTGCCGTAACTGCCGCGATATTAATATTTTAGAATCGACGAATGTAAAGTAAACAAATCGCCACCGCCGTAGCGACGTCGATATCCATACTGTCGACGTCAAGTAAAAATGGCCGCCGCCATCGCCGCCGAATCGGCGGGAATTTCTTACGCCCAAATCTATTAAATGCTGTCATATTTAACAGAATTACATACGCAATAAGTGAAATCTGATCAATTTAACCCTAAATTCGAACCGATATTAATGTAGCCGCAGCATTGGCAGCGTTATTCATATTGTCAAATCGAGGGATTTCCCAAATCTATAAATACATTCACGTTTAGCTAACACTCACCGTTTATGCCCCCATGCATACGGCTTGACATAGTTCTCTACGACGCCGATAACCAGGGATAGGTACCCGGAGTTAGAGGTATAACACCAACACCGCTCCATGCATACGGGCCCAGGAGCCCCTGGGTGGCAGCACCGTGCAACTCGGTTACATCCGCATATACGTTGTATATACATGGGTGTAAGAATTGCACGGCAACACAGTATTGGTGGGTACATTATTTATTTAAAGGAAGTGAATAGTAGAGAACAGTAATGCACCTGGCTGGGCCTCAAATGCCAAAGTCAGAGACACACCAGAGAGGAGAAAATATAAAGAAATTAAATCAAGACGGAAAGAGCTGTGGCGACCTTGATGTCCGCAACGATCCGGTCGGCCAGAGGTCGAGCAATGTATCTATAGACACAGTCCGAGGACCAGTCACCACGTACCTTGATCTCGTCAATGGAGGCCCCTTGTAGGGCGAGGAAGGTACACCCACCCCTGCGGAGCGAGTGGCAGGAGAACGAGGAGGCGTCTAGTCCGGCCTCTTCCGAGAAAATTTGTATGGTTGCCTGGAGGGTAACATAATCTAATGGTCTGTAGCCTCCGCGAGCAGAGGGAATTTGGAAAGCAGGGGCATCTTGGGTTACTTTAACCTGCTGAAAGTGCTTTTCAGCCCAGAATACCGCGCAAAGTTTGGTGTTCGGTACTCGGGCTATGGGGATTAAGAGCTCTCTCTCCTTGAACTGGATCGTCTTGGACTTGCAGACAGAGATCACCATCCCCCAGTTAAAGAACTCAAAGTCAGAACGTCTCAGAACCGAGTCCGACTCCGTAAGTTGGCACTTGCGGAGTAAAGCTCTGAAGCCTGTCAGGATAGCCGCGTGGGTACAAACATGGCCCTCGCAATCGGACATACGGTCAAACATAAGTGTCAGTTCCTTGGGCAACAGGGGGGCGGCCCATCCCAGGACCCGCTTAGCCCCTCCGATGACGGTTCTTACTCGATGACAGGAGAAGTCAACCCCGGGATAGCCCTCCGATTTCAGAAAGAAATTTAACGCGCTGATATAGTTTGTGATCGACGAGTATTTAGTAGTTCGAGCAAGCCAAACCACATACATAGCAACCTGGGAGGAGGGGCAGGGTAGTGTCATCATAGGCCGGCACGCGCAGGACCTACGTAGGTTTTCAATACACTCCTGCCATACGCCGTAATGTGACAGGGCCTTTAGACCTGCAAGATAGAGTTACTTGCTAAATAATTGGGCACAATGCGGTGCTTGCTAAGAACATCTTACCACCTTGACAAGATCGTGGACGATCCATTGGTTTTGAAAGGAGTGTGGAGGCTCTGGCTGCCAGGGACAGACTGAGCCAATATCAACAACAGGTGTAGGGAGGCTCCTGCCCCACCTGGTGGTTGTGGATGGCACTATCCTGTGAGCCCCCCAGGAGCCCCTGGGTGGCAGCACCGTGCAACTTGGTTACATCCGCATATACGTTGTATATACATGGATATATATATATATATATATATATATATATATATACATGCACCTGGTCACATACATCGATCAGTAATAGAACATTTGCATTCCCCCCTATGCCGAATATCGAAATATTTTACAATATTATACAAGTATAAATTGTAGGGAAACAATGTGTTATTATAATTCTTCCTCCTTTTGCGCTTCGATGGAGTGCCCCCCCCCCCTCAACCCCCCATTGGTAGGGGTGAATGTATTCGGGTTTCCCTCCTCGGGCCTCACACACAGGGGCGAGACAATCGGCCCAGTTGCATAGTAGATGAACAATTAATAATAAATCAGTATAGTCGACGACTTAGAATATACTAAGGAGTGAAAGCTTCCGATTAATTATACTTGTATAATGATTATATACCACATATATATACAGGGATGAAAGTGATCTCCGGGAAAAAAAGCGGAAATGCTGATATTCTCCCATAGGTTTAGCACTGTCACCTAGTGTCAGGGAATAGCGGAAAATTTCCGGAAGTGAGGTTTCATATATATTGGTATACACTGATAGTGCTGTGCTGTTTGAAGCAGGTATGGTAGTAGTATACGCTGATAGTGCTGTGGCGTTTGGAGCATTTATTAGTGGTATACGCTGATAGTGCTGTAGTAGCGTCTCCACCATGTATTAGTATAGACCTACACTGATGGTGCTGCGAAATTGAAAAATCCCGGAAATCCGCGGAAAGGCGGAGATCTTTCATCCCTGCCGTGACTGTATTTTTAATAACTTTATAACAACTTTGTCATACATGTGTGTCGTGGGCATAGGTGATGTCGACTCTCTGATATGTTTGTTATTTTCGCTAATTATGTTAATATATTGCACGAAATAACTGTTATATTCTACTTAATTACTCTAATATGACTTACCTGTCTGAGAGGATGCACTAGTGATACTGGAAATGGTGCACAACTCAGTACTTAAATGGGTTGCAACACGACTAACACAACTTTAAACATCCACAGTTATGACGATCGAATTCACCTATTCATAGTTTGTATAGTTTGAAACAACATATTCTCAGGCAGTCATTTAAAAACCTAGTCAGTCTGAGGGTCACAGTTGCCAAGCTGTGGCTATTAGCGTCATTCTGCCTCCGTGGTTAGTTTTTGAAGTTTTACGTCCTGGCAGGACGGGTGCCGACTTGTGACAGTGTGCACTCATGGTGACTTTATAGTGCTGCTCCACTGGGGAATCAGGCTGTCAGCACCATGACCTGATAGCCCACTCAGTCACATTATGCTGACACTGAGCTACCTAGTCCTTGCCCTATCCTATTAATGCCAAGCGCTAGGCTAGGAAGCGACAAGTATCAATTTGATAAGTCAATGGTTTGACTCGACCGGGAACCGAACTGCCGATCTTCCGCATGCGAGGCCTGCGCTCTACCTATTCGGCCACCGCGTCTGGTTCCTGCCTCAATGACCTTTTCAGATCTTCAAGCGATGTAGGCTTGGGAATGCCTATGCAGTCGGAGAAACTTTGTCTATCAAATAGAACTAAGATATAGTTGGCCTCACAGACCCCTAATGATAGAGACAGGTTATAAAGAAGAGGTTTACCGTAATAAAGTCCCTCAAGAAACATAGCACGAAGCCTACTTGACTGAAGGTCAATTTGAAGTCCTGTAATTCACTGGGCATGGTGTTCGAATCAGTAGATCACGGGCCTCGTGTGCGGGAGATTGGGAGTTCAGTTCCCGGTCGAGTCAAACCAATGACTTATAAAATTGAAACTTGTCACTTCTTAGCCTGGCGCTGGGCATTAATAGGATAGGGCAAGGACTGGTAGCTCAGTGTCAGGATATTGTGACTGAGTGGGATATCGGGTCATGATGCCAGCTGCCTGATTTCCCAGTGGAGCAGCACTATAAAGAAGTCATGAGTGTGCACGGTCCCTAGTCAGTACCCGTCCTGATATGACCTTAGATGTTGCCAGGATGTAAAACTCCAACAACCGACCTATGTAATTCCACCTATCCCTTTCCTGCATGTCGTCATAGAATGAGCTATTTGAGTTCCAGCCCGGTAGTTAGGGATTGCTGTCTCGGACAGGTAGATGACTATTCTGAGTGGTTCTAAGTGAAATGCAGATGATATTTTCTTTTCATAGAAAATCAATATTTTGTTAAGTGCTCAGTGATCATGCTTTCCCAATTTTATCCACACAGAAAACCTCTAACCAAAACAAAGGTTATTATATAAACGAGCAGATGTATCTTCCTTTTTATTAATATGATGGCTCGAGACATTCTATTTAACTGGCCACAAAGAACCCTCTACTTTTATTGATTTTTGCCAAAAAGTAAAACTCACGCTCAAATTATTCGAGTATCAAGTCACATGACTTCAATCTAGCCAGCATGCCAAAACTCTGACACCATAGACTTCTGCAGTAACAAGTTCTATTAAATTGCCTCAGTATTCCCTTCCACATGGTGACAAATGTTTAATAAGTGTACCAGAATCTAAGTTAGGTATGTAAAATAAAATATAGATAATTGTTTTGCCTTGAAAATTTGATGTTTTCATCGGAATATGCACCTTTAGGATGTCCCATGCACCTGCACATGCACTCAAGATTTCAATCTTCCACATTCAATAATACGCGCATAAACCCCCTTTATACAGTACATTATTATGATATTTTCTGCCACCAGGTGACCTGAGATTCTATCTCACACACTTCGCCTCTACTCCTACTCCCCCCAAAAGGACCAATCACCATGTCTGTGATCGCTACGAATGCGGCGACAGACAAGCAGGTGCTGTTCAGGTACATGGACCTGAAGCAACCTGAGACCAAGGTGCAGGCCATGTACCTGTGGATAGATGGAACTGGAGAGAACCTCCGCAGTAAGACGCGAACTCTCGACACGGAGCCACAGTCCATTGATGGTAAGTCCCACGATACATTAAGAACAGCTTGTTTGTTTGGGGTTTTGCATCCTGGCAATATCTAAGGTCACTGGGCACGGTGGTCGAAACAGTTGAACGCAGGCCTCGTGTGCGGGAGACCGGGAATTTGGTTCCCAGTCGAGTCAAACCAATGACTTATAAAATTGATACTTGTCGCTTCCTAGCCTGGTGCTGGGCATTAAGAGGATAGGGCAAGAACTGGTTAGCTCAGTGTCAGGATAAAGTGACTGAGTGGGATATCAGGTTATGGTGCCTGTGGCCTAATTTCGCAATACTATAAAATCACCATGAGTGCGCACTGTCACAAGTCCGTACCTGTCCTGATATGACCTTTGATGTTACCCGGACGTGAAACTCCAACAAGCAACCAAACACCATCTAAGGTCATAGCAGGATGGGTATCGATTTGGAGCAGTGTGCACTCATGTTGACTTTATAGTGCTGCCCCCACCTAAGAAATAAAACCAGGTCGCCGGCATAATGACCTGATTCCCCCACTCTCACATTATCCTGATATTGAGCTAACCAGTCCCAGTCCTATACTAATCTGGCCTTGAATAACTCCCTGATAATAGGGTATGCCAATATAAACGAACTCTAAATAGTCGTGTTTGATGATGATAATTGTGAATAAGTGAAATTGTGTTAGTCCTGTTGCTCCCACCTTTAATATACTCTCTATGGCGCACACAACACACTGTCAGTTCCAATAGTCACCACTGTCGATTGGTGTCTAGCGGGCATAAAAGTATATAACAGACAGTAGGCTAAATGTATATATACATTTTGCAGTGCATTACTATTCAAATGTCATTAAGGCAATTTATTTCGCAAGGAGACCTTTCTGCTCTTCTTTTTACCAGGTCCCCCCCCCCCCCCCCCCCCGTAGAAAAAAATACTGTCACTGTCGATTTGGGTGAAGCCTAAGAAACCGGATCTAGCAGTAGACTGGTAAAACAACTTTAATAATTATACATTCTCAGTTTCTTCTTTATGACAGTGTCAGCTTGCTGGCGCAAGATGATGATGATGATGATGATGGTGGTGATGATGATGATTGGTTGTTGGGATTTTACGTCCTGGCAACATATAAGGTCATGTCAGTACGGGTCCCGAATTGTAAATTGAGGCGTGTTACTACCTATCCTGCCCCTTGGCATTACTAGGATAGAGCAAGGAGCAGTGGAATAAGGAAGACCAATTGTCCATAATTAAAATGTTCCCTGCTAAATCATTGGACGTAATAAACAAATAAAAAATCCAAGTATGGATACCCTTTGAGAAAGGTCGTACAAAACATAGAAATAGTTTTCGTCAAGTATAGTATGAGATCTTTGAAGTTGGAAATGTTAGCAATATTATACCTTGACTTAGACTTTCGTTTCAGAGTTTCCTTATAATATAATAATACTGTAGGTTTAAAGCGGCTGTCACACATCACCGGATTGACCAACAGACAGAATTGTCTAGTCCGGTGGTGATAAGTATCAAAATGTATTAAAATGTGTCAAAGTGTTGCGACATCGGGTCTACAAACGGACATCAAACGGACATGAAATGGACATCAAACGGACAGCCAAGGGACAAAACAAACTCAAACCGCACAAGAACCGTTGACGTCAATCCGACGGCATCCATTTCTAGTTTTGTGCATGTTCAAAACTTGAACGGACACAAACCGGACTTTGTTCAGTTTCTGTCCGTTTCCCCCAATCCGGTGATGTGTGACAACCGCTTAAAGTCGCTGGCTATACCTCACCCAGATACAAATGAATCCAGCATCAAAAGCTCTCCAAACATACCTTTGCTTAGTTTGTTCAGTTAATGCCACTGAACACGTGGGAGGAGAGTTGAGGTCTGTGATGTATGAATGACATCATAGGTAGGATTCTCTCATCACATGTCTTAGAGGGGTTCCGCACACACAGGGGAAGCCATGGCAACCACCAAGATGGCAGCCACAGAAAGCTCTCAATTCAACTTTGAAATTATATTATTCTACATGATTTAATCAATTGTTCAAACAAAAAGTAGCTGGTATGGTTGTCTAAAAGTGTCAGTGCTGCTGGACTAAATAAAACACAACATAAGCAAACAATGTTAGCATTCTCCCCCCACATATGTAGTTGCATAAACTGAAAACTGGCAAATGTATGCTTGGAGAGCATTTGTCGGAGTACGGGTAGTGTCTAAGCGACCTAAATCTGGTGCCTTTAATAGAGTCCCCTCAGTAACAAGAACCATTCTAAGGTACTGAACCGTAAAACCATGATATGATATATTTACAACTTGGTTGCGATAGTTGAAAGATAAAGAACTTTCCTTTACCATAAAAAAAGTGACCATAAAGAGGTGAATCTTGTGGATAGATTAAAATAATTTAGGAAATGCTCCTGTTTTTACAGGCAATATCACAAAAATAACGCTCTTCCAGCATAAAATAATTTTTTTGCAGTTATACCACTTAGCAAATAATTACACCTAGCTAGTTAAACTTTGATTTGAGAATGTCAAGGTTATAAATATTAAGTAAATACATTTCTCCCAGTTTAGCCTAACATTTCTGAAATTATAATAGCTAGGAATATTATACCTGCATTTTTGTTTACTTTGATTTTTAGAATATCCAGGTCATATGCTACAGCTATTATTCTTTCAGTATCGTAAGTTGAAACAGTTAGCAACGACGTAGTTTTACCTGCTGGTTTGAACTTTGATGGCAGATTGTCCTGAGTGGAATTTCGATGGCTCGAGTACTGGGCAGGCTTCCGGCGAGAACTCTGACATCTACCTGAAGCCAGTCGCCATCTTCGCTGATCCGTTCCGGCTTGGAAAGAACAAGCTGATCCTCTGTGAATGCCTGGACCATATCAAGAATGCGCACGGTGAGTATTGGGTTGTCATTATTGCCATAAAACGAGTAAATTTCTCTATTGTTTCTAAGCATTTACACAATGAATATAACAAAGAGGACACCAACATTTCTCCATATGTGGATTTCGAGTTCCGCTAGTTCCTTAGGAAGGACTGTAGCTGTGACCCGGCATGCCGGTGTAACGATTTCAATTTCCCCCCTTCACAAGTTCCCCCGGGGAATCTGAAAACGTTTTTAATTTCCCCGTTTTAAAATTCAGACCTATAATTTTTTTTTTCTTAGCCATCTTGGAGACTTTTTGTGTCATTTGGGGTGAAATATGTTTTGTTGTACTAGTAATAATTTCCATTATGCTATTCTCTGTGCATTATTATATTTGTTTGAAAAATAACAAAAAATAACAAAAAATAACAAAAATAAAGAAAATTCCCCAAAAATGAGGGGGGGGGGGGGAAGTTGAAATGAGGGAGGGAACTTGAAAAGGTTTTCAAATTACCCTGGGATGAATTTGAAAACGTTTTCAAGTTCTGGGGGGGGGGGGGGGACTTGAATCAGGGGGAATTTGAAATCTTTACACCGGGTCATAGATAAAGTTTACACACCAAAAGGTGTGGAGGGTGGGAGGTGGTGAATACACGTTTACAGCGTAATATATGAAGTGGTATTTTATATAATGTGAAATATTTGCTGGGCCAATTTCACTGCAATCTACATCAGAAACTTCTTTTAAGCATAACCCTACAAGCTAACCACACTCTATCTAACAGAATAAACAAACCATTCTACTAACACTCCATCTCAAAATGTTAACTCCAACGAGATGATAATTTTGCAATTCACAACATAGTAGGCATACAAACCTATGAAGGGAAACTATGCACCTAACCACTCAGTAATGTAAAGGTCTAATCAATACACATGTATGTATCTAAGTGTGTATGAATACAACATATAACTGCTATTTTATGTGAATTGTCAAACTATACCATATGTAAGTCTTTGAATGTTTGATATTGTTATTCAGCTGATTTGAGCTAGCTGCTGATTACAATATCAGACTACATATACATATATTGTAAATAACTGTATTGTCACATGGTTGGAAGACCAGTGCCACGGCACTGACAAAAGACTTTATTCAATGAATAAACTATATTTACAACAACAACAACAACAACAAAATGTATGGCAAGAACCCTACCGACTTTGGTTATAAAAATACAAAGTCTATTTAATTCACACTATTCACGCTTTGGCCATGTTGAAACCAGACTGAGGCCACATACGTGTGCGAGGCGCCCCTGTATGAAAACTAATGTGAATACTTTTTCGTCGACCAATACCTCTCGAAATCACTCAAATTTGAGGGTATTCATTTTTTAAACTACCATATTCAACTTTGCATACCTGGTTTCTATCTATTGGCCAATTTTCACTAACTACATTGTGACTGTCAACTTCAAGTCTGCATAGTTATGGTGGTATCATGTAATGCAGCAATGTCAGCGTAGTTATCTGTGCAACACAGTTAAACAACTAGTCTTAGTAATTACAAATTAATAAAAGCTTTAGAAGGGTTAAAATATATTTGTCAAATATATATATATATTAAGAAAGTTATGCAATTTTGAATTTAAGAAAAGATTGGCAGCCAGGTGAGCGACTTTGTTGACATTGCCTACTGAAATGCATCTGATCATCACTCAATCTTCATGAAAATTGACTGATAAATAGAAAAAAGGTATGCAAATATGAATATGATAGTTTCAAAAGTGAATATCTTCAAATTTTACTCCTTAGTAGTTCATACACATCGGCACCCAGCAGTGTCTTATGGCAATTTCCAATACCCAACGCATAATCAGCCTCGTTCTGATGCTGAATTAGGTCACACATGAATAGTGTGAATGGATAGGTTCTCGACTGGATGATAGGGATGGGAGGGGGATCACCCCGCGCCATCCCCTATGTAAGCTGTCGCTGTGACCCGGCATGCTGGGTCACAGCTGAATCCTTCCTAAGGGACCAGCGAAACTCTCCATGTATATATTGTGAGCGAGGTAGCGTCATCTAAATCAATTCAGTAAAGGATGGTGCCAATATTTAAGGGGAAAAATCATATACCAAGAAATAGACTACACCTCCCCCTGAGTATGCGTCATGAGCTAAACCCTGGATAACAGTATGTCAACTTGGCAAGCGAATACCAAGTTTCCATATAATCTAGCGGAAGAATTGAAGTTCAAACAAGTAAAATTAGTTTTGACAATCATGCCAAAACTCCGTAGGCTTCTGCAGTAACAGGTTATATTAAATTGACTCTACATTCCATTCTCTCTGTCTATTTGGCAACACGTGCTTACTCAGTGCATCAATATCAAAGTTAGACATGTAGAATCAAATCTAGATAACTGGTTTGGTTTTCAAAATTTGAAGAGTTCATGTGCAAAGCCCCATAAACGCCAATAAAAAATTCAGATAAACATTGGAATTAAACTTTCAAAAAGGTTTTTTTTACATTCCTATTTTTTTCTGTCCATTGCTCCATAATCACTTTTTTTCACAAGCAAAGTGGAATTAATGAGAATTAAAATTAGCTTCAGGTAAAAATCTTTCATTTTAATTCAATTTTTGGATTGGCGTTTACGAAAGTTTGCACCTGAACTCTTTATTTGATGTTTTATCGGAATATGCAGCTTTACATATTGAACCCTACTACCCTTCCTGATGTGATCTCACATGTTGCTAGGTGGCTAAACCCCAGTTGTGGTTTCCCTGTAGAGACCAACTACCGCGAGCGGTGTCTGCAGGTGATGGAGAAGGCAACCGACTGCAAGCCGTGGTTCGGCATTGAGCAGGAGTACACCATCCTGGACCAGGACAGGCATCCATTCGGCTGGCCCAAGAACGGCTTCCCGGGCCCACAAGGTGAGGAGGCACCCTCAATGTTTCAATGTTTCAATGTTTCAATGTAGCGCATGATGAACACACACACCCTCAACCCCCTCTTACCTCTTACCCCCCCCCCCCCCCCACATATAACCATGAGTGCACACTCTCAAAAGTTTGTTTGTTGGAGTTTTATTTCCTGGCAACATCTAAGGTAATAAATATCAGGCCAGTCTCACAAGTCGGTATCCGGCCTGATAGACCTTTGATGTTGCTAGGACGTAAAGATGGAAGAAAAAAGAAGAAAAAGAAAAAGAAAAAAGGTACACCACAAAACCACACCACAAAAAAAACTAAACTCCCCCACCCCCACAACACACAAATGAACAACCCTAATCAATAAGAAAAGAACAGAACACATCCAAAATAAAACCACACACACAAACTAAAATAAAACAGCCTGAAAAATTGCAGTTTCTGGATTATTATTTTGTTATTATTGTTGTTATATATAAGCTCGAATACCTGGATGCTTACTGGGATAATAAACATGGCCCTTGGTCTAACTAAAACACCAGCCTTGCAGCCCCCTGTTGCCTGTTTTACCTAGATACAAGATTCACTTCTAAAGCCGTGTTCACACGGGAAAAGTTTACGTCGATTTATACAAGGCGGATAATATGAACCGAATTAGTGTCGCGTTCACACGGGCAGTACTTGGGCCGGAAATCGATATCAGTGCATGAGCAAGTCGATACTAACCAGCGCCAGTTTCGGTTAGTCGACGTCGCCACGAGAGAGTGTGGGTTCGACCTAGGTATGTATGGACTGAATCGTATTGGTTTGGAAGGGTCAAAACTTCTGCTGGGCAGTGAAACCCTAAAAATAAATGATGAAAAAAATATCTGTGCACAGCTAGCGGTTTCATAGACCAAATTATATAATATGCGCTTTTGATCGACCGGAAAATAAACAAACTCAGGTCTTGACTGCGCATGTGTGTGATGTCCTTAAACCGGCTCATAAAATCCACTTGCGTTCACACAGGCGATATAAGTCGAATCATAAAATTTGGTTCATATAAACCACCTTCATAGGTGGTTTATAAAATCTGAATTATATGATTCGATTCAGGCTTAAACCGCCTCAGCCACGCGTTCACACACCAAATGTGAGCCGAACTATACAAGTCGATTTTTATGATTCAAATTAACTGCCCCATGTGAACACTGCTTAAGACAACATAGTCTAAATACGGGCGAAAATAGCTTGAGTATGGAACAGGAAGTAGAATCCCTGGTTCCAGTATCAAATGGCTACTTATATCAGCAGAGAGTTGGCGAAATGGGAGATAATGCAAAACTACAAGATGGCGACCATAGAATGCCTTCGATTTCACTTTTATAGTCCATTAAACTACATGTTTTATTATACTTTTCAAATCATGTGCCAACCTGTCCTATTCTAAGACAGATCTTTTTGACCTGACAGCAAGAATACACCCTAGGATCCAGTATACACTCATTGACCATTCTAGACCTGCTTGGTTTTGTTGGTTTTATCCTAAGAAACATGGATATGACTTTGTTGCCAGCATGTGAAGAGAAAGAAAAAGAAATCAGCACTCATTTGTTCTTACACTCGCCGACTACTGATGTACTCACCCTCACACCCCATCCCAGCATTACACCGTGATGGCAAAACAAAAACTAAGCTAATCTCTGTGTTGATTGATGGATGTTTTTTTGTTTATTATTCTTGTTATCCTGCACTGCCCATGCCTGCAATGGTCACTCATGTTTTACTTGTTAAATATTATCAATTCAATCTAGAGCACTCCTGACATTAACCTTCAGAGATAAACCAACACATTTCTAACTGCAGCAGCCGATATTATCAAACTTCCCTAGATCATTCCGTATAACCATGACTAGGGAAAATATAGGTATCCTCACAGGTACCATCCTCATTAATTTCCAGCTACTAATTGCTGGTGACAAGCTACCACATCCACAATCTACTAACACTATTTAACATTTAAACAAACCAGTTTTGGGGCATCTTGGGTGGTGACTTCCTGGAAGAATACCAATATGGGGGATGGGTTCACCCCGCCATGGGACCTTGTTGGGTTGGGGCTGTGGGGTGCAGGGCATTTGCATGGGATGGCACAGGTATTGATAAGCTTCCTCTAAACCACTAAAGGGCCAGCAAGGTTTCAAAATTGGCCACTTGAATGTCCACAGTTTAGTCCATAGGATAGAGCTACTCAGGCTTGATCTCCCTTCATCTGGATTCAATATATATTCACACTGTCAGAGACTTGGCTTACCAATACCATAGAGGACAAACTAACAACCATAGCAGGTTACCATTTTGTGAGATCTGATAGAAAACTGAGATTGCCAAGTGATCAGGTTAAGAGGGAGGTGGCCTGCGGATCTACTACAGAAATGGACTGCAGGTTGACACAAAACTGTATGCAAGCGAAGGATGTTCCGATTCCAGTAGAGAGCTACAGTGGGCCATTGTTGACAGACCTTGTACAAAGAGGATACTTATAGGCAATATATACAGATCCCCCGATGGGCACATTGAAGAAGCATTAGATAAGATTGACTCGGCCATGAACCAGATACTAAATAGAGACAAGTATTAAGTCCTACTGATTGGTGATTTTAATATAGACATTGGAGTAACAAGGCAACCAGCTACCCGATCAGTAAAACACTTTGTAGCAATACATGAGCTTGAACAAAAAATCATGGCCCCAGCCAGGATAACAAAATACACGTGTAAGACCATTGATCTAGCATTTACAAACATTAAGTATTGAACCAGTTCAGGTGCTCTAAGCTATAATATCAGTGATGACAAGCCCATTTACATTATTTTTAAAAAGCCTCGAAACATCAGAAACACAACTGAGCACTGGGGCCGAACCTACCACGATTGAAATTTCAATGACCTTAATGTCACCCTAAGAGGCAATGATCTCAATCTAGTAACAGTGGAAATGGACCCAATACATGTTGCGATATGATGTATATATGATTATAGATGCTGCAGACAACCACTGCCCCATGACCGAAATGGATGTACGAGTAAACACAGCAGAGTATCTAAACAATTAGCTTATCGATCTCATGCAAGATAGAGACTACTTTGTTCAGAAATTTGAGAACACAAAAGACCCCGGTGATGGTTTTATTGCACAATGCATGGTTAGGAAAGCCAGATCTGAGGTCAGGAAGGCAAAATCAAGATACTGCAGAGATAAAATAATCAGACGCAGACAAAACCCAAAGAAATCCTGGCACATATTATCAAAAATCAACCCAGTAGCTAAACCAGAAATAGGCAGCATGTTCTATGAGGATGGTCAGAACAGGATACCAGAAGAGAGGCTGGCCGAGGCAATCAATGACTATTTTGTAGATATTGGGGAAGACTTGGCAGATAAAATCAAACATGTGGACAAACCTAACAATTTATACAAGGCACATGAGGACCATGAACATTTTGCCCTAGATGAAACAAGCCAAGAAGAGGTACTTTCCAAACTTGAGAAACTATCACCATATCAATCATCAGGCATGCAGAATATCAGCACCTTATTTATTAAAGGAGCAATGGTTGCACTAATATCTGAGTTCACTTCTCTCTACAACAGAATATTGGCTACTTGTGTCTTTCCTGACCCTTTCCTGACCCATTTAAGGTGGCCATGGTCATCCCCATACCAAAGTCCAATAACCCTAAGTCACGCAGTGACCTGTGGCCAATCTCAATCCTACCCCAGCCTGGGAAAGTCATACAGCAGATTGTGCATGACCAGATTAAATCATTCCTTGAGGTTACAAACTACCTAACAATCCACCAGAATGGATTTAGAAAGGAAAGATCTATTGCCAAGGCCCTGGCTACGTTATTGGATGAGCTATTGGCATGCATAGATATGGGGGAGATGACTATTGTAGTGTTTTTTCACTTGAAAGCATTTGATACCATAGACCATCAAATACTACTGCACAAGACAGAAAGAGCTGGCCTAAGTCCTAGAACTCAAGGATCTCTTGCAAATTATCTATCAAACCAAAAGCATTTCACCAGAATAAGGGGAATGGAGTCACCCCCTAGAGGAGTCAAGGCTGGCGTGCCACATGGCTCAACCCTAGGGCCACTCCTATTCCTGATATTTATAAATGACCTGCCCATGATCTCAGAGTCAGCATTGATCACATTATTTGCTGATGATGCAGCACTTATGGTGCACAGTAGAGATGTCAGGCTGACAGCTGACTTGGTAGGGATTGCACTGTCAAGCATTGGTGAGTGGTGCCGGGAAAATAAATTAACACTGAGTACATCTAAGACAGAGTATGTGGTCTATGGCACAAAATCAAAAAAGAATAAGGCACAAAGGATTGAACTACAAATAGATGGAGTCAAGCTTAAAGAAGTTGACTCTTACAAATACTTGGGCACCACAATTGACTCTACACTAAATATAAGACAACAAATCTGCAGGCTCAACCAACAACTGGCCATCAAATTAACTAGCTTCAGAAAAATGAGAGACTACATTAGTAAGAATACTGCGCTGCTCCTATACAAGACAACAATTCTGCCCATCTTTGACTATAATAACATAATTATAGCCTGGCAACAAAGCAACATGGGGACAAGCTGCAAAATGTCCAGAACTGAGCACTTAGAACTGTGTTTAAGGGTAAAATATTGAGTGTACAGAACATGCACATAGAAACAAATCTTGGAACCCTACCCCAGCAGTGGGACATTCATCTGTTGTCACTTATGTATAAAAGATCAAAATAACCACAATAGAGAGATCCACTGAACAGGCAGACAAGAATGGGAGATGGACCACTCCTCAGTATTCCTAGACCAAGCACAAACAAACTAGCTAAGGCACCAATATTTAAAGGCAGCAAGATGTGGAACAAATTACCATCTGCTATTAGAAGCTTTAAGTCACTGATCAGAATGCATCTCACTGGCCACGCCCTTGAACAAACACCATAGTGTGGATCCTGTGCCCTGCCTTGCTCCCCCTCCCCCCTCCCTCCTTGTCCTCCCCCCCCCCCCCCCCCCATCCCCTCACTTAATTACTTTAAGCTTGACTCCACCTATGCGTAGTAGCACCACAGTTTTTGCAGTGACCCACCATCTTAGCCCATGAGACCGAACTTATTATGGCTAACCCACTAACACGCAAACACCCTCCACAATCTACTAATATGCCTTATCTAATCGCGCGTTCACACACATCGAGTACTTGGGGGTGGTTTAAGGCGGAAATCGATATCTGCGCATGAGCAAGCCTATACTAACCAGCACCAGTTTCGGTTAGTAGGCAAGGCGATTTATATGAATCGAATTAACTGCCCCGTGTGAACACGGCTTAAGTACCTGCTTATCTACCTATTTACAGTGTAATGTAAACGGTCAGAAGACCAATGCCTCGGCACTGAACTAATTTATATTCTGATGAATAAACTGTTTAACCAACAACAAAAAAAGAAAGAAAAAGTAGCGGGTAAATATTAAGATATATGTGAAGAATATATTTTGCTTCTTAAATTAAGAATGTATCTGCTTATTTCATCTACCCAGCATGTAGATATTTTTCGCCAGCTCTTATATAGGGTTGTTCTTCACCACTACGCAGGCTACTGCAGTACGGGTTGAATATTTTATCTATGTGTCAGATTATGTTAACCTCGGTTACCCACAGGCCCCTACTACTGCGGCGTTGGCACGGACAAGGTGTACGGACGCGCCATTGTCGAAGCACACTACCGCGCATGTCTATACGCAGGGCTAAAAATAGCCGGAACCAACGCCGAGGTCATGCCTGCCCAGGTGAGTAACGTCACGGGTCGCCGGTCAGCGAAATCTGGGTGTGGGGATGGAAGTGGATCTGGAGCGGTGTGGGAAGGGTGGTTTGCGTACAGGTGTGAACTCTAGGCAGGCGTGAGATGGACGAGGGAAATAACAGATTACAGCTTGCTGACGTCATGTGTTGCTGGTCACGTCAGTGAATGTGGACGTGGGCTGTCGTTGACTGATGTGTGTGTGTGGTGGGTGGGGGTGGAGTGGGGTGGGGGTGGGGGTAGTATCGGGTAAATTCCACGCATGGGGTAAGATAGAACAGAAAACAACGGCTCGGGTAGGCGTGTTCGGGTAGGTTAGTGACGTCATGGTTCGCTGCCCACGTCACCAAATATGAGTTCTCTGTCTGTGTGAGTGAATGGGTCTTCGAGGATGGGGTTCGGGGTCAGATGTCAGAGCTTTAGCCTTGACCTAAATATACTAGACTGGTTTGTTCACTGGCCGTGGAAAGGTGGATATTGGATGGCTGAAGGCTATTTTTGACATCCCTCTCGCTATATATAAATTATATATATATATACAATTATATATATATTTGGGTTGTATGAGTACAGCAGTGCTGGTTCAGTGGTACTTGACGCGACCTCCAGAGGACGCCAGGGGTGTCCCATTTTAAAGGTGGCTTGTTTATATGCGACAATAAAAAATAAAGTGTATATTACCAAGAAATACTAGCATTAAATGTGCATTTACACAAAATAATTGAATATCGCATATGTTTCTGAAGGGGGACAAAAAGATTATAGTAAAAAAAATGATGATGTAGCATAATTATCTGATTATAAAATGTTCCAATGATGGCATTGTTTTTTGGGGAGTTTAAAGTTGCATAGTCCGATGAAAACATCAAATTTTCAAAATCAAAGCAATTAACTCAATTTGATTGTGCATATCTAACTTGGATACTGGTGTAGTTATTAAACATTTGTTGCCACACAGAAGGGAATAGTGAGCTGGTGAGGCAATTGAATAGACCCTGTTACTGCAGAAAGCTATAGTCTCAGAGTTTGGGCAAGCATACAGACATTAACTTTGCATGGTTGCACTTCAAATATCTAAAAGTATTTATTAGCCACTTAAAATATGTTACTTAGCTAAACATAAGGTACATTTGGTCAACCTAATCTATTTTCCTCAGAAAATGTGAGATTCTCAAGAGCATCGGACTATGCAAATTTAACAAAAAAGTAGAACAGTGGAATAGTGAAGAAAGGTGCCCACAGGTGGCGATGTAAAATGTTACAGGAAACCAAGCAAAGACATGTAAATGTCGTTATTTATATTCTAATCATATATGGTACAACACACACATTGTCTGTTTCTTGTAGCGTGGGAAGCCTGTGTTCGTACCAAATTTGCCACCACGTCCCATCACAATTATGCCATGTATCCATAGAATGTTCCCTTGTGGCATGTTCCCTTGTTCAGTGTTTGCTTGTGACCTTGTGATGTGCCACACAGACAATGAATCTGTGCTGCAGTGTATCCATAGACTGTTCCCCGGTGGCATGATCCCTTGTTCAGTGTTTGCTTGTGACTTTATGATGTGCCACACAGAAAATTAATCTGTGCTTTGCTTAGGCAGTGTATCCATAGACTGTTCCCTTGTGGCATTTTACTTTTTTCCATGTGCCTTGTGCAGAGAACATAGAGAATGAACATGTTCATTGTCTGTGTGGCGCATCACAAGGTCACAAGAGCCACAAGGGTGTACACGGCATTATATGACCAGACAGGATGGCCGTAATCCGTACAAAAGGGCGTCAAATCCTGGCAGAGTCAAAGCAACGACTTACAACTTTACTACTTGCCTGATGTTTGACAGTAATAGGATAGAGCAAGGACTGGTTTGCTCAGTATCAGGATAATGTGACTGAGTGGGATATGGGGTTATGGTGCCAGCAGGCCAGTAAAATATTGACTAGGACAAGTTCACTGCAGTTTGTATTAGAAATGAATGCGTGGCAGGAACGCTATCATGCTTGGTCATAAGGAGGAATATTGATATGTGCAAAGTGAGTTTAAACTATAGGGTCTATAGTGATAGATCTGGCTGGGAAGGCACCAACCGCACCTTCCAACGTTTAAACTGAAGCTGTGACCCGGCGTGCTGAGTCGCAGCTTCACTTCATCGCGAGGAACCAGCGGAACTCTGACAACCTGCATTGTTGATCCCCCCCATCCTGATATGACCTTAGATGTTACTAGGACGTAAAACAACAAACAAACAAAACAAAATGTTGAACCCCACACTGAACTGCCCTATTATCGCCCACCCCGTGCAGTGGGAGTTCCAGGTGGGCCCGTGCCTGGGCATTGAGATGGGCGACCACCTGTGGGTGGCCCGCTACCTGCTGCACAGGGTCGCAGAGGACTTCGGGGTCATAGTGACCTTTGACCCCAAACCGATGCCCGGGGACTGGAACGGTACTGGCGCGCACACCAACTACTCCACACAGGCCATGAGGGACCCTGGCGGCATCAAGTAAGCACGTCATGCACGACGCGCACGCGCAGCGTAGACAGGGCAACTCAGCAGTCTATATTTAGCACTTTGGTGTAATTATTGGACAGACGCAACAGTCTATATTTAGCATTTTGGTGTAATTATTTAATATAATCAAACAGTCTATATTTAGCACTTTGGCATAATTATCAGGTAGACTCAACAGTCTATATTTAGAACTTTTGCGCAATTATTGTTCAGACTCAAAAGTCTATATTTAGCACTTTGGTGTAATTATACAACCAGTGGTCCACAAGTGGTTCATCAAAGGTTGTGGTATGTGCTGCCCTGTCTGTGGGAAAGTGAATATAAAAGACCCCTTGCTGCTTATTGGAAAGAGTAGCCTATGTGGCAGCAGTGGGTTTCCTCCAAAGAAGTGTGTTAGAATGACCATATGTTAGATGTCTAATAGACGATGATAAAGATCAATGTCCTCTAGAGGTGTCATTAAATAAAACAAACTTTTTTGGGGATGTAATTATCGAACAGACTCACCAGTCTCTAATTAGCACTTTGGTGTAAGTGTTGGACAAACAGATTCAACAGTCAACTTTGGCATAATTACTAGGCAGATTCAACAGTGTATATTTAACACTTTGGCATATGTACCAGGCAGATTCAACAGTCTATATTTAGCACTGTGGTGTAAATATCGGACAGAGTGAACAGTCTAATTATGGTTACACTCACACATGTATGCATATAGTGACATCGGGCGAGGTGGGCGCGGGAGATCGGGATTTCGGTTCCAAGTCGATCAAACCAATGACTTACAAAATTGATTATTGTTGCTTCCTAGCTGGGCGCTCGGCAGTAATAGCATCAGGCAAGGACTGGTTAGGCGAATCTGACTGAGTGGGATATTGGGTCATGGCGGTGGCAGTCTAATTTCCCAGTGGGGCTGTACTATAAAGTTGCCATGAGAGTGCACTGTCACAAGTCGATATCCGTCCTGATATGACTGTAGATATTTCCAGAACGTAAAACTCCAACCAATCATTGCCAGGTTCATCGAGGAGGCGATTGAGAAGCTCTCGTTGCGTCACGAGTTACACATCTACTACTACGACCCCAAGGGAGGCAAGGACAACGAGCGCCGCCTGACGGGAATGCACGAAACCTCGAGCATCCACGACTTCTCGGCAGGTGTCGCCAACCGCGGTGCCAGCGTCCGCATCCCGCGCCACGTCGGCAAGGACGGCTGCGGGTAGGTGGCGAGCAGTTAGTGACTCTCGTATCAGCTGTATGTCTAGTGTATCATACAGCACTGTATCTACTTACTCATGCATCAGCCCTGTGCATAGTTACTCCCGCAGCCCTGTATCTAGTTACTTATGCATCAGCCCTGTTTGTAGTTACTCATGCAGCCCTGTTTGTAGTTACTCCTGCAGCCCCCTGTGTAGTTACTCCTGCAGCCCCCTGTGTAATTACTCCTGCAGCCATGTATCTAGTTACTCCCACATCCCTGTATCTAGTGCCCGAACTGATATGGCCATAGATGTTGCTAGGCCGTTAAGCCCCAACAAATAAATAAATAACTATCTACTTAGTCCCACATCCCTGTATCTAGGTAATTCTACAGACCTGTGTCTAGTTACTCCAACAGCATTGTGTCTAGTTACTCCGATAGCTCTGTGTCTAGTTGCTCCCACAGCCCTGTGTTTAGTTACTCCTACAGCCCTGTGTCTAGCTACTCAACCAGCCCTGTGTCTAGTTACTCCACCAGCTCTGTGTGTAGTTACTCCAACAGTGCTGTGTCTAGTTACTCCAACAGCTCTGTGTCTAGTTGCTCCCACAGCCCTGTGTCTATTTACTCCACCCGCTCTCTGTCTAGTTACTCAACCAGCCCTGTGTCTAGTTACTCCAACAGCCCTGTGTCTAGTTACTCCCACAGTTCTGTGTCTAGTTACTCCAACATCACTGTGTCTAGTAACTCCAACAGCCCTGTGTCTAGTTACTCACACAGTTATGTGTCTAGTTACTCCAACATCACTGTGTCTAGTTACTCCAACAGCCCTGTGTCTAGTTACTCACACAGTTCTGTGTCTAGTTACTCCAACATCACTGTGTCTAGTTACTCCAACAGCCCTGTGTCTAGTTACTCCCACAGCTCTGTGTCTAGTTACTCCAACAGCATTGTGTCTAGTTACTCCCACAGTTGTGTCTAGTCACTCCAACAGCCCAGTGTCTAGTTACTCCCACAGCTCTGTGTCTAGTTACTCCAACAGAACTGTGTCTAGTTACTCCCACAGCTCTGTGTCTAGTCACTCCAACAACCCTGTGTCTAGTTACTCCCACAGCTCTGTGTCTAGTCACTCCTGCAGCCCTGTGTCTAGTTACTCCTGCAGCCATGTGTCTAGTTACTCCAACAGCCCTGTGTCTAGTTACTCCCACAGCTCTGTGTCTAGTCACTCCAGAAGCCCTGTGTCTATTTACTCCCACAGCCCTGGGTGCAGTTACTCCAAAAGCCCTGGGTCTAGTTACTCCAACAGCCCTGTGTCTAGTTACTCCAACAGCCCTGTGTCTAGGTACTCCCACAGCCCTGTGTCTAGTTACTCCCACAGCTCTGTGTCTAGTTACTCCAACAGCCCCGTGTCTAGTTACTCCCACATCCCTGTGTCTAATTACTCCCACAGCTCTGTGTCTAGACACAGGGCTTTGGGAGTAACTAGACACAGGGCTGTTGGAGTAACTAGACACTCCCAAAGCCCTGTGTCTAGTTTCTTGTCAACTCACTTGGCTCCTGTCTGTTAGTTCAGAGAAATGACCATCCACTATTTCACCTACATGTCACATGGGGCGTAATCGATTAATCGACTCTGGTCACCCGAGCCACTTTTTGGCGCATGCGTACATCCTGCAGACTCGGGTCAAATAATCAAATACGCTTCTCCACGCTCGGGGTGACAAAAATGGTGGCCCTTTTATTTGTTTGTTAATAGCCGATATAATTACAGCAAAATATGATCTAAATATTTGTATGAT
The DNA here is from genome assembly GCA_030323885.1 of Branchipolynoe longqiensis. NCBI lineage: Eukaryota > Metazoa > Annelida > Polychaeta > Phyllodocida > Polynoidae > Branchipolynoe > Branchipolynoe longqiensis. The sequence goes on along the minus strand of CM059189.1, from coordinate 82,031,728 downwards.
GGTATAGTTTAGTGATATTTCCATTTCATTAATCTATGTTATTACCATAAAAAAATATGTATGACTGGTACCGGTGGCTGTTATCCTGCAGGCCGGTACCAGCGCAAATATAACGTCATCGCTCCTTGCAAACCCCAGCCAAGAGGTGGGTTACTGGGGTCGAGTTCTTTTGCACACGCCACATGTATTTGTCGACTCCACTCACGGTGTTCTATTTGAAATTCTGACGACTCTAGTGACCCGAGTTGCCCGGGTCGTGTTAATCGATTACGGCCACGTAGACATGGGGAATAGTGAGTGGGTGGGCAGAGTTGCAATACCTAGTTAACTTTTTTAGGGCTAACTTTGGAGATATTTGAAGTGAAAACATGCCAAATTAAATTTTGGCAAGCACGTCAAAACTCTAACACCATAGGCCTATTTCATATGACGTCAGCATAGGTATTTAGGTCAGTGCATGCGCAGCTTGGCTGCAGGACAACATACTGTCGCACTGCAAACTCAATAGGAGTGAGCAATCTTCATACAGAAAAGAATTAAATATCTCTAAAACTGCACAACTTAGAAACAAACTGCTTGGCACACAAACAGATCAAATGTTGAACACACAGATTATATTAAATTTATATGCTTAGTCTTCTGCATTTCTATTAATTTTGAATAAAACTGACGTTTTGCAGTGCACGTACTGGCAAACTCAATGCATTGTCAATGTCCCTGAGCAATCTTCATACAGAAAAAGTGAAATATCTCTAAAATCGCACAACTTAGAAACAAACCGCTTGGCACACAAATAGATCAAATGTTTAACAAACAGATTGTATTAAATCTATATGCTTAGTCTTCTGCATTTCTATTAATTTTGAATAAAACTAATGTTTTTGACTGCGCGTATCGGCAAACTCAATGACAGTGTGCCTTGGCTCAGCAGCCAAGGTGCGCGCGCATACACGATGCTTATAAACATCGAAAGGGGTCTATAGGTTTCATCAATAACAGGTTCTATTAAATTGACTTATTACTCTCCTATGCAGCAAGAAATGCTTAATGGGTGCACCGGTATCTATCATAAGTATGTAAAATGAAATCTCTGTCATTGTTTTGGTCTTTTGGTTTTGAGAAATTGAAGTTTTCATCGGACCATGCACCTTTAATTCCGCCCCCCCCCCCCCATCCCAACCAGGGGAGGGGGTTAATGACATCAACAATACCTATAGATCAGATTCTCTAGAATCCAGAACTATCTACCAGCCGGGTGTAAGTTTCAGTACTGCTGAAACTGGTTCTGGGTAAATCTGTGCTACTTATAGATTGTGTCTGCTGGTGACCAACGTGACACAAATAATAATCAAGTTGGTCACCAGCTGACACAATCTATATGCACAGAATTGCCCAGAACCAGTTTCATTAGTATTCAATTCAATTCAATACTTTATTTCAGACTCAACATTATGGTAGTTACATAAATTGGTCCATAGTAGGTACATATAACAATAAATGTGGTAGAATGTGGGTGGTAGTATTGAAACTTATACCCGTAAGTACAACAATGTGCTTGAATACCAGCGGAAACAAATACGCAAAATTGCTAGATGCGAGGAGAGGAAGAGACCCTCCCCCCGCCCCGCGCTGTCGCGCGGCGCTCACACCTCACCAGACCCCGCTGCTCGCCGCTTCCTCCCCCCCTCCTGTCGCGCAGCATTCACGCCTCACGCGACGCCCGCTGCTCGCCCTCCCCCGGGCCGGCAGCTTTCACACTCACCTGCTGTCGCCGCCCCCCTCCCTTCCCTTATAAGGCCGCCCGTCGGCCTCCCTCTGCACTCGCCCTCCTGCCGCCTTCCAGCTCTCTGCTTTCTTCCTGACACTCCACCTCGGACCGCTGCCCCGCCTCAGGCTCCTGCACCATGCCCGGACGCGGAAAAGGAAGAGGCCGCAAGAGCACCAGGCTCACCGCCCGGACCACGCCGGGGCCCGCCTCGGGCTCGCCTGGCGACGCCTCACCATCGCCGGCCCGGGCCTACCCCTCAGCCACCTCGGGCGCCGACACAGCTATCATTCTCCAGGCCCTGCAGCGCCTCACTACGCGCATGGACGCCTTCGAGTCGGCGGGAGCCTGAGGAGCCCCGGAGCAGACGCAGGCAGGATACAGCACGCCGCCCGCCCCAGCTCCTCGGGCGCAGACCGCCGCCGGGGCCCGGCCCCTGCCGCCACCTCAAGCGACTTTGCCCGGGGCAGCCCACCCCCACTACCAGCAGTACGACCGCCTCGCCGCCCGAGGCGGCCCCGCGCCTCCCCCGGCCTACCTCCAGGACGTCGCCGAGGACTACACCCCAGCATCCGCGGCCGACGCCGTCCGAGACATCCTCGCTTCCGCCGAGGCGCAGCGCGCCGGCAGGCGCCAAGGCATCCCCTCGGGATACATTTTCCCCTCGGACCTCATCGAGAGGGGCCCTGAGCGGAAGCCGGTCAAGAGAGGGGAGGCCACCCGCGACGAATATAACCTGGCCCTCCTCACCCTCGCCGGTCATCCAGCCTTCCCCGAGCACTCCCTCCAGGGCCTACGCCACCACCACCTCACCGTGATGAGGGATATCCTTGTGCATCCGTGGCCTACCGTCCGCCGCTACTCCGAGGCCATCTTCACCTGGATAGTGGACGGGAGGCTCCCCCACGGATGGCATGACCCTGTGGCCCTCAACACCCTGAGGATGGATTCCATCACCACGCCCACCCCTCCGGCAACACCAGTCCCACGAGGCGAGGACTCGCCCCGAGGCGAATGGGCCCGAGGCACACACCTGCCCCGGCCCCAAGCCGACACCCGCACCGCCTACGATAGGCACACTCACGGGGCCCCCTGCCCCGCCTGGAACCGCGATCCCGCCTCGTGCGATCGGGCCCACATCGGGGAGGCCCACGGCGAGGTGGGAGACAGGCGCCGGCACATCTGCGCTTACTGCGCCAATGTGCGGCGCTTACTAACCAGGCACTGCGAGGCCGAATGCCTCACCAAGCAAGCCCGTGAGCGCCAGACCCCGGCCGCCTCGGCGGATTTTTGATCCGCCGGCCCCCCCCCGGCCGTCACCCTCACCACTGCCGACAGCCCCGTGACCTCCACCGACAACCTCCCAGCGACCACCAATCGAAACGCCGCCCAGACGAAGCCGGGGTCCACCACCTCGCACCTCACACCTCGGACGACACGGCCCAGCCTCACGAGGGACCCTCCCCGGACAGCCCAGCCACCGGCGCTCACGACACCGCCCTCATGAACCCGCCTGACCCGCCCCCGACTCCCACCCCGCCCAGCCCTGAGGAGTTTGCTGCCCCCCTCATTGACCCTCGCCGGACCTCCTCCCCCCAGGCCTCAGGAGCGGGCCTCCCTTTTTTGGCCGCCCGCTCCCCCTCCACCTAGGCCCAGGACCGCCCTCTCACCCAGCCCTGCCTTCCCGGGCCCCCCCCTCGGGCGCCCCTACCCCCGCCTCGGGCGCGCCTCGAGCCCTCTCCTACTTTTTGACGGAGGGCTCCTCGGCCCCCCCTCTACCAGAACTCTGACATTGCTCCTTATGGGCCCCTCCTCTTGTTCTCTTCTGCTCCTCATGAGCCCCTCACTGTATTGCTCACTGTATTGCTCCTCCCGAGCCTGTCACTGCTCCTCTTGAGCCCCTTCCTTTTATTTGTACCCCCTCAGCATGTTTACCTGTTCCCCTGTATGCTCTGTTGAGGCGTCAATAAACGCCTTTTTCCCACCCCCGCCTTCCCTCTTCCTTTTCGCGCACCGGTCGTAATGCGAAGCATTACGCTTAATGTATTAATGACCAATGTAAGGGGTCGGTCCTAAAGGCTCTGTCACACCTTACAGGAAACGGAAAGAATCCGAACAAAGTCAGGTGGAATACGGCAATGCTCGGTTCTATGACAGGTTCTATCTGGTAAGTGTGATATATGCGTAACAGACGTCTAGACCTGTGGTTAATATATGTTAACGAGATGCAGAGTTGGGGACAAAGAGATATGCAAATGAGATGACGTCATGGAAACTTTAGCCGGCGGGTCAAGCGTGCCCTAGGCCGTGAATAAACCATTCAGTATCCAGAAGTCAAAGTGTTCAGACGTCGTACTTTCACATGGTGTCAGATGAGGAAGAATGCCGCCCGCAAATACTTTGCCGGGTTTGCGGCCGCCTGGTCAGGTTGTCCTCAGAAAAAACGCACGATCGAACTGGAGAGTATATGATATTTACGCCACGGCGGCAGGTGTCATATTGAAGACAGAACGAGTGCAATGCTGCATCTTTCTTCACGTTGCTGGCGAGGAGGCGCAGAAGGTATTTGCCAATATGACTTTTGCTCTCGCTGATCAAGACAAGATCAAACCGTTAACCGAAGCATTTCAAGTTTACTGTGTCGGAAAGTGCAGTATCATTATCACACGTTACAAGTTTAATTCACATAATCAAGCGTCAGAAAATATGGCTACATAGATCACGGCGTTAAGAGACAAAGTGAAAGATTGTGAATATGGTACGGTGGAGGAGTCGCTGTTGCGCGATTGAATTGTGGCTGGCGTAAAAAATTGTAAATTTACGGAACAAATTGCTTCAAACTACTGAGTTAACGTTGGCTAAATGCATAAGTATGTGTGAAATGAGTGAGTTCAGTTCAGATCTGTTGGAGGACACCAAATCAGACGTTGAAAGTAAAGACGTTGATTTTATTCGGAATTATGCTAATGTGCGTACCGGTGCACCAGCGGTTCGGTCAGTGGCGACGCCATCTTGGAAATCGCCATCTTGGAATACCGGCGGCGCCGGTGCAGGAGAGTTCAGGATCCGCTGCCAGAACTGTGGGTATGACCACCGCCGGGGAGTCTGCCCAGCGAAAGGAAAGGCTTGCATTGCCTGTAAGAAGATCGGGCACTTCGGGAAGGTCTGTAGGAGCAGGCTGGGGAGAGTCAACAAACTTAATGTCGAAGCGCCCGACCCTCACAATGCTGAGCAGGACCCGGATCCGGCGGAAGTCAATGTACTGGCAACGGATCTGTTTGTGGGGGCCGTCGACCGTGCTGCTGGTCGGGATGCCGAGCTGTGGCATGCAATCGTTCGGGTGAACGGTTGTCCTGTCAAGTTCAAACTTGACACCGGTTCGGAGGCAAACATGCTTCCGAGGTTCATGTTCGACAGGGTCGCTACGGGGAAACTGACGATCACCAGATGTTTGTTGGTGACGTTCTCCGGTCACCGGATCACGCCTGATGGAGAGGCACTGCTCGACGTCAACAACAGTGTGCTTCGGTTCCAGGTGGTGCCGAATTGCCAACCCATCTTGGGAAAGCAGGCTTGTGTGACATTGAACCTGCCGGCGTGGGTGGATGAGGTACACAGATCTGTACCAACGAACATATCCAAGCCGACGAACATTGCCAAACCGACGAACATTTCCACCCCGACGAACAGTTCCAGCGCTAGGGCAGAGAAGCTGGTAAGCGAATACAAAGATGTGTTTCAGGGTTTGGGGTTGATCAAAGCAAAAGCTGTCATTCATGTTGATAAGTCTGTTCAACCTGCCATTGATCCGCCTAGACGGATCCTGTTTGCCATTCAGAGTAAAGTACGTAGTGAGCTTGATCGTATGGTTGAGTTAGGTGTCATAGTCGAACAGGATGAACCTACCGAGTGGGTTAATTCAATTACAATAGTAAAAAAAACAAATAAGATTAGGATTTGTCTGGATCCGACTAAGTTGAACAAAGCGATAAAAAGAGGGCCTTTCCCTACCAAAACCATTGATCAAATTGTTGCCAAAACGGCTAATGCAAAGTATTTCTCAGTTTTGGATGCAAAGACAGGGTATTGGCAGATAGAACTAGATGACGAAAGTTCACGTTTGTGCGCGTTTAATACTCCGTGGGGCCGGTACAGGTATACCCGCTTGCCTTTTGGCATCAAACCAGCCGGTGACATTTTTATTCAGGAAATGCACCGTGTCATGGGCGATATACCCGGTATCGGGATAGTCACGGATGATATTTTGGTATATGGGTCAACGGTTGAAGAGCACAACGAGTGGCTCCGAGCTGTTTTGGACCGAGCTAGGTCGGTTAATCTAAAGTTAAATGACACTAAATCGTTGCTATGTAAAACTACAGTAAAGTATGTAGGTCATCAACTTACCCAACAGGGTGTGAAGCCTGATCCAGACAGAATACAAGCAATAGTTGACATGCCAGAGCCGCGTGACAAACAAGGCATCCAAAGGTTCCTGGGCATGGTTGGATATGTACACAAGTTCATACCTAACATGTCCGAGATAGCCAAACCACTACGCACGCTCCTAGCTAAGGACGTGGCGTGGCACTGGCAAGCCGAACAGCAAGGCGCGTTTGATAAGTTGAAAGAGAAATTAAGAACTGCTCCTGTGTTGACATATTACAACGTTAAGAAGCCTATTGTGATTCAAGTAGATGCTTGTCAGTCAGGGTTAGGAGCCGTGTTAATGCAAGATGGTAAGCCAATCGCACTCGCATCTCGTGCGCTTAACGCAGCGCAGTGTGGTTATGCCACTATCAAAAAAGAAATGCTCGCCATATGTGTCGGATGTCAGAGATTTCATGAGTATATCTTTGGCAAAGAAGTTCAAATTCAAACCGACCACAAGCCATTGGTGGCGATAATGCAGAAACCAATACATAAACTTTCAGCGAAAATGCAAAGGATGCGAATGCGATTACAGAATTGCAATATCCAGTTATGTCATGTGAGGGGTTCTTTGATGTTTTCTGCAGACACGTTGTCCAGGGCGCATAGTGCTAAAGTAGGTCAGGATAGCCTCTTCGATGACACGTTCTCCGTGGCTGCAGTGGACATGCAGTCGTCGAGTTTGTTGAGTAAGATTGTAACTGAATATGAAAAGGATGTATCTATGTCTATGTTGATCTCACATATTGAAGATGGGTGGGACACTACACGCATACAGACACCACCGTGTCTGAGACAGTACATTCCATACAAACACGAGTTAACAGTTGAAAATAATCTTGTAATGAACGGCAATCGGGTGGTGGTTCCTCCAGCTCTTCGTGGTGAAATGATAGAGGCGTTACATGAGACGCATTTGGGGGTGACTAAATCCAAGCAGTTGGTGCGGAACTGTATGTTTTGGCCAAATATGAACAAGCAAATTGAGGATAAGGTCAGTCGGTGTGACACATGCCAAAACAACCGGAAGAATTTGCATAACGAGCCATTGATAAGTCACCCGATCGCCTGTCAACCGTATGATAAAGTTGGTGCCGATTTATTTGAGTTAAATCATAAGAATTACCTGATAACTGTAGATTATTACACCAAGTTTCCAGAGGTAATGTTGTTGGGCGATACGTCGTTTGTCACTGTTATTGAGGCGTTGAAGGATAATTTTGCAAGGCATGGTATTCCTAGTCAGGTAATGTCGGATAATGGTCCACAGTTTAAGAGCCATGAATACAAGGAGTTTGCACTGCATTATGGGTTCAAGGCCGTGTATTCCAGTCCACAATATCCGCGTAGCAATGGTCAGGTAGAACGGTTTGTCCAGACAGTTAAGGACATGTTAAAGAAGTGTGAGAAAACCGGAGCTGATTTTCAGTTGGCATTGCTGAATTATCGTAATACTCCGTTGCCTGTCCTGAACGCATCTCCGGTGCAGTTGCTCATGAGCAGGAGGTTGAGAGGCAGATTACCTATGGCAGAGGGCATTTTGGTGCCTGAAACGCAGATTCCTAAGAGAAGACAGACAGCCCAGAGGCAGAGGAGTCAGAAAGCGTTTCATGACCGGAAGTGCGGTAAGGCACACAAGCCTATGAAGGTGGGAGATAAGATTAAATACAAAAATAATGCTGGGGAATGGAAAAAAGGGGTTATTTTGGGACGGACTGGTGTTTCTGGGAGAGAGTATCAAATTTTAAACGAGTCGGGCAACATGTTATATCGTAACCGAGTGCAAATTATTGGAGCGCCTGTGGAGGGGTGGCCCGAGTTAGTCGTGCAAACACAATCTGGGTCAGCGTCAGCGCCGAATGTAAACAGTACGGCTAATCTGAGTAGGTCAGGTCGGCTGATAAGGCTGGCGAGCAGGTTAGATCTATAGGAGGTCATTGTGCTGGCAATGTTTGCACCGTTAACATGTGCATGTACAGTTAAGTTTGTTTCAGCTTTTTTGTTTACTTTATGATACGTGATGGACAATTAATGAGGTCAGGCATTACGGCCGGACTGTGAGGACTTAAGTGCATTGTGCATTCGAACATTTGCAAGTTAAGTATGCATATATGTTGATATTGTGTATTGTATGTTTCTTCATTGCTATTTTGTAACATTGCATGTTTCAGAAATACTTTGAAGGGGGGATGTGATATATGCGTAACAGACGTCTAGACCTGTGGTTAATATATGTTAACGAGATGCAGAGTTGGGGACAAAGAGATATGCAAATGAGATGACGTCATGGAAACTTTAGCCGGCAGGTCAAGCGTTCCTTAGGCCGTGAATAAACCATTCAGTATCCAGAAGTCAAAGTGTTCAGACGTCGTACTTTCACAGTAAGCATCTGGCGTTTCCGTTCTGTGTCCGGTGGTGTCCGGCGTCGACGGTAGCAAGTTTTGAACATGCACAACACATAGAACAGATGCCGCCAGATTGACGTCTACAGTTCTTGCCCAGTTTGAGTTTGTTTAGTCCGCTTATTGTCCGTTGGCTAATCGTTCATGTACGTTTCCTGTCCGTTTAATGTTCATTCGTCCAGCGGCCTTTGACCCGATATCGCAACATTTCGACACATTTTGATACATTTTGATACTTATCCCGCCCGAACACCACTAAACTAGAAAAATCTGTCCGTTGCTCAATCGGCATAGTATGAAAGGCACTTAAGCATTGCTTATTCATATTATTTTATTATGTTTCTCTTGAAGGTATCTGGAGGACAGGCGACCCAGCTCAAACTGCGACCCCTACCGGGTGACGGAGATCATCGTGAGAACCACCGTGCTCGGGGATACGGGGCTACGGCGCATATCAGTCATGCCGACAGAGGAGGAGTTCAAGTTAGCCCTCAAGAAGTAGGCCGGGAACCAGCCGGGAAACACCAGCCGGGAAACACCAGCCGGGAAACACCAGCCAGGAAACACCAGCCGGGTACCAGCCGAGAAGAGTCCACAGCGAGGAAAGGAGGAAAAACGGGTGACCGCTGTCCCATATTGAGCATACCCTTTCAAGAATACTTTCCCATTCTTCAAGTCCTGATATTCTCTGTTTTAAACAGAAGTCGATGTAGATAAATTAAAAATATACTTCAAAAACTTTAACCTGTGCAAAAGATACATATATGTGTAACTATGTCTGAACAAGAAACTACTAAAAAAATAATGGACATATTGGATGGGACATTTCCATAATTTGAGCCAATCAGAGCTGTTCTTTTCCATTGCAAATGGCCGCCCCTTATGGGGGCCGCCATTTCCAATAACAAAGAACAGCTCTGGTTGGCTGACACTGAGAGCTGTTCTCAGCCAATCCGAGCTGTTCTTTTCAATTGCAAATGGCAGCCCCCCATGGAGGCGGCCATATGCAATAAAAAAGAAGAGCCCTGATTGGTTGACACTGAGTTCTCACGAAAACGAGAAGAGGAAAATCCATTTCCGGCAAGTTCAAACAGGCTCAGACAAGTTCAAACGTGGCTGGTTGTCCCTCTCCTTTCAGCGCTGAATATGCTTATAAACCAGCCGGGGAAACCAGCTGGGAACCAGCCCGTTCGGCCACCCTCCCCTGCGGATGCGCAGTAAACCTATTTTACTCACGAGCGGCTTGCAGGGGTAGGGCAATTGTTTTCAGCAGCGTTTTGCATTAGGTGTACTGTAATAAGTATATCTGCAGAATAATCTAACTAATTATATATATATAATTATATCCATGGTCAGTTTAAGACCTACCAGCATGGTCCAGCAAAGACTCCGAACTCACCCTCTTTTGGTTGAATAAACGAAAACGCTCGGGGTGGAAAAAATGGTGGCTTAATCTAAAACTTTATATTTTTTTTCAATAACCGATATATGTACAGCAAAATAGGATTTAAAGTATTTTATGATTGTAGAAGCTGACAATCTGGGTTATTTAAAAAAAGCATTAAAATAACACGTAGCTCCTGTAAGGGTAGTTGTTATTCTGCAGGTACCAGCACACATGTGACGTCATTGCTCCTAGCAAACCCCAGCCAAGAGGTGGGTTACTCGGGTCGGGTTGTTTTGCACACGGCATATGTATTTCTCGACTCGACTAGCGGTGTTCGATTTGAAATTCTGACGACTCGGGTGACCCGAGTTGCCCGGGTCGTGTTAATCGATTACGGCCAGGAAGTTGGGTCTGGTGCCATTGCCCGTCCCATCCTTCACTACAGTCCCAATAAATTTAACTTACTTTTCAACAATAACCACATGCCTTCAGATAACCAAAACTTGGTAGGATTATTGCCATACATTTTCTTTATTCAAGTCCGAAGTGTCAGTCTTCTGGGCTTTACCAATTTACATGATTTCTTGATTTGATAATGGCTGAAGCGCCGCATCGGCAGCAAGGGCCACACACACGGCGACCTAACCTTTACAAAAACAGTTACATTTGAACCATTTCAGGGTTGACATGATGAATGGATATGGACAGTATTAAGGCATCGGAGAAAGCCTTCAAACTTGACAGTTTCCACTTACGTTTCCTAATCCAACCATCAAATAAAAACAGTGAAATAAACTCCACCGTGAACACACACCAGTGCCTCGGTACCTTCCCACTAAAGAAAGCATTTTTTGGTCTTTTCGTTTGTTTTGTAAATAGATTTAATTGATATGAACAGGAGATAACATATGAACACAAGGTCCGTAGACATTATTTGAAGATGTGGAATTAAAAGACTATTTCAAGTCTTTTCAAGGCTGTTTTTGATAGGAATTCAAGACTATTTTCATTTGGATTTCAGGAGGAAAAAAACAATGCAAATAGCGATTTCAGACTAATTTTTATCAGTGTGGACAGTTTAATAGAATTCAAGGCTTTTCAAGACTAATTACCCAAAATAGTTCAAATTCAAGGCTTTTCAAGGCCTTGAAATGGGACAAATGAAGTTCAAGACTTTTCAAGACTTTGCAAGACTCGCCAGGCCTCGTACAGACCCTGTAAGCAGCTCGTTTTGCTGTTCGCTGAATAAAACATATCTTAAATATAACAAGTCTCGTGATGTAATTATGACCAAAAGTGTGCTCCTTTGAAGGTGATGTATTTTATGGATGGACCCTAACTCAGTGTCCAGGTTTCACGCGATGTGGACCGACTGGGAAGGGATGCTAGCCGAACGCTGCCATGACAGTCACCATGGCAACTACTCCTCCAGACAGTACACTCGTCCCTTAGGCCCTGTTAGAAACACACAGCAAGCACTGGTATAATCAAGACTAAAACCATTTCAGTTTGGTTTCTTGTCACAACTATTCACTACATCTGCGTTACGTCTTAACAAAGTATAACGGTATTAAATAGATAAATATATATCCGCAAAACTACTTCGCATGAATAATCATACTCACACAGACTTCTAGTGAATGTTCTTTGAATTTCAAATTCACATCCACACGTCCATAGTTTGGAAATTGGAGTCAGAATATCCTTATTTTAAACTATTAATTAACTTGTAGCACCTTTCCCTATGTTGACTTAAGTTCTTGGCCATGGCTTTAGTCTCTTCCTCCATGCCCTGATGACGTCATAGAATAGGGGTCCTCTATGACGTTATCACGGGGTGGGGTGGGGAGAAGAGGCAAAAGGCACAGGGAAAGGTGTGTACAATACATCGAACATTTGTCTGTATGTGCAATACTATGAGTGTATGTCCTGTGTGTGAAAATCTATGAACACATGTCTGTGTGTGCAACAATATGAGCAGCTGTCTGTTTGTGCAATAATAGGAGCATATGTCTGTTTGTGCAATGATAGGAGCATCTGTCTGTTTGTGCAATAATATGAGCATCTGTCTGTTTGTGCAATAATAGGAACATATGTCTGTTTGTGCAATGATAGGAGTCTCTGTCTGTGTGTGCAATAATATGAGCATATGTCTGTTTGTGCAAATGAGCATCTGTCTGTTTGTGCAATAATATGAGCATCTATCTGTCTGTTTGTGCAATAACATGAGCATCTGTTTGTGCAATAATAGGAGTATGTCGGTATGTGCAATAGTGGGATCATATGTCTGTTTGTGCAATAATAGGAGCATCTGTCTGTTTGTGCAATAATAGGAGCATATGTCTGTTTGTGCATTAATAGAAGCATCTGTCTGTTTGTGCAATAATAGGAGAATGTCTGTTTGTGCAATAATAGGAGCATCTGTCTGTTTGTACAATAATAGGAGCATATGTCTGTGTGTGCAATAATAGGAGCATCTGTCTGTTTGTTCAATAATATGAACATCTGTGTATGAAACAATAGGAGCATATATGTCTGTGTGTGCAATAATAGGGGAATATGGCCGTCTGTGCAATAATAGGAGCATATGTCGGTGTGTGCAATAATAGGGGAATATGGATGTATGTGCAATAGTAGGAGCATATGTCTGTGTGTGTAATAATAGGGGCATATGTCTGTTTGTGCAATAATATAAGCATCTGTGTGTGTGCAATAATAGGAGCATGTGTCTCTGTGTGCAATATTTGAAAGTCTGTCTGCAAGGCGCTATGGTGACAGGTGGGTCCTACCTGGCTGTTCTCGAGCCTTCTCACAGAGTGCCTCGTAGGCGCCTTCCTGGACCAGCTTCTGGTAAGCCTCATTCCACCAGGTGATCAGGTGATCTCCCTTCCGCGCCATCAGCGACAGACCTAGATATGACAACAATGCACATGCCCATGTCAAAAGTATTATCATGCCGGTGATGAAAATTGAAAATATTACGCCGAGACCACCATTTGGACCCCCCCACTTCCTGTCATTCCGGGGCTAGCATGCTAACCATTACACTACCTAGGATCCCTGATGAATCATCCCATTCATGCCTATCTGATCGGTCTATGTTGCTCGTTGCCTGAGAGGTCAATGTAGACTATTACGCTATCATCAATCAGTATATTTGCCTAATCCGATGGTTTTGAGTTTCTGCCATATTCTTGAGATAAATAAATGCATTAGGTTGATCGTTGTAAAGTACTTTACTTTGCTTTACTTTGAAGTAACCTTTAGTTTAAAGGGCTAACTTTTTAGCTATTTGAAGTGAAAATATAATGCACAAAGTAATTTTGATGTGCACACCGAAATGGAGGACATAGGCTTTGTTTATACCTTTCGAAATGTAGCTACATATCACTTAAGTGGAGAACTGTAATCCATCTTTCGTGAGTTCACCAGATTCGAAGTTGGATGTCAAATCAAATCTAGGTCAATTTTTTGTTAAGAAGATTCGCTACCTCTATAATCAGCGAACCCCTTCAATATGCGGACAATTGATCAATATACAAACTGTCTTTGTCTCAGTTGACGGATGACACCTGCTATATCTAGACAACATTGCTCCTGGTGCAGTGTTGTCTATTAAATAAGTAACTCCTCAGGCGCTCTCAACCTTTTTTGGCTGAGCGCCTGATTTCCTCATAATCCATAGCTCGAGACTGTCAGATTAACTTTACATTGAACTCCAGTATTGAATAAAAGACCCATGTCATAGTAGCCCTTTGTTCACCTCGTGAATTGTTCATGTTGCCTCAGCAACATGGGTAATTCACGTGTGGTAAAGGGCGATATTGGCACCACCTGGTGGAAGCCAGCAAAGTGTCGCCACCTGCAGTAACTGGATAGAACTATGAGCTGGCACCGTGCTTGACTCACTTCCACTCAGCTACCGGCCCCACACTTCAAATCAAGACGTTGCACCGACTAGTTGGCCATCCTCCAAACTTGCCGCCCACCCACCCGCAGAAGAAGTGGTAACAAGTAGTGTTGAGCGCCTGATTTCCTCATGATCCGTAACTAGAGACTCTCAGATTAAGTTTACACTGAACTCCATTATTGAATAAAAGACCCATATCATAGTAGCCCTTTGTCCACGTCGTGAATTATACATTATTCTCTGCTCAACTTTGTCTTGCTCATCAGTGCCTGCTGTGGGGATTGACCACTGAGAGGGAGTTATGGTGTGCTCACCTTGTGTCGCGCAGCTGAAGGTGGGCCCAGCCTGTTCCATTGGGAGCTGAGCCATGCTGAAGTTGGCATTCCAAGGGAAGGCGTCAATCTACAGAACAATGGGTTGGCTGGTTGTTGGAGTTTTTACGTTCTGGCAACATATCATATCCGGATGGGTACCGACTTCTGACAGTGCACACTCATGGTGACTTTATAGTGCTGTGCCACTGGGAAAGAATAGGCCACAATCACCATGTGACTGAGTCACATTATCCTGACACTGAGCTAACCAGTCCTTGCCTTATCCTAATAATATGTGGAATTCTAGAATCAGTTAGTGTAATGTATGTACTTTACATAAGCGGCTCGTGCATATAGGGGTGTGCTATTGCAGTGTGCATAGCCGGGCCAGTGTGGTGGGGGGACCAGGATGCTAAGAATAAACCAGTCTTGAATCTCCACTCGATGTGTCGACACGTGTTGTTCTTTACATGGTGTCAGATGTTCTGAACCCATACAAATGGCGTTGACAGGATTAAAGCCTCCCGGACCACTTTCCCTAGAGGGGAACCTGGCATTAAACTGGAAGTCGTGGCTAAATTCGTACCAAATTTACGCAACCGCGTCAGGGGCTTCCAGCAAAAGTGAGAAAGTGCAGTGCTGCATATTTCTACATGTTGCGGGCGTACAGGCACAGAAACTACACCAGACATTTAAAATTCAAAGCGCCGATAAAGAAAAATTGCAGCCGCTAATTGACGCCTTTGAAAATTACTGTCTCGGACGAACAAGTATAACAGTCATACGGTACCGATTTCACTCATACAATCAATCGTCAGAGAACATCGACACATACATATGCGAAATGGAGCATCGCATTGGATTATGCGACTATGGAGAAGTAGAAGACTCATTACTATGTGACAAGCTGGTCTGTGGAGTAAAAGACAACAAGCTTAGAGACAAGTTGTTACAGACTCCAAATTTAACTCTAGACCAATGTCGGGACATTTGCCGAATGAGCGAGAATTCGTACACGCAGCTAACTAACGAGAGAGGCACAGAGGAGAGTGTTGACAGTGTCGGTGCTCGCAGTGCGGAGCCGCAATGGCGGTCCCGAGGAAAACCGACAGCACCACGTGGTCGAGCATGGACAGATCGCCGCTCAGCCTCAAATACAACACGCATACAATGCATAAAGTGTGGGTATACACATATCCCAAATCAGTGTCCTGCCAAAGATAAACCTTGTTTGTTCTGCAAGAAAATTGGACACTTCCAACGAGTATGCAGGGCACGGAAAAAGGTGACAGCAAATATAGATGAACTCGACATAGAAGACGAGAAGCTCAATGAACAATTACAGCTAGCAGATATGGAGAATGACGATTTACTCTTTATAGGTGAACTATCTGATAATGACAATTCAGAGCACAATCTATGGTATGCCAAGTTCAAGGTACAAAACGAAGTCATCAAATTCAAACTGGATTCAGGAGCTCAAGCAAATGTCATACCTAAAGAAGTATACGAGAAGCTACAGAATGTCGTGCTACACCCATCAACATGCTGCCTGGTGACCTACTCCGGAGAGCGTATTCGGCCGGAAGGGAAAGTACACTTGGAAGTCGGAGGACGTTCACTATGCTTCCAGGTCGCCGCCGCCGGCAGCCCGATCCTGAGTAAAGATGCGTGCGTGGACCTGAAGTTGATAAAGCGCATCAACGAGATCAAGTACGAACGAGTGAAACCCAAGCGCACGTCCAGCAGTCAGGAGAAACCAGCAGACGAACAAACAGCCGCAAATAACCTGGTAAATAAATATAATGATGTATTTAAAGGACTGGGTACTATCAAAACTAATGCTAATATATATGTCGATGAGAATGTAACACCATGTATAGACCCTCCTCGTCGCATTCCACATGCTATTGCAGAGAAAGTCAAAAATGAATTAGACACTATGCTTAAACTAGGTGTGATTGTCAAGCAAGACGAGCCCACCCCCTGGGTCAGCTCAATAACGGTGGTTAGAAAGCCAAATAAAATTCGGGTGTGTCTCGACCCGACGAAGTTAAATCGTGCTATTTTGCGTACTCCATATCCTACTCGGACGATTGAGGAAGTAATTGCCAAAACCGCTAAAGCCAAATATTTCTCAGTCCTAGACGCCAATAGTGGCTACTGGCAGATCAAGTTAAATAAAAAAAGTTCACAGTTATGTACATTTAACACCCCGTGGGGTAGGTACAGTTATACACGCCTCCCCTTTGGGATAAAAACGGCCGGCGACATTTTTATTAATGAAATGAATATAATTTTAAAAGATTTGCCAGGAGTAAATGTAGTTACGGACGATATCCTAGTATATGGAGCTACAGTGCAAGAGCACAATTGTAACTTAGAACGAGTATTAAAACGAGCACGAGAAACAGGTCTAAAATTAAATCCAAAAAAATCTCTAATTTGTCAAACGCAAGTACAATATGTAGGTCACGTATTAACACAACAGGGTCTCAAACCCAACAAAGACCGAATACAGGCAATTACAGACATGATAGAGCCCACAGACAAGGCAGGGATACAGCATTTTTTGGGAATGGTGGGGTATGTAAATAAATTCATACCAAGATTTTCGGAAATCACAAAACCATTACGGGCTGTATTAAGTAAAGAAGTAGCCTGGCACTGGCAACATGAACAACAAACAGCGTTTGACTTGTTAAAGAGCCTATTGATAACAGCCCCAGTATTGCAATACTATGATGTGAATGAAAAAGTAACGATACAAGTCGATGCGTCAAAATCAGGGCTAGGGGCTACCCTATTTCAAAAACATAAACCTGTGGCTATGGCATCTAAAGCTCTAGATGAGGTACAGTCGAGCTACGCAGTGATAGAAAAAGAACTGCTAGCCATATGCTTCGGCTGTGTCAAATTTCATGAATATGTATATGGCAAAGAAATAACAGTCGAAACGGATCACAAACCGTTAGTTAATATAATGTCAAAACCACTGTACATGTTGTCCGCGCGTATGCAAAGGATGCGGATGCGTCTGCAAAACTACAATATAAATGTTATACATATAAACGGCTGTAATATGTATTTTGCAGATGCACTCTCCAGGGCCCACTCCACTAAAACAACGCCGAATGACCTTTTCGACAACCAGCTGTCCATAGCTAGCATCGACATGGCACCGACCATGCTGCAACGCGTAAAAAACAACATGTTGACAGACGACACGATGAAACAATTAATATGGTTAGTCAAAAATGAGTGGCCAACAGACAAACAAAAATTAACATCTAATGTAAAACCCTTCTTCACCTTCAGAGATGAAATAACGATAGAAGATAATATATTATTTAAAGGAAGTCAAATTATCATACCAGCTAAACTACAAGGAGAGGTATTGCAGTTATTACATGAGTCGCACATGGGAATAATTAAAAGCAAACAGCTAGCCCGAGACAATGTTTTCTGGCCAGGCATGAGTAAACAACTAGAAGACCTGATAAATCGATGCACAATATGCCAACAACATCGGAATCGGCCACATAACGAACCGTTAATATCCCATGAAATACCTAACGGCCCGTTCCGGAAAATAGGAGCTGACCTTTTCCAAATTGAAAATAAAGTATTTTTGATAATCATTGATTATTTCTCAAAATACCCAGAGGTGAGAGAATTGAAAAATACAACCAGTAAAGATGTAATAAATGCAATGTTTGAAATATTCGGGGCACACGGAGTGCCGGAGACAATCATATCAGATAACGGACCACAATTTGCTAGCCAGGAATTCGCAATGTTCGCAAATGCATATGGTTTCAGCCACGTGACATCAAGCCCACATTACCCACAGAGTAATGGGCAAGTCGAACGGTACGTGCAAACAGTCAAAAGGTTAATAAAGAAAGCACACATGACAAATAAAAATTATAACATGGCATTATTAGACTACCGAAACACACCATTGTTAATCATAAATGCATCACCAGCACAACTGTTGATGAATCGCAGACTGCGGTCCAAATTACCCACCACAGAAAGTCATTTAAGACCGGTCATTCCGAAATCAAAAATAGTCCAGAGAGCTAAAATACAAAAAATACAACAGACCTACTACAACAGGCGTGCAGGGAAAGAACATGTAAAATTACAAGTAAACGATGCAGTTAAATACATAACACATGAAGGGAAATGGGCAGACGGACTAATTTCAAAAGCAAATAACCCGGGGCCCCGAGATTATGAGATCATTAACACGCAAGGACACAGACTCAAGCGGAATCGCAAACATATATTCAAAAAACCAAATACGGATAAAACCACAGAACAAGACACAACACGCATTCCTGACAAAACAAAAAAAAGACAAATAGCAGAACCACCGGCTAGTGAGTACGTGACCCGATTCGGTCGGGTCGTTCGCAAACCAGAATATTAGCCGTGACACGCACCAAAATAGAAGCAATTAGGCGTGCAGACACAGACAGGGCGACCAGCCGAAATAACAATTAGACACCTGCCAAGTCAAACACAAAGCGGCCAAGCAGAAACACAGGCGTATGAAAGACAAACGAAAAGTTAGTTTAAGTAACCCGAAGACCTATAAACGTATAAAACAAGACAAAAGTTGTTAGTATTAAGTTTTGATAACTTTTATATTTCAGACATATAGATATATGCACAGGTGTTAGACGTAAGAAGACCATGATTGTTACATTGTATAATATGTTCTGTTCAAAAAAAAAAAAAAAAAAAAAAAAAAGGGAGATGTAATGTATGTACTTTACATAAGCGGCTCGTGCATATAGGGGTGTGCTATTGCAGTGTGCATAGCCGGGCCAGTGTGGTGGGGGGACCAGGATGCTAAGAATAAACCAGTCTTGAATCTCCACTCGATGTGTCGACACGTGTTGTTCTTTACAGTTAGTGTAATCTACAGTACATACAGTATTCAATATATTCACACACAATTAAACCAGGATCAGTTATTGTAATATGCAGTACATACAGTATTCACTATATTCGCATACAATTAGGGACCTATGTGTAATTCTAGAATCAATTATTGTAAAACACAGTACATACAGTATTCACTATATTCACATATAATTATGGACATATGTGAAACTAGAATTAGTTTTACATACATTATTCACTACATTCGCACACAATTAGAGACCTATGTGGAATTCTAGAAACACTTATCGCTTGGGTCACATAGTGATTGGAAGGTGAGCGGTCTTATTGATGTTGTTAACCAGCAACTGACACAAAGCCGGTGGCACCATCTACCTGGTTGGTCATCAGTGCCTTCCCGAGCTGCTGCATCGTCTCGAACTGCACGGCTTCGAAGGTTCCACGGAATATCGCCAGACGGCGTATACAGGAAGCGTCCATGGGGAATCCGCGAACAAAGCCTGTCAGTCAATATATAATAATGCTTATACATCCTCTCTCCGAATGAAACATGGGCGAAATAATAAATAACATAAAATAAATGAATTAAAAAAGAAAAATACAATAAATTAAATATAAGAAATAAATGAAATACATTTAAAGAATGAAATAAAAGAAATAAAGGAAATAAATGAAATAAATGAAATAAATGAAGTAAATGAAGCAAATGAAACAAATGAAGTAAATGAAACAAATGAAACAAATGAAACAAATGAAACAAATGAAATAAATATAAATAAATATAAATAAATAAAACAAATTAAATAATTTAAATAAATATCGGTACTCAAAATTCACATAAATAATGCTTAATCCCCAACAATCGGGCGACATGTCGGCTCACCACTCACCGAGTCTCTTCCTGCCGAGGAAGGTTGGGTCACTGGGGACCCGGTTGACAGCGAAGTGCAGCGCCAGGGTCGGGTTGCGGCTGAACGGGTCGCTGAAGTCGAACGAGTTGTGCTTCTCCGGCGTGGGAAACAGGCCGACACACCCGTCGTACCAGCCACTCACCAGCCCTAGCGGGAGAGGCAAGAACTAGAACTAGGTCAAAACACAAGTATGTGATATATCACGAATTATATTATAATATAATATTATTGTAAAATTGTTCCCAGGGGAACAGTTTCGACCGGGAACTATTTCTGATTTCCCAAACACCCCGAAAGTTTCTATCTTTAACTCTACATCTACCTCCTGGTGACCAAATTTGGTAGGGTTCTTGGCAAATATTTGTTTCTAATGTAGATTGCGGCGGCATTGTCCAAGCAAATACTTTACATTAGATATGTAGTAGTCCAGACATGAGCTCCATTACCATACGGTGGCAGCAAGGACTGCTCCATCACCGTTGCAGTTTACAGCGATAGGTGGTGGTACGATGGCGTTCCCTGTGGCGGAGTGGTTAGAGTGTCTGCCTTTTTTCTAGGTCAGACTCCTAATCTGAGGGTCAGCGGTTCGATTCCCCTTGTCCCCAGCTCTGCCAATTTGGATTTCCGCCGCTGTGTATAACTTACAGCATCATCAAAGGCCGGTTGCTCTCATACCATGTCTATGTGGTGTGGGAGGTTAAAAATCCCTTGGGTCAGTAAAAGTGTAGGCTCGAGCTTTCTATCGACCAGCAGTGGAGTGGGGAAGACCAGTCATCTGTGACTGGGATTTCCCCTGCTTGGGACAACTAATGTACCAAAAAAACAAAGAGAGAGACAAATAAGTGTTCACACTTCCTGTCTACCATTCGCTATATCGATGGCCGCCAGGCAGTGCCGCGACAGGGCTGCCATCTACTGCTTGTGGCTAGCGTAACCTGCTCCCCGAGGAAGTTGAGGTGGTACCCGGCAGGGCAGTGGCGGGTAACTTGATCGTGGATGCCGCAGTGAGCGGAGAATAAAGCCGTTGAAGCAAGCGTACTCATTCTCCTGCTTGCTTGGGGGGGTCTACAGCGTGAGGGTCAAGTTCCGGGCGGCCAACAAAAGCGCCCCATCACAGATATAATACCACGTTGTGTTTGTGTATTCGCCACCTCCCGCACCTTCCGGCCTGGGGATAGGCTGAGGAACCAGCGGAACTCGGAATACACACATTGTTTGGTTGGTTGTTGTAGTTTTAAGTCGTGGCAACATCTCAGGTCATATCAGGACGGCATTGACTCGTGACAATGTGTGACTTTATAGGTGACCTTATAGTGCTGTTCCACTGGGAGACCAGACCACCAGCACCATGACCTGATATCCTACTCAGTCACATTATCCTGAGATGAGCTTACCATATCCTATTAATGCTAGGAAGCGACAAATATCAATTTCTTAGTCATTGGTTTGACTCGACCAGGGTTCGAACCCGTGGGTTCGAATCCCACGATCTACCAAAACGGGAGACATACGCTCAACTCTCCCGGCCATCCCGTCTGGTTCCCACATTATTTAATGTAGATAACCCTTATCGAACAAAATAAGCCAAGAGAATCCTCATCACCCCCACCTCCTCCATTCCACTCCATGCGCCAAGCGTCTGTTTACCAGACGACATTTTGTTTACGTAGACAACAACAAATGGAACGTCCCTTTCGGTGGTGTTATTGTGAGAGCCCACGCCACCACGTGACGCTCACTATC
Organism: Branchipolynoe longqiensis; assembly: GCA_030323885.1. Classification (NCBI taxonomy): domain Eukaryota; kingdom Metazoa; phylum Annelida; class Polychaeta; order Phyllodocida; family Polynoidae; genus Branchipolynoe; species Branchipolynoe longqiensis. The sequence continues at coordinate 82,009,948 of CM059189.1, read as the reverse complement.
GACCGACATTTTCCCCAAATTCCAAATTCTGGTCTTATATTACAACATCCGGATTAAGTTTACATTGAGGCAGACTACACAAAGATAAAAATCAACTTGTCAAAATAGATAATCCCCATTTTCCCCAAATTCCAATTTCTGGTCTTATATTACAACATCCGGATTAAGTTTACATTGAGGCAAACTACACAAAGATAAAAATCAACTTGTCAAAATAGATAATCCCCCCCTCCCCGCCAGCATGGTACTTATGTAAGCTAACACCACTGGCTGGAATCAATGGCCGCACGACTGCCATGGTTGTATTTTGTGGTATTTTTTTTTTGGTAAATGAATTTGATTTATATATATCTTTTGTCAGTGCCGTCGCACTGGTCTTCCGACCCTAAGTGTTACAGATATATAGGTAATTAAACACTTTAAAAAAACAACCCAGGTATTTACACAAATCTGTTGTTCTACCGTCAAGTGGGGTCGTAATGCACAGTTTCAACCAATCAAAGCTGTCGACTTCATATATCTCTACTGAAGTAGCGTCCGCTGGTGTCTTATGGCCCTGTCACATAACGACGTTTCTCATGAACACACTTCGACACTTGCTGACGTGTTGCCTTTTTGGGCGAAATGTCGGGACGCGTTAACGGGGCGTTACGAACGCGTTAGCGGCGCGTCGGTACACATTGGTACACGTTGAGTGCCAGCAACTTTTGGACCCACACATTGGCGCGCGTCGGGCTGCGTCAAGGTTTTGTGCATGCACAAAACTTTCGACGCGTGCCGACCAGCGCCAACGTGTTGGATCGCGCGTTACGGGCGCGTTTGCAGGACGTCGACACACGTTACCAGCGCGTTGCCGGCCCGCTTGAACCACGTTGATCAATGTTGATCAACTCTGGGGATTTTTCGCCAAACTGCGAGCGGCCCGTCAACGTGTCGGTAACATTTCACGAACATGTAGTGGTCGACCTATTGGCGTAGCGCCAGCGTTTCGCGACACGTTGGACGTGTTGCTGTCGCGTGTTGATGGCAGGTGTAGACGTGTTGCTGGCACGTGTTTACGTGTTGTTGGCGCGTGTGGACGTGTTGATGGCGGTTGTGGACGTGTTGCTGGCACTTCTTGATGCAATACCCACGCGCCGGCAGCCTGCCCTCAGCCCGCTGCCAGCGCGCCGGTAACACGCACACACCGCGCTGGCAAATCGTTGGTGGCACGTCGCGACGTGCCGACCGACCCGCCAGTGAATTAGGTTAATCACCCTTTGTTTGGGTTATTCCTGGCCGCCACGTCGAGACCTGTTGATGGCGCGCTAATAACACGCTATTAGCATGCTACTATCACGCTGCAGCCCATCAAACTACCCCCCGAAATGCCGAAAAGTTGGACATTTCTCGACGCGTTGATAATATTTTGCGTGTTGGCGGCACGCCGGAAGAAACGTCATAATGTGACAGGGCCTTAAGGAAGGACTGAAGCTGCGACCTGGCGTGTTTACACTTTGAAAGAACAATGTCATTGGTCGGTTGCTTGTTGGAGTTTTACGTCCTGGCAACATCTAAGGTCATATCAGGATGGGTACTAACTTGTGACAGTGTGCACTTATGCCGATTGTGTAGTGCTGCCCCACTGGGAAATCAGACCACTGGGACTATGACCAAATATCACACTCAGTCACATTAGACACTGAGCTAACTAGTCCTTGCCCTATCCTATTAATGCCAAGTGGCAGGCTAGGAAGTGACAAGCATCAATTTGATATGAGTCATTGGTTTGACTCGACCAGGAACTGAACTCCCGATCTTTCGCACGCGAGGCCCGCCCTCTACCGATTCAGCCACTGCGCCCGGTACAATGTGATAGGGATTGCTCCTCACCTGTTCCAGGACTGTCTGTAGAACTCTTCCAACACCTGTCCTGGAGATCAAGCACCGGGTGGCATATTTTACCCGCCGTCCTGCACACTGTGAAACACACATATAATCAATCAATAAACGAAACTATTCAGTGCAACAATAAAATCCACACTTTTATCCAATAGACAATTTCCACCACCAGCCAGGCCTCTTATATCGATGGAAGAATTAATGTTGTACGTAGATGTTTACCATACACCATGCTCTGTGGAAACGGTTTTTTTAATCGAGGATTTCCACCACCAAGCTGCCCTCTGGTGTCAGTGGCAATGACTAATGTTGGATAGTAGCTCACTGTACAGTGTGCTCTGTGGAAGCGGTTTTACAAAGGATTTCCACCACCAAACTGCCCTCTAGTGGCAGTGGCAATGACTAATATTGTGGGTAGCAACAAATTGTTCAGCATCCTCTGTGGATATGAGTTTATAAAGGATTTCCACCATTAACCTGGCTCTTAGTCAAATACCCTATAATACTAAGACGGCTCACTCAGCATGTATTGTGTAATCAGAATGATCAAACCCACCACTTGGTGCGCTGGCTGTTCTCTTGGTTAAACAGGTGCTATATTATATGTATAAATGTATATATGAATGTGAAAGATGTGTGATGATGGCGATGCTGATGATGATGCTGATGATGATGTGTATTTGTTCATAGCAATTTCATATTGATGTATATTCATACTTACCTATCTCATGTATAATATAATTGTATGTGTTTACATGTGAAACACCAACCAGCAGCTGGGCTGATCAAACCCACCACAAGGTGGCACTGCAAAATGTACATTACCATGGGAGAGATAGGGAGTGAGCCATCTTAGTATTATATGGTCTTTGTCTTAGTCTTATGGCAGTAGCAAGAACTAGTGTTATGGGAGGAAGCTCACTGTGCAGCATGCTCTGTGGAAAGGGTCTTATAGAGGATTCCCACCACCAACCTGCCCTCTGAGAGCAGTGGTAAATAACTATTGTTGTGTGTTTGCAGCTCACAGCGTATGCTCTGCGGGAAAGGTCTATTAACAATGCACATTTTGTACTAGGTAAAAACAGCAATAATCCATTGACTATATTGTGAGGCGCGAGGGGGGGGGAGCACCCGGATACATTACCCCACCAGACAGGGGGGGGGGGGGGCACTCCACCACAGCGACTAAGGAAGAATAATAATAAAGTGCACGTTGCCCTACAATTTATACTCGTATAATGCGTTATACATCACATATACCTACCATTTGCAATAAGATCAATGAGGAATCCTTCCAATCTCCCAGCCTCGTTCCTAGAATCAACAGAGGAACATAATGTTTACTGATAATACTCAATGAATAGATCTTAATGGTAGACAAACCATACAGTGTTATAATTCCGACAAATTAGGATATTTTTCCTGAACCAATTAAAGCCGCATAATCCAATGAAAGCGTCTTATTTTTCGAAACCAAAATACTCACCTAAATTTGATCCCAGATAACAAACTTAGAAACTGGTGCGTTCATTAATCTTTGCTTTGTTGCTGCATAGAAGGGAATGATGCTTAGTCAATTTAATAGAATCTCTATCATGTCCAGCCATTTCAATGTGAACATGAAAAGTAAATTGGCAGTTGTTCAGTTCATATAGCGTGCTGCTTCTTGTATAATAATGCCGGGGGTGATAGGTGGGCGGGCATCAGGAAGGGGGTGGTGTGGTGGTAGCGGAGAGATCGGTGGGCTGGTAGAAAAGGTGAAGTAGGATGTAGTGGGGAATGCGTGTGTCATGGAGGGGGGGGGGGGGGGGGGGGGGCAGAAGAAGGTAGTAAAGGTAGTAAAGGTAGTAAAGGTCTAATTAAATAGTGAAGGGAGGATGGTAATGGGGTTAGTTGTTAGCTGAAGCCGCAGTCACACTACTGCTTGCGACCATATTGGAACAAATAACCCACAGTCACCAAAGCGATGACCAAAGCAATGGACACGGACCTCTCTGCGACCAATTTAGTCAAAAGGATGTTTTCTTAAACCCCAGTCACACGAGGCCTGCGTTTGCTTACGATCAATTCGCGAGCATTTTGCAATTAAATTACGACCATCTTACGACTAATCGCCGAGTGCTCGATGAGCGATCGCCGACTGATCGCCGACCATTTCGGGCTATTTTGGTCTCAAGGAGGTTGTCGCTGCAGCACCGACAATCTCGTTGCAACCTCTGGCGTCTCCACCGATCGGTGTAATACCCCAGTCACACGAGAGCCAGCATTCGCTGCCAACCTCCTTACGCCAAAAACGACGCCAACCTCCCAGCGTCCCATTCGATACATTGATTCAAATTGTTTCATTTTTGTCGCAAGGAGCTCGCAGGCTTTTGGTCGCCAAGTGACCACAAGCAAACGCAGGCCGTCGTGTGACTGGGGCATTAGTGTAATAGCTGCAAACTCCTTGCTACCACAATTGTTGCAAGGAGGTCGGCGATCACTAAGCACCACTTTGTGACCACTTTGCGACCCCTGTATAATACATTACCATTTAATACCAACCCTTTTTTTGTGGTCGCAAAGTGGTCGCAAGCAGTAGTGTGACTAGGGTATAAGGGTTAGTGTCTTGTTCGGGTATGGAGGACGACATGGTTGCCTGCTGGTCCTCAGGATCGAAGACTGGCTGCTGTGTGCCGGCGTGAGGGTAGCGATGTCATACTTACAAGTAGAGATAACCGGTTCTGGGCATGTCCATGCCAACCCGGAACCGGTACGGCTTGCTGTGGTGGTAGCCATGGTAACCATGATGTCTTGAGTGCATTCGGCCGCGGCGCCGATGCTCATGCGCATGCCCATGTGCACGATGACCCGGATGTTCGGTGTCCGCGTGGTCTCCCCCACAGACGCCGCACTGCGAAGAAGTGGTAGCCCGCCCGGATCTCCGGTCATCGTCATCGTCGGTGTCACTGTCCCTTTCCCTGTCACTATCGCTGTCACTGTCACTGTCGCCCTTCTGTTCTGTGATGTCATGTGGGTGTGGGTGGACATGCGCGTCGGGGTTTTCGCAACCACCAATCCGACCTCCCAGAGGCCGGTGGTCCGGGGTGTCGTCCAGGGCCGCCAGGTGTCGCCCGTAGTCAAAGTCGTATGTGATTCTGGGACCAGCCGACTCCATCGCGACTGGAATTAAAGCATGGAAATATTTGCACCAGTGTCAAGGATGGGTAGGGTTGGCTGATTGTTGGAGTTTTATGTTCTGTTAGGAGTCACGTCATATCTACGTAACAGTTGGTTGGCTGTTGGAGTTTTACGTCCTGGCAACATCTAAGGTCATATCAGATGGGGTACCGACTTGTGACCGTGCACACTCATGATGACTTTATAGTGTTGCCCCACTGAGAGACCAAGCCACCAGCACCATGACCTGATATCGCACTCAGTCACATTATCCTAAAACTGAGGCAACCAGTCCATTCCCTACCCTCATAATGCCGAGCGCCTAGTTAGGAAGCGACAATTATCAATGGTAGTACTTGACCAGGGTTCGAACCCGTGGGTTAGAAACCCAAGCTCTACCAAAACGGGAGACGGACGCTTAACTCATTCGGCCATCCCGTCTGGTTCAAAGATAGAAAATCACCTCGTTTTAACGGGTATTTATTTCTTGATTGACTATTCTGCCCATGAGTATCAGAGATACGGTTAGCACATCCTACAGATAAGTCTTCTTTTGGGTTATTTATTTTTTACAACCAAAGGTTACCTTTAGGTAAATAATTGTAAGGTGCTTTGCTAAAGCCAGCGCCGTTATTGACACACGAGTGAATGTGGTCGGAATCAGTCGAGACAAAGTGTCACATTATGAAGAGATGAATGTGCTTGTTTGTTTGTTGTACTGACTTGTGACAGCTCATTCTGACAGTGACTTAAAAGTCCTGCTGCCCTGGAACACCAAGCCACTGACACCATGAACCAATATCACATTGTCCATATTGCTGCGGCAATGTGGGTAATTCAGGACCGAGGCGAACACACCCTCCCTACCCACTCTGCCCCCCCCCGCTCCCCCCCCCCCATATCCCTCTACCGCCCTCCCCTTCCCCTAACCGTCTTAACTCCAGGCGGCGACACCAGCGCACCCGCGCTGGAGCCGCTGCTTGTACCCGTCAGCCCTATGACGTCATTTCAGCCCTGCCCACCGTCCATCCTCACTTCTCCACCCAACGCCGGACCAGCAAGACCTTAATTTCACCAGCCCACCCGACCCTACTTATATCTTAAGGGTTGAGGCCCGGGTCACCCAGAGACTTTATTGATTCACTACCTTATTGATTGATTAACTACTCATTTAACCTTACCTACCGTCTTATCCTGCTTTATTATTGTATTATTACTTGCACTACTCCTTGAATTCTAATAAACTCCCATACTATGTAGTTCCGCCTCGTGTCTTGAATTACCCAGAGACTAAGCAAACCAGTCCTTGCCCTCGCTAGTACTGCCAAGCGGCAGACGAGGTAACGACAAGTAAAACTTGTGTAAGTGATTGGATTGACTCAGTCGAGGTAACACCCACGGCCTACCACTTGGGAAACCAGTCAACACTTTTACCAATTCGACCAGATCAAATATTCACTCAAACCTGTCTATATATATATATATATATATATATATATATATATATATATATATACATATATATATATTGTATTGCTAATATATTTAACATACAGAGGCAAACATAATTATTTGACTTGCTATTAATAAAAGAAAAAATTAATTATCAGCATCGTACTGTGGAAACCAAATATATGGGGGCATAGTTTTAGAGAATGTCCAACCGATATCAGTTTCATCAAGTTGAACCGGTTGGCATGGTTACAATGAATATCACCATAGCGAATTGTGCCATCAACATCGTTTTGCAATTCCATGAATAAACACATTCTCAAAACATACGAATAAATAAATACATGATTAATTAAAACAACATATTTCTTTGAAGAATAAATAATTATGCGAGTGTAAATAACTGAAGGTTCTAGCTGTTAAGACATCTCTGTTTTCTAATATGCATTGTCAGCATGCGAAACTACGGATGGCATGTCGATTTCTACTCTCTTATATATTCTCATCTGGCCTAGATATATCACTTGGCGCAGAAAATCTTTATTTTTTAAAATCTTTGATTAAAAATGATAAGGATTGTTGTGGCTTGTCTGTTTCGCTGTTTCTATTGTAAATAAAATTTGTTGCAGGAATGTTGCAGTAATTCTGTGTCAATCTAGCGTCTATCAGAAACATGGGCCTCCCCAATCTTATCTGAATCGTACCATCCACTCACATTAAGATATTATCAGACTACTAGGCAACTTTGATAATAATGGATGAGCTTTGCACATGAGTCACAATAAAGTTGCATAATCTGATGAAAGCATGGCATTCTCAAAACCTAAGCACTTGCCCAGATGTAATCATGCATATTCAAGTTAGATACTGGCCAACTTAATATAGCAAATACTTGTGCATAGAAGGAATATCAAGTCAATTTAATAGAACCTGTGAGACTTCTTTACCAATATACAACACAAACATATCTTAGATTTCCTCAAAACAACTGAGTTTTGAGTTCAAATGTGTTGTCAGTTGACACAAGTCTAACCCCTTCAGAGATGGTCTTGGCTGATTTGACATGAATCTGACCATTTAAGACTTTTGTGAAAAGTTCAATGTGGGCATGTGAATGTGATTGTCAAGACTTGTAGAATAGACACAACTAGCTTGTGACTGTGAATAATTAGTTTAGAAATATTTGAAGCGCAAACATACCAAAATACTTTTGGTGTTCACACCTAAATGCTAAACATAGGCTTTTGTATGTACATATTTTCTAGGTTAGCAGCGTAATATAAGGGTACCAATCTGCAGTAAAATTACTACTAAGTGTACCAGTATTTAAATTGGACATGTAAGATTAAAATATAGGCGATCATTTTGGTTTAAAAATAGAAATGATATGTTTTCATCGGATTATGCAGTTTTAAGCTGCTAATTTTAACTTCTAAACAGAATATCGTTGGGATTTCCAGGATATGACTACGAGTCTTTAGCTAAGAAGCAACAAATATTAAAACCAAACGGACTAGAAACACTTAGTACATCTACTCTGATGCAGCAACCAAAGCTCCAGTTGGTGAGTGTAGAATCTGGTACCAATTACCGGAACAGATCATTATTAGGATAGGCCAAGGACTGGTTAGCTCAGTGTCAGGATAATGTGGCTGGGTGGGATGTCAGGTCATGGTGATGGCGACCTGATCTCCCAGTGGGGCAGCACTATAAAGTTGCCATGAGTGCACACTTTCACAAGTTGGTACCCATCCTGATATTACCTTAGATGTTTCCAGAACGTAAAACTCCAACAACCAACCAACCTTTCCGATAACCCTGCACAACAGTCATTCACACCTTATATGTGTGAGAATGTTCTATCTAATCGGCACCCTTCTATCAGATAACGCGAGATAAGGCCAAATACAAACAACAACTGTGATCGTCGTTTTGAAATAAAAATCAGGGTCTGGCGGGCGGTTTTTACTGATTAGATAGAACATTCTGACGCAATCTGCGAAATCCATGCGTGACCTGCATTATTGCAGGTCGGTATAAATAGTCCGCGCTTGTCGATCCCACTCAGCATTTCGTAGTTTGAGGAATAATAAATCTACCTAACTCTAAAACCCCCCCACTACCCCCACCATATGTTCAGCTTTTCTTGCTCCCACAATTATTTTAACTTATAAAGCTGAACCCTATGGCGAGGGTGGGAGGGCCCCTGATCACTGTCTTCGTATTCCCCAGAATCGTAAGAATCTAAGTAATACGTCAACTTACAGGTAAGTCTAGTTTAACTGTAATATTCTTACTTCATCTATGGAATACCAGAAGCCACCGCCAGGGGAGAGATTTCGTAGCTTGATTTATTATTCCGAACCTTCTCTACTCCTCCCTCTACAATCTAAGCTAACGGCGGTTGTTAAAATTGCTGAGTAATAGCTATAGACAAGGTGGGCTATTACAACTGGTTTTCTTCCCTTAATATACATGATTGGAACTGGGCAAAGAATAGCTTTCATGGAAAACTACTAAATAACTTATTGTCATTCTTCACAAAGGGCTATGAATTCCGTGAAAATCTATTCCGTGAAAATCGATCCTCGCCCACCATAATGGTCGCAAAGAGGTGGGCCACCACTGAGAACCATTTTTCGGCCACTTGCGACCATTTGCGACCCACCTTTTTTTTGTGTGCTCGCAAAATGGTCGCAAGCAGCAGTGTGGCTGGGTTATTAGGCCGTAATCGATTAAACAACTCGGATCATCCGAACCATTTTTTTTTGCTCATGAGTATATCCGATAAACTCGGGGCCAAAAAAAAAATGGTTTCGCGCGGGATTGTTTTGCACATCCTACAATACACCACATGGCTGGAATCACGAACCCATCTATCCACAACTTCTTTGGGGGTAAATAACCAATATAACTACAGCAAGATAAGAATTAAAGAATTAAATTTATGATTTCATAGTTTAGTTATATGTCCATTTTAATCAGGATTGTCATACATTTACTCTTTTTTTTAAAGTGTAGCTTTGCAATACAGGCTCTCACCAGGCACCAGCACAAATTCTCCGGTGTCGCAGTTTGAGCGCCCTGCCAGTTTCAGCTGACTGCATAAACTCAAACTCAAGGCATTGTCAATGGGTTGTGAGCAATGTTCATACAGAAAATACAGAAGAAATGAAATATCTCTAAAACCACACCACCTATTAACAAATCGCTTAGTACACATGTAGAAAACATCTTTACCAAAAAGATTATATTAAATTTATAAGGTTAGGGTTCTTGATTTCTATTTATTTTGAATAAAACTAATGTTTTGCACGGCGCGTACCGTCAAACTCAAGGCATTGTCAATGGTGGTGAGCAATCTTCATACAGAAAATACAGCAAAAGTGAAATATCTCTAAAAGCACACCACCTAGGAACAAATCGCTTGGTACACATATAGAAAACATCTTTACCAAAAACATTATATTAAATTCATAAAGTTAGTGACGATGATGTCAGATTTTGACGCATGCTCATGAAACTGACAGTCAGCTCAAACTGGCAGGGCGCTCAAACTGCGACACCGGACACCCCAAGCCATGTATTTTTAGGTATTCCTCGGGGTGTTCTATTTGAAATTCTGACGACTCGGATGATCCGAATAGTCTGGAGCGTCATAATCGAATACGGCTTCAGAGAATTTGATAGGACACCGCTTGAGCATTTATAAAAGATATTGCTATCGGTCAGTTGCCGTGCCATTGCTATGTATTACATGGGGCGCTAAGCTGTCTGTACAATTCAGAATTTAACACACACACATATGATATAGGAGAGCGCGCGTTTACGTCACTTCCAGTTGACGGGATGAAAACAAAGCTTGATCACAGCAGTGTTTTTTTGTTTTATTTACATTCGCAGTAATGCCGAATTTCACTTATTAAGTACGTTATGCTCATAAATAACATTATTTCAACCCCCAAGTGAATATTGATGGTTCTAAATAACAGAATTAGATCGTAGCAGTGAATATTCAAGATTCTAAATAACAGAATTATATCGTAGAAGTGAATAGATTTGTGCTTTTTGTTTTATTCACATTCGCAATAATGCCGCCGATGCGGCGGTGGCGGCGTTCATATCGCTCGGATTTTGCCATTTTTTGGGTTTAATTTGAGCCAAATTTCACTTATTGAGTAAATTATGCTCATAAATAACATTATTTCAACCCCTCTGGTTCTAAATAACAGAATACTGAGAATTAGATTGTAGCAGTGAATAGATTTGTGTTTTTTGTTATATTTACATTCACTTCAATGCTGTAAGTGCCATTGTTTTCACCAGCTCGAATAGTTGCTCGGGCGCGATGCGCTAAGTTATGCTAGGTACACACCTACCGTATACGATTTGCGCACTAAAACTCGCGACCCGACCCGACCGACCCGCTTAAAACTGAAAACGGGCCGATTCATTTTTCGAATCGCGAATCGCAATCGTAAGGAAGCAGTTTTAGCCCTAAAAATGAGTTTTAAGTCGCGAATCGCAATCGGTAGGTGTGCTAGGGGAGTGCACACCTCACAACTTTTGGGCAGTTTTAGATCGTATACGGTAGGTGGGTGCGGAAAAACGGTAGGTGTGTACCTAGCATTAGTAAGTACCTGGATGTCCGCACCCTCCTATACTCAAACTATACACTAATATACACACAAACTCACCGACTCCGAGCACAAAAAGAACAAGTATGCGCAGCAACGCCATGACGTTGCCCTACCCCGGAGGACACAGGATGAGGATGATGACTGGATGGCGAGGTGCAGAATAGAACGGTCGCTGTCCCGGAGGAGAGTGAGACCCTGGGGCTCCTCCAGCAGCAAGGTCCGGGCCCAGCCGGGATGTATAAACAAACACATCGCTGACGCAATCTGCGAAATCCATGCGTGACCTGCATTTAATCTATTACGTAGGCCTATGACACCGCGCTGCTATTTTGCGTCGAGGGTTATCGCCATGTTACCAACAATTCACACTATTCACGCGTGACCTAATTCGGCATCAGAATGAGGCTGACTACGGGTCGGGTATTGGAAATGGCCATAAGACACTGCTGTGTGCCGATGTGTATGAACTACTACAGAAATTAAAGGAGTAAAATGTGAAGATATTCACTTCTGAAACTATCATATTCATTTTTGCATACTTTTTTCTATCTGTTGGTCAATTTTCATGAAGATTGAGTGATGAGCAGATGTATTTCAGTAGGCGATGTCAACAAAGTCACTCACCCTGGTTGCCAATCCTTTCTTAAATTCAAAATTGCATAACTTTCTTAATATATATATGAAAAAATATATATTTGAACTCTTTAACAGCTTTCATTAATTTGTAATTACTAAGACTAGTTGTTTAACTGTGTTACACAGATAACTATGCTGACAGTGCTGCATGGTACATGATACCACCATAACTATGCAGACTTGACAGTCACATTGTAGTTAAAGAATGGGATAATCACCATGCAAGGTCACCCAATCTTCGTGAAAATTGGCCAATAGATAGAAAACAGGTATGCAAAGATGAATATGGTAGCTTAAAAAATTAATACCCTCAAATTTGAGTGATTTCGGAAGGTACTTTTCATACAGCAGCGCCTCGCAGATGCGTACGTGGCCTCGGTCTGGTTTCAACATGGCCTCGGCGTGAATAGCGTCAATAGGCGGTGGTGGCTTTGTGTAGTGTTCGCCTAGTTTATGTTTGTGTTTATATTCGCGAGATATAATGGCGGAAGGTAATAACCATATATACATGTAGTACTAGTAGCACAGCCTTACATGGGAGAAGGCCAGGGGACCAGGCTAAGTCTGGGATGGGAATAGATAAAAGATTCACCCGGTACTTGTAGGACACGGGTGAACGAAAACATACCGTAAATACACGCGAAAATAGCTTTAGTATGGAACAGAAAGTACAATGCCTGCCTCCAGTGTCAAATGGTTACTTATATCGGCACAGACTTGGTGAAATGGGAGAGAATGCAAAAAGACAAGATGGCGGCCACAGAACGCCGTCGATTTCACTTTTAAATCTTATTAAACTAGATATTTTTCAACTCTTCTTAGATTGTGAAATTAGGCTCTCAATTCATTAACCCGCTTTTTCGACCGTTTTTATATAGGGTTGGTATTCACCCATGTACTGCGAGTAGTGAATCCTTTATCTAGGATGGGACCTGGTGTGACGTCAATGCCTCCTGACACACCAGTCACCAGCGTTCACATATCCAGTTGGCGGGATTACAAAGAAATTGACACATGTGAATAAATGATTAAAAGGTCTATCCATCATAACTGTACTAGCAAATGTAAAACTTAGCAGTGTAAATATGTGGGGGAACATTTTAGTTTTATTACTCAACACATAACGATGCTGTATTTGTTTGTTGGAGGGGATATAGGCTTTTGAACAATTTTCAATAAAATTTTCCGCGACAGCACCCTCACCCGTTAAACAGGTAAAAAGAAAGCCCACAAAAAAGCCCACAAAACACAACTGGATGACCCAATACTGTCTCCCCATATCGCCGCCCGCCCTAAATCTTCTGGGGTTTGGGGGAAATGTGATATTGCATCATAAACAAACACGGAGAGCACAGAAATAACAATAACCACATCCCTGCTGCTTGCCCCCTACCTTTGTACACGTACACGCGTGTGTATATAATATATATAGTATATATATATAGTATATATATGGATAGTGATAAACCCTTTATCGCATGTAATAATGCCTGTAGTGTCTTGCACCCCCCCCCCCCATCCAGCTGGGGGGGGGGGGGACCCCCCATCATGCACCGCACCGCCTCCAGGGCGGGGCCTAGGCTCCACTCTCGAGAAGGGTTCACAGCGAGGAAAGGAGGAAAAACGAGTGACCACTGTCCCATATCGAGCATACCCTTGCAGGATGAGTTTCCCATTCTGTAATTACTGATATTGTGTAATTTAAACAGAAATTGATGTAGATAAATTTCAAATATACTTCAAGCACTTTAATCCATTCATTTCCCCCCCGATATAACTACAGCAAAGTATTTTATGATTGCGCGTGTATTTTTTTTACTCCACTCGTGGTGTTCGATTTGAAATTGTAGCCACTTGGGTGACCCGAGTCACTATTATCGAATACGACTGTCATTTCCGCGGAATAAACTATTAATATTGCATTTGTGCATCCATCTTTATGACAAATTGTTCTTTATTTCTTTTAATTTTGAATAAAATCTCAGTTTTGCACTACGCGTATTAGCAAATTGTTTGGAAGCAGGCATTTGTTTTGATATATTATTAATAGGGGCTGTCACATTAGGGTTTTTTGCAGGAGCGTATGGCGGCGTAAGCGCGCTACGTCATATACGTCGGCATACGCCGTATACGCTACTCATACGCTACGCATACGCTACTCATACGCTACTCATACGCCGCCAGATGCCGCCAGATGCCGGCGTATGTGAAGCGTATGAGGCATACGCCGCCATACGCTTTCATAAATCCGTCCGTCCAAATTTTTTTGTGCATGCTAAAAAAAACCCGACCTATGAGGGTGTATGGCCCATACTGTCAAAAAATGTCACAGCACGCTCCCATACGCTCCCATACGCTCCTCATACGCTCCTCGTACGCTCCTCGTAGGTTCCACATACGCTCAAAACCACCCGAAAGGTCACCAAATGTCATCATAGGCCCGCACGCGCAGGACCTACGTAGGTTTTCAATACGCTCCCACCATACGCCGTAATGTGACAGGGCCTTAACCAATCGCTGACCCTGAATACCGTCAATTGGGCCTAGTAGCACAGAGGGACACATACACTGGACCCGGTGACGTGATCAGGTCATATATGCTCAAACGAGTTCAACCGTGGCTGGTTGGATCGCAACCGTGTGCCCGAGCCTTTGTACCGGAAACAAGTTCAAACGGGCTCAAACGAGTTCAACTGTGGCTTGTTGGATCGCAACTGTGGCTGGTTGGGTCGCTCTGTATAGCACTGAATATGCTTATGCCACTGTCTCGTAGGAATTTCTTTTATGGAGGAAGGGGTTTTAGCCCAGTCAGACCTGGTGGGAGTGCTCAGGCTGCTAGGGGTTTTCATCAGTTTAAAAAAACTGGCCTCCCCCAGCACGTTTTTTCATGGGCAACGGGTATCATGACAGTCATCAACACAAACCATCACAGTTTCATCCGGGTCAGTGTGGCTGCCCGTATTAATATTATCACAACCAATACAATTGGGGTAGTTGAAAGTGTTATCACGCAAACGGGCGTATCAGAACAGGCGTCAACACAGACATCAATGTTAGTATGCGAGCCTGTGCCCTCAATGGCCGGGGGGATGGGGCAGCCAACAAGTTCAGTGCAGACCGCCCCCTCCATGTGACGACTGCCGGCGCGGCGCGGCCTGGTCGAGCCAGGCGCTGACTGCTATCTGGCTATCGCCTCGATGGTTTGAATGCTCCTGAGCCCCGGTCCTTGCAGTCGGGACCCTGGTGCGACCAGTCCCAGCAGTAGCAGCAGTTGTGGTGATCCTCACAGCCGGCCCCCTTGTCGCACCAGGCGGCACTGTTCCAGGCATCACAGGGGCCTGTGTCGCAGTATCTGCTGTCCGCCAGTTTCCACGGTAGGCCTACACTCAAATGCATTGTCAATGGCCGTGAGCAATCTTCATACAGAAAAAGTGAAATATCTCTAAAACCACACCACCTAGAAACAAATCGCTTGGTACACATATAGAAAACATCTTTACCAAAAAGATTACATTACATTTATAAGGTTAGGGTTCTTGATTTCTATTAATTTGGAATAAAACTAATGTTTTGCACTGCGCGTACTGTCAAACTCAAGGCATTGTCAATGACCATGAGCAATCTTCATACAGAAAATACAGAACAAGTGAAATATGTCTAAAACCACACCACCTAGAAACAAATCGCTTGGTACACATATAGAAAACATCTTTATCAAAAACATTATAAGGTTAGTGATGATGCTGTTCGATTTTGACACATGCACAGAAGCGATGCGTACAGTGGAAACTGGCGGACGGCGGAAACTGCCACACCGGCGTAGCGGTGACCGGAGTGGGAGCCGCCGCTGCAGGTCAAGATCACCCGACTCGGGGGAGTCGGCGCATTCGGAGGAGGACGAGATCGAGGCATGGACGGCCCGCGACTCCAAGCACCGCTCAAGAATTCCCATGAGAGGCCCTGCTGGGGTGGATATTCACCGCCCTGTAGGCGTCAGAGATGTCCACTACCGACATGAATTCCCCCTCTAACATATTATCGGTTACATCACAGAATCTCCCTAAACCAAGAATTCAAAGCGGACCTTAGTTGGTGGCTCGAGTTTGCAGCCACTTTCAACGGCTCCGCAAACATCTGCCCCCGCCACTCCCAGGCCCTTGAGTTGGATTCTTGCTTGGGTCAAGGTTAGTCCCAACTGGGTTGAAGGGGGTGCATGCACCTGGGCGAAATGGAGTTCCACCGCCCTAACCGCGCACAACAGCGGGTGAGAGACCCTGGCTATTGGTATGTCCAATGCACACATATATATTACATGTGTGTATTTATGTATATATACATTATATTACATGTGCGTATTTATGTATGTATGCCTACATACATAAAAACGGTGCATGTGTGTAGTATGTAATATGTATGCGTGGTTGTGAGTATATATATATATATATATATATATATATATATATGCAGTAAAACCTCTCTAAATCGACCGACCTTGGGACCGACTTTAAGTGGTCGATTTAGGGAGGTGGTCGGTTTAGGGAGTTAGAATATGGTTACAATGGCATTGTTGGGACTCAAATAAAGCGATCGATATAGGGGAGTGGTCGATCTGTGGAGGTGGTCGGTTAGGGAGGTTTTACTGTATATATATATATATATATATATATATATATATATATATATATATATAAAATTCAGGAATTCATAACAGTGTGTGTGCTCTCGTCTGTGTCGGGCCAGCAGTGACCATCTCGACAGGCACGCCCACCTCTCGCCTGGTGCGACAGCGCCGTCTGGCGAGTCCGGGTGGTAATTAGAACAGTACACATAGTAGTAACAATTAACAGCAGAGGGAGACTCTGTGCCATCGCCAGACCGGTTCCCGCCTTGTGCAACAAGGCCGTAAATGAAGAATAACCATCATGAATGAGTAATAACCTTCATAACCCAAAGGGGGGGTGGGGTGGGGGAGGAGGGAGTCTACGTCGTCCCTACACCAGGATATAGAGATATATCCAAGCTATATATACTCATGCCCATGCATACATAGTAGTAGTACATACATACATGCATGCATGCACACATATACACATGTTTCCAATAAGTGTCATAATAGTGCATCCCTTAATGGCCTCTTGCTTTTAATTATTTATTTGTTAAGGCTTATAGTGTCACAATAAAATCCATGTCCGAAATCAAGAATATTTATCCTTTCCAAAATTATTCATATCAAAGCAATATCATGAATGTAATGCAACTACTTAAACTCCCTCTCTGAAAGATTGGCAGATTAAATAGCTTCAAATTATAAATGCTGACTGTGCTGTGACAAAATATCTAAATCGATAAAATAAATATTTCATTGATTGACTAGCCCTCTGCGGCTCTCTGAATCTCCGCCCATCAAACATATTATGTAAAATTGATTAAGCATTTACGTGGACATTCGAAATGT
Organism: Branchipolynoe longqiensis; assembly: GCA_030323885.1. Classification (NCBI taxonomy): domain Eukaryota; kingdom Metazoa; phylum Annelida; class Polychaeta; order Phyllodocida; family Polynoidae; genus Branchipolynoe; species Branchipolynoe longqiensis. Next base: position 81,992,725 of record CM059189.1, on the reverse strand, counting down.
CAAGAAATTAATCCATTAGTGTACAGACGACAGATGAAAAGCTGCATGCCTTCATGATGCGACATCTGCATTCGATCATGAGGCTAACCTGGAAGGACAAAGTGACAAATAAGGAAATACTCTAATGGACAGGGCTGCCATCTATGGAAGATCTTCTGATCAAAAAGAATCTCCGGTGGACTTGGCACGCCATGAGGATGTCATCAGACAGGCTACCCGAGCAGATCCTCTACTCTCAACTGTCTTCTGGTTACAGAAAGAGAGGGCACCCTCATCTCCGGCTCAAGGATACCATCAAGAGAAACCTGAAGGTGAGAGACATTAAGACTGACTCATGGACATCACTCTCACAGCAGAGAGCTAAATGGAAAGTGACAGTCAAGTAATGAAAGCAGTCTTTGTCGCATTGCGACCAACAGCATAATGATGATGAGTGTCACTTTTAAAACTTAAAAAGAAAATACTGATGAATTTGAACTGAAGCTGTCTGCAGTGTTTAAAGTATGTCATGGCTATATAATAGTATATCATAATACATTTTACTGCTAGTAGTTTCTGCATACAATCTGGCAGTGACGCAAATGATTTAGCTAGCCACTGCATCTCTTTCTTCTCCACAAACCTTTCTACACTGACATTTTTCTTTTCGGAAAATATGCATAGCCTTTCTTTTCAGCAACTTTTCACAAATCCCAGAAGACGTTTGTTGTATTCAGATGATTAAATGTGTAAGCCCCCCTCTGCCCCCCCCCCCCCCCGCCTAAACAGACAGGAGAAGTAAGCTGAGTGAGCCTGACCAGTGACAGTGAACATGGGTTGATTTAATCTGGTTCTATCCGTGTCCGTTCGTGGCGCTTCGGTAGATCCACGTTGAATCCGACCTGGTAGCGCCATCTGTGAATAAAAATCCAAAGTGTTTTAATTTTTTGACACAACCTTGTCTCTGTGCCTAATCAATAAATAGCGGTTAAGGTACTTCCGGTTACGCAGCGCGCATGCGCGTATTGCCACGTTACATATGGCACTTCCTATCGTGCCGGTGCAGACCCGACTCAACACTTCCGCTGCGTGTATATCAACTATCAATCACCTGGACACCTACACACATGGTAAGACCCAACCATTGTAACGCACGGTAACTGTGCGCTATTCATCATTAACTCTAACCTGTTCGCACAGTTTAAAGCTGCATAGTCCGATGAAATATCAAATTTTCAAAACAAAACCAATTATCTAGATTTGATTTGACATATCTAACTTAGATACTGATGCACTTATTAAGCATTCGTTTCTGCGTAGAAGGCAATACTGAGTCAATTTAACAAAACCTGTTACTGCAGAAGTCTATGGTGTCAGAGTGTTGGCAAGCTTGCCAAAACTCATTTTCTTTGGACTCAAAATATCTCAAAAGTTTATCATTTAAAATAAAAGTAACTTTGAACTAATGTAAAGTAGACACTAGTGATCGATATAATATATTTATCTCCAAAAAAATACAGAAATTCAAAACCATGGGACTATGCAACTTTTAGTAGTGCAATAGGCTCACTCAAACAACAGAATAACTCCAAACTAAAGTGAACATTGTGTTCTTGTACATTTGTTGTTTAAGCATGGGAAATTTCAATCGCGGACGATCTGTCTTCCTCATTCCACTGCTCCTTGCCCTATCCTACTAATGCTGAGCACCTGGCTAGGAAGCGACAAGTATCAATTTTTAAGTCATTGCTTTGACTCGACCAGGATTTGAACCCACGATCCCATGATCTACCAACAGGGGAATCGGGCGCTCTAACTCATTCGGCCATCCCGTATGAATAAGCAATGCTTAGGTCCGACCGACCCCCCTTTGCTTTGGTGTTTCCGTGGAATTCATATAAACTGGTCCCAGTGCCTCCTCCTATGTCTTATAGTATGACTCAAGACAGAACAGGGAACCAGCTTGATCATGCTGGTCATCAGTGGACACAATCTATAAGCACAGATTTGCCAAGAACCAGTTTCAGCAGTTAGCCTACTGAAACTTATACCCGGCTGGTAGCTTGTTCAGGTTTCAGGTGTGGCGGTTTCAGCGCCCGGTGTCGTATTGTGAGCGGCCCGTCATTGTCAGCGGCCCGTCGTGGCTTCTGCGCATGCGCGGATTTTAAGACATATGCAAAAGACCCATGGCCTCGCCGGCTACAAGCTCAGGAACGGTACCCGGCTGTGTTAGGCCGAAATCTATTGAATGCGATCATATTTAACAGAATTACATACTCAAATAATGAAATTTAATCAAATTAACCTTAAATTCCAAGCGATATTAACGTAGCAGCTCGATCAGCGTCGAATCGCCGAGTGTAAACAAAACAAATAGCAGTGATCGCCGCAACCTGCGAAAATCCGCGCATGCGCAGAAGCCATGACGGGCCGCTGACAATGACGGGCCGCTCACAATACGACACCGGTCTGTTTCAAAGGCCCGTATAGACTCAAACTCAAGGCATTGTCAATGGTTGTGAGCAATCTTCATACAGAAAATACAGCAAAAGTGAAATATCTCTAAAACTACACCACCTATTAACAAATCGCTTGGTACACATATAGAAAACATCTGTACCAAAAGGACTGTATTAAATTTATAAGGTTAGGGTTCTTGATTTGTATTAATTTTGAATAAAACTAAGGTTTTGCACTGCGCATACCGTCAAACTCAAGGCATTGTCAATGGTGGTGAGCAATCTTCATACAGAAAATCCAGGAAAAGTGATATATCTCTAAAAGCACACGACCTAGAAACAAATCGCTTTGTACACTTGTAGAAAACATCTTTACCAAAAACATTATATTAAATTTATAAGGTGAGTGACGATGATGTTAGATTTTGATGCATGCGCATGAAACTGACCGGGCGCTGAAACTGACCGGGCGCTGAAACTGCGACACCGGGTTCTGGCTAATTCCTTTATTTTCCCTCTCTATAGGTATTGTTTATGTGTATATATACACATGTTGGTCATTAGCCTCCCCTATGGGCGCGTTGGGGGGTGGAGGCGGGTGGAGGGGGGGGGGGTCGGTATTATGACCAACCTAATTTATTTATCTCAAAATGTGGCAGAACCTGAAAACCAAAGGATACCATAACTTTATGTAATTTATCATGATGAATCATTTGACACAATACAATTTTAATTACTTCAAACTAAAAGTAGGGTAGATTATTATGACCGGCCTAATGTAAGCCTATTTATCTCAAAATGTGGCAGGAAACTAACTGAAAACAAACGAACGATGCAATTTTAAGTAAAATATTATGATGATTCATTTGACACAATTAATTTTAATTAATTTTACATAGTATTTTGTTGTTGTAAATGAACTTTATTTATACAAATCTTTTGTCAGTGCCGTAGCACTGGTCTAAAGACCATGAGTGTTATCGGCATATAGGTATTGTCGTGGGGGTAATGAAAGTGGAAAATATTGTGCCTAGAGCGGGACTCAAACCCACATCTCTTTGGATTCCGGGCCAGTGTGATAACCATTACACCACCTAGGCTCCCTTTTGTCACCAAACTACCCATGCCTACCTGTCTATGTGGGTCCTTGCCTGAAAGGTCAGGGCAGACCACTAAACTCGCCCCCCTGGAATTGTAAGTCTTGTAATGCTTACAATTACATACATACAGGCAATGCACTTACATATACATACACAGGGTAGGTTCAACAACTGTACAGCACATAGCTTATACAGGATCATGGTCACGGCAAACAGTGTTGTGTGGGTTGATGAAAATGGGAAATATTGTGCCTAGAGCAGGACTTGAACCCACATCTCTTTGCATTCTGGGCCAGTGTGCTAACCATTACACCACCTAGGCTCCCTGTTGTCACCATACTACCCACGCCTACCTGTCTATGCGCCTCTTGCCTGAGAGGTCAGTGCAGACCACTACAGTATTTACACAACAACAAAATTGAAGTGTGAAGTAACTTCTGAAGTGTACACAATGCAATAAGTATGAGGTACATCAAATCATTTTACATTTACATGGAAGGTTTTAGTTGTTTGCTTAGGATTTCAAATTCAATAGATATGCCTACTAATACTAATAATTACTTAGTCTTAGTTCAATATGATCAGCTACTCGTATCGCCGTGAATATGGCTTATGCTGCCGACATAGCGTAAACCAACCAGCAATCAAGCAATCAAGCAAAACTCTTTTAGTTATTATGTTGTTTTAAACGCAGTAGGAATTAGGTGTTAGTTGTGGTATTTTTGTGTTAGTAAGCTAAGTATAGGTTCCATCTCCCACGTCCTCGCGCGTGAATCATTGCAGGCTGACTGTGCAGTAGGCCTGGTGCTAGTAACCTCGGTGCTGCTGTGTGTGCCACCGGTGTCAGCGCGGGAGTTCCGACTGGGCATGATCCATCCGCGGAAGCACATCCGGCTTGGGTGGGACATCAACATGGCCGCCGCCACTGAGGCAATCAAGAAGGCAACGGCGGACGGCATCCTCAGAAACATCACTATAAAGTAGGTCTGAAGTCCGATCTGAAGGGGTCTCGTAGATGGAGACTTCTTATGTAGATATCATGTGACTCCCGTATACGCAATTGACCTCTATGCAACTCTTAGGCTTGTCCCAAATATATTAAAAATTCACCCCTACTCAAAGTAGGAACGGGGGGAGGGGGGGTTAGATAAAAGATTCACCCATGCGCAGAGTAGGGGTGAATGACAACACAGTCTAAATACGGGCGAACATTTCTTTAGTATGGAATAGGAAGTGGAATTCCTGGTTCCAGTATCTAATGTCTACTTATATCGGCACAGAGTTGGTGAAATTGGAGAGAATGCAAAAAAACAAGATAGTAAGCACAGAATGCTAATGTTTCACGTTTAAAGTCCATTAAATCACATGTTTTATTATATTTTTCGACTCAATTGTAGCGCCTAAATATGAAGAAGTGCATGAGGAATATATCTTGCTTCTTGAATTTAGAATTTAGGTGCTGATTTCATTTACCCAGCCTTTTACCACTTTTTCTAATGGGTTGTTCAGCAGCCATTGTTTCTCAGAGACCGCGATGCGGGTGTAATCAAAGACCCTATAATACTAAGACGGCTCACTCCCTATCACTCCCATGCTAATGTAAATTTCGCAGTGCCACCTTGTGGTGGGTTTGATCAGCCCAGCTGCTAGTTGGTGTTTCACATGTAAACACATACAATTATATTATACATGAGATAGGCAAGTATGAATACACATCAATATGAAATTGCTATGAACAAATACACATCATCATCAGCATCATCATCAGCATCGCCATCATCACACATCTTTCACATTCATATATATGAGCCTGTCTCAAAGGGTGCTAACTCTTTGTTTTTTTGTCCATAGTAACGATTGACACAAAACAGCACAGAAACGGTTACACTGAAAACACAAGGACATTTGCTTCAAATCAATATGTATTCTATTGGGATTATGAAACACCATGTAAAAAACAAATCAGTTTATCATGAACAAATGCATAAGTAGATAGTGTGTTGATCGTTCCTATGGACAAAGTTTTGTCCCATATTGCTTAGCACCTTTTGAAACAGTCTCATATACATTTATACATATAATGTAGCACCTGTTTAACCAAGAGAACAGCCAGCGCACCAAGTGGTGGGTTTGATCATTTTGATTACAACATACAGGCTGAGTGAGCCGTCTTAGTATTATAGGATCTTAGTATTATAGGGGGAGGGCAGTGAATGGCAGCCATGTTGAAATCTGAGCAAAAACTGCTTTGGTATGAATCAACTGTAAATAAGAGCTGGAGCTCCTGGTTCCAACATCCAGTCTTTATCTATATTGAAGTAGAGTTGATGAAATAGGAGAGAATGCAAACCAAAAAAAACCCAAGATGACAGCCACTAAATGTTGTTGATTTGACTTTTGAAGTTCAATAATCTACATGATTTCATCAATTCTTCACCCCCAAAATAGCGGGCTTTGATAGATATGTATTTGAACTATATATTTAGCAGTTTAGATTGCAAATTCATGTGGTTATGTCCCAACACTATTTCTATTAGCTTCTTGAGCAGCCCTCCCACAGAGCTGCGCGAGTAACTGGGTTACAAGTACATGGACCGTGTATTTATAACAGGAAGTTAAAATGTCAGGCAGAATGGAGGCTGCGAGCATATTTTGTGCTCCCCATGGCAACCATCTACATATGGCGTTCACTTGCCTTCATGCAAACCTGCCAAATCCCAAGCTGCTCATGGCTAACCTCGTCGTGGGCGGGGGCTTGTTTTTGTAAATGGGAAACATTGTGCCGAGAGTGGGATTTGAATCCACGCTTCTGCCATTCCTGAGCTATCGTACAAATTAGTCAACTATCTAGGCAACCTTATTCAATCAAGCTACTGATGGCCACTTATGTATGTTGCACCTCACTTCATTCGTCCTCATGGAATTCTAAGGCTCATTCTTATAATACAAACATCCTGGTAGTGAGCTTACTATACAAACACAGGAGTGGTTCAGCTCTATACAACACATAGCTTGTTCAGAATCCTGGTCATGGCACCAATGTTGAGGGGGTAACAGTACATTTGCACAGTTACCAGGACTGTGCTAACAAGGTAATATATTCAATAATGACTGGCTTTATTTGGCAGGCTAATTTAGATCCCTAATTGAAAATATTCTTTTTCCCATGTTTTTTTAAATATTTTTTTTACAATTATGTAAAGCGAAACTTACAACAGTGAGCGTGTGAGGGGGTCTCACTCTCAGCCGTGTACAATGTATATGGCTTAAATAAAAGGTTGGTGTAACATAAACCACTGTCAGGATCTGTGATGCAATTTCAATGTGTATTGCTATGTGGGGGTAGGGGTTTTGAAATGTAGTATTTCTTACAGACTGCTGTACAAGGACGACAAGTGCAATGCGGTTTTGGGTTCGGGAAATGCTGTTCTCATGCAGGCACACGACAACATCGACGTCATCATCGGGCCGCCGTGCTCCAAGTGTAAGTCTTCTCTGACCTTCAAACCCAACTGGGCTCGTAACACTTTTCCCAATCTATATGGAAAACTACTCTACTTTTACTCAATCTAAAGCTGCATTGTCCGATGAAGCATCAAGTTTCAAAAACAAAACACCCATCTAAAAATCTGATTCTATATACCTAGCCTAGATACTGATGTACTAATTAAAGCTGCATCATCCGCTGAAAATATCAAGTTTTCAAAACGAAAACAATTATCTAATTTTGATTCTAAATATGTGACTTAGATACTGGTGTGCTTATTAAACATGTGCTGTCACACTGAATGGAACACTGAATCAATTTAATAGGACCTGTTACTGCAGAATCAAATGATGTCAGTTTTGGCATGCGTGCGGCAATTAATTCTGCATATTTGCACTTCAAATATCTTCAAAGTTAGCCAATTAAAACAATAGTTACTTCAACCTAAAAAGTAAGGTATATTATACTAATCAATTTAATATATTCACCTCAGAAAAGATTACTCAAGATAAAATCCATCCGACTATGCAAGTCTTGTTAAGGCCGACAAAAATAATTTTGGCGATCGTCTGCGCCCGTGCATGAAAAATCGCCCGCCCTGATATATATATATATATATGTATATATATATATATATATATTTATTCATTTTTTAAACTGTTAAAATGCGTCTGGCTAACAGCAATTCAACTTTCATATCAATGTTTAAGTCATCGGCCAGGGTTCGAATCCAGGAGTTCGAATCCCACGACCAACCAGAATAGGAGGTGGACGCTCAACTGATTTGGCCATCGCGTCTGGTTACGTATTACGTCTATGTTTTGTTTTAAACCCACAAAAACAACAACAAAACACACAAAGAAAACCGGCCGCGCGACCCTTATTTTTTTATTTCCAAAGGACGATCACCAATTTTTTTTTTTGGCCTAAGCTGTTGTTCTCCCTCTATAGCCGCGACGCCAGTTGGTTACCTGTGCACCTTTTGGAACATGCCCATGTTCTCGTGGGCTTCGACCGACCCGTTCCTCAGTGACAAGAAGCTGTACAGAACGCTTGTACGCATCGCGCCTCCCTTCTCAAAGATGGGCAACGCCGTCTACCACGCCTTCCTACACTTCAACTGGCTGAACGTTGTCATGGTGTCGCAGCTTCGTACAGGTACATTCACTACGCACTATATGTGCTCTGTATGTGCTCTATAATCTATTATGGGAATATAAACAAAGACGCTATCTATCTTCAGTTCCCTATATAGACCAGACGGGATGGCGAATGAGTTAGAGCGTCCGTCTCCCGTGCTGGTATATCGTGGGGTCGTGGGTTCGAACCCTGGTCGAGTCAAACCAATGACTTAAAAATTGATACTTGTCGCTCCCTAGCCAGGCGCTCGACATTATTAGGACAGGTCAAGGACTGGTGTGCTCAGTGTCAGGATAATGTGACTGTGTGGGATACTAGGTCATGGTGACAGCGGCCTGGTTTCCCAGTCAGACAGCACTATAAAGTCACCATGAGTGTGCACTGTCACAAGGTGGTACCCTTCCTGATATGACCTTAGATGTTGCTAGGACGTAAAACAACAACAAACAACAAAACAACAACATCAGTTCCCTATATTATAGTATACTCACTATATCCTATCTAACTGGCCCTGTGTAGCATAGTATAGGCCACACTGGCGCCACCTGTGAGGGGCTCTAAACATTGTATACCAGCTGCGTCTGGCCATTATCAACTATTGAGGATTTGCGTTTGACGTAGGTATCACACTACTCCTGATTCGTGGTTGGTTAGAAACAGTTCGTTCTACTATCAAGTGTATGTAAATAAAATAAAAAGCACAAATCTATTCATTGCTACGATCTAATTCTGCTATTTAGAATCATGAAAATTCAATCGGGGGTTGAAATAATGTTATTTATGAGAATAGCTCAATAAAAAAGTGAAATTTGCTCAAATTAAACCCAAAATCTAAGCAATATTAACGCCGCCGCCGCCGCATCGGCGGCGATATTGTCGAAGGTAAACAAAACAAAAAGTACAAATCTATTCATTGCTACGATCTAATTCTGTTATTTAGAACCATGCAAATTCAATCGGGGTTGAAATAATGCATTTATAAGAATACCCTATTCAAAAAGTGAAATCCGGTCAAATTAGACCCACAATTCTGGCGATTTTAACGCCGCTGCCACATACGCAGTGTTATGCTGTACTTTCTATCCAACCATGATGGCTGATGAAGCGCTGGTCACGTGGTGATAATTGTTTGACGCAAATCCTCAATAGATCCACACACTGGGATATATATCCATATATATATACATGCTATATAAGCCATTATATGCGTAGATCCATCTACTCCCCAGCCACTAAGTCATCGGCTGGTTACATAATCATATATCATACATACTTCTGTAGTGGTCTGCACTGCCCTCTCAGGCAAGGAGCCACATAGACAGGTAGGCGTGGGTAGTATAGTGATATCAGGGACCCTAGCTGGTGTAATCGTTAGCACACTGGCCCGGAATGCAAAGAGATGTGGGTTCGAGTCCCGCTCTAGGCGCAATATTCCCCATTTTCATCACCCCCACGACACTTCTATATGTATTATTATATGGGTATAAATAATGTAAGTATCTAGCAAATCATATTTTGTAATCCATTACGTCGATAATATATCAAATATAAACAAAAATAGCTAAAAGTATCATTGTTTTGTTATTTAAGGTGTTCAGAACTCAAAGACTTACGTTCAACCGAAACTATAGGGACAATACTTGTACATCGTCCATTTGTCAATCTGCCCATTGTTCTGCTTACAGTGAAGCTACCATTCTGCGACTATGTATCTCGTGCTATTGATGCGCGTCTTCGGAAAAGCAATGTGACACTCGCTGATTGGAACAAGGTGGAGGAGGGGTTGTCTGACTCTGAGATCGAAGTGCTGCTGTCAAGAATCATCCAGAGAGGGCGAAGTAAGTTTTAGTTTAGTTTTAGTTTTGTTTTAAGCCCTGTTCACACAGGGCAGTTAATTCGAATCATATAAATCGACTTGCCTAGTTCGGCTCACATTTGGCGTGTGAATGCGCGGCTGAGGCGGTTTAGGGCTGATTCGACTCATATAAATCAGATTTTATGAACCACCTAAGTAGGTGATTTATATGAACCAAATTTTATGATTCGACTTATATCGCCCATGTGAACGCAACCAACTTACTTGAGGCGGATTAAGCACGTCACAGTCGAGACCTGAGTTTGTTGACTTTCCGGTAAATTTGCTCTATGAAACTGCTAGCTGTGCACATATATATTTTTCATCATTTATTTTTAGGGTTTCACTGCCCAGCAGAAGTTTTGACCGTTCCAAAACAATACGATTCAGTCGAAACAGATCTAGGTCGAACCCACACTCTCATGCCTACGTTGACTAAGCGAAACTGGTGCTGGTTAGTCTGGACTTGCTCATGCGCAGATATCGATTTCCGCCTTAAACCGCTCCATGTGTGGACACGACACTAAATCGATTCATATAAATCGACTTGTCTAAGTCGACATAAACTTTGCCCATGTGAACACAGCTTTAGTTTAGTTTTAGTTTAGTTTTAGTTTAGTTTTCGTTTTTGTTTGTGTTTTGCATCATATCAGGATGGCCACTCATGGCGACTTTCTAGTGCTGCCCCACTGGGGCGACCAGGCCACTGGCACCTTGATCAAATATCCTACTCGCAGAGTCCGTATAGGGCCTGGAAAGTCTTGAAAAGTCTTGAATTTCATTTGCCCGATTTCACGGCCTTGAAAAGCCTTGAATTTAACCCATTTAGGATAATTAGCCTCGAAAAGCCTTGAATTCCATTATGCTGTCCCCACTGATCTAAATTAGTCCAAAATCACCATTTGAGACGTCACCTGGAGGGCAGGAGGGGAGTTAGGGGACCTGCTTGATGGCAGACCTCCTGCTCTCCAGGCTGCACCCCAACCTCCAGCAACCCAGAATAGAAATGAGCATATCAAAAGGAGGTTACGGAAGCAATATTAGAGTAGTAGAACAATAATAAGACAGGAGAATTACATACATGAATAATATTTGCCTAAGTACTTTTATACCTCACATAGCAACTCCTTCACCACACCTGTGACTCTGTCTGCCACCAGTTGTTATCATGTGCATAAACTTGGCGGACGAACATAAGGTGCTGGCGCATGCCATGAGGAGACAGATGACCGCAGGAGACTTCGTCTTCATCACCATAGACCACCTACCGCCCGACAACGTCGAGACGCCGTGGGTGCTGGAGGGCGCGAACAGGACAGACCTCATACCCGCCTACCGAGTGGTCCAGCAGGTAGGTTGTCACGTGACCGGGTCATGCAAGGTCACACACGGTCAGGAAAGGTCAGAGAAGGTCAAGCACAGTCAGACATGGTCAGAAACGGTCAGTCAAGGACATGAGGTCAGACAACGTCAGATAACGTTAGGCAGGGTGAATGCATATCAGACACAGTCACAAAGTCAGACAAGGTCAGACAAAGTCAATGCATATCAGACACGGTGAGAGACGGTCACAAGGTCAGACAAGGTCAGACAAGGTCAATGCATATCAGGCAAGGTCAGATAAGGTCAAGATATATCAGGCAAAGTCAGGGAAGTTCAGACAAGGTCAATGCATATCAGGCATGGTGAGACACGGTCACAAGGTCAGACTAGATCAGGCAAGGCAATCCATATCAGGCACGGTGACAGGGTCAGATAAGGTCGCCACAGATCAGGTAAGGCCTGGCAAGGTGAGGCAAGGTCAAACCAAATCAAGGATGGGCAGACTAGGTCAGATAAGGTCAAACATGGTCAGCCAAGGTCAGAAAAGGTCAATGCAGATCACACAGAGTCAGGTAAGGCGAGGTAAGGTGCGTTACTAGACAATTTTCTCCACCAACCCGCCCTCTGATGGTAAAGGTAAGAACTCGTGTTCTGAGTAGGATTTCATAACTAGTGCCACAAATCCACTAAAGCCATCACAAAACTACAGAAAAATAGAATAGAAATATGGAATGTAATAGCGCATTTAAGAAAGGCAAGGCCTTCCATTCAGTACCAACACTCTATTTTTCTTTTTTTCTTCTTGAAGATTAATACCGCCTATCCTGGATAAGTCTGGATGTCTATTGTTTTTGCCATTAGACAGTTAGTCGATGGAAAGCCCGAGCCTATACTTTTACTGACCCAAGGGATTTTTAAACTCCCATACCACATAGATATGGTATGAGAGCAACTTTCCTTTGATGATGCGCAAGTTATACACAACGGTGGGAATCCAAATTGGCAGAGGTGATGGCATGGGGAACTTAGTAATCAGTACAAGGTAAAGGTGTTTTAACCCCAGCTTAATACCGGGCACCTATACAACTATGGCTAATAAATAACAAGCCAATATATCAGATGTAAAATGAAAGTCAGAACTGCGATTAGTGATGATGTCAGAAGTTGGGTTCTGTGTAACAGGAATTATTGCAGAGTTTCGAGATCAGAAGAGGGAATTGAAAGCAGTGATGCTAAATATCCAAGTCTGATCATGTTTGCTTTTGATATCCAATAATGACATTGCCCTGTGCACAATTTCACACTGCATTCCGTCTTCTACTGATGATACAGCAGCTACAGGGTGGCCTATTGATTGTTTTCTTCCACATTACTGAACACAAGTCTTGAAGAAGTCTTTGAAGCCAAGTCTTTGAAGATATAGGCACTGCGGAATCAATTCAAAGTCAGGGGCATATTTCTATTCGCTGTCACGTACACTTAGTTAGATAAACCGGCGGGAGATGTTGCCTTTGTAGGGTGCAAGATAGGAGAGATATCTTGGACCAAAAAGTTGGTCTCTTGACAGTTAATTCATGCACACCTGACTGGGCACTGTGGACATGTAATGGATCACGTGACAGGTATGTATGAATGATTTACTTGTGTTAAATCAAGCGTGAAAGGAAAGGAGGGAAGTCTCCATCAGCGCGTGAAAGACTTAATGTGTTTGTACAGTATTTTGAAAGGGCTGCAGCTAGGTAGTGTTGTAAAGAGTCGGTGGTGGCGCCACCTGTTCAGATACTGAATGTGGAGATGATAATAGCAACCATGGAATAAATGAGAGGAAGAATCTTATTTGATATTTATATTTACCTAATCATACAGCCTATATATATATATATATATATATATATATTATATATATATATATATATATATATATATGTATATGTATGTATATATTTATATTATTAGTAGTATTATTTCATTAATATTAGGATATATATACATATACATATAAATTCGCTTGGGGTTAACAACAGGTAAAAATCGGAAGTGCTGAGAAAACCAAGTAACATTATTAAATAACTAGCTAAGTCCCATTTGTTTGAAAACCTCAGATGTGTTTTGAAGCCATACATTTTAATCAAGCTATTTCAGCTTTGTAATTTCAGTCATGTAACCTCTAAAAACACTTTATTATTGTTCATCTATTTTATATAAATATATATATATATATACTGTAAAACCTCCGTAACCGACCATCTCCACAGATCGACCACTCCCCTATATCGATCCCTTTATTTGTTATTTGGGTCCCAACAATAGCATTGAAACCATATATGACTCCCTAAAACCGTGTTGGTAGATCGTGGGGTCGTGGGTTCGAACCCTGGTTGAGTCAAACCAATGACTTAACAATTGATACTTGTCGCTTTCTAGCCTGGCGATCGGCATTAATAGGATAGGACAAGGACTGGTGTGCTCAGTGTCAGGATAATGTGACTGAGTGGGATATCAGGTCACGGTGCTGGTGGCCTGATCTTCCAGTGGGGCAGCACTATAAAGTTGCCATGAGTGTGCACTGTCACAAGTTGGTACCCGTCCTGATATGACCTTAGATGTTGCTAGGACGTAAAACAAGAACACACAACAAACAACTCCCTAAACCGACCACCTCCCTAAATCGACCACTTATTGTCGGTCCCTAGGTCGGTCGATTTAGAGAGATTTTACTGTCTCTCTCTTTCTCTCTCTCTCTCTCTCTCTCTCTCTCTATATATATATATATATATATATATATATATATTCTGAATCACTTTGGAAAGTGGAATAGTGAACCCCTTATTTTGAGCATCTCCCACCACAAAGGATAAGCTGTACACGACCCAATTAATATGTAGTTCAATTTTTGTTGAAAGCAAAGCAATCGTCGGTAAATTATGTTGCTCCACTAACAGAAAGCTGGAGCTGAGATTCTAAGTTTGCTAGAATGAATCTAAGAACATGAGGGTGTTTCCATGACTAATAGAACCAGGTGGTGAAAATGAGGCTGCATGACCCATTTTCTGGCGGAAATGAGTCCTGCAAGAAAATTATATTGCTCTTCAAGATTTCGTATCTGTATTTAGACTATTACATGATAGCTCAAACCAACAGTAAGCATTAGTATTAATAATAATTAATTTATATCAGCATTGTCGATAAGCAGAAAATTATATTATTATTTCTCAAGATTCCGCATTGCATTTAGACCATTCTCTGATTGATTGATTGATTGGTGGTTTCTTTACACCGTGTCGGCAGCATAGGCCATATTCACGGCCAGAATTGTTTGTTTTTATTCAACCATCGCCTTTACATATAATGTAAAAGCATACAATCAGTTATGTGTCAATAGACACTTATGAATTTTTAAAAGCTAAATCATATAATTAAATAAAATAGATGAAAGAAATAATTAATCAAATTGTTTTAATGAACTATATGAGGTGGTACAGACCAGCTGCCCTCAAAAAAGCTAAAATGTCTTCTTGTTTAACTTTGGTAAAACTAACTCAAACTAACAGTATAGTATTGGTAGTAATTAATTAATATCAGCATTGTCTTTTAGTACAAACCGATAAATATACCAGAATTTGAAATAGAAGTAGTAAATTATGGTGAATATTAAGCAGCATATAACAGATCTTGTTGCTTATGATACTTTTTTCCTCCAGGTGACCCTGGCATCGTTGACAAACAGAAAGGTCAAGGATTTCCAGAGGTCCATCCCCTACCTGATGACCCAAGCCCCCTGGTACTACAACAAGACCTTTGAAGATGGAAAAACGGTATCCTTGACACTAAGCCACATTGTTTTATATCAAATTTATACATGCACGTCAAATGCTATTTCTAAATAAGCCGATTGAGCTAATGTATTCCGAATGTACTTCTTTTAGGCTAGTGCATGCGTACTAATGCAAAAATGACGGTTTGATTTGTTGATATATAATGGACAACAGAGAGGTATGATGTTAATTTGTAAGCTTTTTCTGAGGTGAAGATCAACCTGTGTGTTGATTCTTTACCATGCTTTATTTCATGCATTGCTTATTACTTACTGTAATACCAGAACTACTATATAGAATGACACCCAAACCAATATAAAGAGAAAGGATAGCATGTTCAGATTAAATGGCCACCTTCTGAACATGTGGGTGCGCCGTTGGGGACGAAGATGGCCGGTGGTGGCGCCACTGGTCCCATCAGTGTGGGCGGCTGCAGCTATCGGCAGCATATATATATATAATAACAATAATATAATTACAGAATTCCCTTCTGCCCGTTTATACTCACATAATACTTAGACATAACACATATATTATATGTACATCACATATACATATACATCACATATGTATAGACAGACTACTCGGTACAATTTAAAACAAGTAATTCCCTTCCCTGCCTTTATACTCGCATAATACGTTAGACCTCGTAAATGTATGGATATAATGAACATGAGAGAGGTATGATGTTAATATGTAAGCTCTTTCTGAGCTGAATACCAATTTGTGTGTTAATTCCATACCGTGCTTTATTTCATGCATGGCTTATTACTGTTCTATAAGAACTAATATATAGATATGATGCCAGCATATATAAATATGTATATATATATGTGTATATACGCATATATATATAGATGTGCATATATAATGAACGGGAGAGAGGTACTGTATTAATCTGTAAACTCTTTGTGAACTGAAGATCAATTTGTGTGTTGATTCCTTACCATGCTTTATTTCATGCCTATGACCCCCAATAGCCGATGTTTACTTGTTGTGCTTGGCGGTCGTTAAACAAACAAATATTTCATGCATAGGCTATTAATCTGTAAGCTCTTTGCGAAGTGAATACCAACTCGTGTTTATTCCCTACTATGCTTTATTTCATGCATAGCCTATTAATCTGTAAGCTCTTTGTGAAGTGAAGACCAACTTTTGTTGATTCCCTACCATGTTTTATTTCATGTATGACTTATTAATCTGTAAGCTCTTTGTGAAGAGAAGACCAACTTGGGTTTATTCGCTACCATGTGTTATTTCATGCATAGCCTATTAATATGTAAGCTCTTTGTGAAGTGAAGACCAACTTGATTCCCTACCATGTTTTATTTCATGCATAGCTTATTAATCTGTAAGCTCTTTTTGAAGTGATTGATTGATTGATTGGTAGTTGCTTTACGCCGTGTCGGCAGCATAGGCCATATTCACGGGGAGAAATGTTTGTTTTTTGTTCAAACCATCGCTTTTACATGTAAAAGCAGACAATCAATTATGTGCCAATAGACACTAATTAAATTAGAAAGCTCACAATCATATATTTGTGGTCAAGGGAACTAAATTCCCATAGAAAAAGAAAGGTTTTATTAATAATTGATAGAATCCATTTAGTAAACTATATAAGGTGGTACAGTCCAGCTGCCCTCAAAAAGGCTAAAATGTTTTCCTGTTTTACCTTAGTAAAAAGGTCATGCATACTGTCTGCAGTGTAGAAACCGTTGGCGCAGGGCCAAAAAATCAACGCAACTTAGTAAAATGTGTTTGAGTGTCAGTGGGGACTGACACCCAATACATTCAGGGGGAGGTTCCCCCTTGAGCAGAAAAGCATGTGTAAGCCACGAGTGGCCAATATGGCAGCGGCCAAGGACCACTTGGTCCCGCCGACCTCCCGCATGAGTCTGTGGTGGCTTTCCCACAGATGGTTCAATTTCTTTAAGTTTATTAATGTTTTCATCCCACTCATGTTGCCATTTGGATTTTATGTGGGTGGCTATTAGTGGTTTCAGATCAGAGTGAGGGATCAGACACGGTTCAAGATCACAGTTCAGGGCCTTCTTCGCAGCACGATCAGCTCGTTCGTTTCCTTGTATGCCGGCATGGCCAGGCACCCAGCACAGGTGGATATCATACCCATCCGTTGTCAGTCGGTTCATTTTATAAATGACCGTTGCTAGAATAGGGTGATTCGTTTTCAGTCCAGCAACAGCCAGGAGGCAAGAGAACGAATCACTGTATATAACATAGTTAGTGTGGTTGGATACCTCG
Organism: Branchipolynoe longqiensis; assembly: GCA_030323885.1. NCBI lineage: Eukaryota > Metazoa > Annelida > Polychaeta > Phyllodocida > Polynoidae > Branchipolynoe > Branchipolynoe longqiensis. The sequence goes on along the minus strand of CM059189.1, from coordinate 81,975,305 downwards.
ATACACTCCAAAGCGAGAAGGAGTGCTCGGGCTTCTGCAGTGAAAATCGAGCTCTGATCGGGCAAACGTACACCAAATCTTTCCCATCGGCAGACTGCCGCAGCAGCTACCCGGCTTTGGTCTTTCGAACCATCAGTGTATATGGAGAGGTGGTCTGCAAGCAGCCCAATATATGATTTCCTTGCGGAACCGTATACTATGGTTACGCAAGTTTTGAAGTGAAGACCAACTTGTGTTGATTCCTTACCATTCTTTATTTCATGCATAACCTATTAATCTGTAAGCTCTTTGTGAAGTGATAACCAACTTGTGTTGATTCCCTACCATGCTTTCTTTCATGCATAACCTATTAATCTGTAAGCCCTTTGTGAAGTGATAACCAACTTGGGTTGATTCCCTACCATGCTTTATTTCATGCATAGCTTATTAATCTGTAAGCTCTTTGTGAAGTGAAGACCAACTTGTGTTGATTCCTTACCATTCTTTATTTCATACATAACCTATTAATCTGTAAGCTCTTTGTGAAGTGATAACCAACTTGTGTTGATTCCCTACCATGCTTTATTTCATGCATGGCTTATTAATCTGTAAGCTCTTTGTGAAGGGAAGACCAACATGTGTTGATTCCCTACCATGCTTTATTCCATGCATGGCTTATTAATCTCGAAGCTCTTTGTGAACGGAAGACTGACCTGTGTTCATTCCTTGTCCTCCTTTCTTTCATGTATGCCGGACTACTGCCTTGACCTATATTGCCGCGCGGTAACCTCTGCTGACCTCTAGTCATCCGTGTACGCACCTTTCCTGCATGACCTCATGTACCTGTACCTGCTGACCTTGAACCGCACCCTGGAGGAGAGGGGCGACCCACGTGACGGCATTGGAATGTTGCAGACAGCCATTCACCAGACATTTGAAGGTGTGTAGTCTATCTGATCCATTTGTTGGTACATTCACTGATTAAAGTTGCATAGTCCGATGGTTTTGAGTTTCTGTCATTTCTCTGAGATAAATATATTAAATTGATTGCAAAAATCGACCTTACTTGAAATAAAGTCATGCTTATCCCACTCCCACATTCTCTGTATCTGTTAGCAATGACGGCAGAATGAGAGGAATACTGCCCATGTTTGACGGGGTTATATTTGAAGAGGTCTGTTCCAAAACGCAGTAAGAATAATGAGTTTGCAATGCCAATGCCAAGTTTGTACATCGTGTTTTGGAAAAAAACTCTTGATATATATAAAGAACTCTTCATATATACATATATATACATATGAAGAGCTCTTCATATATATATATGTATATGTGAGAACAATTCCAGGGCTCAAATGACAACGGAAACGCCCATAGTTCAGGTGGGGGCCGAAGGTGGCGCCACCAGTAGCAGTGTGTAGTATAGGAGGTGAATACATCGAGGATAATGGTTGGTAGGTAATAAAATAGAAGAATAATAATAATAATAATAATAATTCCCTTCCGCGCCTTATACTCACATAATGCTTATACATCACATATATAATATAACAAAAATTCCAGTGCGCGAGTGACAGTATATCATGCCACTGGTAGGGTTGGAGGTGGTGGCGCCACCTGGCCCAACTCTGAAAAGGGGTTACCCATAAAGTAGTATACAACATACGGGTGAGATTGTAGGGAACATTCCCTTTCGTGCCTTTATACTCGCATAATTTTTATACATCACATATAAAGAGCTCTTTTCCAAATCCTGATCTACGAATTTTGCATTGGTATTGCAAACTCATTTTTTTGGATTGGCTCTTATCACATTTTGGAAAAGAGCTCTTCATTTGTTTCTGTGTTCACCTGCAGGTATCACAGGGAAGGTAGTGATGGACAAGAACGCTGACCGAGAGCCTGACTACTGGTTGTGGTCTCTGACAGTCACCGGCCACTTTAAACCCTGGATGACCGTGTCTCCTACCTCACCCCTCGAACAGGTCACTGGTTTATTAGCATGATTAGTAAATCACCTCATTCTAATTAAGTCATCATATATGAATTTCCAAGAAATTGATATGTCACAGCCCACCAGCGGGACACCCAATGGAAGGTAACCATGCCAAAAGTAGCCAGATAACACACCACACAAGTACGTACAAGCCTATGATATGTAAATAGGAGTAGGCTAGTCTAGTAATAAGAGTAGAAAAAATAAATACATATATGCCAAGAAAATCCCCAAAAAATAACATAGGCTATTAACCATTCCAACCAATTATCTATCTGCTACTGAAATGCAGGCAATCAAATACCTTATCAGCAGCCACTGTGTGGTAAGATAACACCAACACTACAACTGGCCAGTATTGAAAACAAGTCTGGGTACCCGGGCTTATATGCTATGGACAGTATAAATACAGCCTCAATAAAAAAGAAATAAAAAAGAAATAAAAAAAGAAATGCCCCCCTAAAAATAAATTGCATTTATTCAATTATTATTTTCTTTGAACAATTCACCATACTTCTTTTTCCTTTTTAGTGATCATTTGTTTATTCCGCTCATAACGGTTAAGTGCATGCACTTGTTTTCATCACCGCTATTCCTAATCCATACGGATTGATTTCCTTTATCAATAATTTCTGTAAGCTGATTTGTGGTGTAAAATTGTGCAGTTCCCAATTTAAAATTATTTGTTGTTGTCTATATTTGTAATATGCTCAATCAATCAATAGTTCCATCCTCTAGTCCAGGGTTGGATGCAATGGTTCTCCACTTGTCCCGATGGTGTGCTGTTCTGATAGACTGTGAATAATTCAAGGCTGTCCACTGTGAAATATTTGTAAACCATGATGTTCTTGGTCTCCCTCTCCCTCTGCTGCCATTCACCTTCCCTTTCAACAATGTTGTTGTTGAAGATTAATACTGCCTATCATGGATAAGCCTGAATAGGCTTGTTTTCACCATTAGACAGTTTGTCGATAGAAAGCCCGAGCCTACACTTTTACCGACCCAAGGGATTTTTAACCTCCCACACCACATAGACATGGTATGAGAGCAACCGGCCTTTGATGCGCTGTAAGTTATGCACAGTGGTGGAAATCCAAATTGGCAGAGGTGGGGGCACAGGGAATCGAACCACTGACCTTCAGATTAGGAGTCCGACCTAGAAAAAAGTCAGACACTCTAACCACTCCGCCACAGAGAACACCACATGTACGGTATATTGAACTCTGATGAATGATGTGGCCAAAATAAATAAGTTTCTTTGTCTGTATACTGGCAAACAAGCGTTTCTTATTTTTAATTTTTCTGAGAACTTCTTTGTTGGTGATCTTCTTTGTCCATGATATTTTCATCATCCTTCGATAAGTCCACACCTCAAATGCTGCTAAATGTTTGTACATTTTCTTAGAGATACCCATGCCATTAGTCTTTTAATCTAGAGATTCTGGATTCTGGATTAGAACTCCCGACCTTACGCGCGGGAAACCTGCGCTCTACGGAATCAGCCACCCCTCCGGTGTTTGTTTAGGTAGCTTATCAATAAATGAATTAGTTGATATAGATTGCTTCTTCCCCAGTTTATTTAATAAACCCCGCCAGTTAAGCTGGGGCTATAGTAAAGAACAGGTCTGGGATGGGTACCAAACCCCACCTTCTGGCATGTAATCTAAAGCTGCGACCCGGTGTGCTGGGTCGCAGCTTCAGTCCTACCTGAGGGACCAGCGGAACTTGAAGTCTGCAGTCAGTACTACCTTAATGTTAATCTGTTAATTCCCATTAATTCCTATTAACTTATTAAAAAAACCCTCTAAGCTGACTTGGGTCATGTTGGTCGGCAACATGGGTAATTTGGGTGCGACAGGGAACCGCCTCCCCTACCTACCAACCCCTCCCACACGTAACTTGTATACTATGAGGTCTGTTCTCTTCTGATAGGGAATCAGCCACCATGGAAACTATTACTGTACCTTCAATTGGCATTAATATCATTCAACCGAGTAATTAGAAATGCCCTGTAGCGAGATGCAGTATGTGCCCGGTGTGTACATCACTTACTTGTCTTGTCGTTATCCTGACAGAGAATGGTGCCCCTCATCGCTGAGACCCCGTGGCTAACACCTGATGGGAGGCCACCCCCCGACTCGCCCACTTGTGGTTTTCTGAACGAGCTCTGCCCACCAAACATGACAGGTAAGGATATGAGTTAAGCCTGGTACACACCTCCCGTGTAGGATTCACGCGCTAAAACTCACTGCCCGACGCGACCCGACCCGACCCGACCCGACCCGATTCCCAACTAAAATTGAAAACGGGCAGACAATACACATATCCCGACTACTAAAGACTGGAGCGCTCACATATACCGTCCGTTTCACGACTGGTATCCACACACCTGGTGTCATTTGTCTGAACTACACCAGCATGAGCACCTCCTATGACACCCCTCTTCCATTCCCCTCTTCCGTTCCCCCCTCTTCCATCCCTCCTCTTCCATTCCCCCCTCTTCCATTCCTCCCTCTTCCATTTCCCCTCTTCCGTTCCCCCCTCAATGACTTAAAAATGTATACTTGTCGCTTCCTAGCCAGGCGCTCGGCATTATTAGGATAGGGCAAGGACTGGTGTGCTCAGTGTCAGGATAATGTGACTGAGTGGGATATCAGGTCATGGTGCTGGCAGCCTGGTCTCCCAGTGGGGCAGCACTATAACGTCACCATGAGTGCGCACTGTCACAAGTCGGTACCCGTCCTGATATGACCTTAGATGTTGCTAGGTCGTAAAACAACAACAAACAAATCAATGAGTACAGTTCAGAGGGAATGCATGTCGCTTAACTGAACAACAGTTGGCAGCACCATCTGCCCCCTTGTCGTGCGTGAATTACCCATGTTGCCAAAGCAACATGACCGATTCAAATGATTATTATTCACTTGCATTTCATGTCAGACCGGAATGCATTGCTTGGAGCTTCAGGCGCCTTCATCGTTTTACTAGTGACTGCTTACCTGGTCTACCTGCCGCTCCAGAAGTAGGTGTCCTTAAAGCTGCATAGTCTGATGAAGCATCACATTTTCAAAACCAAAACAAGTATCTCAATTTGACTGTACATATCTAACTTAAATACTGGTGCACTTGTTAAACATTTGGCACCACATAGAAGGGAATACTGAGGCAATTTAATATAACCTATTATTGCAGAAACTTATGGTGTCAGAGTTTTGGCAACCATGCCAAAACTAATTTTTGCTTGTTTGCACTCCAAATATCTCAAAAGTTAGCTATTTAAAATAAAAGTTAGTTCATGTGAAAGTAGGGTAGATTATAACGATTACCTTAATATGTTTATCTCAGAAAATGACAGAAACTCAAAATCCATCGGACTATGCAACTTTAATTCTCTGTCGTAATTCTAATCTCTGTCCCACACCCTGACTTACCCATGTTGCTGGCAAAACATGTATAATGTTGTAGATGAGGGATTTGCACAGAATTGATTGAGTTGCTTACAGGCATATGTGTGTGTAATGTGTTGCTATGGCTTTGTGTGTGTAAATTTGACTGCTTGTCCCCTGATTTCAAACCACAGACGGAAGCGGATTGAGGACGAGTTGAAGAGTATGATGTGGAGGATACGCTATGCCGACATTAAGCGTCTGGCTGGGGCTAACAGTATGAGTCAGGTCAGTATTAAGCCATTATTGCCGGATATGGAGTTTGGGGTCCGAGCAACTCTAGATCAGTATTGATCGCGACTATGCCTCGGTTTGATTCACATACATTCCAGAAGCTTGGAAGAGCCCAAACCCCATATTAGGAAGGTGAAACTGTTTGTTGGTGCTTAAAAAAGAGAGTTAAGTAAACGGCTGAATTTAGAAATCATGGATCAACACATTAAATGTACTTTAGTAAATAACCAAATTACCTAAATGTGATGTTGGACGGGCTAGTTCAATATTAATTCACATTTTGTTTGGAGAATATTATCTTGTATATTTAAATATGCTAATATTATTACCAAGGGTGTCGCATTGTTGGGTTAGTTCCATGAGTACTCACTAACGGGAAATAGCGCTTGCTTTGGTCCGGCACCCTCTTGCGGTACACCCGGGGGTGTTGGTGTTGGTGTTGGTGTTGGTGTTGGTGTTGGTGGGGGTGTTGGTGTTGGTGGGGGTGTTGGTGTGGGTGTTGGTGGGGGTGTTGGTGGGGGTGTTGGTGGGGGTGTTGGTGGGGGTGTTGGTGGGGGTGTTGGTGGGGGTGTTGGTGGGGTTGTTGGTGGGGGTGTTGGTGGGGGTGTTGGTGGGAGTGTTGGTGGGGGTGTTGGTGGGGGGTGTTGGTGGGGGTGTTGGTGGGGGTGTTGGTGGGAGTGTTGGTGGGGGTGTTGGTGGGGTTGTTGGTGGGGGTGGTGGTGGGGTGTTGGTGGTGGTTGGTGGTGGTGGTGGTGGGCGGGGGCACACCACCTACCCCTACTGCAGCTGCTGTAGCCGCCTCCACCTCCCTTTCCACACCACTTGCCCGATAATACATTGGTTTGCATTTCTCTCACTAGATGTCTCTAGCGCTAAGCTTGAAGTCCATGATGTCCGGCGATGCTGGTGAGATTAATATTAACAGGACCCACCAGGTGGCAGTATATAGTGGCGAGAATGTGATGTTGGAGAAACTGAGCCTGGCTCGTGTGACGCTGCTCAGAGAAGATCATCTGGAGCTTAATGTGGTCAGTTTGAAGTCTGCAATGTCATACATCATGCACGACACAAGCCTCGAGCGACATTTCATAGCTAGTCCCGATCACAATATTAACAATGAGTTGAATTATCAAGGCCGATCCAGTGACAATCCAATACTAGTTAAGCTAGTGACATCTATCGGCCAATATTCTCAACAAATATAAATAATTCCTTCAAATAAGTAAGCGTATTCACAATAATGTAATAAGAGGTGTCTTCTAAAGTATCTTACCTGACATATTATCGATTGGCAGCTCTTTTTCCCAAGTAATTTGCTAATAAAGTCAATTAAATGTGGAGGCCCCTGTTTAGGGATTCACTGTACAAATAGATGGCGCTTCATCGATCCAGACTTCCACTTGGGGAAAGTACCCGAATAAAGTAGTTCCAGATTCTGCCGATAGATGTCACTAGCTTAACTGGCGGGCGATGTATTAAAGTTGTATAGTCCGATGAAAACATACATTTTTCAAAACCAAAACACTTCTCTAGATTTGATTCTGATTGTATACGCCGTGAGACATAAGTAATACCAGCAATGCAATTTATTTGGTTCCTAATCTGAAGATATTATTATATGTAACACATCAGTGTCCATATATACAATTATAAATGCTGCTTCCAAGCCTGGCAATCGGCATTACTAGGATAGGGCAAGGAACAGTGGAATGAGGAAGACCAATGGTCCATTATTAAAATTGTCCTTGCTTAATCAACTAATGTACCTCCACCCCCCCCCCTCTCCCCTCCCCCACCCCCCCCCACAAATGCCATTGCTTAATGAATGCAACAACAACCAACAAAAAAGCAAACCAAAATGCACTCTCGACTGATCACTTACTTACACTCTGACAGATGCGGCAACTGAGTCATGAGAATTTGAACCGCTTTGTGGGTTTCTGCATTGACGACCCCCACATCCTGGTGGCCATGGGGTTCTGCTCCCGAGGTTCTCTGCAGGACATCCTGGGAAATGAAGACATCAGCCTCGACATGGTCTTCAAAGGTTCCCTCAGCATGGATCTATGCAAGGTCCGTACACTGGGGGCAGGGTCCTCAAAGCCATTCAATATCATATTTTTTATCTATTGTATCACTTTACAAAATCATGGAATTTTGACTATTATTGATTAAGTCTTGATAAAGTCGGAAAATCATGAATCTTTTGCTTTCTATATAATCTATTAAAATGTAGATTTCTTTTAACGACTGATTAGTTGACCCGATGCACACATGTATACAGCATCCCTGTCCCTACAACATGACCTTAGATGTTGCCAGGCTGTAAAACTCCAACAACGAACCAACATTCTAATACTTGAACTATTAGAAGTATTGATATGTTCTGACACCAGCCAATCAGGATCGATGTTGCATATAGTTTGAACAGTGTTGGGGGAGGCTGTTGGATACTGACCTGTATTAACTATGTCAGTGATGGAATTGACATTAAGTGCATAAAGTAACTACAGTACACCATACATTAGGTAAATCTTATATTTTGGACGAAAATGTCCGTGGTAGATGAATGAGGTTCACAGCAGATTTCCACGAAAGATTTCCACAACAGATTTCCACAGCAGACTTGTTCAACAGATTTCCACAACAAATGTCCACAGCAGATTTTCACAACAAATTTTCACAACAAATTTCCGTGACAGATTTCCATGACAGATTTCCACAACAGATTTCCACAACATCAAATTTCCTAAATAGATTTCCACAACAAATTTCAGTAACAGATAATGCAAGCCTCCGATGTACAACATTTCTGTGTGTACAAAATTAGTTTTATTTTTTCACTTCCAACATTTCCAAAGTTTTTCATTCATAATAAAAGTGACTCCAAACTAATATAACATATATTACAACGATCAATTTAATATATTTATTGTTTAAATATGGCAGAAGCTCAACAGCCATTGGACTGTGCAACTTAATGACCGGCACACACCTCCCATATGGAACCTAAAACTGCCCGTTTCGCGACTAAGTTTGAGTTTTCGGCGGTTTCAGTCTTTAGGTGTGTGACCCCCTAACACACCTAAGCCTTCCGATTCATGACTTAAAACTCAGTTTTAGGGCTTAAGACTGAAATCTTATAAGATTAAAAAAATGAATCTGGCCGTTCGAGTAACGGTATATATGTGAGCGCCCCAGTCTTTTGCAGTCGGTATATGTGTGTTGTCCCTGTGTTCAGTTTTAGTCGGGAAACGGGACGGGTCAGGTTGTGACGGGTCGCGTCAGGCAGTCAGTTTTAGCGCATGAATCGTATACGGGAGGTGTGTACCAGGCTTTAGGCTGTGCATCCATAGACTGTTCCCTTGTGGCGTGTTCCCTTGTTCCATGTTCGCTTGTGACCTTGTGATGCGCCACCCAGACAATGAACCTGTGTTTTGCTTAGTGGCCATTTCCATAGGTTGGACCCAGGGACCGTATGGCATTGTGCATGGCACATGTGACGTACTGACCGGAAACATAGAGAATGAATATGTTAACTGTCCGTGTGACACATCACAAGGTCACAAGCAAACACACAACAAGGGAACATGCCACAAGGGAACAGGCCATGGATACATGGCCATATACATCTCATGCTGTCACCAGCTCGGGTTGTTCCCTAGTTATCCGCACTGTCCTCCTGCAGGCGATGCTCTATGTGCACAACTCCAACCTGCGTTTCCATGGCAACCTGTCGTCGGATTGTTGCCTGGTTGACAACCGGTGGATCCTGAAGGTTTCCGGGTACGGGCTGAGACGAATCCGTCACGTAGCCGGGCAGCAGGGTGCCGAGGAGGGCGAATACTGCAGATACAGAGGTGAGGCCGACAGTCTCAGCACTTCACTTAAAGGCCTCAGTCACACTATGACTTGTGTTCACTTTGCGATCACTTTGCGACCACTTTACGAAGAAAATCTGGGGCTTTACCTCCTTGCGACTTCCTTGCGACCAAAGCAAACAAAACAAGGGTCGCCGACCGGGCGCCGATCATTGGTTGCCGATCGATCGCCCACCAGTTGCCGACTGATCGCCGACCGGTCCCGACCGGTCTCAGCCCGGTCGCCGACTTGGATGATAGGTCTATGTGACCAGTGGTTCTCAGGGTTTTCTCTCTTGTGGCCTGTTGCTTGGAGGGTCTACATCATTCATCATGGCTGTGTTCAGCGAGCAGTCGCCGAGCGGTCACAACGGTGTTATGTAATACCCCTGTCACACTACAGCTTGCGACCACTTTGCGACCACCTTAGACCAAAGAACCCACACTCAACAGTGATGCCCAGACATTGGGAACCATTGTTTTGGTAGCAAGGACGTCATGGGTGAGTGTGGCTTCTTTGGTCTAAGGTGGTTGCAGAGTGGTCGCAAGCTGTAGTGTGACTGGGGTATTTGGGGCTTAGCTGAGGGGTCGGTGACCAGTCGCTGACCAATCGCTGACTAGTCATCGACCAAAATGTACCCACTGAGTGTGTGACCGGTCGGCGACAGTTCAGTGACCGCTTGGCAATGAGTCGATGACCGGTCACAAGTGTTGAAAATGGCTTTGGTCGCAAGGTGGTTTTTGGTACAATCAGCTGCAACCACCTTACGACCAAAATGATGCAACATGGTCGGCGGCACAGGAAGCCTGCGCTCTACCGATTCGGCTACCGCGTCCGGTACACATTACAATGAAGATTAACTTAGATTTCTTTTTAATCCACCATGTATTACTTTGACTTTGAAATCACCCTTCAGAATAAGAAATGTTTTACTTTGACCTTGAGACATGTTCTGGAAGGCTCCTGAGTTTCTGCACACCGCTGACGGTGACTCGACGCGCCCTCTGGAGGGAGACAAGGCAGGCGACGTGTTCAGCTACGGCATCATTCTGTATGAGATATTCTCCAGAAACATGCCATATGCAGACCAATGCATGGAACCTAAGGGTAAGCACGGGTGGTAGGTCGGCCCTAACCAACATGACCCAGGCTAATATGTATGTAGGAGGCTCCTTTTCCCCTTTTCCATTCCCCCAATACATTCTAATGGGCCTGTCACATTACGACGCTTCTCGTCAGCGCGCTGCCAACGTGCAAAATCACTTTTAATCATCGAGACACGTTAAACTTTTCAGCGTCAGCGTAACGTATTGGTATAACGTTGTGAGAAAAAAAACTTAAAAGTTTGGCACACTGTCCTGATATGACCTTAGATGTTGCTAGGATGTAAAACAACAACAAACAAACAAAGCAACAGTTTGGCGCAACGAGCCGCACACGCGCACTGTGTGCCTAGCATTCGCATCACGTTATTCCAGCGCATTTAACATATCTCGACGCACCCCTAACATTATGGCGACGCACATTGGCGGCGCGCTGGTGAGAAATGTTGTAATGTGACAGGCCCATTAGCACCCGCGCGTTATCGCATGTCGAAAGTTTTGTGCAAGCACAAAACTTCGCCGATACCCTGACGCGCATCGCTGACCGTTGTCGTCCATCAACGAATACCAAAGCGTGCCTAACATGCGCCTAACGCTTCCTGACATATCCCGATGTTCCCCCAAAAAATCACATACTTCGATGCGCGTTGGCGAGAAGCGTCATTATGTGACAGCACCATAAGCATATTAAAGTAATTTCTGACGAATTACTTTCAAATATATTTGATTTAAATACCAACTTATTATTCTTTTGCATCGCCTAAGAAATTCTATCCGATAAACAAAAGTACCATGCAACGTTTTAATTCAACCATTCTGAATACAGTCCTTCATTAAAAAAAAACAATTCTTTGTGGGAGATCGGGATTTCGAATCCCGGTCGAGTCAATCCAATGACGTACAAATTTATACCTGTCGCTTCCTAGACGAGTGAGAACTCGTCATTAATAGAATAGGGCAAGGACTGGCTCGCTCAGTATCAGAATAATGTGACTGAGTGGGATATTGGGTCATGGTGCTGGTGGCCTGATTTCCCAGTGGGGCAGCACCATGAAATCGCCATGCGTGCACACTGTCACAAGTCGGTACCCGTCCTGATATGACCTTTGGTGTTGCCAGGTCGTAAAGTAAAATTCCAACAACCAACCAACCGTCTGGTCTTGTGCTATCAGACTTGAAGTGAGAACAATCTAACTGACCCAGATGCACCTTGCTGTTATTAGAAATTGTGGCTTGTCTCAAGAATCAAAGCAAGGTTCCCCTGCGGCCAAAAATAGAATCAAATGATGGACAGGCAGTGGACAAGCGACTCATGGATCTCATGGAGAAGTGTTGGAGTGAGGTATCTGAGCAGCGACCAGACTTCAGGGACATTAAGCGAACACTGGTGAATCTCAACAAGGGGAAGTAAGCATTACTGATATAACATTACTGATATAACATTACTGATATAAATATCAGTTTGCACACTAGTGAATCTCAACAAGGGGAAGTAAGCATTATTGATATAACATTACTGATATAACATTACTGATATAAATATCAGCTTGAAGACAGCTGAATCTCAACAAGGGGAAGTAAACATTACTGATATAACATTGCTAATATAACATTACTGATATAAATATCCGCTTGAACACAGGTGAATCTCAACAAGGGGAAGTAAACATTACTGATATAACATTACTGATATAAATATTAGCTTGCACACAGGTGAATCTCAACAAGGGGAAGTAAACATTACTGATATAACATTACTGATATAACATTACTGATATAAATATCAGCTTGAAGACAGCTGAATCTCAACAAGGGGAAGTAAACATTACTGATATAACATTACTGATATAACATTACTGATATAAATATCAGCTTGCACATAGGTGAATCTCAACAAGGGGAAGTAAGCATTACTGATATAGCATTACTGATATAAATATCAGCTTGCACACAGCTGAATCTCAGCAAGGGGAAGTAAGCATTACTGATATAACATTACTGATATAAATATCAGCTTGCACACAGGTGAATCTCAACAAAGGGAAGTAAACATTACTGATATAACATTACTGATATAAATATCAGCTTGCACACAGCTGAATCTCAACAAGGGGAAGTAAACATTACTGATATAACATTACTGATATAAATATCAGCTTGCACACAGCTGAATCTCAACAAGGGGAAGTAAGCATTACTGATATAACATTAGTGATATAAATATCAGCTTGTGCACAGCTGAATCTCAACAAAGGGAAGAAAACATTACTGATATAACATTACTGATATAAATATCAGCTTGCACACAGCTGAATCTCAACAAGGGGAAGTAAGCATTACTGATATAACATTAGTGATATAAATATCAGCTTGTACACAGCTGAATCTCAACAAAGAGAAGAAAACATTACTGATATAACATTACTGATATAGATATCAGCTTGCACACAGCTGAATCTCAACAAGGGGAAGTAAGCATTACTGATATAACATTAGTGATATAACATTACTGATATAAATATCAGCTTGCACACAGGTGACTCTCAACAAGGGGAAGTAAACATTATTGGTAAAACATTACTGATATAACATTACTGATATAAATATCAGCTTGCACACAGCTGAATCTCAACAAGGGGAAGTAAACATTACTGATATATCATTACTGATATAAATATCAGCTTGCACACAGGTGAATCTCAACAAGGGGAAGTAAACATTACTGCTATAACATTACTGATATAACATTACTGATATAAATATAAGCTTGTATCTACAATGATCATGTGGACATAAATATCTTTTTAGTATTATTGTAATTATTATATTAAGCCACCAGGGTCATTACCAGCAACTCGCACATTTATTTAAACATTCACAATCCGATAAAGCCTCAAATTGTCGAAAACAAAGCACTTGCCCACACAGTTATTCTTAATATCCTACTGGGATTCTGGTGTAATCATTAAACATTACTGCTGCAGGCAATATTTGATCATAAGATATTATTACACTTGTACAGCAAGACATTTATTCTCAATTTACTTTGACATTTTCGAAGGAAAATCAACATAATGGACAACATGCTTGACATGATGGAGAAGTATGCCAATAACCTGGAGGATATTGTAAAGGAGCGAACAAAGGACTTGGTAGAGGAGAAAAAGAAAACAGACATGCTGCTTTATAGCATGTTACCAAGGTGACCACATACTTATCTAATGAACCTTCACGAAAGCTTGGTGAGGTGGACAATGTATTTCGGTAGCCGAATCGGTAGAGTGCAGGCTTCTCTAAAAAATTTAATTAAAACTCATGTATTTATATAGTGTAGTATGTGTCTTCAGTGACCCATGTAATTAGTAAACTCGAGCCGTGTGTGGATACTGTTTTCAATGTACAGATTCTCTTTATTTCATTTGATTTCTCATCCAATAAGAGGACACTTGTTATGTCGGGACAACATTGTTCTGGATGCAGAGTTGTTCATTGAAGAAGGGTACTAACCACATATATATATATATATATATATATATATATATATATATATATATATATATATATATATACAGTGTAACCCCGTTAAACCAAACTTGAAGGGACCCTAGAAATTTGTTTGGATTAACCGATCATTGGTTTAACCAAGCTTTGACTTTGACTTGGCTTTGGCAAAAACGAGGGTGCATTATGCATGTACAATGTATCTGGACACTATGATTATTGTTTTTTTTATGTATATACAGTTTAACCCATTAAACCAACCTCGGTTAAATCAAACGATCGGTTAATCCAAACTTTTTTCGGCGACCTGGCAAAATACTACCATTTATCATATAAAAAAGTCTCAGATGACCTTAAAACCACATGAAAGTTTGGTTTAACTGTTCCGGAAGTGGCCTAGGGCCGACAATTTTGTTTGGATTAACCGATACTTTGGATTAACCGACTTTGGTTTAACCAACTTTTTTATATGATAAATGGTAGTATTTTGTCGGGCCGCCGTAGAAAGTTTGGATTAACCGATCGTTTATATATATATATATATACATTTTGTTGTTTTATATTAGTTGATTAAGCAGTAGAAATTTCAATCGTGGACAATTGGTCTTCCTCAATCCACTGGCACTAGTATTAATGCCGAGCGCCAGGATAGGTAGCGACAAGTATATATTTCTATGTCATTGGTTTGACTCGTCCAGGGTTCGAACCCGGGAGTTCGAATACCGCGACCTACCAACACGGGAGGCGGACGCTCAACTCATTCGGCCATCGCCTTTTATTATATATATATATATATATATATATATATATATATAGTAAGTATTAAGATGTGAAAAGCTTTTTCTATCTGTAATTTAGAAGCATCGCGGATAGGCTTAAGAGTGGAACGAAGGTAGAGCCAGAAAAGTTTGATGAAGTGACCATCTTCTTCTCGGATATCGTTGGTTTCACGGCGCTGTCATCAGAGAGCACACCTTTTGAGGTTGTCAATCTCCTCAATGCCCTCTACACTACATTCGATGCTATCATTGCTGAGCATGATGTCTACAAGGTAGGATATCTAGGCAATCTGGGTAACCATGGTAACCAGGGAGCCTAGATAGACCACTGGAGTGGGATGCTCCTCTAGGCAGGAATGCCCATCTCCAGTCCTGATGTTCGCGTTTGTTTTGTGATATCTCGATCTCACTGGTGCTGTGACCAGGATTCAGTTCAGGGTGAGCTCTGTGTGGAGTTGAACCTGCCCTGTGAATGTAACAGAAGAGCGCCACCTGGATATTTGTAACCGGAAGTATGATACAAATATAGTGACTTCCACTCACTTCCCCAGTTGAATTGCCACATATTTACAGGTAGGACTGGGAAGGTTGGTTGCACCAGGAAGGTTGTGGATGCTCTCCCCAGAATGGTAGAAATGTGGGTTCGAAACCCGCTCTATGCATGCTGTTCCTATTTGTTTGCAACACCCCCAGAACACTACTTTAGAGATATAAGTCTATATTTAGGTAATCAAGCCCTTCAAAGTATTGTTTGAAGAGTTCAGGCACAAAACCCCGTAAACGCCAATCCAAAGATTTAATTAAATTTAAAAAATGTACATGAAGGTAATTCTCACTAATTCCACTTTGCTTGTAATGAAAAGGTTATGGAGCAATGAACAAAAAAAATGGGAATTTAAAAATAATGTTATGGTTGGATGTTACACGGTTAATTTAAACAGCTTTCTCAATTTGTATAACATAGTAATCAAAAAATGAAAATATTTTTTTCAACGTTGACATATTCAAAAAATGTA
This sequence comes from Branchipolynoe longqiensis, assembly GCA_030323885.1. Taxonomy (NCBI): domain Eukaryota; kingdom Metazoa; phylum Annelida; class Polychaeta; order Phyllodocida; family Polynoidae; genus Branchipolynoe; species Branchipolynoe longqiensis. The sequence continues at coordinate 81,959,393 of CM059189.1, read as the reverse complement.
AACGTATGCATGAACATGGACTCAGCTATTGTTTGAAATGTTTTCTATTATTTTGAATGTTTTTTACTTTTGGTTTCCATGTCACAAAAGTGGTACACAGTTTCTGAGAACTACCTACATTTTTAACTAACAATAATGCTTTGTCGCAGGTGGAGACGATTGGTGATGCCTACATGGTGGTATCAGGCCTCCCGATTAGAAACGGCAACCAACACGCTGGGGCAGTTGGCAGTATGGCGTTGGATCTGCTGTCAGCGACAGTTTCCTTTGAGGTCCCTCACCGTCCTGGTATGCGACTGAGACTGCGGATTGGACTTCACTCGGGCACCTGTGTGGCAGGTAAAAACGCTTTAAAATTTTATTTTTAGCCATATTTTATGGCAAAATAAAATTCTAGTAAAAAGAATTCTAAGTTGTTACATTCGTTGATAGGTAAAACTCAGGTAAAAAAAGCTTAATTTAAACAAAAATTGTAACCATATTTTATGGCTAAATCAAATTAAAATAAACTAATTCTAAATTGTTACAGTCGTTGATAGGTAAAACGCAGGTAAAACACTCTAAAATGTTGTTTTTTTAAACCCTATTTATGGCAAAATAAAAAATAAATATTAAAAAAATAAATTGTTGCATTTGTTGATTAAGCAAGGAGGAAATTTCAATCTCAGACAATTGGTTTTTGCTCATGCACCTACTCTGAATCCTATCCTAGTAATGCCGAACATAACACTAAGTAGTGCCAAGTATACATTTTTTAAGTCCTTGGTTTGATTCAGTTACGGTTTGAACGCGTAGTTAGAATCCCATGATCTGCCACATGGGGAATGAGAGCCCAACCCCTTCAGCTATCCATTTGACAATCAAACAATAATGTACATACTATCGATGAAGACTCGCCATTTTCCTAATTAAAACACAATTCTAGAGCAACTGGATAGCTTTATGCTAGTCAAAAACATGTCTATCCAAAGTACTATCGGTAAATTGTTGTTGTTATCTAGGAGTGGTTGGCTTAACCATGCCCCGTTACTGCTTGTTTGGTGACACAGTCAACACAGCCTCACGTATGGAGTCAAATGGAAAAGGTAGATTCAATGTTGTTATGTCATTATATTGAGTACTAAAGCCCCGTTCACACAGCACAACTTTAGGCCGAACTAGATAAGGCGAACTAGATGAGGCGAACTAAGCGTGAAAGTGTGTCGTATCCACACATCCAGTGCTTGGGGCGGTTTAAGCCGGAAATCGATATCTGCACATGAGCAAGTCCATACTAACCAGCGCCACTTTCGGTTAGTCGACGTCGACACGAGAGAGTGTGGGTTCGACCTAGATATGTATAGACTGAGTCGTATTGTTTTGGAACGGTCAAAACTTCTGCTGGTCAGTGAAAACCTATAAATAAATGATGAAAAAAATATCTGTGCACAGCTAGCGGTTTCATAGACCAAATTATATATGTGCTTTTGATCGACCAGAAAAACAACAAACTCAGGTCTCGACTGCGCATGCGTGTCATGAGCTTAAGCCGCCTCAACTAATCCGCTATCGTCCACACAAGCAAGATGGGCCGACTTAAGCTAGTTCGCTTCATATATACTACCTCGCGACATGGTTTACTTGAAGCAAACTAGATGAGGTGACTGAGGCTTAAGTCGCCTCAGCGTAGTGTCCACACGGGCAATGTGAGTCGACTTAGATGAGGCGAACTACTTGAAGCGACTTAAGGCCCGTGTGTGAACGGGGCTATAGGCTATCTTTGCTTCCTATCCAGGGACTTTGTGGGCAATCTCTATGTGTGATCTTAGATTCTTGTAACGCAGCATTGAATAATGTAATATATATAAGCTACTATTTATATGTTTTATTAATAGTATTACTAATATTTATGATCATAATTGAACAACGTGAACACAAACAATATTGTATATGTTTGGAATTTTAATGAACAATAAAAAATGACAGTTCAGACAGCTGGAGTATAATGAGAGAGAAGGCCCCAAGATACTTAACCCTACAGCTCTTAGTCTCTTATTGCGGGGTGTGTGAGGTGGCAGAATATTGTTGATCAGTCGCCATCCACCACCAAGTCGAAGTGGCCGAGTTCTCAGGTTTGCGGGCCTTATATAGTCCTTGGTAAATTATTCGCCAGGCGTCATAATGTTATTAGACGTCATTGTCTCGTAGATCGGGCATAAATCAAGTCCGGCTGCTTCTGACGTTGTATCTGATTAACCTAGGCAAATTCGAGCTAGCTATCGCTGTGGTTACTCGGCGTTAGTTCCAAAAGACCCGCTAGTCGGCGTATGTGTGAACTACAATGATTAGTGTTAGAATTTTACAGAAGGTGGTGCCATCCGCCATGGAGAAATGCATATATATGGTTCACCTTGTTCAATTACCCATGTTGTAACCAACATGGACAATACTTCTTTTTAAATTTATTATTATTAATACTGTACAATAATATTACATATCAAAATGTAATTGATCTCAAATGCCGAACATAAGACTAAGTTGTGTCTTAGAAAAGTTAGCATCCACATTCCCAATTTTTATAATTAAACAACATTATCTTGTATTACTCCATTTTCATGGAATGTAACATAACCCTGTAATACCCCAGTCACACGAGGGCTGCGTTCGCTAACGATCGATTCGCGACGTCAAAATCTCCTCCTTGCGCCCTCCTTACGCCCTTATTGAGTCCTGCCGCCGCCAAATCACCAACCACCCGGCGCCCATTTCGGAAATTTTGGGCGCAAGGAGGTTGCTGCTGTTGCACGTGCAACCTCCTTGCGCCCTGTTCCGGCGGCGCCATTAAAAATGATTGGCGCCCTGGCGCCGCCCTGGCGCCGCCCTGGCGCCGCCCTGGCGCCGCCCTGGCGCCGCCCTGGCGCCGCCCTGGCGCCGCCCTGGCGCCGCCCTGGCGCCGCCCTGGCGCCGCCCTGGCGCCGCCCTGGCGCCGCCCTGGCGCCGCCCTGGCGCCGCCCTGGCGCCGCCCTGGCGCCGCCCTGGGTTGGCGAATTGCCATTGGATGCTGCAGTCACCATGTGGTCGGCGCCGACCTGGCGCCGACCTGGCGCCGACATGGCGCCGACATGGCGCCGACATGGCGCCTACAACGTATTTGATTCACTGTATCGAATGGAACCCTGGCTGGTTGGCGTCCTTTTAGGCGTAGGGAGGTTGGCGGCGAACGCTGCCTCTCGTGTGACTGGGGTATTAGGGTGTGAATACGCCAAGATGGTTATCCAAAATATACTACCTTGTTACAGCTCTCAAGATTCATATCAGTCAAGAATGTAAGCAATGCCTTGAAGCCCTGGAAGGCTACCATATTCTGGTGAGAGGACAGATTGAAATGAAGGTAGGTTATCCAAAATATTTTAGGAAGGCTCAAGCATCAGTAAGCTTGAAAGAACCCTCCACCTGGTGGGCTTTGGTAGAACTAGTAAGCTTGGGGAAATCCTTGAGCTGGTGGGCTTTGGTAGAACTAGTAAACTTGGGGGAAAGTATCCACCTGGTGGGCTTTGGTAGAACTAGTAAGATTGGGGGAATCCTTCACCTGGTGGGCTTTGACAGAACTAAACCATCTTAATTTACTAATATATTCTATGTGGCTGCGGAGATACCTGTCTACAAAGTAATGTATATGACGGGAAGACCAATGCCTTGACACTGTAAATATGTACATTCTGATGAATAAATTGTTTAACACCCCCCCCCCCCACCACCACCACAAAAGACAAGCTATCAGTTGCTATTGGAAATATAGGTGTTCGCTGAAATTTGAACCCTATTACATTATAATGCCTATGACGATGGGCATGGCATTTTAAGGTGAACAGGGTACTTTCTGTATGACTACTTCAACACTGTGTTATTGGGCTCTTTCAGGGCAAGGGTCTGCAGACGACCTACTGGTTAGTTGGTAGAGATGGCTATAACAAACCTCTACCATCGACAGAAATTGAGATGTAAGAATATGCGAAGCTACAGCCAGCCACATACATTTTCCTACCTTTTCAGAAGAAAAGGCAGATATTAATGCATTCTATTGACTGTGTATTGTCATCATGTGTGTAACCTTTATTCTCAAGAATTGTATTTGTAATCGCAATGTGAAGATCTCTTACTACATTGTGGGGTTGTTGTGAACTGAAGTGTGAAGACACCAGATTATTATCTTTAGAAGAACTATTCGATAAGCCATGGTTTTCTCTCTAGAGTGTTCAACATGAATGAGGAGTGACATTCTGATGTTGCTATGACTACAGGATGAGACACCAAAGGAGGAAGCTATGGATCTGTATTTCAGTGTTGCCCGTATTTCAAACATACACTTCTGTAATAATCATGGGGCACCAATAATGGTTGCGTTAGCCGTTGATATTCGACGTTACTTAAAACTAAAGTAATGGATCCCAGGAATATTTATATTGCGAGACTGGTACATTATAACAATTATTTCAAATTATTTTTTACAATTTTATTCCAAAATTGTTTCTTGTATCCAAACATATATTATCTCTTCTCATAGTACACAGGTTCCACATTTAAACAATCTAGATGCTAAATGATCTGTTAACCCTATTTATGTCGATATTGCCTATGTATTTGCCTATTTATCTTTTTCAAAACATTTGCATATTAATAGATCTTTTGCATAAGAGAGATTTAACAACAAAAATAGCCACAAAGTTGTGATTCTTGCTTTGAATTGTGTCTTTGTTGCCAGTGTTTTGAGTAAGCCTAGATACACATTGCAGCGCACATAGTTTTTTTGGAAATAAATCTTTGCATCATATTTATTCAACTTCAACATTGGCTTTGTTATTTCTTAGCTGTAACACTAACGGACCATTTCCGGCACTAACCTGCCATCTGACGGCAGTGTCAAGAACTTGTGTTGTGGGGAGGACATTACAGCTAGTAGTTTCTTAAGCAGAGCAGAGCGAATCACAAATGATTGATTGTAGATCATTTATTGTTGTCTCGGTAGCAAGTCCATATTCCCAGTGAAGAATTAATTACATTTATTGTCATTTTTGTTGATGACATTTACATGACTAAATTTGTTTAATTACACGAAAATCTGAAATGGTCAGATTTGTGCCAAATAATAGCAACAATTATTTCTAATGCAATTTTGAAGTGGCTAAATTTGTGTTAAATGACAGCAAAATTCAATGTGCAAAATAGTCAACTTCTTCTTAGGAACTCTAACATTAGTTGTTGCTTTACATTGGTAAATAGATCTTGGATGCTATTTACAAATATTAAAACATTGTTGGCACAAGGCCATATAATCTTTACACTTGAGCAATATGTGTCTGAGTGTCAATGGACCCTGACACTCAGATATGGTTCTACCTTGAGTAAAAATGCATTTGTCATCCAAGCTGCTAATGTGGCATCGAGTGAGGACTACTTGGTAAAACCCCAGTCACACCTACCCGGATCAGGGGCTGGACGAGCCCCGGACCGTCATCTGGCGTGGTCCATAGCGATCCCGCGTGATCGGTGGCTCATCCGTGGCTCGTCCTTGGTGATCCTTGGTGATCCATGGCTGGTCCGGCCTCGTCCGGGGCCGACCCGGATGTTTTAAAATGTTTAAAACATCCGGGGTGGTTTGGGGCATTTTGCGATCTGGTCTCGATCCGGCATCGTTCGGAATGATCAGGGGGTAATCCCGGGGTGGTCCGGGTAGTCTGGGGGTGCTCCAGGGGTAGTCTGTGTACCGTCCGGGGCCACGGTTTAACCCGGACCAGCCCCAGACTAGCCCGGACTAGCACCGACATAGCTACGGCCCACTCCCAGACTGCCCGGATAAGACCCGGACAAGCCGGATGAGCACGGATTAGCCACGGATTAGCCACAGATCGCCACGGATAGCCCGGTTTAATACAGATCAGTCCAGGATGAGCCCGTTTTTGTATATATATATATATAGCAGGAGCAAGTCCACTTCAAGTGCGGCACTACTCCGTGGACACACCAGGTATTCCGGGGGTTGTCCGGCTCAGACCGGGGCGATCCGTCCTCTGGTCAGGGGCTAGTCTGTGGCTCGTCCGGGTAGGTGTGTCCGAGAGGCCAAAAACGGCCAAAATAGCGATTTTATCTGGGGCTGTCCGGGACAGTCCGGGCGACTGGTCCGGGGGTGGTGTGGCTAAAAATCCGAGGCTCGTCCGGGTAGGTCTGACTGGTGCTTATGCTGGGTCCCAGCATGATGTTGTGGATGTTCTTCAATTCATGAGGTGATGATATGCAACTTATTATTTGGAAGCTCATCCCATTCATGTTGCCATTTTGATCTGATATACTTGAGAATTGGTGGCGGGATCAGACACAGTGCAACAACAGTGACTCACAAATGAGGTTTCCACAAGCTAGTCTCTCAAGACAAGAGTCCCAATTCATTGCTACAATCCGCCTATTACAAAGCTCCAAAAAGCACCACGTCATCGTCATCAACCAATCAGCATCAGGTTCATAGCGCACGTGACCAGTTATTCATGAGGATTCACCCATTAGCATACATTGGTGACTGTCTGCAGATTTCCGCCGACCCAAATTACCATTATCTAGTGTACCAGGATAACACCTGACATGCTGGATAATTATATCAGACACTTCTATTAACACTGCTAGCCTCCCCCCGTTCTCTGTAGAGACATCATATCATCACCCACAATGTAGTTTCTCACTTCAGCAACCAATGTCTGACTTGGGTATCATTCATCAACATGCAAATGAATATATACACATCACCAGTAATATATATTCGTCTACAGGAATGCCGGGAAGACCCACAACCACACAGAAGAGAGATAGAAAAAGAGAGAGGAGGGGGAGGAGAGAAAGAGAGAGAGGAGAGAACGAGATCGAGAGAGTAAAAGAGAGAGAGAGGAGAGAAAGAGAAGAGAGACAGTGAGAGAGAAGGAGAGAACGAAAGAGGGTAGAGAGGAGTGAAAGAGAGAGGAGAGAGGGGGAGATTATCAGTCTGGTGTTCTGGCCGACTGCCCATTTGAATATTCATGCCAAGTGTATGTGGCTGTGACATAATTTGCACCGATGAAAGATCTCCACGATTTCAAGAATTTCTGCGATTTAAAAAATATTTACCGATTGACATTAAACAAAATGCCAAGGAATCTGGATGTATATTACAATAATTGGGTTTGAATTTCCATTCTTATATGACCTTAGATGTTGGTAGAACAGAAAACCCAAGCAAGAACGAGTTAGATATGGGTGATAAAATAGGCACAACTAGGAAAGTTGAAACCTGACTTCCAACATTTTTCCGCGATTCCTTGACAGTGCTAATCCAATGGGGGAAAATCTGCGTTTTTGCGGAAGTTGGCCATCGGTGTAATAACCTAGGCTTGATTACTGCAATTTTTGCTGGAGACCGCTTGCATCCCTTAATTTGCAACCAGACCTATTAGTGATATTGCGAATCAAAAACCTGGATACAACTCTGTCAGCAGAATGTACTGGGCACGGTGGCCGAATCGGTAGAGCGCATCCTCACATATTGGAGATTGGAAGTTTGTTTCCTGGTCGAGTCAAACCAATGACTTATAAAATTGATACCTGTCGCTTCCTAGCCTGGTGCTCAGCATTAATAGGATAGGACGAGGACTGGTTAGCTCAATGTCAGGATAATCTGACTGAGTGGGATACCGGGTCATGGTGCTGGTGGCCTGATTTCTCAATGGGGCATCACTATAAAGTCACCATGAGTGTGCACTGTCACAAGTCGATACCCATCCTGATATGACCTTAATTGTTGCCAGGACATAAAACTCAAACAACCAATCCACCAACCAGCAGATCTTTGCATGGCGAACCTCATGAGGGAGAGGCAAGTGTTCAGGGAGGAGGGGGGTGGGGGGGGGGGAGCTGGAAGATACAGAAGCCCACGGGGCCTGACTGGCACACATGGAGCGGCCATTGTGCCCAACAATGGCCCTTGACCACGTGACTTGACCCGAAGCTTGGGCTAGCCTCGTTTTCGAGGTCTGTACAGATAGCAGCTGATTGGCGGGTCCAAGGAACCGGACAAACATGCGCTACAACATGCACCTGCGCCTAACTACCGTGCCTGGCCAGAAAACAGGCTATTACTATTGGCTTGGATGCTTATTGGGGTTTCACGTCCTAGCAACATCTAATATCATACTTGGATGAGTACCGATTTGTGACATTTCTCACTTATAGATAGCGACTTTATAGTTCTGCCCTACTGGGATACCGCATCGCCGGCACGTGCAATGACACGATATTCCACTCAGTCACTATTATCCTGACGCTAAGCCAGGCAGTCTTTGCCGTCTCCTATTAATACTTGGCAGCATCAGCCAAGGTAGCGACAAGAATCCAATTTGCAAGAATATATTAAGCTATCCTGAAGCTATCCTGTTTGCCTAATGCCTGCTCACTGACTATGATAGCTTGTTCTCTTCATTTGGAATATTGTGTCTCTTACATATATATATATGCATAGGACCAGACGGGATGGCCAAATGAGTTGAGCATCCGTCTTCCGTTTTGCTGGATCGTGGAATTCGAAACCATCGAACCCTGGTTGAGTCAAACCAATGACTTGAAAATTGATACTTGTTGCTTCCTAGACAGGTGCTTGGCATTATTAGGATAGGGCAAGGATTGGGTGGATCAGTGTCAGGATAATGTGACTAAGTGGGATATCAGGTCATGATGCTGGCAGCCTGGTCTCCTATAAAGTCACCATATGAAGTCTCCTATAAAGTCACCATAAGTGAACACTGTCACAAGTAGGTACACGTCCTGATATGACTTTAGATGTTGCCAGGACGTACAAATTAAACTCCAACAAGCAACACCCAGCATATGATTATTACTCTGTTATTGCCAGATATAAGGCTTGAGGCCCAATGTGTTTTGAAATGTGTACTTACCTAGGCGATTCGTAGGTTCGTTTGTAGGCATCGTCTAGTCTCGAGGTATTCAACACTCATATTATTAGGATAATAAACTATTTAATCAATGATACGGTTTGGATTTTATTTTCAAGTAGGCTAATAAACCTGATGATGTTACAGCGAATGCTGAATTAACTGCAAAGTAACTTAGCAGAGAAATTACTCATTTTTTTGTGTGTAAATATTTGTATTCATCTGAATATATGTTTTGTCAGCGCCGAGGCACCGGTCTTCCAGCCGTTGGAGCGATCACATTTGATTTGAACATAGTGGAAGTGGAATGTGTTGCATTGTGTGCAGCACACCCCATTCTGAACATAAAAAGAAAGTGAGGGAGCAACCTATGCTGTATAGTGTACAGCATAGGTACTCAACATAGTGCAAGGTATATGCATCAAGATAGAGTGTGCAGTAATGCACACTAGTGGTTAAATCATATGCTGTGTTTGTATATCAGTTAGATTTGGTTTTATTAATGGTTAGTCTTTTAATAGTGCCATGTTGTGCATGTATAGTGGTTTATATTGTGTGCAATGCTGGTTGAAGATGTAGTTATTCAGTGGTGGTAGTGCATCTTGAATGTTATTATGTCATTGAGTTATAATAGTTGTTTGTCAAAATGTGGAAGGGGGGGGGGGGGAGGGAGGGGTCTAGGGGCAGGGAGCGGACAGGCAGGGAAAGAGCAGGCATCCTTTAATGGCACCTTCACATGTATAATGATAATAGCCTTTTTGGGTGCATTTGATATAATTCTGATTTTGCATTAATATGAATGGAAACAACAATAAATAGTAAATGCAAGTACCTGCTCAAGTACAAACAACTAACTGTATTAAGCAGTTATTGCCCGATATCGTTGGTTGGTTGTTGGAGTTTTACATCCTGGCAACATCTAATGTCATATCAGGATGGGTACTGACTTGTGACAGTGCACACTCATGGTGACTTTATACTGCTTCCCCAATGGGAAATCAGGTCGCCAGCACCATGACCCAATCACACTCAGTCACATTTTCCTGACACTGAGCTAACCAGTCCTTGCCCTAATTATTCTATTAATCCTGAGTGCCAGGTTAGAAAGCGACAAGTATCAATTTTATAAGTCATTGTGTAAAAATATACGGATTTTCAGTTCGGAATTATATATTTGCAGAGAGCATTATTATCCTCGGGCGACGGACTGGGGACCAAGGTTATGTAATAGAAAAGTAATGGGTACCCCACTCGCTGTATGACATATTAAGTTAGAGGAAATATATCTTAATACATAGTATCCAAGATTGTGATGAGATGTTCCTATATAAGAGACAGTTAATGTTTGGTGAAATGTTCCCTCTATGCACCAGTAAAGAGTGCAAGTGGAGCAAAAGGAAATTTTTTATATATATATATATATATTTATTGTAAGTGTCTGCAACTACCTGTTACCACGGGGCCGATGGGCCAGCACACCAGCCATACTGCATACATTCTGTACACCACCTGCAGCTGGGTTGGGTGACCGCTGCCCATGGGGGCGGGGGGGGGGGGGGGGCGTCACCTCCCAGGCTGTGGAGGGTGCCTGATTGGCTGGCTGTGGGAGGCCCAGCTTCCTGCACCCTCATGCCCCACCTGACCACACTAGCCGCACTTTGATATTGATTATTATAGACACTGCTCCAGACACACTGGGCAGCTACACTCTACTCCTGACTCTTGACTGAGACACACTCTCTCTTGGGCAGGTACACTCTGTCTGATGCTACCACCTTTCATATATACAAACTGAGCTGTGTGCAACAACCACGGGACTCCAGTTCAATGGGCTGTAGGCACTGATTCATAGACATACTAAAGAGGTAATGAGGCTCTGTGGTGACAGTAGGTAAGGGGTCAGGGTGATAGGTCACTAGCAGGTTAACAGGAGATGATGCCCAATAAAGCACAACTTCTTCACTGTCAATCTTGTGTGACTTGTCTTCCCTTTCTTCCTTATGAGTTTGTTTGAGAGGGGCATCAGATGGGAACTGACAGTGGTCAGAATGCATCTGGGAAGAGCTTTGTGGTATTATCTGGGGCTCTGACGGCCGGGCATCCAGTAATATTATAATTGGTTTGACCCAACTGGGAACCAAACTCCCCACTTTCCGCATGCGAGGCCCACACTCTACCGATTTGGCCACCGCCCCCGGTATCGAAAAATGGAGCTAATACTGAGACGGTGGTTAGTTGTTGGAGTTTTACGTTCTTGCAACATCTCAGGTCATGATTGGATTGCTGATGCTCTCAGGGCTTCCGGGATCTATATTTGAGGAATAAACCGCTCGTTAACAGGTTAAATAATGATATATTGACTCAATAAAGGCTGAAATACACTTGCATGCTCAGCCTTGACACCTACAACCAATCTGTAAGGTGTAATTAAAAGGGACCATGCATTATTACGGTACTGTGGCATTCTCTGTGGCGGAGTGGTTAGAGTGTCTGACTTTTTTCTAGGTCAGACTCCTAATCTGAGGGTCGGCGGTTCGATTCCCCATGCCCCCAGCTCTGCCAATTTGGATTTCCACCACTGTGTATAACTTACAGCGTCATCAAAGGCCGGTTGCTCTCATACCATGTCTATGTGGTGTGGGAGGTTAAAAATCCCTTGGGTCAGTAAAAGTGTAGGCTCGGGCTTTCTGTCGACCAGCAGTGGAATGAGGAAGACCAGTCGTCTATGACTGAAATTTCCCCTGCTTAAACAACTAATGGACCAACAACAACAACAAAATTGCTAGAAGATTTAACAGAATTCTCCGCCAGTATATAACCTAGTTTCAGCCTAGTTTATTTGCTGGAGTTGTACGTCCGGGCAACATCTATGGCCATATCAGGACGGGTATTGATTTGTGACAGTGCATACTGATGGCGATTTTAGAGTGCTCCCCCACTGTGACCCAATTTCCACTTAGTCAGATTATCCTGATACTGAACCAACCAGTCGTTGCCCATTCCTGGCTAGGTAGTGAAAAGCATCAATTTTGTAAGTCATTGGTTTGACTCGACCGGGATTCGAACTCCCGACCTTCCGTACGAAGTTTCTGCCTACCCTTACCAAGTACTAAGTATCAATTTTGTAAGTCGTTGGGTTGACTCGACCGAGATTCGAACTCCCGATCTTCCATACGAAGTTTCTCCTTACCCTTACCAAGTACTAAGTCCGACCTGTCCAGTTATTTTGCTTCTAGTCACATACACTCCTTTCCAGATGTCAGCCACAACATGGCTTCCAACACGGCAATGGTGGCGCCACAGTGCACAGATCCAACCATGACACTGCAAGTGGAGTTGGAGTGATAGTAATGCATTGTAATTCATGATTAAGAATTGAGGCAGCAACATGCCGATTTAATATGCAAACGTGAATGAGCCGAAAGAGAAATTAGAAATCTTATTAGTGTGCCAATTATAAAAGACACAAGAACCACCCGCAAGTGTTGTGTCATGTGTGAGTGAATTGTTCATGTTAACGTAACATGGGTAATTCGCGGGCGGAGATACGACGCGACACCTAAGCGCTGCAACACTATAAATACCACCGGTGCCTGTTGAGTTGTACTCCTTAACCAAGGCCCGAACTGCAGAATTTTAACCAGAGATCCACTAAATATGGTGGCGCCACCTTGAGGCTACCGCTGCACTGAGCAGCCACCCCTACCCACACAGTTTTCCTGCCAAACATTCTGTCACGTGACCAATACCGAGTAGCTCACCATTCAGCGCTCAGACTCCGGACACTCAACAACTGCATAAATTATGCTCCACAAACACACCACACAACAATAGTGGCATGGAACGCAACACAACGCCACAACACGAAACACAAAGAAACATCATGGCTGCTACCAGGAAGTCAAACCGCACGGTGCAGCCAAAAAGAATCAACAACCAGCCGAAACAGAGGAAGGCCAAGGCCATAAGCATATTCAGCGCTATACGGAGTGACCCAACCAGCCACGATTGAACTCGTTTGAGCCTGTTTGAACTTGCCGGAAATGGACTTTCCTCTTCTCGTTCTCGCGAGAACTCAGTGTCAGCCAATCAGAGCTGTTCTTTTCTATTGCAAATGGCTGCCTCCATGGGGGCAGCCATTTGCAATCAAAAAGAACAGCTCTGATTGGCTGACAACAGTTCTCAGTGTCAGCCAATCAGAGCCATTCTTTTTATTGCAAATGGCGGCCCCCCAAAAGGGGCGGCCATTTGCAATCGAAAAGAACAGGTCTGATTGGCTCAAATTATGGAAAGATCCCATCATTTTTTTTAGTAGTTTCTTGTTCAGACATAAGCCGTGTTCACACGGGCAAAATGTGAGGCGAATGAGACAAATCGAATCAGGTGAGTCAAATTAGCGGCCCGTTCACACGGGCAGTACTTGGGCCGGAAATCGAAATCTGCGCATGAGCAAGTCCAGACTAACCAGAGCCAGTTTGGGTTCGTCGACGTCGGCCGAGAGAGTGTGGGTTCGACCTACATATGTATGGATTGAATCGTATTGGTTTGGAACGGTCAAACTTCTGCTGGGCAGTGAAACCCTAAAAATAAATGATGAAAAAAATATCTGTGCATAGATAGCGGTTTCATTAATTAAATTATATAATATGCGCGTTCGATCGACCGGAAAGTCAACAAAGTGAAGTGTCGACTGCGCATGCGTGTGAGGTACTTAATCCGCCTCAGTGCATCCACACGGGCAAAATAAATCGAATCACAGAAATCGCCCCACGTAAACCACCCTGTGAGGTGGTTTACAGAATGTGCTTCACGTGAATCGATTCAGCCCTAATCCGCATCAGACGTCCGTTCACACGAGAAATGTGAGGCGAACTAGGCAAGTCGCTTTCTACGAATCGATTTACATTCCCCGTGTGAACACGGCTATAGTTACACATATATATGTATCCTTTGCACAGATTAAAGTGCTTGAAGTATATTTTTAATTTATCTACATCAACTTCTCTTTAAATCACACAATATCAGGACTTAAAGAATACGAAACTATTCCTGCAAGGGTATGCTCAATATGACCCAGTGGTCACCCGTTTTTGCTCCTTTCCTCGCTGAGGACCCTTCTAAAAAATGCCACAGTAAGTGAAACCACAACAAACTCACCGATGCGCGGCACTAAGCGGAAACAAGCCACAACAGTAATCGACGACACACAGAGGGACAAGTCGAGTGTCCAATAGAGGACCCAATGCTACAAAGCCATCCAAAACGTGATGTCAGTGCAAGTGAAAGAACTCAAATCTGACCTCATAACGCGAATGGAAGTGCTGGAGATGAACGCAGAGAAACGGGGCCACACTGACGGCGTCACCCAATGGGGGACATCCGGGGTAGTTCATTTGTTGACACTAGATGGCGCATCGGTACCAGTGGTCCTAAACGGCCATTGACAATGCACTGAGTTCGCCGGTACGCGTAGTGCAATACGTATATTTTATTCAAAATTAATAGAAATACAGAACCCTAACCTTAGAAATTTAATATAATCTATTCGTTGTATGTTTTCTATATGTATACCAAGCGGTTTGTCTCTAGGTCTTGTGGTTTTAGAGATATTTAACTTCTTCTGTATGAAGATTGCTCACGGCCATTGACAATGCACTGAGTTCGGCGGTACGCCCAGTGCAAAACGTTTATTTTATTCAAAATTAATAGAAATACAGAACCCTAACCTTAGAAATTTAATATAATGTATTCGTTGTATGTTTTCTATATGTATACCAAGCGGTTTGTCTCTAGGTCTTGTGGTTTTAGAGATATTTGACTTCTTCTGTATGAAGATTGCTCACGGCCATTGACAATGCACTGAGTTCGGCGGTACGCCCAGTGCAAAACGTTTATTTTATTCAAAATTAATAGAAATACAGAACCCTAACCTTAGAAATTTAATATAATGTATTCGTTGTATGTTTTCTATATGCATACCAAGTGGTTTGTGTCTAGCTCATGTGGTTTTAGAGATATTTGACTTCTTCTGTATGAAGATTGCTCATAGCCATTGGGTTTGCAGTGTGACAGTGTGCCGAATAGGCCCACTGGTTCAGTGGCGATGCGAACGGCAGGAATTTGAACTAAAACGTCGGAGGTCCCCCATTAGACAGCATCCCCACGCCACCGGAAGTAAATGGTGGGAACCTGGCCAGTGTGGGCTGATGAGCCTTGTAGCAACCGTACCAATGGGAATCATGCAGATGGGAATGATGCAGGCACCGATGATCAATCAATAGTTCCGTCCTCTAGTCGAGGGTTAGATGCAAGGGTTCTCCACTTGTCCCGATGGTGTGCTGTTCTGATAGACTGTGAATAATTCATTTAGAGATGGAGGCACCGATGAACGCGGCTCAAATCTACAAGGACACTGCACAGAGACAAGTAGTCCCATCAATACCTTTCAACCAGTAGTTCACCAACGACCAGATGGTGCAAAACTTCAACGTTACACAGCAAACTACACAACAGAACGAACACAACACAGACAAAAGGAACGAAGCCATCAATGAACTCCTGGCCGCTGCCGGCACAGCAATATCAATCAATCAATCAATAGGATACAGCTATAATAGGCCTTGGACCTGTTAGCCGCTCTTAATTAATAGAAATGGAGACAGTTCTTCAGATGTGGTCGATCGTAGCAACTGTCACTGGCTCCAAGATATATGTAATGCTTGACTAGTATGACAAATATGAAGGAAACGAGGTAAAGTCAGCTTTCTACCACACACATATGTAATTAGAGGGGAAAAGCAAGAAAAGGTCGGACTGGGCGAGGCGACATGGGCTGAATACATAGCTGCCCTGTCCAGGATGGCCAGCGAATTCACGACCCCAAACAGCTGGAGGCAGCCCATAGTGATGCACATACACCAGATCGCAAGGATGGCCACCATATGGGACTGGAACACGTACTGGAGATGGTCAGAACTCGTCTTCTCAACAATTGAAGTCGGGCGCCTCCCGCACGCATGGATGGACAGCTATGCCATAAAAGACGTGCAAAGAGACGCCATCACGGTGGGAGCGAGGCTAGGAGTCGAAAACACCTGCACGTATCAATGCCATCACTGACAGACGGTACCCACTAGCACCTCCCAGCCGCAAACATCCACAGCGCAATATGAGTACCGTAACGATTTCAACCGAGAGGTGGACGGCAAACCCTGTAATCCCTGGAACTTTCCACACCGCTATTGGGAAAGTAGTACGGATTCGCGGCATCCCACGGCGAGATGTCAGATAAGAAAGCACACGTGTGCGCATGGTGCGCGAATAAATACAGACATGCGAACGGGCACAAAGAGATGAACTGCCTTAACAAAAAACACAACAAGCACATGACAGTAGTGCCACAACAACCAAAACCGTGCAACAACCAGTACAGGGCTTTTAGATACTGGCTCCTCAGGTAAAACAAACGAATCGGAGGAGCCAGTCAACGACGAAAGATGGAACGATAAAAGCGAGACAGTACAAGAGAATGCAAACAAGAACACAAGTAACAAAGAAAAAACACTAACACCGGCCGACATAACAGCCATAGCCATCAAGCAGCATGGGAGGACCTGCTCACTACCCAATACAATAAGTTGCACAACAGATGGCCCAGGCATGGCTAAGGCGATGCCAGTCATACAGCCTGTTAAACCAAGGTGCAGAGCGTCCATAGTAACCATCAGTGAAACCAGCGAGAGTATTGACCAATTTCAGATGACGTCAGCACGTGTATTTAGGTCAGTGCGCGCGCTGCTTGGCTGCAGGACAACATCCGGTCACACTGCAAACTCAATGGCTATGAGCTCAGAATATCCCAACTTTCACTATTATCTCTGTTTTAATATGGTCGTACCCAAAATACCAACTCTGGAGAGAGCACACCACATACATGGAGATGTACACAAAAATAAGAGATACGGCAGTCCCAAACCATCTCAGAGCCCGCATCCCCGTACCCTCAGCCCTGAACATACCTGAATGGAGGATCATGCTGAGAGGCTACCACGACAACATCATAGTCGACTATCTGGAGTTCGGATGGCCGGTAGATTATACAGCACGGCAGCCGCCAAAGCCCACACTCAAGAACCACGCTCAGGACCAACAACAACTCAAAGCCATCAGAGCATGCATATATACTTTTCGAAGAACCACCATTCGGCCCATGGAGTCAGGACAGCCCAATGATGACCAGCCCAAAGATAAACTCCACCAGCCTCCGCATCATAGTCGACCTCACATGGCCAAGAGGGAACAGCATCAACACAAGCATCTGACGGGGCTACTATCAGGGGGCCCTGTCAACCTGCACCCTCCGAAACATAATGGACACGGCCGACGATTTGGCGAGGATCGGACAGGTAGCTGATATTTTAGCTGGACAACTGACATTGTGAGAGCGTATCGACATCTTCGAACATGTCCACTGTCCACACCGCTGTTGGGAGTCATGGTGGATGGACAGCACTATGTGGACCCGGTACCACCCTTTGGCTGCAGGACCTCGTCACTTGCTTGTGCCCGCACCACAGGAGCAGTGGTGTACCTCCTCAGGAAAAAAGAGCACTTCGTCCACTGCTACCTGGACGACTTCATCGGGGTAGCAGCCACGGAAAGCAAAGCAGCGGCAGCATATAAAGATGTCCTCGAAATACCGGACAAACTTGGCCTGCAACAGTTACCAAAGAAATGCACACTGCCCACAAAAACCCTGGAATGGCTCGGTTTCACCATATCTTCTGAACACATGAGAGTCACCATACCCGAAGAAAAAATGGACGCCCTGCTAGAAGAATGCACCACATGGATGGGTAAGACTAATACCACGTGAAGGGAGCTTCAGAAACTGACCGGGAAACTACACCACATCGCGCGATGCGTCGAAACAGCCCGCAGATTCATGACACACATTTTCGAAGCCCTCAGACAAGCACGTTACACCGGCAGACACCCCGTCACCGTCGAGCTCAGGGCGGGCATGAAATGGTTCTTGGGATTCGGCCGGAGATCCAATCGACTGATCCTCCTACAAAGGGAAAAACACCAAGACTGGATCATAGAGTGCTACTCCTCCCTCCATGGGGAAGGAGCGTACTCACCAGTCGAGTTCTACGGGCACGCATACAATGAAGAGACCATCGAAAAAACCACAAACATCACCTACCTGGAGGCCCTCAACCTCATAGTGGCCCTAAAAGCGCCAGAGGCGTACAACATTGTGGTAACCACCAACAACTAAGCCACGCAAAAAGTCCTGACATCCGGAGTGGGCAGAGACCTCGTCCTGATGGCCTGAATGAGGGAGCTCTGGCTGTTCGCCCCAACAAAGTCATGTGAGGTGGAAATACGCCACAAGCCCAGCAAAGAACCTGTTCTCGCCGATGCCCTAAGCAGGTGCAGCTTTGACAGGGGAGCCGAGGTTATCACCCAGTCCACCTGCACCGAGTTGGTGTTAAACGAAATCTCTGTATCATTTGAAGACATCCTAACCTAGCCTGTAGGGTAACCTGGTAAGATTGGTAAGCTGCACCTCTCTTCCCAGGTTACCCAGATGAGACCCACAACAAGATCATACATGGATACCTTGCCGGGCTGGCGCCCAGGATGTAGAAAAATAAGGCAGCCCAATTCAGGAAGTACATGACGTTTGCGGCGACGAAAAGCTTCCATCCGGCCAACCCCACCCAATCCGACATCCTGGCATACATATCCCACCTGTATGAGATGCTGGCTTCCCCGGGGGCCGCCATGAACTACATCAGTGGCGCCAGGAGAGGCGTCCAACTCCTGGGCAGAAGCCCCATGTACTTTGACACCTATCAGACAGGACTGATGAAGAGGGGGGTGCAGAGGGCCTCACAACACATCCCGAGGTCGGCCCCGCCCTTGACACCAGCTAACCTCACTGGCATCATTAATTACCTTGGCAGGGCGGGTCGGGGGGCCGATTTACTAGTGGCGGTGCTGCTGCTTGTCTACTAGACACTGCTCAGGCAAGGGAACATCCTAACCACCCCCGCACCAGGCGGGAACAGACAGGTACTCCTCGCACGTGGCATACAGGTGTCCTACGAGGCGCTGAGGGTGCTGGTAAACACCACCAAAACAAGATGGAGGGCGGGTCAGCCGTACTACATACTGATACCGCCAGATCCCGGCTCCGCGCTGTGCCCGCTGGCGGCATGGCACAGGTACTGGGAGCAGCAGCGGCCACCACCTGATGGCCCGTCCTTTCTCCTGGCTGGGGGCGAGCCGCTCCCCATGAGCTGCCTGCAGAGGTCCCTCAGAATGGCGGTGAAGGACATGGAGGTGGCCAACCACGACGACTACACCCTGCATAGCCTACGAAGGGATGGGGCACAGGCCTCCCAGGCTGCTGGCCGCTCCTTGCAGGAGATCATGGCGCTGGGCACATGGTCGTCTGGCGCCGTCCACACCTACCTCCAACTTGGCTGGGTGGCTGCGTCTCCCAAACCCTCCCACTAATTGGTTGTAGGGTTCGATTCCACATATGGGATGTGGTGCCTGGGCTCGGGGAAAGGGGGGCGGTTGACATTGTGCGGGACAAACCATGATTGAACTGGTTAGTTGCATTATGTGACCCCATTACATGACAAGTGACATTGTGGGGAGCCCCTCATTACTCCACTGTTACTTTGCATTGTGTAACTTCATTACTTGACAATTGCGGGGAGTCCCTCATTACTGTACCTTTACATTGGATTATGTGACCTCTTAGTTATCCTTAAACTAGACTGTTAATGATCAAACTAAACGCTGATATAACCAGTTGTGTCTCCGCCTTAGTGAATTGTCAACGTTTGTTATTATAGTTCTTGGAGTGTCTTATCTTGGAATTACCGCTCATTCAATTTGAGAAACTCACAGAGCGACCAGTAAAAATAAAATAATATAATCATTTGTTTGAGTTGACAGGAATTTGACCCCGTGACCCTAGTGAATGAGAAGTGAGCATTCAACTCAATTGACCATCCACCTCCGGTTGTTGCTTAAGAAATTAATAATTTTGAAGTTATTCACAATTACCAGTTGTGTAATGAACATAAAAACAACATAAATCACAGTAAAAGCCATGAACACGCAAATACCTGTTGCACAAAAAACAAACAAAAATCATGGATCACAGTCAAAGCCATGATCAGCCAAATACCCGTTGTGCAATGAATTTGAAAAAGAAACATAAATCACAGCCGAAGCCATGAAGACTCAAATACCAATCGCATAATGGTAAATAATCATTTTATTCAGCGTAAAAGAAAAATTGTTTAGTGCCGAGGCATCGGTCTTCCGGACATGTTATGTTACATTCATTCACATATATAACAGTCTAAAATTAACAAGAGTTTGATACAGATACAAAAGGAAGAAAAAGGAAGAATAGCGCTGTTACACAACAGCATTGAGAGATAACAGGGTGTACATTATATATTGTCAGTGTTGTGGTTACGGTAACTTTGTACTGATGTACATGGTGAATATGGAGCTATTCTGTTAGTAGATGTTGATGGAGGTAAATCCTTTACTTCATTGCAGATTTGATAACAAATATAATATGATCTTAGGGGTGGTTTCCATGTGTTATTGTTAAAACTAGTTCAGTGAACACCTTTGGAAGAAATGGTACAGATGTATGGTCAAGTGTTAGTAGATGGTATGGTAGTGGTGCTACTTATTTAGCTTAGTAAGTGTACTACAGATGTCAATAACTATACCATGCCATCTCACACTTCACTATGGATATGTGGTTCATTAGGGATGTGGTAGAACACTTTTGCTGTTGTTGGGTATTAACCATTTCCTTGTACTAGTTAGTGTGTAGTACAACTAATGCAGTCATGTAGGGTGGTTGATTGAGGTGGGTTGTTGTGTGTTGTTGGAAGATGGGAAGGCGAAAGTATGAGTCGTATGTTGTTGGTAATTGACTTTAGTCACTGTGACGACATTTCCATTTTCAATATTTAATAGAATAATTGTTTATTCCGTTAAATAGGCCTCCTGTTGTTGGTTGGAAGCATACTTTAGGTAGGGGGGGGGGGGGATCAGAGTGGAAGCCATGAAGACCCAAAATAGCAATGATTGTTTCACTGTGATAACGATCTGGCTGTGGAGCAAGTCGTATATATGATTACAGGGCTCTTTGTGTGCGCTGACGTCTGGTGTTAGTTACTTACTTTAAAGAGCCGGCTTCCACATCATTCAATCATTCTATGGAGTTAAATATAGCCAGGTGTTAATGCCAGTCCTCCCCTCCCCCCCCCATTAACAGCTTACCTGAAGAGCAAGATGGCAGCACTGTATGCGCGCAAAAGAATGATGAGAAATTGTTCACAAAGATCTGAGGCTCGCAAATGTCAGTGCCCCTAACTCCTCCTCTCCCCCCTGCACCTTGCACCCCCACCCCTCCCCTACCCCTACCCTCACCCCCACCCCACTCCACCCAGTACCCCTACCCCAACTACTACCCCCCACTCCCACCCCCCCACTCCCACCCGCACCCCTACCCCCACCCTCACAACCAATCCACCCCCACCCCAGTCCACCCACCACCCCTACCCCCACTGCTACCCCCCACTCCCACCCCCCCACTCCCACTCCCACCCACACCCCTACACCAACCCCCACCCCACTCCACCCACCACCCCCAGCCCATTCCATCCCCACCCCTATCCCCACCCTCACCACCCCTCCTCCCCCCACTCCACCCCCCCACTCCCACAACCCTTACTCCCACCCACCCCACTCCACCCCCACTCCCACCCTCACACCCACTCCACCCCCACCCCTCACACACCCCCACCCCACTCCACCCCCTACCCCCACGCTCACCACCACTCCTCCCCCCCCTTTCACCACCCCCACTCCCACCACCCCTACTCCCAACACCCCCACCACCCCCACACCACCCCCACTCCCACCCCTACCCCCACCCCTACCCCCTGTAATGTTGTGATCATGAATGGACTACTCACGACGGCGTCTAGTTGCATAATGGTTTATTCAGCCTTCATCCTCACTACACTGGTCCCTTGTGCCGGGTCGCCGGTGGCGGGTGCTGAGTCACGGCAGTATACATAACATCTTCCCTTCGAACAATTGTAACAAATGGAACAATATACGATTCATGCATGCATGCGGATAATGGTGTGTGTGTATTCCTTTGTATTTGATCTCACACGTTGACCCTATCGGTCAGTAGGGTTGTTAAATGTACAATGCGACAGTCCGTCTTTTGTTCTCATAGGACGTAAAACAACAAGGACGTAAAACAACAACAAACAAACAAACAAACAAACTGTTCTCATAGTTTGCGATATTGGGTGTCTCGATCAACTTCCCCTGATTGACCGATTGTCCGTTTCTGCAAGCTGATAAGTTATGTCACATGCACATGTTATAAATTCATTTATCCTACCCGTTGTTTCTGACAATCACCATCTTTTCTTTGTCAAGCTTACATTTGTTTGACCACTTTATTTCTTTATTTTATTTTATTTTATTTTTTTGTTTGTCATTATCTGCGCCCTCGTTTCTTTTGCTGATTGTATTCTGCACGTGTCATTGAATCGGCCTTTCGCGCTAGATTCACCATTTGGTGTGTGTATCTGGCGCACGATAGTGTTGACAAGTTTATTGCTGACTGATATCTAAGTCTAACTACAGGTTTTACTTTGCGGCCGTGGTTACATATGGCCCTTGTTTTACGACCTCATTTTCTCTTTGATTTCGCCGGTGTTGGTCTGTGTGTGGATTAACTTGTTGGTCGTTATTTGGTTTGTGCTTTGTCTTGAATATATGTTTTCTGTTTCTTACTAAGCGAAGGTTGTTCTGGTTTGCTATCTCATATTGTCGTGTGTTGTTGTCACCTGCCTTTGTGATGACCCCTGTGGCCCATTTTCCCTTGTGTGTGAGGTATCTTACTTGTTCTCGCACTTTTATTTTGTTGTGTTGTTTTCCTGTGTGTCGGTCATATGCTTTTTGTTGCGTTGTCTGCACTTTCCGAATTTGTGCGGGTGTTACTTTCGTTAGTTTCGGTTTTAGTTGTTGTGTTATGGTTGGTAATTTCGATCGTAACTTTCTGCTCATTAGCAATTGTGCGGGTGATGCATCTAGTTCAGCTAATGGTGTGTTTCTGAAATTAAGCAAGGCTAGATTATAATCCTTTGATTCGTGCATTGCCTTCTTTATCATTGTTTTGACAGTTTGTATGTGCCTTTCCGCTTGGCTGTTACTTTGTGGATAGTGGGGGCTGGAGAAAGTCGGTTTGAAGTTATACTCGTGTGCGAATTTCCTATTTTCCTCGCCTGCGAATTGTGGACCATTGTCCGATACGACAATTTCCGGTATACCGTGTCGACCAAATATTTGTTTCATGGCTAGAACAACTGCTGCACTCGTTGTGCTTTCTAATTCTACAACCTCTGGATATTTAGAAATATAGTCAACCAGTAATAGGTAATTTTGATTACCAATCTGGAACAGATCGGCCCCTATTTTGTTGAATGGCAAGTGCGGAATGTCATGTGACAGTAGGGGCTCGCTGTGCTGTTTGTTCCTATATTGTTGGCATAGTGCGCACCTGGTGATTTTGTCTTCTAACTGAGTTTGCATGCCTGGCCAGAAGATATGTTCTCTTGCCAGTCTTTTGCTTTTAATTATGCCCTGGTGTGTTTCATGTAACTTCGTTAGCATGGCCTTCTGCATTTGTGTTGGTATGATGACCCTGTTGCCCTTTAACAGTACCCCGTTGTATTTTGTGATTTCATGACAGAATGTGTGGAATGGGGTGGCGCATTTTGGTATTGTGTTTTTGTCTTCGGGCCATCCCGTCTCGATTAATTTGGTAACCTCTGTTAACGTTTTGTCTTTTTTTGTTTCATTTGCAACACTCTGAAGGCCCCCTTGTAGGACTTCTACTGCTGCAACAGTGATCTCCGTGTCGAACAGTGCCGTTTGTCCGGTCATGCTGCTGTGGTCCCTTGACAGCGCATCTGCAACGAACATGTTACATCCCTTTACATACACCAAATCTAAATCGTAGTTTTGTAGTTGCATTCTCATGCGTTGCATGCATGCTGACAGTTGATGCAGTGGTTTGTTAATAATTGCAACGAGTGGCTTATGATCTGTCTCTACCCGTACCCTTTTCCCAAAGATGTAGTTATGAAATTTCGTGCAGCCGAAACAAATGGCCAATAGTTCCTTTTCAATCACTGCATAGCTGCTCTGTGTGTCATCTAACGCTCTCGAAGCCATGGCTATGGGCCTACCTTCCTGTAGCAGTGCGGCCCCTAGCCCTGACTTAGATGCGTCGACTTGCAGTGTGATTAGCTTGTCTACATCATAGAACCTTAGTATGGGTGCCCGAGTGATCATTTGTTTTAATTTATCAAATGCTTTTTGTTGCTCTATTTGCCAGTGCCATGCGGTTTCTTTTACAGTGAGAATTCGGAGTGGTTTTGTTATTTCCGCTAGGTTGGGCATGAATTTGGCCACATATGCTACCATTCCTAGAAATCTTTGTACGGCTTGTTTGTTGTTTGTTGTGGGCATGTCATTGATTGCTTGTACTCTCTCATTACTGGGCTTTACCCCTTCGCCTGAGTTTACATGACCTACATAATTTACACTCGTTTCACCAATGTTTGACTTTTCCGGATTTAACCTCAGACCAACGTCTCTGGCTCGTTCCAGGACAGCTTTGAGGTTTTCGTTGTGTTCTGCCATTGTCTTTCCTTATACTAGAATGTCATCGGTGATGACATTGACACCTTTTAAGTCGTGTAGCACTTTGTTCATTTCGTATATGAATATGTCCCCTGCTGTTTTGATTCCAAACGGTAGTCTGGTGTACCGGTACCTACTCCATGGTGTATTGAATGTGCATAATTTTGAGCTTTGCGTGTTCAATTGAATTTGCCAATAGCCACTTTTAGCGTCAAGAACTGAAAAATATTTAGCGCCTTCTAGTTTCGCTATTACTTCTTCAACTGTACGAGTTGGATATGGGCCCCTTTGGATGGCTTTATTTAACTTAGTGGGATCTAGGCACACGCAAATTTTATCCTTTTTTCTGACAACTGTAATTGAATTTACCCATGGCATAGGTTCGGTCTCTTCCACTATTACTCCCAGCATTATCATGCGATCTAACTCTTGGCGTACTTTTTGTTCAATGGCATGCGGAACTCGCCTGGGGGGATCGATACTCGGTTGAATTTTAGTGTCTACATAAATCTTAGCTTCGACTTTAATTGTTCCTAGACCGGTGAATACGTCTTTAAATGTTTTTACCATGTTATGGGCTTCGCTAGTGTTGTCTGTGTCCTGTGCTTGAACGGCGTCGACGCGTGTTAAGATGTGTAGGTGGACACACGCCTCCTTTCCGAGTATGGGGCATCCGTTGTCTATCATTTGGAACCTTAGCCATTGGTCCCTCACTCGTAGTGATGTCTCCCCTCTCGGCATGATCTTCTGTCCCGAATAGGTGATGAGCCGGCACCTGGCCTTGATCAGTTTTGCGTCTCCGATCTTGTTGAAGATGTGCATCGGAATTATATTAGCCTCGGATCCCGTGTCTAGTTTGAATTTGACGGACACGGGTCCGATACATATGTCTGTGAACCACAAGTCTCCTGACTTGCCGTCATCTGTTGCTACTGCTCCCACAAATAGATCATCTTCCGGGTAGTGGAACTGTGTCTTGTCTTCTGCGTCGTCCTCGTCTAGGATGATTTCATTGATGCTGTTGGTGTTGGATCGGCAAACCTTTGCGAAATGGCCGATTTTCTTGCATGCCGCACACGCTTTGCCTTTGGCGGGGCATGCATTACGGTCGCCTTTGTGGGAGTAGCCGCACCGGGCACACATCGCACGCCTACCGGCGGTTTCGTTTCCTTGCTCACGGCTTCCTCTCGTGGCCGACCGCTGGCGCTGTTGATATTGTTGTCCGTACTGTTGTGCACCTTGCCGTGTTGTCTCGTCCCGTCGTACGAAATCCACAGCGTATTCTGTGCCTGTGGCCCCAGCCAGCTGTTTGGCCCGATGTTCGCTCATCCTGCACATCTCTTCACACACTTGAAGATCCAACTTGGGCATTTGCAACAACCGATCCCGTAACACATTGCATTTTACACCACATTCCAGTATATCACACATTAGCGATTCCTCTATCGGCCCGTATTGGCAGTGTCCAATTTTATGGCGTACTTCTCGGATGTAAGCATCCATCGTTTCTTGACCTTGGTTGTAGGTGTTAAACCTGTAATGTGTGACCGTGAGGTTTGTCTTGCCCTCACAATATACTTTGAACGCTTCCTTCAGTGGAGCGATTTTGTCGGTTTCTCCCGGTGTAAACGTCATGGACTGGTGTACTCTTTGCACTTCGGTTCCTGCTACATGCAAAATTACGCAGCATTGTACCTTCTCACTGCGACTGAGAACGCCCGCTGCTGTTGCATAAATGTCATAAGCGTGGCTCCACGCTTTCCAGTTAGCTGCCAGATCCTCATTCAAGTTGAGTGGTCCGGGAGGTTTCAACCCCGAGAGAGCCATTACGTGCTAGAAGGTCCGCTTCTGACACCATGTAATGTTGTGATCATGAACGGACTACTCCCGATGGCGTCTAGTTGCATAATGGTTTATTCAGCCTTCATCCTCACTACACTGGTCCCTTGTGCCGGGTCGCCGGTGGCGGGCGCTGAGTCGCGGCAGTATACATAACACGCCCAGCCTCACACCCACTCCCCCCACCTAACTCCACCCACCACCCCCACTCCCACCACCCGCACCCCACTCCACCCCCACTCCACCCCCACCCCCACTCCCACCACTCCCACCCGCACCCACACCCACCCACTCACCCCTCCATTTGTGACTGCTATATGATTTGAGTGAAAAAAGTACCCTCCATCATATACCCATATATGGGGACTAAAGGGCGCATTCCCTACACGCGGTATGTGGCATGCGGCATGCGGTATGCGAATGGCATGATTCCTTACACGCGGCATGCGGCGTGCGGCACACGACTGGCTATATTTAAAAAATAAAAATATACAAGTATACTCAATACTGCACTGTATATGACCTAATATGGCATTTATATATATGTACCTCTTGGTACGTCACATGGGGGTTCCTACCTTTATAATTACCAAATTATAAATATCTTTGTGGCTATGGTAGCATTTTTCCCAACCCGAACCCCACCACCACCACTACCATATGTTTCCCCTCTGCACCCTTGTGGGTGACTGTTCCGTAATGCTCAGTCGCCTCTCCTCGTCTAAAACTAATGGACAAGTGCGACTGACATTTCTATTCACACACCGCATGCCGCATGCCGCATCGGTCGCTACAGGGACTGATCGAGTTGACGCAATCGCATGTAAGGAATGTAGTCCATTGACTTCAAGGCGTTTCGATTTTTTGCCGCATTCGCATTCGCATGCCGCATGCCGCATGTAAGGAATGCGCCCTTTAGTAATACATTTATGTTTCTATGGAAACTAACCACACTGGGTGGCTAAACGTGTGATAGGACGCTCGCTTCCCATGCCGGAGGTCGTGGGTTCGATTCCTGACCGAATCAAGCAGTAAGACTTACAGACTTGATATTGGCAATACCCAGCCTGGCGCTCGGTATTATTAATAGCATGGGAGCAAGAACTGGTTTGACTAATATCAGGAAAACGTGACTGAGTGGAATATTGGATAATGGTGCAGGTGACCCGGTCTCCAAGTAGGGCAGCACTATTAAGGTCGCCATGAGTGAGCATTGCCACGAGTCGGTACCCAATCTAATATGACCATAAATGTAGCTAGGATGTAAACCCCAATCAAACAAATTAAAAAAAGTGTACTAGTTGCTGGCTCGGCTTTGCTAGATTAGGGCAAGGGCTGGTTGGAGTCAGTGTCAGAATAATGTGACTGAGTAGGATATCAGGTCTTGAAGCTGGTGCCATGATACCCCCAATAAGGCAGTACTAAAAACCTAAGACTGCGACTCAGGGTGGGGCAGCACTATAAAGTCGCCATGAGTGCGCACTGTCACAAGTTGGTACCCGTCCTGATATGACCTTAGATGTTGCTAGGACGTGAAACAACAAACAAACAACAACAAATCATCCTCGCCAGGCGCCTGCCATTATTAGGATAGGGCAAGGACTGATTAGCTCAGTGTCAGGATAATGTGACTGAGTGGGATAATGTGACTGAGTGCTGACGGTCTAGTCTCCCAGTGGGCAGCACTATAAAGTCACCATGAGTGCACATTGTCACAAGTCGGTACTTATCCTGATATGACCATATAAGTTGCCAGGACGCAAAACTCCAACATCCAACCAACCCACCAAGCTTCACCCCCTCAGGTACAGGCGATGTGTTGTGACAGACAGGAGCCCACTTAACACGCAAACGAACTCCCAAACAGCTGCTAATTTTGTTACAGCGCGCGCGTGGCTAGCCTGAGCACTTCCGGTCACACGTGACCTGCGCAACTACGACTTCCGGTGGCTGCTGCGCAACATTCAAGGACTGTTCTAGAGGCAAGAACGAGATCATGTGGACGACGTTCAGGTGATTATAAACATTCTCACGGTTGTTATAATTACTATTATGATTATAATTGTCTGTCTTTCTTTACCAAATGGGAATACATCCATTTTGAGGAAGCTGGTAAGCAGCCAAAACTAGAAATAGGAATGAATGACATAGCTCTATTTGAGCATGTGTATATCCTGATCAGATATAAAACTGTTATCCCATGATTAACAGTGTACATACATGATACAGGGTGCAATGCCTTAGTAGTGGACGGAATAATGAATCAACTAAATGGGACCTCTGCTGGAGGTTATTTACTGTGAATACACTCAAGTAGCTCGATTTAATGCATTCACAGCACTTTGTATGTGTTGAAACCAGTAAATGTGATTACTACAGATCTACCAGGCTCACCCCTGTAGGTGTTATATTTAATACTCGGTTCATGGGATTGTATAGGTCAATTCTGGTATATTATGTAGCGAATGCTGATCAATGCCCGACAGACACCCACCATACACAAACTGTAAATCTCGACGATTATCCATCTAGAACATTGTAACTATATAAATCAATAGCTGGAACATAGGCCTACATTAGTCAAGTGTAGGCCATTTTTGATTGGCGATAGATATCGCGAATGTCCTTTGATGTAGTCAGTGGCCAGCATATTGCCGATAATCACCATTGTCGGAAGGTGTCCGGCGGACATTAACTAATCGGATAGCCATGTACATAACGGACCGGATTAAAATATTGTTTGGCGTAGTTAATATTGCTACCTTTGGGGTCATGCTGTGTAGGTAGGGATAATTACATACATACACCGTATATGCATATATGTATGTATATATATATATATATATGTATATATATATGTATGTGTCTGTGTTGTCCGCTCACCAGGCATTGAACATTATATTGGACAATAATTCAACAGTTAGCCAAGCTGTAGGGTTTTCCCATGGACATAAAGGCCACGCAGTATCTATTTGATATATATATATGCATGTTAAACATACATGTTTTATAGCACATGTAAGCCATATATGTTAATTATACAGGTTAATCATATGATCATGTATGTTAATTCTCTACAATTATATAAAGCAGGAGCCCACGTGCAACTGATGAGATGTCAACTATACATATATATATATATATATGTATATATATATATATTTGTATATATGTGAAGTGGGCAAGACTATAATCGAGCTGTGGCCAGTGTGGGCTTGGGTCAAGCGACTCGCATATGGAAATGTGGCTGCTCGCCAAGACAAACCAGCATTGACCATCAAATACGGGGAAGGGTTCGCTGCTGTAACTTATTGCTAGAAGACACACCCCGGCATCCCGCGTTACTCTCCTAGCAACACAGATGGTTCGAGCCATCGGGCCCGGACCCATCAGACATTTCTAGTTGGCGCGCTGATGTTTCAGGGAAAGTGCTTATTCATACGATTGACATTGGAAGAGATTAGATGGTGTTGGTAGGAACAGAAATAAAGTTGTGAGCTTTTAAAATGGAATTGAGACGTTTCTTGCATTCCTTGCCCTTTATGAACAGGTCCCTTATTACACTAACCATCATGGTCAACCCCCTAATGGTGATTCATTATTATATCTATTACCTTTGGCCTTTTGCACAGATGAAGGAGTAATGTAGGCATTACAGTTATGCAGAATAACCCTCTCCTCAGGACTATTAATCACCTTCTTAATATGGACAATAACAATAATAGGTAATATCTCGGGTGTTTATAAGTGACAGCGGCGGCGGAGTACACCGTCAGCCTTAACAGTGGAAGAATAGGAGTAATTGCAATTAATACACAAGCGATATACTGGGGTAGAGCCCGTGGAAAGTATTACATAGGCTGTCTGCACTCGGGCGAGATTATATTAACGAATACATGAAATGGCTATGACGGATGAGAGGGGGAGAGGCAGTGGTGATGAAGAGGGACAGCGGCGGCCAGCAGCAGGAGCGGGGAATCCATGTGCATGTTAATGAAACGATAGGAGTAAAACGGTTAAATATATATATATATGGCATTGAACAGCATTTTCGTGGGAGACAATTATTGACGACCGGGGTAAGTCAGCTCTAACGTAGCCTACTTGAAACTTGAACTCACCCGGCACGGTGGCCAAATCGGTAGAGCGTGGGCCTCGTGTGTGGAATGTCAGGAGTTCGGTTCCCAGTCGAGTCAACCCACTGACTTATAAAATGAGTACTTGTCGCCTCCTAGCCTGGTGCTTGGCATTAATAGGATAGACCAAGGACTGGTTAGCTCAGTGTCAGGATGATGTGACTGAGTAGGATATTGGGTCATGGGGCTGGCGGCCTGATTTCCAGGTGGGGCAGTACTATAAAGTCGTCATGAGTGCACACTGTCACAAGTCGGTAACTCATATAATTCTAACAGGTCCAACTAGTTGGCATGGTTTGTTAGTTTTTTTATATTCTAGCGACATATAATGTCATACCAATTGGGGGGCGGGCGGAGCCGATGTTTGACAGTGCGTACTGATAACCACTTCATAGTGCTTCCCCATTGAGATACCGCGATATCTGTTAGATATGTAGAATCATATGTAGATAATTGTTTTGATTTTGAAAATTTGATGCTTCATCGGACTCCACAGCTTTAAGTCGACAAGAGTATGCACTGTCAGTGTCACAAATTGGTTCCAGTCTTAACACGTTTAACCCCACTTACTGACTCATGTTAAGAAACTAGAATCCATGATAACTTATTATGACATTTGCTACCGCTAAAGTCACGCATTAACTGTCACCGCGTTGAATGCAAAACGGTGATCCACTCGGATGGACTGGCTGTCACATCCGTCACAGTACAGTGTAAAATAGAATTACCTACACAGTGACAAAACTGGTATGATCTGGCACTCACCTCCCACAATTCAATGTGGAAATAGACAGTGACACCACTGATCTATCCTAACTGTCATCTCCCACAATGCAATGTAAAACAGATATGAATAGTGACAGCACTGGTTTGAGGTGGCTGTCACCTCACACATTACAGTGTAACATAGACATATATACATACTGACAGTACTAGTCTGAATTGGCATCTCCCACAATGCAATGTAAACCAGACATTAATAGTGACATCACTTGTCTGATCTGGCTGTCACATTACAATGTAAAATAGACATATATATGTATATATATATATATATATATATATATATATACCGATAGCACTGGTCTGAACTGTCATCTCCTAGAATGCAATCTAAAACGTACATACATACATAATGACAGCACTGGTATGAACCGGATGTTACCTCCCACAAAATAAGGGAAACCAAACATAAATGCACACTGACAGCACTGATCTGATCTGGCTGTCACCTCCCACAATGCAATGTAAACCCAATCTACATACAGAATGACAGCATTGGTCTGAACCGGCTGTCACCTGCCACAATTCTATTTCCAACCAATGTACATACAGAATGACAGCATTGGTCTGAACTAGCTGTCACCTCCCACAATTCAATCTAAAACCAATGTACACACAGAATGACAGCATTGGTCTGGACTAGCTGTCACCTCCCACAATTCAAACATAAATACACACTGACAGCACTGATCTGATCCGGCTGTCACCTCCCACAATGCAATGTAAACCCAATGTACATAGATAATGACAGCATTGGTCTGAACCGGCTGTCACCTGCCACAATTCTATTTACAACCAATGTACATACAGAATGACAGCATTGGTCTGAACTAGCTGTCACCTCCCATAATTCAATCTAAAACCCCTGTACATTCAGAATGACAGCATTGGTCTGAACCGGCTGTCACCTCCCACGATTCAATGTAAACCCAATGTACATGCAGATTGGCAGCATTGGTCTGAACCGGCTGTCACCCACCACAATTCTATTTAAAACCAATGTACATACAGAATGACAGCATTGGTCTGAACTAGATGTCACCTCCCACAATTCAATCTAAAACCCCTGTACATTCAGAATGACAGCATTGGTCTGAACCGGCTGTCACCCGCCACAATTCTATTTAAAACCAATGTATATACAGAATGACAGCATTGGTCTGAACTAGCTGTCACCTCCCACAATTCAATGTAAAACCAATGTACACACAGAATGACAACATTGGTCTGGACTAGCTGTCACCTCCCACAATTCAATGTAAAACCAATGTACATACAGAATGACAGCATTGGTCTGAAATAGCTGTCACCTCCCACAATTCAATTTAAAACCAATGTGCATGCAGAATGACAGCATTGTTCTGAAATAGCTGTCACCTCCAACAATTCAATGTAAAACCAATGTGCATGTACATACGGAATGACAGCACTGGTCTGAACTGGCTGTCACTTCCCACAATGAAATGCAAAACAGACGTACATATACAGTGATAGCACAGGAGTCACCTTCTACTATGCAATGTAAAACCTACATGTATGCACAGTGACATCACCTGTGTCAAAATGGCTGTCACCTTCCACAAAGAAATGTAAAACAAATATAAGTACACAGTGACAGCACTGGTGTCAAATGGCTGTCACCTCCCACGATGCAATGTAAAACAGGCATACACACACAATGATAGTAGCGGTGTCAATGGCTGTCACATCCCACAATGCAATGTAAAACAGACATATATATACACAGTGACAGCACTGGTTTCAAATGGCTGTCACCTCCCACAGTGCAATGTAAAACATGAATATATATATACACAGTGAGAACACTGGTTTCAAATGGCTGTCACCTCCCACAATGCAATGTAAAACAGACATATATATATATATATATATATATATATATAAACACACACAGTGACAGCACTGGTTTCAAATGGCTGTCACATCCCACAATGCAATGTAAAACAGACATATATATATATATACACAGTGACAGCACTGGTTTCAAATGGCTGTCACCTCCCACAATGCAATGTAAAACAGACATATATATATATATATATATATATATATATATATATATATATACACAGTGACAGCACTGGTTTCAAATGGCTGTCACCTCCCACAATGCAATGTAAAACAGACATACATATGCAGTGACAACGCCGGTGTCAAATAGCTGTCACCTCCAGCAATGCCCTATAAAACGTCCATAGCCAGTGACAGCTCTGCTCTACATACTTCAGACCTGCTACAAAGATGCGTCCATCACTGACCCATGTAGGCAG
The DNA here is from genome assembly GCA_030323885.1 of Branchipolynoe longqiensis. Classification (NCBI taxonomy): domain Eukaryota; kingdom Metazoa; phylum Annelida; class Polychaeta; order Phyllodocida; family Polynoidae; genus Branchipolynoe; species Branchipolynoe longqiensis. The sequence goes on along the minus strand of CM059189.1, from coordinate 81,925,610 downwards.
GCAAGTATTTGTGCATGGAAACTATGGACCGACAGTTCCCCACAATACGCTGCAACGTGATACCTCTCCGGATAATCTCATTAGGGCTCCTGCAGCCTCCACTATCAAGGCGGCGTTGCGCCAGCCGTGCAGTGCCAAATTATCTTATGTTACAACAGGACCACGGCGGGAGTGACATCTGCCCGGACCAGCCAGGCCGTGCATTACCAGTGAATAGGGCACGGCGGAGAATATTATTGGAGGCCATGGTGGGATTTTGGGCTTGCTTTGGGTTTTACGTCCTAGCAACATCTAAGGTCATATCAGGTACCGACTTGTGACAGCGTGCAGTCATGGCGACATAATTCAAGGCCAGACACAGGGAATTCTTTTTGGGCCAATGCATTTATTAATCAGGCTTAATAAATTTTCATAGGAGCCATTGCTATGTCTATCACTAGCTAACAATTAGGCAAGCTCTAGTTAATCAGTGCAGATAACCAATTAGCATTATCTATTTTACTCTAATTTTTTGGATAGTACAATCCATAATAGTGAATTAAGCCTGACTAGTCTTACCTAACCTAGTAACTTCTCTAGCTAAATCCATTATTGATGGTCAATTATACGTAAAAGTTTCCCCTTGATAAAAACGCTTCACAATACCTGAATTAACTCCCTTCCCTTTAGGAAAACTTAAATCTACTATAATCCTTCGTTCCTCTGTATTCTTTTTTGGCCGGGTCATAATAGGACTAATTTGAGCCCATGGGGAAAAAGGTGGCTTATTAAAAGGTCCCAGCAATGCTCCATGAGAGATTTCAGTATCTACATACTTATTAATCCAAAATAAATCTTTCTCATTACAACAATGATAAATTTATGTTGGTGTTGGTGCTTTATCTCTAGTATAATTAACTGGCCAGCCATATTCCAGGAAATTAACTAACTGTTTATCGTGGTAATTAATTAATAATTTTCTCCATATTTCTATATTTAATCCTGATGGTACTGACATTTTTGCAGATAAATAATTTGGAATCCCAGTTTCCCTTACCACTTTGAAAATGGTGTCATACCCACTCACCATGTGTGTAGTTGATACCCAGGTATGCCATAATTTTAACAAAATATCCCTATACTCCAACAAAGATTTCTCACAAATTTGTGTAACTTTACTTTCGGTCTGAATATTTAAATCTAGTTCAATATTTGTTCTTCCTTTATCAAACAGTGACTTTTTATCAATAATATCATCAATTAGGATCGACTTCACTTCACCATTGTATAGTATTTCTGGATATCGGCCGTCATGAACACCAGATAACACCATACAACTCTTCCCCTTCATTTCAACTGTGATGCCTCCCTTAATCAACCCTTAAACAAACTCCTCAACAAACTCATAAGGAAGAAAGGGAAGACAAGTCACACAAGATTTACAGTGAAGAAGTTGTGCTTTATTGCCATCAACTCCTGTTAACCTACTAGTGACCTATCACCCTCATCCCTTACCTTCTGCCCACACAGAATCTCATTACCTCTTTAGCCTGTCTATGAATCAGTGCCTAGAGCCCATTGAACTGGAGTCCCTTGGTTGTTGGACTCAACTCAATTTGGATATATGAATTTTGGTAGCATCAGACAGAGTGTCTGGGGTCCTGCTCTAGAGTAGGTCTGCCTCACTCAAGAGCCAGGAGTAGAGTGATCTCTCCAGTGTGTCTGGAGAAGTTTCTTGAATAATTAATTAGAATGAGACTAGTGTGGTCAGGATAGGCCAAGGGAGTCAGGTGACTGGACCTCCCACAGCCAGCCAATCAGACAACCGCCGACAGACTGGTCAGTGCAATGCCCTAATATGGGGAGTTGCCACCCACCCCAGACTGCAGGGTGTGGGCCTAAGGAATGTGGAATGGCTGGTGTGTTGGCCATAGGTCCGGTAGTGACAGGTAGTTGCAGACAGTTACAAATATATATATATAAAAAATGTACTTTTTCTCCAATTGCATTCTTTATGGATGCATAGAGGAACATTTCATCAAACATGAACTGTCTCTTATATAAGAACACCTCTTCATTAATCTTAGGCATCATGTATGAACATATATTTCACATAGCTTATATCATGTCATAATGTGAGTGGGGCACCAATGCTTTTAGATTACATAACCTTGTCCCCACTCCGTCGCCCAAGAATAATAATGCTCCCTGCCAATATATAATTCCGAACCGAAAGTCCATATATTTTTACAATTGGTTACATTTAAGTGGCTATTAGCGCCATCACCAGCAGTAATCAATTGACCATCATTACCATTATTATCTACATACGTATGACTTTTACTGTTAACATACAACTGTTTAGTGTCAATGTTATTAATATTACTACTACTTTTTTCAGAATTTTAGCATATGTATTTAACTTTGGTAACACATTAACATCTAAATTAAAATTCAGTAAATTTGTCGAGCAGGATGCTGCTGCCTCCGAGTGCTGAATAGCACTATTTTGAGTGCGGCTAGATAATGGCCAATGCACTGAATCAGTGGCTGGACCAATTCTATGAAGGTTGCTCGAAGTCTGTGCAGACTTATTGTTCGGTTCGTGGAACTTTGTTCCAAACAAATGCAAGCTTTGTTTATCGGCTGACTGGTCAGCATGGAATTGTTATTCAAATTGTGTTGACACGTCGCCATGCAACCATCGCAATGGCCTCCAGCTTCCAATCCTCCAACAGCAAGGTGTGACTGTCTCAAATTACCCACAAATAAAGTTCTAGCCTTACCACCGTCATGTCGAATTCTAAATTTATTATTGTACCATGAGTACTTATTACAATTCATCGAAATGTTTACAGAATTAACTATCAATTTTTATCGCTACACTTGCGCCTTTCTGTGTCACATACGCCACTTAACGGAATTTCTTCACAACAAGGTTTTTTACTATGCTCTCTAGATAGCGTATGGCATTCATTTCCAGCATCACTTATAATTCCTCTAGACACAGCCTCCGGGTGGCCTAAAAGGGGTAACAGATTTTCCTGAAACTTCTATAGAACATTCAATTTCAAAATAGGATATGTCATACACAAAGAGTCAATATGAGGTGTAACACAATTCTTCGAAACTGAAAAACACATGGGTAATTCTTGAGCAATGACATTGCCCTTACTGACCTGATGGAAGCCTGTGACAACTCTACCCGACGGTGCCACAAGCAGTTCAATGGCGACTTGCTCGCCATCTATGAATTCATGGCCGAACTTGAAGTCAACTTCGACAGATATGCACACATCTAATTCTCTTTATGGTAATGTTTCTTGTGAATGTGGAATGCACACCAAGAACACACATGGAGATACCCATGGCTATTTGAAAATCCACAAGAGTGACCCTTGTTTCAAATTGAACACATACGCCCAGCACTGTCTTTGCTATAGTCACTCGAGTTCCCCTCTCTGCTAACTTTAACACTCGACTTATGCAGCCTCTGCCCATGACTACCTTCGTCCCTCTGAATTTCTGCTATAAGGGCCTCATCGTCCCAACCATTTGCGAGGCACTTATCGGCCACCATGTTAAAGACATGTTCCGAAAATGCAAGACAGGTATCCCACGTATAGTGCTGCACCATATCTAATAAGTTATCAATATGTCCATTAGTTTTGTCCATTATTATTGTATCAGGTACATCACAATGTCTGATCATCCTCCTTATAGCTGCTAAATGTTTGTACCATGTACTACTCCCAAGTCTGACTTTTCCCTTCCTCTCATCCATAATCACATATTTATAAAGCAAAAGTTTCAATTTACCATTTGCTTTCTTTGCCTTAGCCCCGCCAACTCTAATAAAGTCTTTTTAGCAATTCGTCATCCAAATCCGATCCGTCAAAATCGAAATGTTCAAACTCCAACAGCTTACTTTTACGACAGTCCACAACACTTCCAGAAATAAAATAAATAAAACATTTATATAGCGCCGGATCCAGCAAGCCGTTCTCAGGAGCTTTCCATAACAAACAAATATACAGGAAAATAAATTTCACCTAGTTAAAAGCAGATTTAAACAAATGTGTCTTAAGACCTTCTTTAAAAGCACCAACAGATTTACAATCTGTGATATATCCTGGCAGAACATTCCACAGTCTTGGGGCAGCAATACTAAAAGCATGATCCCCAAAGCCTTTGAGTCTGCTCCGAGGAACTGCTAACTGGCTGGAGACTGTGGAGCGCAGTGTTCGAACATTTGTTCTCTCCTGGAGCATATCTCTCATATATTCTGGAGCCTGACCATGGAAGTCACGATATACAAGAAGCAGCACCTTGAAATCAATTCTCTTTTCCACAAGGAGCCAGCCAGTGTAATGATTTCAGCACAGGAGCGATGTGCTCAAATTTCTTTGTTAGGAATGAACCTGTTATAACGCAATCGTTCAGGTCCATAGGATGTGATTGTGAAAACAATGGGGTCGTGTTAAATCGGGATTCACTTTACTGAATTACTTTTGAATTAAATCATTGAATCATCGTGCTATATCCGAATTCGCGTTAAATCAGGGTGTGTTATAACGGGGCTTCACTGTATATGCTGAGCCTCCAATATTAATAGCTAACCGTTTCCCCTTCTTTTATTTTACAAGTCCACACATCATTTAGGCTGATGTAGTTACAGGTGGCTAAAAGTCATTAATTTAATGAAATTGCTGAAGATAAAGTAAAAAAGGAGGTACCAATTAACATGGCTGTCCAAGATGGAGTGCATATGTGAGTATGGGCGTGGGCGTAGGCGTGGGCATGGGTGTGGGCGTGGGCGTGGGCGTGGGCGTGAGTGTGGGCTGTGGGCGTGGTGGGGGTGATCCTGAGTGAATTTGATCGCCGATAAATTGCTTCCTTGCAAATTTGCTATTAACTTCAGCCTGTGTCAGCTATGTAGCACGAGATAGTTGAACATCTTATTAAACTGCTATGGGATCGAGAAATCAGTGATCTATGACTGCTTTGGCCAGTAGTCAGCTCATGGATGCCGAGTCACAAAATAGGGCCAACTTCAACTGTCACATTGCCAGTAATATTCATTTCACTCTGAATATATCCAGCAGGCAAGAGAACTCCCGATCTATTGGTTGATTGATTGGTGATGGTGTAATGCCATGTCGGCAGCAAAGGCCATGATCATGGTGGAAAGTTAGTGGTATTTATTCTGTCACTTCTGTTTCATGAAAAAAAAGGTGATAATCACATGTGTTTTATGTGAAATTAGTGAAATTTACAGGAAAATGTGAAATAGTCAAACCTGTATCAAATGACAGCAACAAAAAAGGTTGCAGATGCAATTTTTAAATGGGTACATCTATCTCAAATGACAGCCAGATTTAACTCACAAAGCTAGGAATAATTACATTCGTCCAGATGGTTTTAGGAACTCTCAAATTTGTTCATGAGGTGCATTGATAGAGAGGTCTTTTTTTCTTTACGTGAAAACAATGTTGATGCAAGGTGGTCATGAAATCTAAAAACGATGGTGGAAATAGATGTGTAGTTCCGAACTTATGATCCCCCCCCCATTTAAAGCTGCATAATATAATTAAAGCATCATAATTTCGAAACCAATGCATTTACCTAGATTTTATACTATGCATCCAACACAAATACGCAATAAACATGTATTGCAGTTTGGCATTCCTGTCCTCTGCTGCTATGCTCGAAAATAGCTAAAGCAAAACCTCAAATGTCAAGCCTAATTGGAATGTACACTAAAATTAATTATATTAAGCATATTTTCACTTAGAATATCTCCAAATATAACCAGTTAAAATACAAATAAAGTAGATCAACCTAATATATTTATTAAACAAATATGGCAGAAAATCAAAGTCATCGGATCCCCATGCTGACGCTCCTACCAGGTGGTTATAAGACATATCAACTATAACCCTCTTCAACGCTAGTGTTTACCCTTAATTATGACAATTATTTTCTAAGATATGGCTTATCACTCAAACTGTCTCGTCAATATCTTCTACCAGATATGCTGGCCGAATCTGTAAGAGCGCTGGCTCCTTTATGTGGAAGGTTAGGCATTTGAAAACCTGGCCGAGTCAAACCAATGACTTGCAAAATTATACTTGTCACTACCTAGCCTGGTACTTGGCTTTAATAGGATAGGGCAAGGACTGGATAGTGCAGTATCAAGATAATATGACCAAGTGGGATATCAATTCTTGTTGCGTTAGGTCACTGTCAGAATAATTAATATTACTGCGTGAGATATTATGGTGTTGTCAGCCTGGTCTCCCAGTGGGGTAGCACTATAAAATCACCAGGAGTGAGCACTGTCACAAGCAGGTGCCTGTCTTGATATGAACTCAAATATTGCTAGAGTGTGAAACCTTAATAAACAAACAAATAATCCATATGCTCTATGAAGCGGATGCTACCCCCTATGTGAACACGTGATAAGTGAACGCCAATTAGTCAGCAACAGCAATATGGGTCAACACTCAGCACTACCTTGATAGTGGTGTACCCCAAGGATCAGTCCTGGGACAACTACTATTTATACTATACATAAACGACCTAGAAAAATGGCTGGAGAAAGAATGTCTCCAGCTATATGCGGATGACACTGTCGTATATGCAGAAGGAAACACAGTAGAGGAGATAGCAACCAAACTGAACAACCTCCTGCTAAAGCTGGACGGCTGGTGTGAATCCAATAATATAACCATCAATGCAAATAAATCTAAAACTGTACTCTTCTCACATAGAGCAATCACAGGAAGAAACCTACAATGTACACTAGGAAACCAAACACTGGAAAGTGTAAATCACTACAAATACCTAGGCCTAGAACTAGATAGCCAGCTAAACTACAATCTGTGTGTAACAAAAATCATACAAAAAGTAAACCACAAACTATGGCTATTTGCTAAACTAACAAACTATATGACACAAGATATGTCAATAAGAATCTTCAAAGGCATGGTACTCCCCTACTTTGACTATGGGGATGTAATTTACATGGGTGCTAAAAAAGAGCTACTAAAAAAATTGCAGATATTACAAAATAGGGTCCTAAAAATCTGCCTGAAAGTAGACAAACTACACCCCACTTATGACCTACACAAAAGAACTAACGTAAAGCTAATAGAAAACAGAAGAATAATCCACCTAAAAACATTAGCATATGGATATAGCCGAGACATTAAGCATCTAACCCAACCACTAAGGGACACCAGAGCAAGCAAGGCACCACTACTAAGGCAGACCAGAAGCCGAATTAAAGCCCATGAAAGGAGCACACTGGAAATGGCCGCAAAGGCATGGAATGCCTAAGTGGTGAAAGAAAGACAAATCCCTGACCTAAAAACATACTAAAAATATCTGTGCAAAATAAAAACTGGAAACCCCAACTGAACTGCACCACAAGGGGGCAGGTGATATGTCACGGCCCCCAACTGGACAGCCCAGGGCGGGACAACCAGAAATATAAAAGCCAGATAACATATCTAACAACAATATAAGTCAAATCAAATTCAAACAAACATAACTCAACCACCTATTACGTACAGGCCTATGGACATGTAAATAAAATAGGCTAGTATAGAATTAAGTAGAAAAAAGTGGAAAACTCTTCCCAAGAAAACCCCAAAACACTAACATAGAACCTTAAGAAAACAACTAACATAGTAATAAGAATAGAACAAAAATACAATGCCAAGAGGGCCCCAACAAAAACTAACATAGACGACTAAACATACCAACAGACTATCTATCTGCTACTGAAATGCAGACAATTAAATAACTTATCAGCAGCTACTGCTTGGTAAGACAACACCAAAACTACAGCTGGCCAGCATTGAAAACAAGCCTGGGTACCTGGGCTTACATGCTATGGACAGTATAAATACAGCCTCAATAAAAAACAAATTTAAAAAAAAAAAAACTTCCGCAAACCTAATGTTTCTTTATTTACTGAGCGAAAACAGGTCTGCACATTCTTACCCTTTTGACTCTGTTGTAAAAGAAGAAGAAGATCTTTAATAATTGCTCATCGAGCGCAAATGAGCAGTTATTGCCCGATATGCGGCTTGATGTCTGAAGAGCCTTCGGAATGGCACTGAACACGATGGTTGAAATTGATTTCAGATGTTCTAATTGCTCAACTACATATCAAACTATATATATTAGGGTGATATTCTAGTTTAAAGAAAACGTTTTTGCTTTCAAGGAATGTCTTTTGTTTCCTTTTGCTTTTTTTGCTTTTTGTTGTTTTACATCCTAGCAATATCTAGGGTCAGATCAGAATGGGTACACACCTATGACCGTGGGCACTCATGGTGATTCTATAGTGCTGCGCCACTGGGAGGCCAAGCCATCAGCACCATGACTGATATCCCACAGTCACATTATCCTGATATTGTGCTAACCACTCCTTGTCCTTTCCTATCAATGCCAAGCACCAGGCTATGTAGTGACAAGTATACATTTGATAAGTCATTGTTTTGACTCGGCTCGGATTCGAGCTCCTGACCTTCCGCACGGGAAGCATGTGCTTTACCTATTCTGCCCCTGCATAGATGTAACCAGTAGAAACTAAAATATAAATGTAGTTCAACAAAACAGGATGACTGAATGAGTAGGTCCTAGAATTCAAACCTCCTTCCCAAGGACTCAAAGATTGATGCTGGCTGCTACCTAGCCAGGCACTCAACATTACTAGGATCGAGAAATCAGTGATTAAAGTGCTTGAAGTTATACTTGCAGGAGCAGTGGAATGAGGAAGACCAATTTTCTACACTTGAAATGTCACCTGCTCAATCAACTGTACAAAAACAGTGAAAGTACGATAGGAAATAACAATTTTACATATGCACAAAGAAATTTCTAAGTCAAAGTTGGTAGGAGTGTTTATTTCACCTGGGCTGAAGCCGAAGGTTGAGACCCATTTTAAACCAATAAGTTCCATCACAAGGACTACTCAAATGCTTAGAAATATGTACAATTCTTACGTATTTAATTTGTATTGCACATTTAAAGAGCTATCTAGAATTTTCTTTTAATAAATTGTTGGTAGTTCTTCTGTGTGACCAAACATAGTGTACGACTCAATCCAAACCTAGTTGCATGTTGTCTTCACTTCCGAATATAATAGCTTAATATTATTGATATCAACTAGACATAACTGGAACTAGCAATTGACTGATTGTAAGGATTGTACAAGAAAAAACAAATATCATGAGATGTGAATAATATAAAGAGTTCAGGTGAAAAACTCCTTAAATACCAATCCAAAAATTGAAATAAACATTGAAGTCAAACCTTCAAAAGGTACATTTTTTACATTCCAAGTTGTTTTGTTCACTGCTCGCTAACCATTTCATCAAAAGAAAAGTGGAATTAGTGAGAATAATAATTACCGTCACGTAAAAATATTTTATTTTAATTAAATTCTTGGATTGACGTTTACAGGGGTTTGCACCTGAACTCTTCATGTTATCCTTTGTGTCGAGAGTTGTGTCTAATATTATGTTTGTTCGGGATTATTTTCAGATCTCACGATTCAGTCTTCGCTCACTTCCACCGGGCTATGTTGACGGCGTTACCCTGGTGACACACACCTTTCTACTAATCGAATAATAATAATTTTTAAATTACAAAAAAGAATATGGCGACGGTGATTGAGCGGCTTGTGATTCAGGGATGCAGTCCTATGGGAACTTCCGCCTTACCAACCACCAGGTGTCGCACTGGCTGCCACATCCGGTTTACTACCACCACCACCATCAGCACAACCACCACCGCCACCACTACCACCCCGACCGCAGCGATCCCCGCGTCAGCGACCTCTCGCGGCGATGAACACTACCGTGACGTCACTTCCGCGACGCGCCCCCGTGCAGGCACTGCCGTAGCGCCACTTCCGGTTGACCAACTGACCATTTCCGGTCACAGGTTGAGCGCGGCGCCGAGCGCGCCTGCGTCGGCTCTGGGGCGCCACCAAGCGCCTAACGCCGCAGACGACGCGTGTTCCAAGGACGGGGTCAACTCACCGGTTACCCGCAAGGTGGCCTACCTGACGCGCTTGCGCCAGTCACATCCGGGCAACAGCGGCGGCGGCGGCGTGGTGAGTAACGACGGCAGCAGCCGGCAGGAGGCCTGCTGGGACATGACGCATTCCGGTAGCAAGGAAAGCTTCCTAATCGAAGGCCGGACGGTGGTGGGCGGTTCGGCCACGGTGTCCATTCACGGGGCGGTCTCCCCGTGCCACCGCGCCGCGAAGATGCGGTATGCCGTCCACGAACTAGGTCACGACCTACATCTGCAAAACCGCAGTGACGAGTCCGAGACGTCGGACTCGGCGTCCTCCGATGCACCGGACAGACACGACGCTAGTCAGGCGCGACCCGATAAGAAGTCTGCCCCGCAGCGAAGCGCCAAGCCCGGCTTTCACAGCGCTATGCCCAGCTCTGACAGCGCTAAACCCGGCGTTGACAGTGCCAAGACCGGTGTTGACAGCACCAAGCGCGGCGTTGACAGCGGCAAGCCAGGCATTGACAGCACCAAGTCTGGCGTTGACAGCTCGAAGCCCGGTAATGGCAGCCTTCGCTCACTGCTGCAGCTGCCGACATTGACAGCCAGATCGTCCGAGCCTGCACCGGGAAGCAGACGAGAACGCTGTAAGAATCGGGTCCACGCCGCCGACAGTGCTGCCACCTGCTCGGACAGCGACGAACTGCTGTCAATGGCCGAAGATCTGTTGCTGATGCGGATGAAACCGCTGGAGTATGCGAGCCAAACAATTGTCACTGCGAGGCCGCTGAGTAAAGCTAACGAACTGAAGGCTTGCCTGAGTGTTGCCGGGCAACCGACACCGACACTGACATGGCAACAGGGTTTTGACAACCAGCGATGGGCGTCGCCGAAACAAAAGCCGGCATCGCCCTGTAAACTCGACTGGTCCTCGGACGGTGCTCTCTTGTACAAACAGCACCAAATGTCCGTCAGTAATGCACCCAACAACAAAGTGACCTCGGCAAGGTACAGCTTCTCCTCTGTGAGCAGTTACCTCAACTTCAACAAGGTCAAGGCCGCCTCTGAGAGCCCCACCCACCACAATCCAGCAATTGCCTTCAACGGGGTCACAATCTACGCGACCGGGCGTGATGCAGATGACAACTCGCACGATCCGCCGGCACCCAGCGCCACGGTCAGGTCGTTGAAACGCACATCGCTGAGATACAGAGATGGCTCTCCGATCACCAACGACCTTGGCGAATTTTTCACAATCAAGACGCCAAAGTTTGTTTCCAAGTCCAAATCGCCCATTAGGAGTGACATCAGGACCGGTAGGAGTCGGTCGGGTTACAGCAGTGGCCAGTCTGCGCATGCGCATGCGCCATCGGAGCAGACGACAATTCCGGTACCTGACATCTGTGGGCGTTCTGCGCATGCGCATGCGTGGAGGGAGGCTGCCGTCGACGAGAAGGGAAAGCCGCCAATGAAGGTGCATGGGGAGGCTGTGGTGAGTTCCCTGGGCACCTGTGTTGACAGTAGCGCTGACAGTGCCATGAAATCAGTGACAGCAGCCTCAGATAAGAAGGTGACGGCTGTTGTTTCTGTCCCATCAGCCGACACTGGAACGGACAGCTCGGGTTGTGACACGGCAGCTGACCTCAATGTGTTAGTTACTCAGTAGGTTCCTTGTATTTCACTCACACATAATATATAATTTTAGACAAGACATTTCAAAGACACATATCCAGTGATGAATTGTTTTCTTCTTGAAGATTTATGCTCCCTATCATGGATAAGTCTGAATAGTCTTGTTTTCACGATTAGACAGTTGGTCGATAGAAAGCCCGAGCCTACAATTTTACCGACCCAAGGGATTTTTAAGCTTCCACACCACACAGACATGATATGAGAGAAACTGGCCTTTGATGATGCTGTACACAGCGATGGAAATCAAAATTTGCATAGGTGATTTCATATGGAATCGAACCACCGACCTTCAGATTAGGAGTCCAATATAGAAAAAGTCAGACACTGTTACCACTGACTCCAACACGCCATACATTATAGATCATTTCCACCGTCAACCCCGCCCTCTGATTTTAGTGGAAGGACTGATGTGGGTCGCAGTAGCTGATTGTGTAGCTACTACAGTATAACCCCGTTAAACCAAACTTGAAGGGACCCTAGAAATTAGTTTGGATTAACCGATCGTTTGGTTTAACCGAGCTTGGTTTAACGAGGTTGTACTGTAGTACTATATCAAATATTCACCCAGACTAGGGGTTAATGACAATCATGTTTTAAACCAGAGCTAAAATGGCCTCAGTATTAATCAACCATAAACAAGCTGTGGATGTTCTTGTTCCAATGTTCAGTATTTATCTCTATTGGCATAGGGTCGGTGAACCGGCAGAGAATGTAAAAAAAAGACAAAAGATAGGGGGAATTAGATGGTCTCGATTTGACTTTTAAAGTCTATGTGTTTTCATCAATTCTGCAGTCCAGTAAAGTAAAGCTTGTTTTATTTAACGACGTCGCTAGAGCACATTAATTTTTGTATCATCGGCTATTGGACCTCCGGGCTATGTTCGTTTGTTTGTTGTTTTACGACCTAGCAACATCTAAGGTCATATCAGGACGGGTACCGACTTGTGACAGTGTGCACTCATGGCGACCTTATAGTGCTGCCCCACTGAGAGACCAGGCCACCAGCACCATGACCTGATATCCCACTCAGTCACATTATCCTGACACTGAGCCCTATCCTAATAATGCCGAGTGCCTGGCAAGGAAGCGACAAGTATCAATTTTTAAGTCATTGGTTTGACTCGACCAGAGTTTGAACCCACGATTCCACGGTCTACCAATATGCGAGGCGGATGCTCTAACTCATTTGGCCATCCCGCTGGTCCTGGGCTATGAGACATAGCCATTTGAACAATACATTTGGCATATTATATTGCAAATTCATGTGGTTATGTCGATAACTCAGCCTTCAAGCCTCAGCCTAAAGGATTCTTTATCAGCCCTGTCACTGAGTCTTGTGGAACTTACTATCAGACAGCTTGAAAAACCAGTGGTACTTTCCACTTGACTATGGAGGCATTCGACTGGGCCCTTTCTATCCGCAAGATTTACGGATGGATCGGATGGAGCCACAACACACATCCGAATCATACGTATATAAACCCACTTCCGGTCCCAGTCGAATAGGAAATATTTTGACATTCGCATAGAGAGGCCCAGTCGAATGCCCCCTATGTGTAGCATGCTCTGTGCGAATGGCCTTATTAGGGATTTCTTACACCAACATGCCCTCTGATGGTAGTTTGAAGAACTAATATTGTGCGCAATGGGCTCACTGCGTATGCTTCGTGGAAAAAGTCCATACCTGTAGTTTGCTCATATGAGGTAAATATAGTGGTCAATTAATGATGGAAGGAGAATTCAAATTTATATTTAATCGGATTATATTTCATTGTAATACATATCTCCTTCCATAGGTATGAACTGATATTATATCTATATATATTTATAGATAAATCCTTCTAATAATTTATTCTATATTAAGCAATTCAGATATAGGAATATGCAACACATTTGACTGGTTTTGAATATAGATACACTATCTGTGCTTGTGAGTTATGCGCATATCAATTAATTATTTCAAAGTGATATATCTCTATTACATTGATCACACCTGTTCTATGACTGTATGAGCAAATGTTTTGAAAACGTTGACTTCGATTATTTATTATTAAGGACTAAACTATTATGAGATTCTCATCATGTGTCCGCTAAAGGGTTTGATAGCCAGAAAATCTTCTCCAGAGATCATGCCTGTAAGATACTTATTTGGCTATTTCTATTTCTATTTCTATTAAGTCTTATCAACTCAACTCACCATGACGCTTTGCTTGCAATATTACCAATACTTCCATTAATGATGGAAATTATTCAAATGTGTTTATCATATCTTTTCAGTCATGTTTCTCGACAATGCTTAAAGTTGCATAGTACGATGGTTTTGAATTTCTGTCATTTTTCTGAGATAAATATATTAGATCGATCACTAGTATCTACTTTACATTAGTTCAAAGTTACTTTCATTTTAAATGGTAAACTTTTGAGATATTTTGAGTGCAAACATGGAAAATTAGTTTTGGCAAGCTTGCCAAAACTCTGACACCATAGAGTTCTGCAGAAACAGGTTCTGTTAAATTGACTCAGTGTTGTCTTATATGCAGAAACAAATGCTTAATAAGTGCATCAGTATCTAAGTTAGATATGTAAAATCAAATCTAGATAATTGGTTTGGTTTTGAAAATTTGATATTTCATCGGACTATGCAGCTTTAATCAAACATACAAAATAAACGTAGCATGATGTGGCTTTCATATTTAGTAAATTCATACTACAGTGCCTTTCACACTTATTGCTAATTATTAGTCTGATCTAGGGTGTAATTATATAATATAATATATTTATATTGATATTGGTCTGAATAAGTTTCTATGCATTGAATACTGCAACAATAGGTATTGTTCTTTACCATTTCTTATACTAGTAGAGCCAAATGAGGGTGGGAGGCAGGAGGGGGAGAATACGACAAAACCCAGTGCAGTACCTTTTTGTACTTCAGATTTAAAGGCAATTGGACAATAAGATGTAGAGGAGAATACCAGAAACCGAAGTGATATACAACTTTTATACTTCAGATTTAAAGGTATTTGGAGAGTAAGATGTAGAGGAGACTACCAGAAACCCCAGTGTTACACATTTTTATACTTCAGATTTAAAGGCAATTGGAGAGTAAGATCTAGAGGAAACTACCAGAAACATCAGCATAACACATTTTTATACTTCAGATTTAAAGGCAATTGGATAATACGATATAGAGGAGAATACCAGAAACCGCAGTGATATACATTTTTTATACTTCAGATTTAAAGGCATTTGGAGAGTAAGATGTAGAGGAGACTAACAGAAACATCAGCATAACAAGTTATGGATTTAATGCTAAATAATCAAACATGTAAAGTACTAATATGGGAATTCCCAGTTCTGATTGTCCATCAGTAATGACCCAAGCTAAGAATTTCAAATGACATCAAAATTGAACTCACCAAAGATAGCTAAAACTTCAGGAGGCAATACAACCCAGTTGTTCTTAGGAACTCTAGGGTTTGTTTGTGCTTTCCGTTGGTAAATATGTTTTGTAGGTTATTTACATTAAAACAGGGTTAGTGCAAGATTATGAAATCTACATACTCAAGTAGAATGTGTAGACACTGACACCAAATGCACTCGTTTAAAAATGCATGAGTCAGCCAAGATTGGCCAATGTGGCATCAAGAAAGGACTGCACTTTCCTGGTGACACCAACCATAATATTGTGGATATTTGTCAATGCATGGGCTGATGCTATGCAGCATATTGCTTGGATGCTTATCCCATGCTTGTTGCTATTTTGACTTTATATATTTGAAAATAAGTGGTCTCAGATCATAATGAGGGTCCCGATGTGATGCAATAAGACCGTGTAATATAACTGGAAGGCTCAGCCATCTGAGCCCCAGATATACCACTTACTCTTCCCAGGTGCGTTCTGACAACTGTCTGTCAGTTCACACCTGATGCCCCTCTCCAACAAACTCATCAGGAAGAAAGAGAAGACAAGTTGCGCAAGATTGACAGTGAAGAAGTTGTGCTTTATTGGCATCAACTCCTGTTCATCGACTAGCAACGTATCACCCTCACTCCTTACCTCCTGTCCACATGGATCCTCATTGCTCTCTTTAGTATGTATAGGAATCAGTGCCTACAGCCCATTGAACCAGAGTCCCATGGTTGTTGCACACAGCTCAGTTTGTATATGAAATGGTGGAGCCTCAGACAGAGTGTCTGATTTCCTGGCCAAGAGAAGAGTCCATCAAGAAGTGTGTCCCCTTCCAGAGTGTCTGGAGAAGTGTCTAGAATAATCCCTTACTGGTGCATTTCACCAAACATTAACTGTCTCTTATATAGGAAGAGTCCAGGATGACCGTCATGATCTCGGCCACCATGTGTTCTCATATTTTCCGCATAGTCTCATATGTCACACAGCGAGTGGGGCACCCATTGCTTTTCTGGTACCTAACCTTGGTCCCCACTCCGTAGCCCAAGAATAACAATGCTCTCTGTCAATATATAATTCCGAACCGAAAATCCGTATATTTTTACAACCGTTCAGAGCGCTTTCCGCAGCTTGGTCAGCATACTCCTGATATGACCAGGGACGCCGCACGAGTGTATGCTGTACCCTGCCAACCCAGCAGCTCTGTCATTGTTTCCCATGAGGGAAATAGGGGGTTCAAACCCCAACCTAGTCAAACCTAGGATTTGTCAAATTGATCCTTGGCGCAATCTCGCTTTGCACTCTGCATTAACAAGAGAAGGCAAGGAATGAGTTTGTTTAGTATCAGGATAATCTGATAGTGAGATATTGGGTCACGCTGTTGGCAGCCAAGTGTTCCAGTAATGCAGCACTATAACATCACTGCAAAGTATGCACTGTTACAAGTTGGCACCCATCCAGATATAACTTTAGATATTGTAAGGACAAAAGGACCCAACACAAAGTAGGTGGTAAATTGGAAACTACCTTTGAGTTTTACATTTCAATTATTGGCAATAAGTGACCTATGGGCGATTACTCCCACCATCAAATGTTGGTGATCTATGATTTATTAGTATTATGATAAGGTAAACTCAGGATGGGTACCTACCTGTGACATTGTGCACTCGTGCTGCCCCCCTGGGAGACCAGGATGCCAGCACCATGACCTGATATCCCACTCAGTCACATTATCCTGACACTGACCCAACCAGTCCGTGCCCTAACCTAATAATGCCAAGCATCTGGCTTGGTGTGACTCGACCAGGGTTCGAACCGGTGGGTTCGAATCCCTTGATCTATCAAAACTGGAGATGGATGCTCAACTCATTCGGCCATCCCATCTGGTCAAGAGAGAAGAAGGGGAAATTGGATATGATAAGAGGACCTCCTCCTCCTCCACTATGAGCTACAGTCGCACCTGTCTTCGATGACCTATGTGATAAGGTAACCCCTGCCATATACAAACAATTTTTCCACATATAAACTGTCTTCGTTTCATTTGATAGCCCTTCCGCCGACAGGGCACCTGCTATGTCATGGCAATATTGTTTTGGATACAGAGTTGTCCGCCGAAGATGGGTACTACTGCGGAAATGTGAAATATGTCGAGAACAACTTGGTACAAAATCACAGATTTGATTAAAGGTGGTATTACATGGGGCGCTTTGTCAGTTAACACATGTACCAAACTTGTCAGGCTTATTCAAATTGTGTTATGCTATTATTATTGTAATAATAATAATAATCTATTTTGGTACATATATTTTTTCCTGTTTAATTGTTTTTAAACCGATTGAAATGTGATACAAATGGTAGCTATACTAGATAAAAATACACACTTGTAGATGTATATTCGTTGGGTGAGGGTTCGCTAAGAATAGTGCAACTGAAGGCGACTGTCCCAGAAATTGGCCACGTTGGTATCTGGTTAACTCGGCCAGTTATTCCTCTGCCTCCATTATAATAAATAATTTAACTACCACTGCTCACCCCTATTTTAATAGCAGAGCCAGTCATTCAAAGTAGACCCTCTCTCTATATATAGATCTCATTTATATATATTTCATATATATATATTGATCTAATTATAATATATATCGAATGTAGGTCTATGTTATGTATATACATATTTAAATATATGTCTATGTATCTCTATGTACCTCTATATATCTCTATATCTCAATCTATCTATATATATCTGTATATATATATCTATGTATATCTACATCTATGCATGTGTTTATATATATATCGATATATCTATACAGTATAACCGCGTTAAACCAAACTTGAAGGGACCCTAGAAATTTGTTTGGATCAACCGATCATTGGTTTAACCAAGCTTTGGCTTCGACTTTGGCTTTGAGTAAGCATGTATGGCACATGTAATATACAATGTATGTGGACACTTTGATTATTGTTTTGTATGTACATACAGTATAACCCCGTTAAATCAAGCTCGGTTAAACCAAATGATCGGTTAATCCAAACAAATTTCTAGGGTCCCTTCAAAATACTACCATACTATAAAAAAGTCTGTGGGGTCTCAGATGACCTTATAACCACATGAAACTTTGGTTTAACCAGACCGGAAATGGCCTGAGGTCCGACAATTTTGTTTGGATTAACCGATAATTTAGATTAACCAACTTTGGTTTAACCAACTTTTTTATATGATAAAGGTAGTATTTTGCTGGGCCGCCGAAAAGACTTTGGATTAACCGATCATTGGGTTTAACCGAGCTTTGTTTAATGGGGTTATACTGAATATAAATATATATGTATATGTACATAAAGATATATATGTAGATAGCTATATATAAATAGATATATAGTTAGCTATATATAGATAGATAAATAAATTTATATATATAGATAGATATATATATAGATATATCTATATATATGCAACACTACTAGTAGATTCCTGCTACTACTTTATAATATGCTCCTTAAGAGCCAGTGTGGGAGCAGTGGGACAGTGGGGGGGGTGGGGGGGATAGTGTGGGTAGGGGTCCCGTTCGTACACAGGCGACATCTCAGGTATTTCTCATCAGAGCATCGTAGGTGATGCCTCATGGCATTCCACTTAGGGAGCCGGCTTTGGAACGCCATTTGCGAAGCATGTCCCCCGCCCTCCCAAAGGAATTCAGAGTTTAAACTATCTATTATATATATATTTATGATGGTGGCTTCGTGCAGGAACTTGGTGGAACTATGTTTGGCCGAAAGTAGCAGCGGTAGTGTGGTTATTGACCACACACAGGGGGAGTCATGGGTTGGAGTGAGCAAGTGTGCTCATTTGTGGTCATTGCTGGGGGGTAGGCACAACCGCTAAAGGCCCTGTCACACTACGACACTTCTCGCCGGCGACTCGGCGACATGTGGTGTTTTTGGGCGAAAATGGGTGAAATATCGAGACACGCTGGGGGCGCGTTATGCGCGCATCGGTACACATCGGTACACGTCGGTACACGTCGGTACACTATCTTTGACGTTGATGGTCGGCGCAAAACGCCGGCGCGCGCTGTTGGTCGGCCAAGGTTTTAAGCATGTAAAAAAAAAAACAACGACCGGCAGCACACACAAATATATGGGTAAGGACGTTAGGCGCGCGTCGCGCTGCGTTGGACGCGCCGGAATAACGTTATGGGAACGCTAGGCAGACGCCACGCACGCGCGAGGGTTGTTCCCAACCGTTGCGGCAAACTGAGGCATTTTTGTTTTATGCCCTAGCAACATTTAAGGTTATATGAAGACGTTGCGCCAAACTTTAAAAAAAAAAAAAAATGTCCCCCCAACACGTCGACACACGTTGGCGGCGTGCTACTAACACGCTACTCACGCGCTGCGCCAACGTCCAATTTCCCCATATTTCCCCTAAATCTTTAACGTTGATGGGTCGCTGGGAGAAGCGTCGTAGTGTGACAGGGCCATAAGCACTCCCCCCGCATCTGCCTTTCGCTAGGGCTCATATTTCCTTCGAACCTCCCCCATTGGCTCGCCTCACCCTCCAATCACGGATCTACCAATCACATCTAATCGCTCTCCGCAATCCTCTTTGCTGCTGTGTCGCGTCCTCCTTCCTGGTCAATCTTCACTGCTACAGCAGCCTGAGCACTACCTCTTCTCAGCCATCCACCCACACACACGTCTGCATGATTACCATCATCTTAATCATCTGATCAACCTGGTTTGGGTTTTAACTACAATTAGAAACAAAGGGTGGGTGTGGTTGTGGGTGTGGTTGAGACTGTGGGTGTGATTGTGGGTAGGTGTGGGTGCGATTAATGGTGGGTGTGTGGATCCGGATGGGGTGTGAATGTGGGTGTGGCTGAGGGAATGGGCATGGAGGTTGGCGTTGGTGTGGGTATGAGTGTGGGTGTGGGTGCGGGTGCGGGTGTGGGTGTGGGTATGTGTGCGTAGCTGTGGTGGATGGTGTGGGGTGGTTCAGTGTGCAGGTGTGGAGTTTGGGAGAGGATGTGGGTGTGTGTGTAGCCGTGGTGGATGGTGTGAGTGTGGTTCAGTGTGTGGGCGTGGAGTATGGGTGAGGGTGTGGGTGTGGGTGTGGGTATGGGTATGTGTGTGTAGCGGTGGTGAATGGTGTGAGTGTGGTTCAGTGTGTGGGCGTGGAGTATGGGTGAGGGTGTGGGTGTGGGTGTGGGTGTGGGTGTGGGTGTGGGTATGTGTGTGTAGCGGTGGTGGATGGTGTGAGTGTGGTTCAGTGTGTGGGCGTGGAGTATGGGTGAGGGTGGGTGTGGGTGTGGGTGTGGGTGTGGGTGTGGGTATGTGTGTGTAGCGGTGGTGAATGGTGTGAGTGTGGTTCAGTGTGTGGGCGTGGAGTATGGGTGAGGGTGTGGGTGTGGGTGTGGGTGTGGGTGTGGGTGTGGGTATGTGTGTGTAGCGGTGGTGAATGGTGTGAGTGTGGTTCAGTGTGTGGGCGTGGAGTATGGGTGAGGGTGTGGGTGTGGGTGTGGGTGTGGGTGTGGGTGTGGGTGTGGGTATGTGTGTGTAGCGGTGGTGGATGGTGTGAGTGTGGTTCAGTGTGCGGGCGTGGAGTATGGGTGAGGGTGTGGGTGTGGGTGTGGGTGTGGGTGTGGGTATGGGTATGTGTGTGTAGCGGTGGTGGATGGTGTGAGTGTGGTTCAGTGTGTGGGTGTGGAGTATGGGTGAGGGTGTGGGTGTGGGTGTTTGTGTGGGTGTGGGTGTGGGTGTGGGTATGTGTGTGTAGCGGTGGTGGATGGTGTGAGTGTGGTTCAGTGTGTGGGCGTGGAGTATGGGTGAGGGTGTGGGTGTGGGTGTGGGTGTGGGTGTGGGTGTGGGTGTGGGTATGTGTGTGTAGCGGTGGTGGATGGTGTGAGTGTGGTTCAGTGTGTGGGCGTGGAGTATGGGTGAGGGTGTGGGTGTGGGTGTGGGTGTAGGTGTGGGTGTGGGTGTGGGTGTGGGTGTGGGTATGTGTGTGTAGCCGTGGTGGATAGTGTGAGTGTGGTTCAGTGTGTGGGTGTGGAGTATGGGTGAGGGTGTGGGTGTGGGTGTGGGTGTGGGTGTGGGTATGTGTGTGTAGCCGTAGTGGATGGTGTGAGTGTGGTTCAGTGTGTGTGCGTGGAGTATGGGTGAGGGTGTATGTGTGGGTGAGGGTGAGGGTATGGGTGTGGGCGTTGGCGTGGGTATGGGCGTGGATGTGTGTACGTGTGTAGTTGTGATGGATGGTGACAGTGTTCTTCAGTGTGTGAGTGTAGGGTACCGATGAGTGTGTAGGTTTGGATGGCGGTGTGGGTGTAACTGTGGGGGTAGGCATGGCTGTAGTTAATGATGTGGATGCGAAAGTGTTTGATGGGTTGGTACCATCACTTACTTACCACTCGTCCCTTCAGAGAAAGTTGGAACAAACCAGGAGAGCAAATGAAAGAAAATACATCACAATATTTGTTTCACCATCTTGCGCACTTGTCACATTTAGCGAATGACCTATGATTATTTTGTAATACGCTACAACTCTGACTGGTATCCAAAGAAGGAAACACACACCTCAGTACAGCCCGCCAGCACCCTCCCACTAAACTTATGGCTCCCACACATATACCTTGTCCAATCTGTGTTAACCTTGCCACCGCCCCTTACAACCTCTTATAAGAACCACACATTTAAGACCAGACAGGATGACCGAATGAGTTGAGCGCCTGTCTCCCGTTTGATAGATGGTGGTGTAAAAATATACGGATTTTCGGTTCGGATTTATATATTGGCAAAGATCATTACTATTCTTGGGTGACAGAGTGGGGACCAGGATTATGTAACAGAGAAGCAATGGGTGGCCCACTCCCTGTCTGACATAAGCACCTATGTGGAAAATGTGATAACACATAGCGACCGAGATTGTGATGTGATGTTCATACTTAAGAGACGGTTAATGATTAGTGAAATGTCCCTGCCTTGCACCAGAAAGAATGCAAGTGGGGGGAAAGGCATTTTTAATATATGTTTATTGTAACTGTCTGCAACTACCTGTTAACATGGGGCCGATGGGCAAGCACACCCAGCCATCCAGCATACATTATGAACACCACCTGCAGCTGGGGGTTGACTGACAGCTGCCCCCCTATTAGGGCGTTGCCCACCCAGGCTGTGGAGGGTGTCTGATTGGCTGGCTGTGTGAGCCCAGTCACCTGCATTCCTTATACCTGACACTCAGACCCCACTCTGTGCACTCTTGTCCAGGACTCCAGACACTCTGTCGGAAACTCCACTTTCTACACACAAACTAGCAGCAGCTATTCAAAGGCATTGAGCTGTGTGCAACAACCATTGGACTCAGGTTCAATGGGCTGTAGGCACTGATTCTTATACACACTAGCAAGAATCATTGAGGATCTGTGTGGGCAGTTGGTAAGGAGTGAGGGTGATAGGTCCCCAGTAGGTGAACAGGAATTGATGCCAATAAAGCACAACTTCTTCACTGTCAATCTTGCGCGACTTGTCTTCCCTTTCTTCCTAATGAGTTTGTTGAGAAGGACACCAGGTGGGAACTGACAGACAGTTGTCAGAGCACAGCTGGGGAGAGTAGTGGTATCCGGGGCTCTGACGGCCGAGTACCCAAGATATTACAGTGAGATTCGAACGTGGGATTCGGGAACCCACAGGTTCAAACCCTGGTTGAGTCAAACCAATGACTTGAAACTGTATATTTGTCACTTCCAAGCTAGCCGCTTGGCATTATTAGGACAGGGCAAGGACTGGTGTGCTCAGTGTCAGGATAATGTGACTGAGTGGGATACCAGGTCATGGTGCCAACGGCTGGTTTCCCAGTGGGACAGCACTATAAAGTTGCCATGAGTATGCACTGTCACAAGTCGGTACCCGTCCTGATATGACCTTAGATGTTGCTATGACGAAAACAACAACAAACAAACAAACAAAAACACTGTTATTTACTATTTCTCACGCCGCCCCCTTGTAAGTGAATACGGCTTCATTGAGCGTTTCTTCTTCGCTGCTCCCTTGGCAAATCGCATCATTCGGCCTCACTCAGCAGTTCCCAAGATGCATTTCCACTGACCATGTTTTCCAAAATGTCCACACCGGAGCCAATAAGGCTCGATGGAGATTGTACAGGCATGTGATGGCAGTGTTGACAGTCATTGTCAGTAGCCTTATCTTGTCTGCATGACTGATTGACGACAGACATCACCCAGTGTCTTGACAGATTAATGGCACAATCTGACAATGTCACCTCAGGTAGATGACCTGACTGTGCTTGCTGATACTGAGACAACTGGAAGTCATCACCGGGCGCGGTGGCCGAATCGGAAGAGCGCGGGCCTTGTGTGTGGTAGATCGGGAGTTCGGTTCCCGGTCGAGTTAAACCAATGACTTATCAAATTGATACTTGTCACTGCCTAGCCTGGTGCTCGGCATGAATATGATAGGGTAAGGATTGGTTAGTTCAGTATCACGATAATGTGACTGAGTGGGATATTGGGTCATGGTGCCAGAAACCTGATTTCCCAGTGGGGCAGCACTATAAAGTTGCCATGACTGTGCACTGTCACAAGTCGGTACACGTCCTGATATGTCCTTAGATGTTGCCAGGAGATAAAACTCCAACAACTGATTGATTGATTGATTGATTGATTGGTGGTTGCTTTACGCAGTGTCGGCAGCATAGGCCATATTCATGGCGAGAAATGTTTGTTTTTTGTTCAAACCATCACTTTTACATGTAAAAGCAGACAATCAATTATGTGCCAATAGACACTCATTAAATTAGAAAGCTCACAATCATGTATTTGTGGTCAAGAGAAACAAATTCCCATAGAAAAAGAAAAGTTTTATTAATAATTGATAGAATCTATTTAGTAAACTATATGAGGTGGTACAGTCCAGCTGCCCTCGAAAAGGCTAAAATGTTTTCCTGTTTTACCTTAGTAAAAAGGTCATGCATACTGTCTGGAGTGTAGAATTGTTGGCGCAGGGCCAAAAAATCAACGCAACTTAGTCAAATGTGTTTGGGTGTCAGCGGGGACTGACACCCAATACATTCCGGGGGAGGTACCCCCTTGAGCAGAAAAGCATGTGTAAGCCACGAGTGGCCAATACGGCAGCGGCTAAGGACCATTTGGTCCCGCCGACCTCCCGCATGACTCTGTGGTGGCTTTCCCACAGACGGTTCAATTTCTTTAAGTTTATTAATGTTTTCAGCCCACTCATGTTGCCATTTGGATTGTATGTGGGTGGCTATTAGTGGTTTCAGATCAGAGTGAGGGATCAGACACGGTTCAAGATCACAGTTTAGGGCCTTCTTCGCAGCCCGATCAGCTCATTTGTTTCCTTGTATGCCGGCATGGCCAGGCACCCAGCACAGGTGGATGTCATACCCATCCATTGTCAGTTGGTTCATTTTATAAATGGCCGTTGCTAGAATAGGGCGATTCGGTTTCAGTCCAGCAACAGCCATGAGGCAAGAGAACGAATCACTGTATATAACATAGTTAGTGTGGTTGGATACCTCGATACACTCCAACGCGAGAAGGAGTGCTTGGGCGTCTGCAGTGAAAATCAAGCTCTGATCGGACAAATGTACACCAAATCTTTCCCGTCGGCAGACTGCCACAGCAGCTACCGGGCTTTGGTCTTTCGAACCATCAGTCTATATGGGACTAACCGTTTTTGCGGGTAGCAGCTCACTGTACAGCATGCTTTGTGGGAAATATTCACAGGTTCCGGTTAACACCATTTCCGGTCAATGGTGCGCGTTCTCATTTCAATCAATCAACCTCTTCCAATTAGCTTCAATACTTGGCGACCATTGATGAGACATTGCCATTATTCTGCATTGGAGAAAAAAACTGGAGCATTTTGGATTCCCCTTTATTTTGTTAATTGACATTAAGGCAATTGAAGCAGAGAGTGCGACTTTTTAGAACATCTAATCTTTTATTATTTCTTATTATTTATTTTTCAAAAGATAAATTATTACATGGCGTACATGTTATTGCAAAAGATAACAGCGAAATGTCGTTCTCTGTATTCATAATAACCATCCACAAATATGAGAGACATTTTCTATTCTATGTTATATATGATGTATAAGCATTATGCGAGTATAAAGGCACGGAAGGGAATTATTATTATTCTTCTATTTCATTATCTACCAACCATTATCCTCGATGGATTCACCTCCTATACTACATACTGCTACTGGTGGTGCCACCTTCAGCCCCCACCTGAACTACGGGCGTTCCCATTGTCATTCGAGCCCTGGAATTATCTAAATTCATATGTTCATAAATATAGATTATCCCGTGTTGGTAGATCGTGGGGTCGTGGGATTGAACCCTGGTCCAGTCAAATGAATGACTTAAAACTGTATACTTCTCACTTCCTAGCCTGGCGCTCAGCAGTCTTAGAATGGGCCATGGAGCAGTGGAATGAGGAAGACCAATTGTCCGCGATTGAAATTCCCCCACCTAATAATTACCATCCCCCAATATATACATATCTATATATATAAATGTATATATATATCAAGTCAGGCTAAGTGAAAGGAAGAGGACGAGACGGAAGGTTGGTGAACAGCCTAATTTATTTGATTAGGCTCTTGGCCGAGCAATAAATGCCCTACCTATAGAAAGCTAAAAGTAGAAATAGGTGTGTAGTGTGCAAAGCAAGCAGTAGAAGTGAGGAAAGTAGAAGGTGGGGGAGGGGGAGCAGCAAAGAAGCGTCCTGGCCCGCAGCAAATATATATCATGGACAAGAAATAATCATCAAATCGTAGGATAATAAATAATATTATAAGATCATAGGATAATAAATAATATTATAAATAACTTCACCCGCCATTTTATATTTATATAATAGATTATATCACACATAAAGTCAGGCTAAGTGAAAGGAAGAGGACGAGACGGAAGGTCGGTGAACACCCTAATTTATTTGATAAGGCTCTTGGCCGAGCAATAAACGCCAAACGGGACCGCTAAACTGGGCCCGCCCCCACCAACTGCCCCCCCCCCCCCCCGACCTCAATCGCTGACAAAGCAGCCGCGAGATGGAAGTCATTGACTATCCTTTCTTGCAATGGGGTCTTCAAGTAGGAGTATACCGTGTCAGAGGCCCAATCACCCCTGACCTTAATTTCCTCAATAGAGGCACCTGACATAGCCAAATTCTAAGGGAATGCGAGGTGAAATGCTCCTCACCGAGGTCTGCCCTATTTGAGAACAGCGTTAGCATCTCCTGATAAGCTGAATATGTCATCGGGAATGAGGAGCTGCCCAGTCCCAGAAGGCGAAAAGACATGTCCCCGACCCGGGCTGTTATATCAGTAAAATGGTGCTCTGTCAAACACACTGCACAAAGGGCTGTATTGGGACAGCGAGATACGGGTATCTCCAAGACCCTCTCACGAAACTGTATAGTCTTCGAGCGACGCACCTGTATTATCATTCCCCATGGGGGGAAGAAAAAATCCCCCCTACACAGGGCAGAATCTGAGTCAGTGATTTGTGATTTACGAAGGAGTGCTCTAAATGAGCACAACATTACTGCACGCCAGGCAATATGGCCCGGGTTGTTAGTCAATAAAGAAAAAATATGCAAAAGCATATGTGGTAGGATAGGGGGGGCCTGATGGTGAGCATCCCCCTTTTGGCGCTTTATCCCCTTCAGGGTTGAAGCAACCACAAAATCATTGTATTGGATGGGCAACGCCCCATTCTGTCTGAGAAAATAATTCAAGCCGGTCAAATAATTTAAGACCAACCTGTACGTCAGCGACCTAGCTAACCAAGCTGCGTATAATGCAACTCGCTCAGAGGAACAAGGAAAAGGAGAACTGTCACTAAGAAAAAGAGCCAGGAATTCAAAATACCTCCGTATCTGAACGGAACGGGTTGAAATAGAATTTTGCGCATAAGAATGGCTCTCAAATCCCTTTTGTTCGGCTCGCAACTGCACCAGATCTGCAAGGAAAAAAGATAGGGGCATCAAAAAGGTGAGTGCAGCACATAACCCGATCACTGTCAGCCTCCCTTATTCGAGAGCAGCTGGACCGAGTATCCAATCTGCTCAGGGCATCACAAACAGTGTTAATGCATGTATTAATGTAAACTGAATGGAACACAAAATTCTTGCTAACAGACAACCAAAAGATTTCACGCAACATAGCCATTATATCAGCAGAGCGGGAGCGACCTGTATTGAGTGAGGCCTGAACCACTGCACTATCAGTTATACAAACAATCTCTGAATTAGACCAGTCAGCCGCCCAGCGGCGAAAGCCCTCAATTACCGCATGCATTTCCTTAATATTAATATGTTTATCACCCAATCCGTCCATCAACCTGACCCCATGGTGACCACAAACCTGATCTATCACATGCTCGTCACCGGTGCTGAATGCACCAACTAGGCAGTCATTACCAAAACTAGCGCCAAGGCACCAGCCGGAGGCGTCACTGTACATAGCTTTAGTAGCGGCAAATTTACCCAACATACCTGCCTTGCCATTAAAACTAGAAGCAAATTCAATCCACCAGTCAATATCAGTCCTAAAGCCTGCGTTAAGTCTTGCCTTAAAATACGGTTCACGAAGAGTACCGATCAAATCATAGACCCTTCTACTGAAGGTCCTGCCGCCCCTAACCACCTTCGCACAATGTGCCAGGAGGCCAGCCAGGTGCTCCAGATCCCTCCTGCAAGCCTTCCTTCTTGACTTAAAACTCAGAAGTTTTCCTCGCAACTTATCCAACTTATCCAGAAGTCTTCCTCGCAACTTATCCTGGGGGAGTGATAATTCTAGAGATTCGGAATCCACCTTTATCCCAAGGAACCTGACATTTGTGGATGGCGAAATAAGTTTTCTATAACTAATAAAAAAAAACAAGCAACGAAGAATAGCAATGGTTATGTGCTGGTAAGCAGCTGCCTGGTCGAATGTACCGGCGATGATACAAAAATCATTGAGGTAGTTCACTACACGACAAACCCTCTCTCTGGCTGCACATCACACCACAAAATCCGAGATGCGAAAGAATATATAGGGACTCGAGGACATCCCCATACAAAGTCTACTATCAACTAAATAATTATCGAAATTTTCTCCCTTAAACCGCCACTTAAGGCCCTGGCTAGACCTATCATCCGGGTGAATGTGGACAGCCCGATAAGCATCCTTAATATCGATACAAGTCAGGTAGTCTCCCTTCTCTAATAATTCAACCACATCGTCGATACCCTTGTATTTAAATTTCGGGGCAATAGTAGAAGTCCAGTTATTCACAGAACCACCCTTAGGCCTACTGCAATCCACTACACTATGGCCATCACCACTATCTTTCGGAACCACAAAAAGCCCATGCACACAAAGGGGAGGATCCACTACCTTCATCACAAAGCCGTCATGAATTTCAGCTGACAAGCGTGACTCGATTATATCGGCCTCCCATAATGTTTTGGTACGTCTAGTCTAAACATCATAACGGGCATCACAATCTTGATCGATAACCCTAAATGTAATCTCGATGCTCACTGTTATTGGCTTAACAAGGGCGCTTGCGGCCAGTTGGTCCTGCCAATGTCCCACATCGCCTGTTTTCACCCGAAGCCCCCTTCTGCTTCTTATTACGCACATTCGCTTGACTGTAGTGTAAAACAATTTGACCAAATGCCTCAGTGAAAGCAGCAAAACCCTCCGTTTCCGCTAACTTTCTAATGGCAGCGTCGTACTCAACATGGCTGGTATCAAAATAGTCATTATGCCTAGCACGTGAGAAACAAAACTGATATGATGTAGAATCGCCCGATAGTCCACAATCGACATCTCCGGGATGTCTAATGCCCAGGTAGCCGTAGCACAAACCAATTCGTGGCAGTTCAATTTCTCAACGTTTTTCTTGGCAACCGTGTAGCGCTTCAGAGACCACTTACTTCTTCTCTTCCGTGAAGCACTGCTGCTCGAAGAACTGCTAACATGGCACCTACATCTCCTCGCCCCGGTCCTCGAATGGTTCCTTGAATGGCCGTAGGTTGAATGGCCACCCGTCGTGGCCGTCGACGTAGACCCGACTGGGATCTTTGGAGGTTCCGCAGCCACGCCCCCAGCCGCCATGACAGTCGAGCCCATGTTGTGCCGTAGTCGTCGGTCCGCTCTCTCCGCTAACAGGGCATCCCTCGTCTGTAGCAACTCGTCCAACTCTTTCTCCGCGCGTAGTTCCTCAATCTCCCGAAGAGTCTCCTTGCGTAGCTCCGCCACACTCCTGAAGCCCCCACCTGTCTCCGACGCCATCACATCCTCCTTGCATGCACCCTTAGACATTGTGGCCGCCGATGTACTTCTCATCTCACGCACAACGCTATCATCCTCAGCGCTGTTACAAACACTAGTCTTGTCGTGACTTCTACCACAAGGCATCAGAATGCTGTGCTTTAAGCAGAAACAGGATGTCGATAATAATGTTTTTTACAGTCGGTAGTATGTCAAATTCCTGCTTTCCTGGTGGTAAAATCGACCAACATGGGCAAGACTAGTATCAGATCGACAATCTTGGTTTCAGGAGCATAGTAAGTGCAGTAATAAAATAAAACTGCATTCGACAAACTCGAGTCTCAATAATAAACGATAAAAGTCCATCTCGTGTCGTTCTTAACCTTATAATTCAACTAACATGGCCTTAGTTAGTGGTTAAACGACGGCAATCCAGTCTGCCTGCCATCCGCAATTTTATTTAGACTAGTATCACATCGACAATCACGGAGTTCTTGGGTCCAGCAGCTTAGTAGTTCAATAATAATGATACTGCATTCGACAAACACGAATCTCAATATAAAAAACGGTAAAAGTCCATCTCGTGTCGTTCTTAGCGTTATAATTCGACTCACATGGCCTTAGTTTGTGGTTAAACGACGAGATCTTTTCAATAAAAATAAAATATTTTATTCGGTCGTATTCGACACACACGAGTTGCTTTATTGGTGTAATTTAGCCACCACGGCCTCAGCAACTACATCAAAGTCGACAAACATGACCGGTTTCCCGCCTTCCGCCATCTTGCTTAGAATTCCGCAATAATAAATCGCCAAACTCCAGCGTTGAATACGTTTTGACAGACACAAATTTATTAAAGTTAGAGATGTTTATTATTAAATTCCTTGCTTGCTCAACACAATCATAGATATATCATGGCTTCACTAAAGAATTTAACGTCGACAGACATGTCCGATTTCCCGCCATCCGCCATCTTGAGTAGATTTCAATATGAAAAGAAGTCTATTTCGTGTCGATCGTTGAACATGTAATCGACACACACAAGCGTAATTATGTAGCGATGTTAAATATATCAATTTCTTTTGCTTTATAAATCGACCAACATGTCCTCCACCTCAGCTAGACATCGACAATCAAGAAGGCTATGGCTCTCTCCACCATCTTGGTCCTTCTCGATATATTAGACCAAATCGACACACATAAAATAATGAATAAATATATAGTTAAATGTTTTAGCTCACGACACAGACATGTGGAGGCAGGTTGTCTTCTCCTTTTTAGTTCCAGACATGGTAAAGAACACAGGTAGCAAGTAGACTGTGTCTTCCTCAAAGTAAAAATAGGTGTGTTGTGTGCAAAGCAAGCAGTAGAAGTGAGGAAAGTAGAAGGTGGGGGGAAGGGGAGCAGCAAAGAAGCGTGCTGGCCCACAGCAAATATATATCATGGACAAGAAATAATCATCAAATCGTAGGATAATAAATATTATTATAAGATCATAGGATAATAAATAATATTATAAATAACTTCACCCGCCATTTTATATTTATATAATAGATTATATCACACATATGCACACCAGACGAGTTGAGCGTCCGTTTTGGTAGATCGTGGGATTCGAACCCATGGGTTCGAACACTGGTCCAGTCAAACCAATGACATAGCAATTGAATCTCATTATCCTGACACTTAACTAACCAGTCCTTGCCCTATCCTATTAATGCAAGGCTGGGAAGCGACACGTATCAATTTTGTAATTAATTGCTTTGACTCGGTTGGGATTCGAACTCCCGACCTTCTGCACGGGAAGCCAGTGCTCTACCGATTCGGCCACCATGTCCGGTACTAAGGGACCGTCAATGAGTGAAGCCCTGATTTCCAAGTGAGGCAGCACTATAAAATCACCACGCGTGTGCACTGTCACAAGTCGGTACCCGACCTGATATGACCGTAGATGTTGCCAGGACTTAAAACTTCAACCACCAACCAACCTGTAGCAATAGGCTGATGCTACCGTGGGGATGAGGCGTTTTTGGAAACGAAGGCAAACATCACGCCTACAGTGGGATTCTAACCCGACTTCTACCATTCCGAGGCTTTATCGTTTTAACCATTAGGCCATCAAATCACACTACCGACGCCTACCTGCCTGTGTGTGTGGCATTTCACCTGGGGATGTAAGAGCACCTCACTAAAATGCTAACTAGATCACGTGACCTTATTGCTAAACAGTATGACACTGAAGAGTAACGATGTGGAGATTTATTTACTCGACGCAAAGGGGCTAAAACCTTTATAGACCTAGCTCAGCCTTATGATTCAATAAGGAACAACTCAACAAGGAGGTGTGGGTGAAAAACGGAAGGCTTATTACACTGGGAGGACAGATGCACCTGGGTCCGCCTTACGAATAATACAGCTAATGTCTTAAGGCCCTGTTACATAGCTGTTACTGGACGTAGTGATCCATAGGATAGATTAATGTGGGTCAAATGTGGTGTAAGTATGTTGTGGCCCTGTCACACTACGACGTAATGACGTCAGCGTAGGGAGAACGTGAAGAACGTTGAACTTCTGGGCGTAGTACGCAAATTTGGGCAGAAGTTGAACGTGGATGCAGCGTAGTGGACGAGAGCGTAAAGTCGGTAAAGCGTAGTGATACCGTCATTCAACGAGAGAGGACAACGTCATTACGCTCATGGAACGTTATGAACGTTATTCCATTGCCAGAAGAACGTTACATGACGTTACCTACGTCATGAGACGTTGAACGTACGTTGAATGCACGTTCTCCTGACGTTCTCCCGACGTTCTCCCGACGTTCTCCCGACGTTCTCCTGACGTTCCCATTACACCACGTGGGCATTTGCACTCGGTTTAATGTGGGTCAATGTAGTGGAACGTAGTTGAACGTAGTGAGCAGCGTTGGAAAAACGTCCGTTTAACGTCATTGACGTTCACTGAACGTGAACAGAACATACGGCGAACGTAAACCCTTACGGTCGAGCTACGTCAAAATTTTTGAACATGTCCAAAACCTCGACGTAACTCGACGTAATACAACGTAATGTGACGTAGCCCGACGTCATTCTAACGTCATGCTGACGTCATCATGACGTAACCCAACGTAATGACGAAAACTGACCACGTTAGGCTCACGTTGGCTCGTTACGTCGTAGTGTGACAGGGGTATCAAACTTCGTTGAAATACGTTAAGGTATGGCAGGTTTTGGTATGGATGAATACTTTATGGTATGGATAAATATGTTATGGTACGCATGACAGTACGTTCAACTATGTTCAACTATGTTCAACTACGTTCAACTATGTTCGACTACAACTACATTCAACTACGTTAGCCTTCACTACGTTCACCTATGTCCACTAATGGCTATGTGACCAGGGCTTCATCCAAGTACGCTAGAGTATGCTAAAGCATGCTAGAGTATGGTAGAGTATGCTAGACTACGCGAGAGTACATTAGCATCACGGATGCAAATTCAGCCTCTAATGAACATGTCCAAAAATTAAATCGGAGATCACGGCTCATGCACATTATTACCAAGTTAACATCACGGACAAGTACGGATGCCAGTACGTTTAACTACTTCAACTACGTTAGCCTCCACTACGTTCAACTACGTCCACTAACGGCTATGTGACTGGTGCTTCAGAGTACAAGTAGAAGTGTGTGCACGTGGAAAAACCTGGAGGTGTGTTCGCTTGCTGGCTCACTGCGAAGTGCTAATGGACGGCAGCGGACCGGTTTATGCGAGAGGCAGTAAGTAGCACTGGGTGTGAAAGCGCTGAGGCTCATTGCACAGAAGACGAGGGGGCTGAGGTGGGAAGACATGGCTTTTATTCGGGCGCGTCCCCTCGGCGGCAAGACATGGTACACGTTCAAGTTAGCAGGGTGGCCGTGGCCGACCTAAGGTGATGTAAGGGGTTTGTTTGTTGTTGTTTTATGTCCTAGCAACATCTAAGGTCATATCAGGATGGGTACCGACTTGTGACAGTGTGCAACTTTATAGTGCTGCCCCACTGGGAAACCAGGCTGCCAGCACCATGACCTGATATCCCACTCAGTCACATTATCCTGACACTGAGCCAACCAGTCCTTGCCTATCCTAATAATGCCGAGCACCAGGCTAGGAAGTGACAAGTATCAATTATCAAGTCATTGGTTTGACTCGACCATGATTCGGATACGGATCTCCCGATCTCCCAAAACAGGAGACGGAGGCTCTGCTCATTCGGCCACCCCTGTAAGGTGATAACATATGGGCATGAGATGGTGAATGCTACATATGGACAGGTAGGGACCACGACTTGGATTTCAAAACGTCCTGCTTTCTCAATAGTCTGGTCTGTTAGGGGAAGAATTGTGCAGATTTGTCTACAAGCATGAAATTTGGCACACTTGTAGTTTGTGAACTGCTGAATTCAAATCTGCCAGGAGCCAAAGTCAATTCTCAATGGGGGTCGCCATATTGGACAATTAAAAATGGCCACCACAAAAAAAAAGATTTTTAAATTACGTTACAAATCAAAACACTTTGCTAGGGTTTTGGACCTCAGGGATTCTAAATCTGATGTCTGTTTGACAGTAGCCTTGACAGGAAATGCCATATTGGAAAATCCAATATGGCCGCCTGTAAAAATCGAATTTTGCATAACTTTGACACTTTTAGTCATAGAATCACAATCATAACCTCTATTTTGTAGGTATTGTATATCAAGGATTTCAAATTCTAGTGTCCAGAACTCAACTAAGAAACTACGGTCCAGTTTTGCAGTGTCTTCTGCTCCTCAGAAGTCTCCTTGTTGCATAATATGTGAGGGACAGGACCAAAAGAATCTACGTATAGTTGAAACATATAATGTAGACACAGACTTAAAGACCTGGGCTCAGAACACCAACAATTTCCAGCTTCTGGGCAAACTGATTGCCCAGGCAGCTGATGCCCACGCTGGTGACACTTACTACCACCTACAGTGTTACTTGCACCTCAGAGACTCAGCTCGTGCTGAGGATCGCAGAGCATCTGCAGGTCCTTCTGCCCCTCACTTCAATTCAGTTGCCATTGTGCAAATTGTTGCCTTAGTCGAGGACTCTGACTCAGTCTTCAAACTGTCTGCTTTGCGACAGTTCTATAGAACACTTGTGGAGGAACAGGGAATTACATGTTCTGCTACCAGGGAACCACATGCCACATGGTTCAAGGAGTATCTTCTGAAGCTGCTTCCTGAGTGGACAGAGTTCTCCCAGGGCAAGGAAGTCTATATCTCTAGCAACCAGAAGGTTGGAGTTATACTAGCTGAAGCCCAAAAGTTACAGATAGGTCAGGATGATGCTTTGTTGTTGATGCGAGCAGCAGTAATACTTAGGCAAGAACCATTTACTGGTTCTTTTGCCTCTGATTCCCTGACAGCTCCCATCCCTGGGCAGCTGAGAAGCTTCCTCAACATCCTGCTTCAGGGCCCCTCAATCTTGCGAGAACAGAGCAATGAGGATTTGCAGGCACAGGTACAAGGCAGGGCAAGAGTTGCAAGCGCCATTGCTCAGCAGATTATTTATAATACCTGCAGTGGTTCACATCATCCCACAAAGTACAGCAACATCCGTCACAACAAAGAACATGAGACCCCTTTCCCTTTGTACCAGGGCCTCAAGCTGCATGGTGATGGTAGACAGAAGAAAGTGATCCATAATGCCAATACCTTTGGGGTTTCTATGTCTTACAGTCGTGTTTTGGAGATGAGGGGATCCATGGCATGAGCAGTGGTCAAACAGTTTGTCCAGGATGGAGTTGTGCTGGCCACAAACATCCGTAGTGGGGTCTTCGTGACCTTTGATGTAGACAGCTTGGATAGCAACAACCAAGGTAACTTCTCTAGGGATGAGTTCCATGGGACAGCAATCAGCGTGACAAACCACCTGTCTTGGGACAACCAAGGAGTACAGCGACCCTCTATCCAGCTGGATCCTACAGCCACTTCTGTACCACAACTTCCTGAATCCTACGCAGTGGTTCAGCCAGCTGAATTCTCAGTGTGCATATAGAAAGAAATAGGGGTGACCTGTCACAGTCAGCTACTACTTTAATATTGAAGATGGAACCTAACAAAATATATCATTAGAATGGGTGTAGGTAGCTCTTCAAAGTTTCTATGAAGAAAATGCTCATGTGTATAGTATGTTCATAATATTCAATTAAAACTACATTAAAATAAAGAGATAATCTTATTTTGCCTATAACATTGTGCTGCTTGTATTCTGGAATTAGTCATTTTTACTGGTCAACCACCATGGTCTATTTAAAAAAGTACTTTTCTTAGAATCAAAATCCTGGACATAGTTAATGAGAAATAACCAAAAATATGAACAAATCATGATGTGTGGCATCATATAAGCCATTACTCTAATGTACACACAGGCAGATGGGTTGTTGTTTTAGCAGTCTACACAAGGATGGCCACTGGAGGTGGGTGTGGGTGTGGGTGCAGAGTGGGATTTCTCTCTGTGTGGTATATCCACCACACAGTATATGTATGTGCATATACACACATACATATATATATCTATAGATGCACACAGATATATATATGCATAATTATATACATTAGACCCATATATGTGCATATATACTTATATATATGTGTATATATATGTATATACATATATATACACATATATACGTGGGTATATATGCATATATACATATATGCACATATATATGTGTAGATGTGCGTTTATATTCGCATATAAGTATCTATGCATATATATGTAAATATGAATATATATACACGTATATATGTATATATATATTCACATATATCCACATATATGCGTGTATATGTATATAATTATGCATATATATGCATATATATGTGTGTGCATATATATATATATATATATATATATGTACTGATGGAGAAGAGAAGGATAACAATCCTGAATAAGATAAGCAAATGAGTATGTACAATAAAAATAAATGTACAATCGACATTTAACATTAAAGGTGATCTGCCAGTTGCTCGGTTGTCAAGTATCTATGTTAATTAATTAGTTAATTAAATTTTTAATTAGATTGTATTTGTGTTTTATGTTTTATTTACTAGTTTGCTTGATTGGCTAAGCCAATTAATCAGCAGGTGTGGGCGGGTGCGTACAAAAAGGTGGTGTAGTAGTCATCAGTCGGAGGCGCTTTTGCAGACTGACACTGTGGTATGCAGCGTGGAGGGCTGCGGGTTGTAGTGTGATATGATTGATGGAGGTGTGTTGGTTTTTGATTGGCCATCCCAACCCGCCCCCGCCCACCCCAGGTGGGGCGGGGCGTAGGGTGGGAAGGGGTGTCAAGCAGCCTCGCTGTCCCACCGTGCCCAGCAATGAACCCGAATGAGCGCAAACGCTCATTCCAGACGATGATGAACGGTTCATGCATGGCGGGGGGTCATGTCCTTCCAATAAAGTGAAATTCTATCATTCCTGGCTGCGGTAAATGCGGGACCATAACAAATGTATTATTAGTCTCCCTTAACCACCCGCCCTCATTCAGCATTCCAAAAATACTCTATATAATATTAGTGCACAACTGCATCTAGGACTCTGACGTGAAGCCTAGTTTCTCGGCGTTAATAATATATTCATTCGGAGGAAGAAAAACACTTAAAGCCGCAAAGTCCGATGAAAACATCAAATTTTCAAAACCAAAACCATTATCTAGGTTTGATTCTACATATCTAACTTAGATACCAGTGCACTTATCAAACAAACGTTTGTTGCCACATAGAAGGGAACACTGAGTCAATTTAACAGAACCTGTTACTGCAGAAGCCTATGGTGTCAGAGTTTTGGCATGCTTGCCAACATTAATTTTGCATGCTTATCTCAAAAGTTAGCCATTTAAAATAAAAGTCGCTTCAAACAAAATTAAGGTAAGGTATATAATATTTTTATCTTAAAAAATTACATAAACTTAAAAGCATCGAACTATGCAACTTTAGGCAAATTTTATTTAAAGAATTAAATTTGCTTCGCTGGATCTAAAATGGAAGATGGTCGGAACGAACCATCGGATGGGATGAAAATAACTCCTCTCTTTTCTCCACCCTATATAACACATCTGAGCCCTGTAAACTGAGCTAAAATAAGTAGACACAAGTTTTAAATATATAATACCAGCATCAACAAAAACAACAACTGACCAATCAAATGCGACGGGATGGCCGAATGAGTTAGAGCGTCCGTCTCCCGTGTTGGTAGATCGTGGGATCGTGGGTTCGAATCCTGGTCGAGTCAAACCAATGACTTAAAAATTGATACTTGTTGCTTCCTAGCCAGGCACTCGGCATTGCTAAGATAGGGCAAGAACCAGTGGAATGAGGAAGACCAGTCATATGCGACTGACATTTCCTCTGCTTAATCATCTAATGTACAACAACAAAAACAACAAAACTGGACAGCTGAGCCCAAGGAGTGAGAAATGCTGTTATGCACTGGGCAACTGTGGCCGGAAGTTGTGATTGTATGCCGGTGGGTGCATGCCGTGAGCTATCAGAATGAAAAGAAAAGGGGACATCAGTTGTCGTTTCCGGTTGCTTCTAGGTTAAAGCTGCATAGTCGGATAAAAGCATGAAATTTAAAAAACCAAAACAATTAGCTAGTTTTGATCCTACATATATAATTTAGATATTGATGAGGTTGAATCCTGGTCGAGTTAAACCAATGACTTAAAAATTGATACTTGTTGCTTCCTAGCCTGGCGCTCAGCATTATTAGGATAAGGCAAGGACTGGTTGGCTCAGTGTCAGGATAATGTGACTGAGTGGGATATTAGGTCATGGTGCTGGCAGCCTGGTTACCTAGTGGAGCAGCAATATAAAGTCACCATGAGTGTGCACTGTCATAAGTCGGTACCCGTACTGACAGTTAGAAACTTGTGACAATCTGTAAAAGAAAGCTACATCCATTGAAGAGGAGGATGAGCAGGGGAAGAGGGCAATCGACAATATGTATGCATTCATTGAACAATATTAACTTTTTAAGTCATATTATTTTTGCCATATTAATACTGGTGATGAACTGATAACTCAATCATTATTTAAATGATCTCAATTGATTCCTAGATACCTTAACCCAAGGGGTTGGCACATACATTACACCTCTAGTGTGAATAGGAATTAACTTATTGCAATTTTAGGGTATCAGTGGCCATTTTGGACATCATCTTGGATTTCCTCACATCCTAATTGTTCAACAGTGATTTGCATAGTTGCATTGTGTTCCTTGACCCCTAACACCTGGAAGTGGACACCTTAATTACCATTCTAGGGTGAATAGTAAGGAAGTTATAACTATTTTAAGGTAGTGGTGACCATTTTGGACGCCATCTTGGATTTAACAACTTTCTGGGAGTCAAAATTTAGTAGATTTTTAGTATTATATTCTTCACTCCCAATGCTATCATAAACAGTTGGAAAACCTTTTCTAACTATTTTTGGGGGGGTCAAACTATTTCTACCTGAATATAACTTGAGTCTGATGCACGCCACACACACCGCGCACAGACACACACACAACCAACAACAAACATTTGTTAAAGCTAGGAAATGAATTTAATAGACCTTTCCTCCAGAACATGTAGGAGCACAGAACCTCTATCCACATTAATCATTGCCACTACTGCCAGATGGCAGGTTGGGAGTGGAAATGTTCTATAAGTCATTTACCATGGAACACATTGCAGAATGAGTTGCTGGGCCCCCAACATTAGTTCTTCCACTGCCACCAGAGGGCGGGTTGGTGGTGGAAATTGTCAAGTGAAATTCCCCCACTGAATGTATGGAAATCTTCAAACCTGCCATATATATATATACCGCGAGAGCTGGGGGGGGGGGACCGGGGGGGGGGGGGGGGGAGATGGGGGCACCACCAATGCGCCAAGGAGGAATACATATATACAGTATATGTTCCCGTTGCATTTATACTCGTCTAATGCGTTATATTACTTATACATCACACACATATGTGTGTGTGATACATCAGTATTATGTGATTATATAGGCATGGAAGGGAATTCCATTATTATTATTGTTATTATTATATGTACCCGCTTTCTACGCTGTGCATCCTTACCATCATAATCGGACCGGTGGCGCCACCACCGGCCCTCCTCATCCCTAACGGAGGCCGGCATCTGTTCATTCACACCGAGGAATAATTATTGTCTGTATATATTCATATATGCATATACATAACTATGTACATGTATATAGAAACCACTAGTTAGAATATATTGCCTTTACAGATAGAAATAATCGGTGTTAAGGTGGTAACGCCGGTGGTTGCTACATGTGCAGGTACTATATTATATAATAGCCCTGTCACACTATGACGTATCTCGCCGGCGTGCCGCCAACGTGCCAAAAAGTCGAGAAATGTTAAAGTTTTCGGCGCGGTGGGAAAAAGTTTGACGTCAGGGCAGCGTGTTAGTTGCGCGCGGCTAACGTGTGTCGACGCGTGGCGTAAAAAAACAAGAGGTTGATGCGCTGTCCTGATATCACCTTAGATGTAGCTAGGGCATAAAACAACAAAGCAACAATTTGGTGCAACATGTGGGAACGACCGTCACGTGTGCGCGGCGTGTGCATACCATTCGCATAACGTTATTCCAGCGCGTCCAACGGACCTCAACGTGCACCTAACGTCCCCATAACGTCCACAACCACATGTTCACGCGCGTTGTCGGTCGTCGAAAGTTTTGTGCATGCACAAAACTTTCATCACACCACAACGCACGCCGGCATTCCTCGCCGACCGTCGACGTCCATGAATGTGTACCGACGTGTACCGACGCGCGCATAACGTGCGCGTAACTCTTCACAAAGTCTCCCAACGTTTCGCCAAAAACTGACACACGTCGATGCGCGTTGGAGAGAAGCGTCGTAGTGTGACGGCCCCATAACCGTTGTCATGCGAGTTTGTGTCCGTGGGGAGACACCAGGGCCAGCCACACATTCATGGTGAATGCATCTCCATAATGCAGTGCAATGTGATGCACCTAGGACTGCCTTCAGCAGGCAGTGGGTGTCAAAACGACAGACAGAAACCAGCGCGCCCAGCTCCCCCAGGGACCCACCAGATATATGCACTGATATATATTATACATGATATATAATATATGAAGAGGTCATGTGCAAATCCCTGTAAGCGCCAATCTAAAAAGTGACATAAAAATGGCAAAATCTATCTGATGGTAATTTTAATCCACACTAATTCCGCATTGGTTGTGAAGAAATGGTTATGACACAATGAACAAAAAAATAGGAATGTAAAAAATTAACCTTTTGACGGTTTGACTCCAATGTTTATCTCAATGTTTGGATTGACGTTTATCTGGTTTTGCACTTGAACTCTTCATATATACATGTATATATACATATACATGCATATGTGTCTATATATATATATATATATATATATATATATATGTGCGTGTATGCAAATCCTTGCATATATAATATGAGATGTACAACGCATTATGCGAAAATGAAGGCCCGGAAGGGAATTATTATAATTATTATGTTTGTTATGATTATTATTCTGTATATTGCCAACTCCTTGCTATGCTCATGACTGGTGGCGCCACTAGCGGCGCTCCTCCTCCCTATAGTCCACGCCAAACTGCCACTGGCACCGGTTGATTGGTTGCTGGAATTTTACATCCTGACAACATTCAAGGTCATATCAGGATGGGTACCAACTTGTGACAGTGTGCATGATCTGATATCCCACTCAGTCACATTATCCTTCCCGTGCCAACCAGTTCTTGCCAA
The DNA here is from genome assembly GCA_030323885.1 of Branchipolynoe longqiensis. NCBI lineage: Eukaryota > Metazoa > Annelida > Polychaeta > Phyllodocida > Polynoidae > Branchipolynoe > Branchipolynoe longqiensis. The sequence continues at coordinate 81,884,352 of CM059189.1, read as the reverse complement.
ATCCTAATAATGCCAAGCACCTGGCTCGGAGTAGGAAGCGACAAGTATCAATTTTGTATGTCATTGGTTTGACTCGACCGGGTATTGAACTCCCGACCTGCCACACGGGAGGGCTTCGCTCTACCCATATACATATACCGATATACACATGCACACATACACATGCACACATGCACATACATACGTACACATATACACATATATAAATGCACACATACACATGAATACACGTTCCGCCACCCTCCACCTTCTGGGGTCCAAACTCCGTTCGCTCAGAATATGCAGTGCATACAGCAAATACATATATAGCCATATTACATATATGGAGAGAATTATATATACATATATGTGTGTGTGTTCTATATCATCTACTATATGAAATAAGCAAACAATTATTCAATGCAATTACAGCTGATGTGTATGTTACAGCTGGCCAGCATTGAAAACAAGCCTGAATACCCAGGCTTATATGCTATGGACAGTATAAATACAGCCTCAATAAAAATAAAATAATTGTTACATATTTTTATTCCAACTGTATGTCTAATTTCGAATCCTACCGCTCGGCGCCACCTGTTGCACTATGCTCCTGCATACCATATATGTAGCATGTATAGCATATATGAATGTATATATATGTGTTTTTTCCAGAGTGGATTTGATGGGACGTGTCCACACTCAAGTGGCGCCACCATAGTAGAATAGAGGAGCTATTGTTTTAAAGGCCCATATATTAGTAACTAGATGCAAGTTATAGTAATCGGTCATTGCATAGAATATTTACTTATTATGACATAAGGTATTGTATGCCTATTGGCACGTAATGTACCGTGTAACCTATATGCTGCATATTTCATTATGTGAACATATATAACGAAATGTCCTTCACCTGTAAACTTTGCGACCAGACTCTGTACAAAACTGATTCGCTAGGTGGCGCCACCATTGCATCCACGTCACTAACCACTCTCAACGAACACGCTCAATCAACGCCTGTTTGTTTGGATTTTGGTGTTGTTATTCATATAAATATACTGTTAATAGTGCTACAAATTCATTTATATACAGTATGTTATCCAGTGCGACTGACACTGGCCAACATCGGGTTGAGGAGACGTGGGCCGAGATGCTGCCACCGATAGAGTGTTGCATCTTAAGCCGTGTTCACATGGGCGATGTAAATCGATTCGTAGAAAGCGACTTGTATAGTTCGGGTTACATTTCGCGTGTGAACGGGCGTCTGAGGCAGTTTAAGGCTGATTCGATTCCTGTGATGCGGATTCTGTAAACCACCTCTCGAGGTAGTGTACGTGAGTCGATTTCTGTGATTCGATTTATTTTGTCCATGTGGATGCACTGAGGCGGATTAAGCACCTCACACGCATGCACAGTCGAGACCTTAGTTTGTTGACTTTCCGGTCGATCAAAAGCGCATATTATATAATTTGCTCTAAGAACCTGCTAGAGGTGCACAGATATTTTTTTTATAATTTATTTTTAGGGTTTCACTGCCCAGCAGAAGTTTTGACCGTTCCAAACCAATACGATTCAGTACATACATATCTAGGTCGAACCCACTGGCGCTGGTCAGACTGGACTTGCTCATGCGCAGATATCGACTTCCGGCCCAAGTAGTGCCCGTGTGAACGGGCGGCTAATTCGATTCCTGCTATCCGCCTTGTCTAAATCGCTTTAGATTTTGTCCGTGTGAACACGGTTTTACAGAGCATAACAATAGTCATAATAATAATTAATATTCACTTCCGCATAATATGTTATACATCACATAATTATGATAAAACAAAGAGGCACCGGATGACTTGAAGCGCAACCTTGACTTCTAGGGGGTTCGTAACCTTACGACGGTTACCGGCTGCAGAACTGCAGCAATATAGAGAGGCACCGATAAATCGGTCCAATCTTTGGTTGAAGATTAATCTTCTGGTGGGATGGTTGTAGAAGCTGGAGATGTCTTTACAACAATTAAACGACGAATCATTGGGGCAGCCCCGAATCACTCCGGTCCGCGGTAGCAGAGCACTCGTATCCAGTTGACAGCAGCAAGGGTTTAGGAAAGGGACGGGTAAAGATGGCTCCAGCGGTTCCAGCAACAAGAACAAAGTGAGAGAAACGATAAGGTAAAGGGCCCCACCCAAGCAAACAACTCCCTTGATCAGGGGGAGAAGTAAGCCTGGGAGAAAAAAAAAGGGCCGAGTATAGGAAAGAGAAATGAGGAGAGTTGAGTCAAAGGACCGTGTCTATTTGCTCTATGGTGACTAGCCGGCGAGCCAAAGACACAGACAGAGTAAGAGTAGAAAATGAAATGCTGGCGGGCTCCCCCTCCTGGAACTCTTTTCAGACATAATCAAGGAGGAGCATGGCCAGCAGAGAGGAGATAGAGAGAGGTGTGGACAAAGTGCAGTCTGGATAGCAAGTGAGCACAACATATTGACTGACCTGTTATATAACAGGCAATGTGGCTATTTATAGCACCCAACCTGCACAGAAGTCCCACACAGATGGCGCTGTCTGACACCAAGTGTCAAGGTCGAAAGCAAATAGGTGTTGCTCTGCTGGAGAGGGCTAAGTGTAAGACCGGCAAAGTCCGGAGCTCTAGGAGGAGCAAGTAAATTCAGGGGGTGGTACTATCGGGAATTTTTTGGTTTTTATTTATCTATTCATTTTATTTTATATTTTAGAATGTGGTAACATGCTTGTATTTAGTGCAACGATTTGCTAAACTTGGATGCTCTTCTCTCCTCCTCGCATTGTGGAGAGGTCAACGCCTGTGGAAGGAATCGATGTAGCTCGCAAACTTCAACCTCGATTGATTGGTTGGTTGTTGGGGTTTTGTGTCCTGGCAAAATCTAATGTAATATCAGGACGGGTACTGACTTGTGACAGTGCGCGCCCATGCCGACTTTATAGTGCTGCCCCCTGGGAGATGAGGCTGCAAGCACCATGACCTGATATCCCAGTCAGTCACATTATCCTGCACTGAGCCAACCAGTCCTTGCCCTATCCTAATAATGCCGAATACCTGCCCAGGGAGTGACAAGTATAAATTGTTAAGTCATTGGTTTGACTCAACCAGGGTTCGGACCAACCCATGGTTCGAATCCCACGATCTGCCAAAACGGGCGACGGACACTGAACTCATTCGGTCATCCCGTCTTGTTTCAGTATGAAGAGGTAGTTGCAACACTATAAACCTTAAACCAGACGGGATGGCCGAATAAGTTGAGTGTCTGCCTCCCGTTTTGGTAGGGTTCAAAACCTGGCCGGATCAAACCAATGCCTAAAACATGCATACTTGTCGCTAGCTTGGCCTGGTACTTGGCATTACTAGGATAGGGCAATGCACAGTAGAATGGGGAAGAGTCAATTCTCCACGATTGAAATAGCCTCTGGTGAATCAACTAATGAATAACACCAACAAAACAAACAAACCTCATTTTGTTTGCAGATTCAGTGCTGGTTATTAGCCTTTAACACTTCAACTCCTCATTGATTCATAAATTCATCGATTTATTTTGTATATATAAATATAAAATATATAGCTAAAAAAATGGTGTTCCGCCTTAAGGAAACAAACCATTGCAATTGCTTCCAGTCATACATTATTATTCTGATGAATAATGCAATCACCAACAATATATATATATATATGATATATATGGATAGTGATAAACCCTTTATCGCGTGTAATAAGCTCTGTAATGCCCCCCCCCCCTTTGGGTTGGGGGGGGGGGGTCTGCCTCGCTCCCCCCCCCCTTCCTTGGGGTGGGGTTCCCCACTCGCGTGGTAGCATTTTGTGGGGATGTGGGGAAGGGGGTTATCTTAAAACCCATCACGTGGCGCCATCTAGTGGCCGGAAGTTGGCACAGCAGCCTTGATTTAGGGTAGTTCCGAATGCGGCGACCAGGAGGACTCCTGCCCCGAGAGGCGGAATTAGGAGCCAGGGCCGGTCATTTCCGGATGTTCCAAGCCTGCTTCCGTTTGACAAAAGCTGAGGAAGCAAGTGCATTGTAGCCGACATATCCTTGATAAGACACTGCGGAGTTACGCGCACCCGAATAGATTTGTTTATTGTTGTTTTACGTCCTAGCAACATCTAAGGTCATATCAGGATGCGTACCGACTTGTGACAGTGCGCACTCATGGCAACTTTATAGTGCTGTCCCACTGGGAAACCAGGCCACCGGCACCATGACCTGGTATCCCACTCAGTCACATTATCCTGACACTGAGCAAACCAGTACTTGCCCTGTCCTAATAATGCCGAACGCCTGACTACGAAGTGACAAGTATCAATTTTTAAGTCATTGGTTTGACTCGACCAGGGTTCGAACCCACGACCCCACGATCTACCAACACGGGAGACAGACGCTCTAACTCATTCGGCCATCCCGTCTGGGCGACCAGAATAGAAAGGCTCCTGAATAGAAAGGCTGCTCAATGTGACTGTTGCCATAACAGCACTTTCCTAATGAGTAACGGTAACACCCAGCTCCTGTGATTAGTTTCCACTACTGCTTACACCAATCTAGCAGGTCGGAACCGGGCGCAGTCGACAAATAGGGAAGAGTGCAGGCTTCCTGTGCGGAAGGTCAGGGTTCGAATCCAACTCGAGTCAAATCTTTACAAACTTACCAAATTGATACTTGTCCCGACCTATCCTTGTGATCAGCATTACTATGATAGGACAAGGACTGGTTAATTCAGTAGTAGGATAATGTGACTGAGTAGGCTATCCGCTTATGGTGCCGGCGGTTGGTCTCCCAGTGGAGTAGCACTATAAATTCGCCATGACTGTGGTGCCACAAGTCGGTGCCAGTCCTGATATGATATTAGATGTTGGTAGGACTTAAAAATTCCAACAATCAAAGGAACCTAACAAGTATCTACTTCTCCATAGCCCTGGATGACGTTGCTGCACCATGTTGGACCAGAACGGGATGGGCGAATGAGTAAGAGCGCCCATCTCCCGTCTTGATACATCATGGGGTCGTGGGTTCGAACCCTGGTCGAGTCAAACCAATGACTTAAAAATTGATACTTGTTGCTTCCCAGACTGGTGCTTGGCATTATTAGGATAGGGCAAGGACTGGTTGGCTCAGTGTCAGGATAATGTGACCGAGTGGGATATCATGTAATGGTGCTGGCAGCTTGGTCTTTCAGTAGGGCAGCACTATAAAGTAGCCATGAGTGCGCACTGTCACAAGTAGGCACCCGTCCTGATATGACCTTAGATGTTGCTAGGACATAAAACAACAACAAAGAAACAAACATTACCATGTTGGATTATCCCTCACTTTGATTTGAGATCACTTATTCTTAAATATATCCATAAGTTGCATAATATCACCCCATGCATTGAAAAATATCCACAAGTCAGTGGGATCAAATATACCTGACTTGATACCGATTGGCCTGTCTTGACTGATTCACACATTCTCCCCATGGGTAAATCACCCATTGAGTGCATTGGGTGTCAATGCTCGAGTATGTAGACTTCAGGGTCTTGTGTCAACACGGTTTTAATGTAATTCGTATACGTATAGGACCTCTTAACCAAGGTAAAGCGCAATCAAATTTTAGAGTTCCTAAGAAAGATTGGGCTGTATTACCTATCATGACTTTAGTTATTCAATTTTGTTCTCAAGTGAGACAATTTTAACCACTTTGAATTTGCATCAGAGATAATTTGGCTGTTATTTGACACCGATCTGAATATTTAGGAATTTCATCTAAAGACTGACAGAATATGTACCACCAGCTCTTGCTGCTGACACGGTGATAAGCAATCAGCAAGCAATCACTTTATCTATTATATGGCAAAATAGGAAAAACTAATATTTGACCGTGGATATAGTGGTAGCCTATTGACTGACTCCTTTACTTAATACTTGTCCACTTACCATTCCAATACACCTTATTATATGCAAAAAGTGCAATTATACATGCCAGGAAGACCACTGTATTGATGATTACCACAATACAATTCAGAAGAATACATATTTATCACCAACAAATATATGGGAGAATGAATGCACCAGGCAATTACCCTCTCTCTTCTCTCATCACTACCTGTCATTTTGTCACGTGCCGAGGTTCTATCTATATCGGCCCCCCTACAATGTATCGGTGTCTAGGCGGGGGTGACTTGTCTATTTCTGATTGTAACAACCTACGCACTTACTACTATTACCCGGGCTTCTGCTTTTGACCACTTCCGCCCACCTCTCCCTGTCACCTTCCCTCCTCCAATACCTCCGTTCTCCGTTCCCTCCTCCATACCCTCCCTTCCCCCTTCGCTCCTCCACACCCTACCTCCTCGCCTCCCCCATTCACACCCTCCCTCCTCTCCTCCCTTCTTCACGCCCTCCCTCATCCCCTCGCTCCTCCGCACCCCATCCTTGCCCCTTCCCTCCTCCACACCCTCCCTCCTCTCCTCGTTCCTCTCCTCTGTCCTTCACACCCTCCCTCCTCTCCTCCGTCCTCCACACCCTCCCTCCTCTCCTCCGTCCTCCACACCCTCCCTCCTCTCCTCCGTCCTCCACACCCTCCCTCCTCTCCTCCCTTCTTCACGCCCTCCCTCATCCCCTCGCTCCTCCGCACCCCATCCTTGCCCCTTCCCTCCTCCACACCCTCCCTCCTCTCCTCCGTCCTCCACACCCTCCCTCCTCTCCTCCCTTCTTCACACCCTCCCTCCTCCCCTCGCTCCTCCCCACCCCACCCTCGTCCCTTCCCTCCTCCACACCCTCCCTCCTCCACACCCTCCCTCCTCTCCTCCGCCTTCACACCCTCCGTCCTCTTCTCCCTCCTCCACACCCTCCCTACTCTCGTCCCTCCTTCACACCCTCCTCTGTATTCCACACCCATCCTCCTTTCTTCCCTCCTCCAGACCCTCCCTCCCCCTTCCCTCCTCCACACCCTCCCGCCCCCTTCCATCCTCCACACCATCCCTCCTCTCTTCCCTCCTTCACACCCTCCCACCTCCCCTCGCTCCTCCGCACCCCACCCTCGTCCTTCACCATACCCACTTCCTCCACCCTCCTCTCCCTCATCCTGTCCACTCCCCCTCCCCTCCATCCGCACCCCTATCCCCGCCCCGCCACCCCATCCCCCAACGCCACTCCCTTCCCACTCCCCTTCGAAAACCCTTCCCCTTTACCACCTCCGTCCACCCCCTCCCCAAACCCCACTGCCACCTCCCCTCGCTCCTCCGCACCCCACCCTCGTCCTTCACCATACCCACTTCCTCCACCCTCCTCTCCCTCATCCTGTCCACTCCCCCTCCCCTCCATCCGCACCCCTATCCCCGCCCCGCCACCCCATCCCCCAACGCCACTCCCTTCCCACTCCCCTTCGAAAACCCCTCCCCTTTACCACCTCCGTCCACCCCCTCCCCAAACCCCACTGCCGGCCCCCTCCCTTCTCCTCCCCTCCACTCCCCTCCATTATTCCCGCTCCCTTCCCTATTCCCCCTACATTTCCCCTCCCACTCCCCTTCCCCGCACCCTACACTCCCTCCCCTATTCCAACTCACTTCACACACCCCCTCCCCTCCACCCCTCCACCCCTCCCCTACCCCCACTTGCCTCCTCACCTCCACCCCTCCCCTACCCCCGCTCCCTTCCCCCCTCCCCTCTGCCCCTCCCCCACCCTGCTCCCTTCCCCCGTGGTGGTCACAGTGCCCGTGCAGTGTCGCAGTTTCCGTTCATTACAAATCCCGTTCCAACAATCAAAATGGCGGCCTACCGACTACCGAACCGGAAATGGTCGCCATCCATCCATCCATCCATCCACCCCTCTCCCTTGATGACGTCACGCGTTAATTCATGTATGTTACGTCAGCAGTAGGGCAGGACAATGGGACGCTGAGCCGCACTATTCCCGTGAGTTGGGCAGCAGTAAGTACAGCCGCTATTCCATTGATAGGGGGGGGGGGGGAACTGACAGCATTATAACATGTGATATATGGTGTGCCCAACAAATAATTGATTGGCACAGTCTGTAGATACAATAGGCGTTATGCGACGTCCTATATGGGCCCAGTCCTGGCCAGGCAGTCTGCAGTCATCGGTTTGTAATGTGCAGGTGTTTGATTGATTGGTGGTTGCTTAGAAACGGATCGGCAGCAAAGGTCATAATCCCGGCGAGAAGTGTTCAACTTGTATTCTGTCAATTTTCATTTAACCATGGCTTTTACAAAGCATGTAAAAAGCATACGATCAATTATGTGTCAAAAGACATTCATGAAGTTCAAAGCTCACAAATATAAACATTGTTTCCAAGAGCGGGGGACACATGGGTCTTCAGTGCTTTATTATGTAAGCTTAAAGCTGCATGTTCCAATGGTTTTCAGTTTCTGCCATTATTAGAGATAAATATATTAGTTTGATCCTTATAATCTCCATTACTTTCATTTGATGTGACCTTAATCATAAATGGTTAACTTTAGATATAATTGAAGTGAAAATATTCTGATTTAATTTCGGTGTGCATGTTGAAATTATAACACCATAGACATCAGCATTAACAGGTTCCATACAATGGGTCAAGCAGCCAAGAGTGGCTAATTTACGACACGAACAAACAGCTCTTTGAATCGGATTTTATTCAAAACATAATATTAGGAAGTTGTAGAACAACCAAGATGTAGAACAATAGGACATAATAATGAGTCAAATGTCAAGGCAGAGAACAGTTAAATGGACCCTTGCAGATCGGGACATATGATAACAAGAGGATAGTAGTGAGTAATGAGTTAAATGTCATAAGCTTCAGATCAAGTTGGAACTCGACCCAGGCCCTCAACCCCTTGCATTTGTGTGTTCGTTGTTTGTAGTGTGGGTCGGCAGCTGAGTTGGTGGTGAGTTGCTCGTCCAGCTGCCGTGGTGGAAGTGATGTTTGGTGGGCGGCGGTTTGCGAGGTTGGGTTGGGCGTGATGTCACGGGTCTCGTGAGGGCGTGGTTTCACGGGAAATCCGGTAGGGTTTGGTTTTGGATTAGAACCCAGGGGTGCCACCGGGGAGACTCCTTGTTCGTGCACAAATTACCCATGTTAGCGAGCCAACATGAACAATGCAACATTGAGTGAGGGCTGCTTGTTCCCAGTGACACCCAGCATGATGCTGCGGCTGTTCTTTAATGCCAGTTAGGATATTGACCAGACTATCAGGAACATATTACTAAGTGGGATAGCGGACCATGCTGCAGTCCCAGTCTCCCAAGTGTGCAGCACTGTAAGGTCACCATGAGTAGCAATAAGGATACTAAAATGTATCCATGTTTTACATTGGTAAAGAGGTCTCCCATGTTATGTAAATTTTAAAATGTTCGTCCCATGCCATAAAATCCACACATTAAGTACGGTAGGTGTGATCTTTTGTTTATTAATTCGCCCGGGTCATTAATTTGATATATTTTCACTCATACAATTTGGCACCATTGTCAATTAATGTCCCTGTTTTGATATTGTTGAGCCCAGCTAAGTGCGCGGGCTGATTATCCATCTACTAACCCCCCTACTACTACCCCATAACACTTTTGCTTTCCCATTCTCTGCACCGTGTTGAAAACTCCGATGTTGTTAGGCATCAGAGAAGAATAGGAACTCAACGCATATCGTGTCAAAGATGTGTTGATTATATATTATCATCTCCCCATAGGACCTTATTTTCCAGCACGTAGCAACATGCTTCTTTCATTGCTGCCTAGGGAACAGAGAAGTAGGAAGCAGGATTGAGAATATCAAAACTTTATTTTCATGACAGACAGGGTCTGCGGCTTTCTTGCCCAACTCTACTTAATGCAGCTGTGAGTAACCGGTAACAACATCAGACGTGAAAGTAAATTTATGCAGCAATATCAAATATATTACAGTACATGAGATATCACAATGCAATTCAATAATAATCACAGGATCTTTTATGTAATCACTAATCACAATGAACAATGTTACATCAATCAAGTCAATAATAACATTGCATTAATATCAGATCAAATTGAGAAGAGGTTGATTGATTGATTGGTGGTTGCTTTACGCCGTGTCTGCAGCATAGGCCATATTCACCGCAGTACTTGAGAAGAGGTGTTGCCAGTATGAGGTATTGCAGGTATAGCAATACCTCAGGGAGTTTGATGCCCTTGCCCTGCAGAGTTGTAAACCACTGCCTTGTGGTACAGGTTCTTGACAGAACCGAAGGCTAAGGGAGCAAACCCTAAATAGAAAACCATGTCACTGTGGCAGCATTAAGGGCGGTTGATGTATGGAACTCCCAACATCTCCTGACCAGCCACTGCAGGGACAAATAGTTTTGCGCCTGTCTTGACATGTTTTTGCCAGTTTGAAACCTCTATTTGCTCCCCGAGAGAGTGCCGCTGGTAACTTGCAAAAGCCAGCAGCACTTCAACACTTTTGCAGGCAGCTTTCATGAAATGTGGCGTCCTCGTCTCCGGTTCAAGGATACCATCAAGAGAAACCTGAAGCTGATAGACATTAAGACCGACTCATGGACGCAACTCTCACAGCAGAGAGCTAAATGGAGAGGGGCAGTCAAGTAATGAAAGCAGTCTTTGTCGCATCGCGACCGACAGCATGATGATGATGATGATGAGTATGAGGCTCACTGCTTCGATGCTGGGCTGTTGTTGAAGGTGATTTGTGATTGGCAGTGGGGGTTATAGGTTTGCCCAGGGGGATGGCTTGTTGGATTGTGATTGACAGGTGGGAGGGGCTGCTTACCTGTCCTCTGCATGCCGAGCAATGACAGCAAATGAGCGCCACCCACTCAGGTAACCCCTTCTCTGCAGCCCTGACCGAATGCGGTGGCCGAATTAATAGAGCGCAAAATTCCCGTGCAGATGGTTGGGAGCTCGATTCCCGATCGGATCAAACCAATGACTAACACAATTTATACTTGTCGCTACCTAGCCTGGTGCTCAACATTACTAGGATAGGGCAAGGATTGGTTAGCTCAATATCATGATAATGAGACTGACTTGGAAATTGAGTCATGGTGACGACAGCCTGGTCTCCCAGTGGTGCAACACTATAAAGTCGTCATGAGTGTGCACTATCACACGTCAGTGTAAGATATGTAAGTATCCGAACGCCCCCCCAATAACAGGACGTGACGTGATCGAAGTCGAGAACCAATAAAGTCAGTTACATTACAGAATCCATGGTGTCGATACATCTTTGCATGGTGTCAGATGTTTAGAACAAACTATGGCACTTCCCGGGTTGAAACCACCAGGATATCTGAACCTGGACGAAAAGATGGCGATAAATTGGCGATGCTGGCTACAGGCTTACAAAATATATGCTGTGGCAGCTGGTGTATCGACGAAAACAGAGAGGATTCAATGCTGCGTGTTTCTGCACATAGCGGGTGTGGAAGCACAAAAAGTTCATCGGACGTTCACGCTGGAAGGCACGGACAAAGACAAGATAGCGCCATTGATAGACGCGTTTGCACGATATTGTGAAGGTAAAACGAATTTGACAGTCATTCGTTATGAGTTCAACTCGTTTAATCAGGCAGAACAAAGTATGGATTCATTTATTAGGGAACTGAAACACCGAGTGCAGTATTGCTGCTATGAACAGTTGGAATCTTCGTTGCTATGTGATAGAATTGTGTGCGGTGTAACGGATGATGTATTAAGAAACAAGTTGTTACAGATGCCCGATCTCAAGCTAGAGGAATGTATACAACTATGTCGATTAAGCGAGATCAAATCCGCCCAGGTGAAGCAAAGGGACGTACATCAAGTCGATGCAGTGAATACGGGATATACGAACAGACAATGGCCTACAACAGGAACGTCTCCTTGGTTACGGCGATCAGCTGGTCGATATCAACAACAACAACAAGTGAGTCGAAGAGCGGGTAAAAAGTGTAATCAGTGCGGCTATACGCATGCGACAGGAACGTGTCCAGCCAAAGGAAAGGAGTGTTTAGGGTGTCGAAAAATTGGACATTTCGTGAAGATGTGCTGTTTGCAGCAAGCTCAAGGTAGGAATGCAGCTGTCTACGAGATTGATGTGACGGAGGACATCATCGCTCACCAGGAAAGAGACAATCCCGATGATGATGTGAATGGTGACTTGTTTGTGGGCACCTTGTGTACTAGTGACAAGGATGACAAAGATTTATGGTACACTGTATTTTGTGTCGGTGGCCTAGATATCCGCTTTAAATTGGATACCGGCTCAGAGGCAAATATTTTACCACTGGAAATGTACCATAAAATAAGTGAAGCATGTATGATTCCATCATTGTGTCATTTAGTGACGTATGGTGGCCATAGAATTCGCCCGCATGGGGAGGTGTCCCTTAATGTCGAGGGTCACTTTATCAAATTTCAAGTTACGGACGCCGGGTGCGCGATTCTGGGAAAACAATCGTGTGTCCAATTATGCTTGTTGGCGCGGTTAGATGTCTTGGGTGACATGGAGGGTGATGCGGTCGCAAATCAACTGGTAAGACAATATTCAAAGGTTTTTCAGGGTTTAGGTCTCATCAAAGTTAATGCTAAGATTTACATTGATAAGAACATATGCCCTGTAATCGACCCTCCACGTCGAGTGCCATTAGCAATTGTGGACGATGTAAAAATGGAACTAAAGAGGATGTTAGACCTAGGGGTTATCATAAAGCAGGACGAGCCTACCCCTTGGGTGAATTCTGTGACAATAGTCCGGAAACCTGGGAAATTACGAATATGCCTAGATCCTACACGGTTAAATAAAGCTATCCTACGAGGTCCCTACCCTGTAAGAACTGTCGAGGAGGTGGTAGCGACATTGCATGGTGCCAAATATTTGTCAGTGCTTGACGCAAACAGCGGGTACTGGCAAATCGAACTCAACACTGATAGTTCTAAATTATGCACATTCAACACCCCGTGGGGCAGGTTCAGGTTTACTCGACTCCCATTTGGCATCAAAACAGCAGGGGATATATTCATACAGGAGATGAATATAATTCTAATGGATCTCCCAGGCGTACATGTTATCACAGATGATATTTTGGTACATGGTTCAACAATTGATGAGCATAATTCACGATTAGAAGCTGTTCTGAAGCGAGCTGCTCAAGTAAACCTGAAACTGAACCCGAAAAAGTCGAAGATATGTAGGACAAATGTAAATTATGTAGGACATGTTATAATGTCAGAAGGTATCCAACCCAATGCTGACAGGATACAAGTGATTGTTGACATGCCCAGCCCGTCAGACAAACCCGCATTACAACGTTTCTTAGGGATGATGGGTTATGTCCACAAATTTATCCCCAACATGGCGCATATCACGAAGCCATTAAGACAAGTATTAAAAAAGGATATAGCTTGGCATTGGGAGTCGGACCAGGCATTAGCTTTCAAAAATTTGAAATATTTATTAACTACCGCACCAGTGTTGGGATTCTTCAATAGCAGAGAACATATCGTTCTGCAGGTAGACGCATCCAAATTTGGATTGGGTGCTACCTTGTTCCAGGATAAATTACCAGTGGCTATGGCATCCAAAGCACTAAATGGCACCCAAATCAGTTATGCGGTAATACAAAAGGAGTTGTTAGCTATTTGTTTCGGTTGTCATAAATTTCACGATTATATTTATGGGAACGAGATCACAGCCTTGGTAGCCATAATGTTGAAACCGGTGCATTCCCTCTCGGCAAGAATGCAACGGATGCGTATGAGGTTGAAGAATTATAATATTGAAGTACAATATTTGAAGGGTACCGAATTATTCTTTGCAGATACCCTGTTGAGAGCCCACACATCAAGTGTAACCCCTGACGACCTATACGATCGGGACATATCAATAGCGTCCATTGGGATTAATCCGGACGTGGTCCAAGCCATTAAGCGGGAAACAGTGTTGGATCCGACACTGAGAAAGATTGTTGACTTGTCGGTACATGGATGGCCTAAAGAGGGAAAAGCCCTCGACTCAGACGTTCAAATGTTTTTTAGATTTAAGGACGAAATAACCATGTCTGAAGGGGTCCTGTTAAGGGGTTCACAAATAATTATCCCTAAATCCATGCGGACAGACATGTTAAAAAAATTGCATGAGGCTCATTTAGGTATTATAAAAAGCAAACAATTAGTGAGGGACACAGTATTCTGGCCAGGGCTGATGGGAACGTTAGAAGAGACTGTATCCCAATGTAATATTTGCCAAGAGTGTCGAAAAATGCCAGCTAAAGAACCATTGATCAACCATGTGATAACCGATATACCATATAATAAAGTTGGAGAAGACTTGTTTCATGTGGAGGATAAGGATTACATAGTAATTGTCGATTATTACTCTAAGTTTCCCGAAGTTGTCGAGTTGTTAGAAACTACCAGTAAGGCTGTTATTAGTGTTTTGAAGCAAATATTTAGTAGGCATGGCGTTCCACGATATGTAGTATCGGACAATGGTCCCCAATTTTCGAGCAGGGAATTTCATGACTTTGCTGTGTATTATGGGTTTGAATCAATCTTTACTAATCCCATGCACCCGCAAAGTAATGGACAGACTGAACGTTCTGTCCAGACCTTCAAAAACATGATAAGAAAATGTCATAAAGATGGAACTGATGTTAATATAGCCATGCTTAACTACAGAAACACCACGTTAGAAGGCATAGGAGCATCGCCAGCTCAGATGCTGATGTCGAGACGTTTAAGGTCTTGGTTACCAATATTGAATAATCGACTAAAAGCTACAATAGAACCATCGAAGTCAATACAATTACAGCGTAGACAACTTGTCCAAAAAAGATATTTTGACAAACACGCAGGCAGGGAACATTCAGCTTTACAAGTGGGAGACAAAATTAGATACAAAAATTATAATAATGATTGGGAGCTGGGTCATATCACGGAGACGGGTGGCAATCGAAAAAGGGATTATACAATTCGTAGTGACAAAGGTAATCTGTTAAGAAGGAACAGGAAATTTATTTTCAAATGTCCGCAAACAGTTGTAAATGATAAAATAACAAAGAGGATCCTGAAACCCACAACAAACTCACCTTACACTACGAGATATGGTAGGATTAGTAAGCCTCCGAAATGTTTTGACATGAATGCCACGTAGGACAACGTACAATAGGTCAAACAAGGAAGGGTCACGTTAATAGATTTGTAAGAAGAGGCAACTACGCAGACAGGCATAGGGTGACGTCACACGTCACCGATAGGTCAGATAAAGAACGTAGACAACAGTATGCGGTTAAGAATAGACGATCTTGAGCAACACTCATGCACGGATGTTCATCAGAACGGACGTCTAGTCGAACATAAAACATATTATTAAGTAAGTTATAGATAGTAAGTAAGCAATACTGTTATACAGACGTCGTAGTACCTATCCACCAAAGTGTCAATAGTCCAGAACATTACACTGATCCGACGGGTCGGTGGTATTGACGTCATTAGTAATTAACATAGTATCACATTTCACGTGAGGCATGTCCCATGGATATTTAATTGTTGATGTGAATAGGAAATGTCTGTATGGAATAAATGCGATATAATGTAAAGGTTGGAATGGATGTTACATGATGAAATATTACTTGTTGGTAAAAGGGGAAGATGTAAGATATGTAAGTATCCGAACAACCCCCCCAATAACAGGACATGACGTGATCGAAGTCGAGAACCAATAAAGTCAGTTACATTACAGAATCCATGGTGTCGATACATCTTTACAGTCAGTACCCTATACGGATATGACCTTAGATGTCACCAGCATGCAAAACTCCAACAAACAAACTATGCCCACTCACAACAACAACAACAAGTAAAATATTGAACATCCCAACATGGTGGCGCCACCCGTTCAGTTTGATACATGAAGGGATAGAGAAGTACAACCTTCCGATATTTATACGCACATAAATCACTATGAATCACATAATGAGCATAGCTCTCCTCCCAGTAAAATACTGAACTGCTGTAGTGGAATATGATTGGTTGCAGTTTTACATCCTGGAAACATCTAAGGTCATATCAGGACGGGTACCGACTTGTGACAGTACACACTCATGGTGACTTTATAGTGTTGTCAGACTGGGAAATCAGGCCACCAGCACCATGACCTGATATCCCACTCAGTCACATTACCCTGATTGGAACCCACAAACCCATGGGTTCGAATCCCACAATATACCAAAACGGGACACGGACGCTCAACTCATTCGGCCATCCCGCCTGGTCCCCTAGCGGAACATAATCTCTACATCGCATATCCTGCCAGAAGACTACAACATGCTTAACGCTGGGTGTCTTCTCCGGTTTGAAACGGTGTACATTCATACTCTAACGTCTAAGTAAACCAATCTGAATCCCAATTATCACTATCGTGTCCGGATTCCAATTCACCTGCCATATCAGGTTTATTCGGCAAATTGCTTTGTGATTGGCTATCTTTAGCATAGAAGTCGTGTGAATTATTATGCTAGCACGGTTCGTGGTAACATGGCTATCATTAACCGCTATCAAGAGCTGCTCAGCATTAAATGTATGTGGGAGGGGGCGTGACTGGAGACCACTTTAGCAACCTTAAATTTGCATAGTCCGATGGTTTTGAGTTTTCCATTTGCTGAGATAAATATATTAGGTTGATCGCTTGAATCTACCTTACCTTAACTTGAAAGTTGAAGTGACTTTGCACTAAAATGAATAAATTCGGAGATATTTGAAGTCTAAAGATGAAAACAAAATTGTGGAGTGCTTGTCAAAACTCTGACCTGATAGGGTTTTGGCAGTAACAGGTTCTATGAAATAGAATTGTATGCCCTTCTGTGTGGTAGCAACTTGTTAATAAGTGTTCTCGTGTCTAAGTTGGGTGTGTAGGTTCAAATCTAGATATTGTTTTGATTTAGAAGATTTGATGTTTTTATCGGACTATGCAACTTTAAGTAACCTCTTACACATGACAGGCCACCATCCACAACCACTCACGGTTCACCATCAGTGTTTGTTACCTGAACTACTGTCACCCACTCAGCACAACTCACACCCACTCAGCACTACTTACATCCACTCAGAACTACTCCCACCCACTCAGGAGTACTCACACCCACTAACAACTCCTCACACCCACTCAGCACTACTCAACCACTCCTCACTACTCGCATCCACTCAGCACAACTCACACCCTATCAGCACTACTCAAATCCACTCAGAACTACTCACATCCACTCAGAACTACTCACACCCACTCAGAACTACTCACACCCACTTAGAACTATTCACACCCACTCAGAATCACTCACACCCACTAAGAACTATTCACACCCACTTAGAACTATTCACATCCACTCAGAATTACTCACACCCACTAAGAACTACTCACACCCACTCAGCACTACTCACACCCACTCAGCACTACTCACGCCCACTCAGCACTACTCACGCCCACTCAGCACTATTCACACCCACTCAGCAATACTCACACCCTCTCAGAACTACTCGCATCCAATGAGAACTACTCACCATCAGTCAGCACTACTCACACCCACTCAGCAATATTCACACGCACTTAGAACTACTCACATCCACTCAGAACTACACACACCCACTCAGAACTACTCACACCCACTCAGCACAACTCAGACCCAATCAGCACTACTCACATCAACTCAGAACTAATCACACCCACTCAGCACGATTCACATCCATTCAGAACTACTCACACCTACTCAGAACTACTCACACCCATTCAAACCTACTCACACCCACTCAGACCTACTCACCACCACTCGGCACGACTCAGACCCACTCAGCACAACTCAGACCCACTCAGCACTACTCAAATCAACTCAGAACTACTCAGACCCACTCAGCACGACTCACACCCACTCGGCACTACTCACACCCACTCAGAACTACTCACCACCTACTCAGAACTACTAACACCCACTCAGAACTACTCACAACCACTCAGCACGACTCAGACCCACTCAACATGACTCAGATACACTCAACACTACTAACATCCACTCAGCACTACTCACACCACTCAGCACTACTCACGTCCACTTAGCGCAACTCACACCCACTCAGCACTACTCACACCTACTCAGCACAACTCACACCCACCCAGAACTACTCACACCCACTCAGCACTACTCACACCCACTCAGAACTACTCACTCCCTCAACACTACTCGGATACACTCACAACTACTAACATCCACTCAGCTCTACCACACCCACTCAACACTACTCACATCCATTCACAGCTACTCACATCCACTCAGCACTACTAACATCCACTCAGCACTACTCACACCAACTCAGCACTATTCACATCCACTCTGCACTACTCACACATACTCATGACTACTCAGATACACTCTACACTACTCACATCCATTCACAGCTACCCACACCCACTCAGCACTACTCACATCCACTCAGATTAACCTACTCACACTACAAGCCCCCACCTGAGATTACACTGAAGATCAATCAAACCCCAAAGGTCCACCTTATACCCCACCATCACCACCCTTTTAAAAGGTATATGACCCCCTAAAAGGTTAGTCAGCTGTGCCCCCTCCCAAAAAGATTCAATGGTCTCCGCTACCTGCTTACTGTAATGCATACAGGTATCCGAACGCCCCGCAGCATAACGCGAGGCCACGTCACGATCAAAAGGAATGTAAACGTCATCAAATCACTTTCAAGATAAACCTCCATGCATATTTAAATCAACCAGCCTAGGCCAAAGCAGATCAATGCCACACTGGGGTCGGTGTTGCCATTCCTTTCCCTGTCCCCCCCCCCCCCCACCCCCAAACAAACAAACATACACTGTAAACTCAATCAGTAGCGCCCAACTAGACCAAAAAACCCATCTACAATGGAATGAGCGTGGAAATTATTCTAGTTGGATCCTACTGAGGTACATGATTAATCAATATTAACCTACTTACTAACTCAATAGGCCCCCACCTGAGATTACCATGAACACAAGTTCAATTACAAAGGCCCACCTTCATCCCCCCCGTCACCCGTTCAACGAGTATGTTACTACTAGAAAGATAATCAGTTGTGCCCCACCCCCTACTAACACTTACCATACTAGTCTGACATAGTTACCTCCCCATATATGTTTCTTTCTTCTCTTATCTTGTTCTTCACTTATCATTCATGTACCGATGTTTTGCTTATTTCCCTCTAATTGTCTATCTGTATATTGTTGTACATTTGTGTACTGTGTAGAGGCAATTGTGATTAGGGCTGGAAGACCAGTGCATTAGCACTGACAACATGTTATTCAGAGGAATAAAAACACTTGAACAACAAACAAACAAAAAAAGTGAGTATCTAACAAGAACTCAACGTGTCGACATCAATGGTGTCAGAATTGACATGAACCTACGACAATGGCGTTAACTGGGTTGACCGCTATGTTGGGTGAACGGATATGTGGGTGTGAACTGTACATTACTCAGACCACAATAGGCATGGGGACCAGTCGACGTTGTTAGGAGGAGCTTCGCAGGCCGGTCACGGAACCTGACTGCTACTCTATCGGCTGAAGCAGAAACACACCCGGATGTGGTTGGCCACATCTCTACTGTTCAGGCAGGCACACTCGAAACTCTCCACTGCACACTGCTTGTCCATCAGGATCAAAACATATGAACAAACACCTTGAGAATGAATATACGTATGATATTGTCATGGGGGGGAGGGGTTACGATAACGGCAAATATTGCGCCTAGAGCAGGAATCGAACCCGCATCTGTTGCATTCCGGGCTCGTGTGCTAACCATTACACCACCTAGGTTCCCTGATGTCACCACCCTATGTGAAATGAGCCTTATCTCAGGCAAAGCTGCAGTCGATACATGAGCCTGAGGAATTCGAACTCAAAACTATGGCATTAAAGCCGTCAGCTTTCAAAACTTTAACCATTTCGATAAGGTTTGATTGATTGATTGGTGGTTGCTTTACGCCGTGTCGACAGCAGAGGCCATATTCATGGCAAGAAATGTTTTTTGTTTTTGTTCAAACCATCGCTTTTACATGTAAAAGCAGACAATCAATTATGTGCCAATAGACACTCATTAAATTAGAAAGCTCACAATCATATATTTGTGGTCAAGGGAAACAAATTCCCATAGAAAAAGAAAAGTTTTATTAATAATTGATAGAATCTATTTAGTAAACTATATGAGGTCATACAGTCCAGCTGCCCTCAAAAAGGCTAAAATGTTTTCCTGTTTTACCTTGTTTGAACTGGTTAGGTGCGGAAGGCCCCAAGGGCCAGGCGCAGTCCCTGGTGGTGGATCGTGTCTAGGTGGTGGATCCATTTCGATAAGGAGAAACTAAATTCCGAATTTACTTTTAGCAAATATCCAGCCAAAGTCGTGTATACCTCACCTATCATATCCATGGCCTGGTCGCCAAATTCTGGCCAGTGCCCGAGTCAGTCAGTGCCCCCGCCGTCCGGTGTTGTATATTTGAATATGCAGATATTATTACAATTGACTACATCACGGTTCCGACTGCGCATGCGCTGAAAACGGCGGTGGGAGCAAAGCAAAGATGTACCCTCATTGAGTTTGCCGATAGGCATAGGGCAAAACTGGCATTTTATTCAAAATAACTAGAAATACATAACAATTTGGCATAAACATGGACGGAAGGATGCAATATAATAATATAATGCATATGTTCAAGACAAAACTCTCCATAAACCATAGAATATAAATAAAAACATGAATAAAATAAATAAAACTGACTCAAGCTATGGCTCTAACACTAGTCTGAGTGCCTAGATTTGTCTAAATCTAATTGCACATGGCATAAGATGTGCTGGTTATATTGATGTAAATGCAATGCTGGATAAAAGATTAATATCTTAATTTATTATATATATTTTTTTAGTTGGTATTCTATGTTTCAAACAAGAGCTGAGATGAGCTGAAACTAGCACATTTCATAGCTGCACCCAGTGTATTAGCATGTGCCATGTGCTTCTCGTGGCTTTGTTTTGCTCTGATGCATCCCACAATGCACCGCGCCGCTGGAACCGTGATGTAGTCTATTGGAGCGGTTATGCCGGGTTAGTTCTGTGAGTACTCACTAACCGAAACTGCGACCACCCGCATTTTGCGGGCCCCACAGGGCGCCCCCCTCCCCCGCCCCTACACCGTGGTGTTCTCTGTGGCGGAGTGGTTAGAGTGGCTGACTTTTTTCTAGGTCGGACTTCTTATCTGAAGGTCTGTGGTTCGATTCCCCATTCCCCCATCTCTGTCAATTTGGATTTCCACCGCTCTGTATAACTTAGAGTGTCATCAAAGGCCAGTTGCTCTCATACCATGTCTAAGTGGTGTGCGAGGTTAAAAATCCCTTGGGTCGGTAAAAGTGTAGGCTCAGGGTTTCTATTGACAAACTGTCTAATGGTGAAAACAAGCCTATTCAGGCTTATCCATGATAGGCAGTAAAAATCTTCAACAACAACAACAACACCACAACCACCATTTCAGCAGCTTCAAGTGATTCAGTGTGAATCCGATGTGAGCTGAGATAACAGAACATCATCCAGTACCACCAAGGTGGTCAGGCAGGAATGAAGATTTGACTGTTGCTCCGTGTCTCGCGTCCCAGATTATGTCAGCAGAGTCAGTCCTAACATATATATATATATATAATATTTATATATATATACAGTATAACCCCGCTAAACCAAGCTTGGTTAAACTAAACGATCGGCTAATCCAAACTTTTTTCCACGGCCTGGCAAAATACTACCATTTATCATATAAAAAAGTTGGTTAAACCAAAGTTGGTTAATCCAAATTATCAGTTAATCCAAACAAAATTGTCGGTCCCAGGCCACTTCCGATATGGTTAAGCAAACTTTCATGTGGTTATAACGTCATCTGAGACCCCCCCCCCCTGCATCTTACACCACACTTGTTTGGATAAGTGTGAGCAATAGTGTGTGTGTGGTGGGGGAAGGGGAGTAGGGTGAGGGAGGGGGGAGTAGGGTGGCTAGCCGGACAAGGGAAGTGAGTGTGTGGGGGGCAGTAGTGGGGGGTTGGGGGTGCGGGAGGGAGTGAGGAGTAGGTGGCGCGTCGGATGGAGAAAGTGTGTGTGTGTGGGCAGTAGTGTGTGTGTTGGGGGGATGCGGGAGGGAGGGGGGAGTAGGGTGGCAAGCTGGACAGGGAAAGTGAGAGTGTGTGTGTGGGCAGCAGTGTGTGGGTGAGGGGAGTCAAAGTCAAACTCGAAGCCAAAGCTTGGTTAAACCAATGATCGGTTAATCCAAACAAATTTCTAGGGTCCCTTCAAGTTTGGTTTAGCGGGGTTATACTGTATATGGTTTATTCATATGCATGTGGAAGTGATGTTATATTTATGTAACTGGAGATCTAGCAGGTTGGACTCGATGGTCTCGAACTTCTGTCATATTTTGCTTCTATGCATATATTACGTTGATTGCTATGAATTACTTCACTTCAGTACCAGATGAGAAGGCTGAATAAGTTGAGCGTCCGTCTCCTGTTTTGGTAGATCATGGGATTCTAATCCATGGGATTCTAATCCATGGGATCGAACCATGGTAGAGTCAACCCGATGACTTAAACATTGATACTTGTCGCTTCCTAGCCTGGCACTCGGCATTATTAGAATAGGGCAAGGACTGGTTAGCTCAGTGTCAGGATAATGTGACTTAGTGGGATATCAGGTCATGGTGCTGGCGATCTGGTCTCCCAATGGGGCAGCACTATAAAGTCACCATGAGCGCGCACTGTCACAATTCGGTACCCATCCTGGTATGATCTTAGATGTTGCCAGGACATAAAATGTCAACCACCATCCAACCTATTCACCCTCTCTCAATGAAGTATTCATATCTTCAAAAAGAGGCTGAGGTTAGACCTTCCAATAATAGCAGTGGGTTATTTGGCATAGTGTTGTTAACTGAATTTCAAGGCACAGAAGTAGAGATTCCTCATCTGTAATACTAATAGGGAAGGGAAATGGAAGGAATTACAGATTTTGGGGAGATCTTTTATGAGGACTGAAATTTGGGGGTTTTCTTTGTTAAAAAAATGACCTTGTATTTTGCTTAGTCACTTCATGATGCCTTTCTTATTGCCAGGGATTATGCTTTGCATATTATCTCCAATAATTAATTATCTTTGAGCCTAGAAATGTTTGATTGGTACTCAATGAAGAGACTTTATCATTTTGCATCAGTCTTATCTGTGTATCGATATCAATTTACTAGATCGTATCAATTTATTAGATCATTTTTTAAATAATATTTTATCCATGGTTTTATTTACCCTGTCCATAACATATGAAATAGTAAATGATAGAACTTGTCTTCACTGCTGAATAGATGTAATTATTAGTTTGTGGTTTGTTAGTAATTTGCAAGTGTATTTATCTCAGAGCTACCTAGTGTAATATATGCGTAAAAGACATCCAGGCAGGAGTGGAAAAACAAAGGAGTATGAAAATGAGATGACAGTGGAGTGACAGGGTGCTGGCGGTTCAGGACCCTGGACGGTGAATAAAGCATTCAGTATCCAGAAGCCAAAGTGTTCAGATGTCTTACTTTCACATGGTGTCAGATAAAGACAATGCCGCCTGCTAACACACTGCCAGGCCTGAGGCCACCAGGTCAGCTCATGCTCTGAAACAACGCCTGATCAAACTGGAAAACATGGATCAGAGCATATAACATATATGCCACAGCTTCAGGAGTCATTACAAAAACAGAACGAGTGCAATGCTGCATCTTCCTTCACGTCGTGGGCGAAGGAGCCCAGACAATTTTCGCCAACATGGCCATCACACTTCCCGAGCAGGACAAGATCGGGCCGCTAAGGGAGGCATTTCAAGCGTACTGTACCGGTAAATCAAATTTAATAATAATACTTTACCATTTCAACTCGCATAAGCAAGCCAGCGAAAATATGTCTACATATATTTCGGCCTTCAGGGACATAGTGAAAGATTGTGAATATGGGCCAATTGAAGAATCGCTGTTGCGCCATCATTTGATTGCTGGAGTCAGGAACATGACGTTGAGAAACAAAATTCTTCAAACAGCCGATCTCACATGTGAAAAGTGCATCAACATGTGCAAACTCAGTGAATTCAGTGCTGACCAGTTGGAGGAAAAGAAATCGGACATGGAGGTGAAAGAAATTGATTTTCTGAATAGATAAGCAAATGCGCGTACCGGTGCACCGGTGGTTCGTCCAGCTGGGCCACCATCTTGGAAGTCGCCATCTTGGAAGGCCGGAAACAATACCGGTGCAAGCGAATTCAAGATTCAATGTCAAAGCTGTGGTTACGAACACCAGTGTGGAGTTTCTCCAGCGAGGGGCAAGACTTGCATTGCCTGCAAGAAGGTCGGGCACCTCGGGAAGGTTTGCCAGAGCAAACTTGGCAGGATCAATGAGATGAACATGGAAGAACCCTACCCTCACAACGTTGAACAAGACCCAGATCTGGTGGAAGTCAATGTGTTGATGACGGATCTGTTTGTCAGTGTCATCGAGCGCAACACCAAACAAGAAAGTGAACTCTGGTATACGACTGTCCGAGTGAACAGTCATCCAGTCAAGTTCAAGCTTGACACAGGATGGGAGGCGAACGTTCTTCTGAGGAACATCTTTGACAGGATCGCATCGGTGCGGCTGACAAACACCAGGTGTTCTCTCATGACATTTTCATGGCATCGGATCACTCCCAATGGCGAGGCTTCAGTCAAGATCGGCCGCAGAGACATTATATTCAAAGTGGTGTGGAACTGTCAACCTATCTTGGATAAACAGGCTTGTGTTGTGTTGAACCTGTTGTTGTGGATTAATGAGGTGAATTCTGCCATGCCGACAAACATTTCCAGCCCGAACAACGTCCACAGCCCACAAACCGATGATCTGGTAAGCAAATATAAATATATTTTTCACGGTTTAGGCCTGATAAAATTGTACCCTGTCATTCATATTGACAAATCTGTACAACCTGTTATCGACCTGCCGAGGAGGATCCCATACACGATTCAAAATAAGATGCATGAAAAACTCAAACGCATGGTAAAAAGGGTGTAATTGTCAAACAAAATGAACCTACTGAATCGGTAAATTCCATAACAATTGTTAAAAAATCTAATAAAATAAGAATCTGTCTGGATCTGTCAAAGTTAAACAAATCCATCAAAAGGGGACCGTTCCCAACTAAAATTATTGACAAAAGTATCACCAAAACTGCGAAGACACAGTATTTCTCAGTTTTAGATGCAATGACAAGGTATTGGCAAATCGAGCGGGACTACAAAAGTTCCCTATTGTGCATGTTTAATACTCCATGGGGCCAGTACAGGTACACCTGTCTACCTTTTGGCATCATTCAGGAAATGCACAGTATCAGGGGCGATATACCCGGGATAGGCATAGTGACAGAGAACATTTTGGTGTCTGGGTCAACCATTGAGGAACACAACGACATAGTCCGGTAGCCAAGTGGCTGAACCTGGATTTGGGGGCCATACAATGTTTTATGATGGATTCCTGTCCATCAGACCATAAATATGAAGAATCCAACTGATGACACCCTGTCACCCTTGGGGAATTCCGTACACAAGCACAAATCCAAAATGGCCGCCAATGTATCCTAACAATGCATATTGGACCATATCTCTACTTCTAGTGGTGGCATTTGAGTGCTTTAAAAGTCCATTGTGGGGGTTTTGGACCCAAGGAATCCAATAAAATAACTCTAAATATAATTGGACAAACCATAATTTGCATAAATCCAATATGGCTGCCATTTTAATTGATTAAGCGCCGTGAATCCACTCTTGAGTGGAATTCTCACTTTATACAAAATAGATACAGAATAATATGGGACTTATAAACACAAAGAAATCATCAAACAACCCTTTGCACCCTTTAGTTCATCACATTAAAACATTTACTACATATTCACCAATTCCTATGCTAAGGTACTCTAGTCATCATGACGCAATGTATGGGCAAAATATGCTGATACTTACTTTTTATTGTCATGCATTGCCTCACTGCCCGAGGAGTATATGCTTTCTCATTATTTCACATTGATATGTCTTTGCCTAGTGTGCAGTAAGTTTTATTTTTCAGTTTTTTGTCCATCCATCCATCAATCTGTCCATCTGTTTATTTGTTTGGTCACCTGTCTTTGCCTATTATATCTTATAAGATTTTCCGAGAATTCCATTTAATTAATCAGATTCATAAAAATGAACTAATGTTTTGGAGTGTATGTGGAAACAGGTTAGAAAGGAAATAGTTTCAAATGCCTCTCCCAAAATAACCTGTTGGTCCGAATGCGTACATGCAACTGAATTTTGTTTGAACTTGTAATAAACTTTGCGGGGACACTACAATCTTTCTTTGGATTTCTTTTCAGTGAAAGAAGATGGCAGATAGAGAGTGTTTCTTCAAGTGGAAATTTGGATGTCAGCCTGAAAATACCTATTTAAGCACAGCTGGACCAAGCAGAATAAAGTCTATTATCAAGTGCAGCAAAGTGTATGGAGACACCATACATGTCCAATTACAAGAGAGGCTGGACACAGACAGCACATTCACAATACACTGCCACCGGAACTGTGTATCCACCTATACTTCATCACAACAGCTAAACAGACACCTCAAAAGACATGGCCAGGAACCAGAGAAGCCACCAAATGAACCAAAGTATATGCGAAGATCAGAGTCTCCCACCTTCAGGTTTCTGGAGCATTGTATTTTCTGTGGCATGCAATGTAGCCTTGAAAAGGATCCCAGGCATCCTGATCGTTGGAGGCGGGCTGTTTTATGCAGGACAGCTAATCGAGGAAGTGGTGTAAAGACCTTCAAAGAAGCAATTCTGGAAAATTCCTATGTGCGAAATGATGAATGGGCAAGGCAAGTAAGAGTGCGTGTTGAAGGGGCAGTTAGTGATCTGCATGCTGCAGATGGTCGTTATCATGTAGATTGCATGACAAAATGCATGAAAACCAAATCACCAAAATGTGGAACTGAAAGTGAACCACAACTCAGACATGATGAAGTGGATGAGGCTTTTAGCTCAGTAATAGCTGATATTGGTGAAAACTATGCACGCATATGGAACTCTGTGGAATTGTTCAAGTTGTATGAAGACAAACGAGGTACCAGGCTCACGAAAAAGCAACTTGTGAAAGAACTATCAGATCATTTTGGTGAAAACCTTCTGGTACTCTCTTCCCCTGGGGTAGCAAATATCATTGTTTTCAGACGTGAAGCTCCAGGTCTCCTGAAGCTGGTCCCTGATGATGACACAAGTGACCTAGACAACTCAGTCAATATATTGAGAAAGGAAATTACTCAGGAAATCAAGGAAAAGGCAATTAACAAAGGACTGTACACCATAAGAATTGACAAAGAGAGTGCTACAGAGTGTGTAAGTGATACCCTTTTGTCCTTCCTTGCAAAACTATCTTCCAAACTTGACAACACCTTACCAGCAATACTTATTGGAAATATAATTACAAGCATTC
Organism: Branchipolynoe longqiensis; assembly: GCA_030323885.1. Classification (NCBI taxonomy): domain Eukaryota; kingdom Metazoa; phylum Annelida; class Polychaeta; order Phyllodocida; family Polynoidae; genus Branchipolynoe; species Branchipolynoe longqiensis. The sequence continues at coordinate 81,856,791 of CM059189.1, read as the reverse complement.
TCACAAATACCCCTACACCACTGCAGATTGCTCTGGGTCTCCTACTGAAGGACTCCAAGGAGACCATAAACCAGTTGCATGAGTTTGGGGTCTCATGTACCTATGATGAAATCCTACGCTTCAGAAAATCTGCAGCAGTGGCTGCTACCACAGAAAGCAGCTTGACTGGCTTGGCAGATATGAGTACTGGTTTGATACAAGCTGTTGCTGACAATTTTGATGCTGATATATCTTCACAGAATGGAAAGATATCAACACATTCCTTGGCCCTGCTCTTGACACAGCCCCAGCCAGAATCTGTGCTTAAGGACACTGTGAACCTCACAATTCCCCGCTTGAAGAAATCTGACATGCAAGATCCTATTAAGTATGAACTAGAAGTTCAACATTACAGTGGACCAAAGAAACCAGAAATGCCTGCAGATGCTGCAAAACATGCTGTTCTACCTTTGAAAACTCTGGCTCATATTACCATTGCCAAACGCAGAGCTAGAACACATGACTTTGGCTTCATGAAAGATGTCACGGCAGATGACAAATGCCCTGAGTACAATGGATACAACACAAGACTGTGCAGAGAACAAGGGCACTCACTGTCAACAGGAACAAAAGCAGTATACATGCCACTAATTGATATGTCACCTGCTGACCCTGACACAATGATGACAGCACTAGCACAAGCAGAAAAACTTGTATCACAAACTGGCCAGGAGTTTACCATATTTACTTGTGATCAACAGCTTTACAGGGTATCCTTACAGGTTATCTGGGCATATCCAGAGCAGTTCTCAAATGTAGTACTTCGACTGGGTGGCATGCATATGCTCATGAGCTTTGTTGGTGCAGTTGGAACTCTCATGGCAGAGAGTGGGCTAGCTGAGATACTGAGTACTGCTTTTTCAGGGGTTCCAAAGATGCTGAGTGGAAAAAAGTTCCCACAGAATGTGCGTGCACTTCGGCTTGTTGCTGAGGAGCTATTAAGAAGGGTCATTCATGATAACAATGTGTCAACCTATGATGACCTCCAGCTACTCTTGGATGATGCAGCAGGCAAAAGTAGAACTGCAAAGCTGTGGGTGGACATGCTCATAAGACCAGTCTTCATTATGATGCTGTATGTCAGAGCGGAGAGGGAAGGTGACTGGCCACTTCACCTAGATGCTGTTCAACAAATGTTGCCCTACTTCTTTGTCAGTGGTCATGTAAATTACGCAAGGTATGGGCTGTACTATTTGAGATCAATGGAGAGATTGCCACCAGAGGTCATGGACAAGTTCATGAAGGGTGAACATGTTATGCACCATATTCCAGGTGTATGGAATGGCATCTGGAGTGACATGTATATAGAAACTACCTTCATGAGGTACGGCCACAGTCATGGAGGAATCATTGGGATCACATTGCAGCCAGAAACCCTGAAAACCTGGGCCCTGGGCCTCCACATTCGCAGCAGGCTTGTTGAAGACATTGCCTGCATGACTGACCCAAATTGTGCTGTTGCTCAGGAAACACACAAAGAGGAGATGAGATCAAGAATCAAAGCAGATGCAGCTGACAGAACAGCTATTCGTAAAAAGCTGGAACTATGCATCGATCCCTTAGCTGAAAACACAGAAACAGATAGGATCGTGAACATTGCCAGTGGGAGGGTCGCTCCACCCTCAGTCACTGTGGATAATGCATTTGACATCGGAACTCAGCAAATGAAAGATTTTGAATGTTCCTTGCCAGCTGGTTTCTATGATACCATCTCCAGAAAGGTAGTAACAATGCAGGCTACAAGGAAGCATGTGAAAGTTGGTGGGAAAAAGATGGTCAACACTGAGCTCCTCTTTTCACGAGTTATAGGCCTTCAAGCAAGCTCACATGAAACTACAGATATCAAGGAGTTACTGACATATGAGTTATCTCCAGTGCCAACATCAATGTTCACAGATGCAGGTGACATGCGAATTGGGAAGGCCAAGGCACAGTTGAAGAAGCAACTGCAAGTTGACATGTCAAATCGTAAAGCAATGGAAGAAGTGAAATGTGTGGTGCTTGATGGATCAGCTGTTCTCTGGGTGATACATTGGCCTTCCAGTGGAACTGTCCGTGACTTTGTTGCCAATGTTAAGAAGTACATCTCTAAAAAAATGGAGAAAACAGATGTATACCTTGTCTTTGACAGGTATAGAGACTTCAGCACAAAGAGTGCTACCCGATCCAGCAGGGAAGCAGAAGCAAGCAAAGTTCACCAACTGAATCTAGATACCCCACTTCCTCCACAGAAGGTAGTACTAACTGTGTCAGAAAATAAGAAACAACTCATGGAACTTATCTGCACAGAACTTGTGGATGACAAGATCTTCCAAAGAGACAACATGCAGAATCACAAACTTGTCATCACTGGTAGTAGCAACACACCCATTGAAATGAGCTATGGAGGAGTGTTGGTGAACAGACATGACATGTCTACATCCCATGAAGAGGCAGATTGCATCATTGTGCAACAAGCAGTGATGGCTGCAAAAGACTTGAATGTAGGTGTATCTGTCATAGCAGATGATACAGATGTGTTTGTCTTGCTTGCACATCACTATCATGAACAGCATCTCACTGTACCCATGGTAATGGAATCACCAATCCATGGAAGGACTGTGATTGACATACATGATACTGTTCAGAAATGGCAAAACGTGGTTCAAGAAATTCTTGCAATGCATGCCATATCAGGATGTGATACCGTTGCATGCTGCTATGGTATTGGGAAAGTGAAGGCACTCAAAGTTCTGCAGACAGGCTACTCCTTGTCACATATGGGTGATGTACATGCCTCACTGGCTGATGTAACAGCTCAAGCAACAGCATTTGTGACAGCATGCTATGGCCAGAAAGACTCCACCAGTTTGACCGAAGCAAGACAAAAGTGTTGGATGACAAAGGTTGGAAAAGGACATGCACTGACAGCTAAACTTCATTCCCTGCCCCCAACCAATGAGGCATTTCTGGAAAATGTGAAGCGTGCACATCTACAAGCCTGTGTGTGGAAGCATGCATTGGATCCTGATCCTCCTCCACTTGATCCCTTGGAATATGGCTACATTTGTGAGGACAGTTCAAAGTCTCTTCTACCCACAACTGTACCAGATGATGTATCTCTGGCTCCAGAGAGGATTCTGAAGATGGTCTGCTGCTCATGTCACAGTGACAAACCATGCAATTCAATGAGGTGTGGATGTGCAAGTGGAAAACTTCCCTGCACAATATTCTGTGCATGCCATTCCGAGGGCTGTTATAATGAACTGACTGGAACTGACATTGAAGGAGAATCTGAAGATGGACAAATTCATGATACATGATTGAACCACTCAACAGTAACACTTAACAGCAAATACATACTACACACAGTTGAAAGTGTCTTGCTTAATCAGTCATAAAACCTGCAAGAAAAGCATTGTACATTTTGGACATGTGTTACAAAGTGAAAATGCTTTATTGTTTAACAGGCACCACACTGAATATTGATGATGGGCATATTTGTAATATGTGACTGAATCTGTAGAACTCAACAGGAATTTTAGAACATACAGCCCAGACATATAAAGTGTAATATTTAATCAATCATAAAAACGGCAACAAAAGTAACATGGTAATTTTCGGACATTATGTTATTAAGTGGAAATGGTCTCTTTGTATAATGTTTTACATTTACCATATAGAATATATTTTAATTAAGAAGTTACAGATATAAAAAAAAAAACATTTGTCTTGTCTTATCATTATCTGTGAAAAAAATTGTGTTTCCTGTCTTTGATACAAGTACGCAACTTCATATGCTAAGGTATTGTCATATATTCGAACAAAATGGCAGCCATATTGGATTTATGCAAATTATGGTTTGTCCAATTATATTTAGAGTTATTTTATTGGATTCCTTGGGTCCAAAAACCCCACAATGGACTTTTAAAGCACTCAAATACCACCACTAGAAGTAGAGTTATGGTTCAATATATATTGGTAGGATAAATTGGTGGCCATTTTGGATTTGTGCTTGTGTACGGAATTCCCCAAGGGTGACAGGGCGTCATCAGTTGGATTCTTCATATTTATGGTCTGATGGACAGGAATCCATCAAAAAACATTGTATGGCCCCCAATTCCAGGTTCAGCCAAAAAATCCCATTTGGCTACCGGACTAACAGGCTTAAAGCAGTGCTGGACTGATCCAGGTCAGTAAATCTTAAATTAAATGATTCAAAATCTTTGATGTGCAAAACTACAGTGAAGTATGTAGGTCATCAACTTACCCAAGACGGTGTAAAACCAGATCCAGACAGAATACAGGTGATTGTAGACATGCCAGAGCTGCATGACAAACAAGCTGTGCAGAGCCAGAGGTTCATGGGCATGGTTGGCTATGTTCACAAGTTCATACCAAACATGTCCGAGATCGCAAAACCACTACGCACCCTCCTTGCTAAGGATGTCGTGTGGCACTGGCAAAGTGAACAGCAAGTCACATATGACCAATTAAAAGAAAAATTGAGAACTGCTCCTGTATTGTCATATTATGATTTAAGCAAACCAATTGTCATTCAAATAGATGCTTGTCAGTCAGGTGCCTTTATCATGCAGGATAACAAGCCAATCGCACTCGCATCTCATGCGCTCGACTCAGCACAGTGTGGCTATGCCACTATCGAAAAAGAAATGCTCGCAATATGTTTGGCTGTCAGAGGTTTCATGACTATATCTTCGGCAAAGAAGTTCAAATTCAAACCGAACACAAACCATTAATGGCCATCATGCAGAAGCCGATACATAAGCTGTCAGCGCATATGCAAAGAATGCGAATGCGATTGCAAAATTACCACATACAGCTATGCCATGTTAAGGCGTCCTTAATGATCTTTGCAGACACGTTGTCCAGAGAACATAGTGCTAAACTAGGTCATGCTGACCTATTTGATGACACACTCAGCATCACTGCAGTGGACATGCAATCGTCCAGTCTGTTAAGTAAAATTTTCAAAGAGTATGAAGATGATGTATCCATGTCCATGTTAATAACACATATCAAAAATGGTTGGGACACTACACCGACACAGACACTGCCTTGTCTACAACAGTACATTCATTACAAGGATGAACTCACAGTAGAAAACAACTTGGTAATGAAGGGCAATCGTGTGATAGTACCTCCAAAACTCTGTGGTGAAATGATTGAAGCATTGCACAAAATGCACTTAGGTATCACAAAATCCAAGCAGCTAGCACGTGACTGCATGTTCTGGCCTAACTTCAATAAACAAATTGAGGGAAAAGTCAGTCGTTGTGACACATGCCAAAATAATCGAAAAAGGTTTACATAGCAAACCACTGATAAGTCACCCGATAACATGTCAACCTTACGAAAAGATAGGAGCAGATCTATTCTAAGTAAATCATGAAAACTACATAATAAAAGTAGATTATTACACTAAATACTCGGAAGTAACTTTGTTGAAGGATACATCATCCGCCACAGTGATCGAAGCTATGAAGGATAACTTCGCAAGGCATGGTATTCCAAGCCAAGTAATTTCAGACAATGTCCGCAGCTTCGGAGCCACGAATACAAAACATTTGTACAACATTATAGGTTCATAGCCACATACTCGAGTCTCCAGTAGCCCTGAAGTAACAACGAAATTGAAAGATTTGTCAAAACAATAAAAAACATGCTAACAAAATTGTTAGACACAAAAACAGATTTTCAGCCGCCGTTGCTCAACTATAGGAATACTCCCTTGCCCGTGCTTAATGCATCTCCAGCTCAGTTGCTCATGAGCAGGAGGCTAAGAGGAAGACTGCCTATGTCAGAAAATAACTTGATACCCAAAACACAAAATCCAAAGAAATCGCAAATGACGAAACACCAACAGAGTCAAAAAGGTTGTCATGACAAAAAGTGTGGCAAAGCACACAAGCCATGGAGAAGTGGTGATAATGTCAAGTACAAAAACCATGCGGGGGGAATGGAAAAAAGGGGTGATTTTGGGGCATACAGGAGTTTCAGGAAAGGAATACAAAATTTTAAGCGAGTCAGGTAACATGCTATATAGAAACAGAGTGCAAATCATAACGGCACCGAAGGCCGTTCAGCTCGAACCAGTCGGCCAGGCACAGAATATGCCGACAATTCAGAGAAATGTAAACAACACAGCTAATCTAACAAGGTCAGGTTGGGCAATTAGGCCGGCGGACAGGCTAGACCTCTAAGGTTAGACAGCTGCCAGCTGTAATGACACACTAAAACCATGTACATGTTAATATTGTCATGGGGGGTGATGAAAATGGGAAATATTATGCCTAGAGCGGGACTCGAACCCACATCTCTTTGCATTCCGGGCCAGTGTGCTAACCATTACACCAACTAGGCTCCCTGATATCAACACACTACCCACACCTACCTGGCTATGTGGTTACTTGCCTGAGAGGTCAGTGCAGCCTCCTACACTCGTCCCACTGGAATTGTAAGTCTTTTAAATGGTCATTTAATGCTTACAATTACATACATACAGGCAATGTACTTACACATACATACACAGGGTAGGTTCAACAACCATACAGCGCATAACTTGTACAGAATCCTGGTCATGGCACCAGTGTCATGGGAGTGATGAAAATGGGAAATATTGTGCCTAGAGCGGGACTCGAACCCACATCTCTTTGCATTCCGGGCCAGTGTGCTAACCATTACACCACCTAGGTTCCCTGATATCAACACACTACCCACGCCTACCTGGCTATGTGGTTACTTGCCTGAGAGGTCAGTGCAGCCTACTACACTATTAAAGTTTATTTTATGTCATAGGGAGGCATAGTGTACATTATGTCATAGGGAGGCGACGCAGCCAGACAATAACCCAAAGGACATGAGTGAATGGGTACATACGGACATTAACTAATCTATAGTCAAAAGCTAAGTATTTTCAGTGTTATATCATCATTATTTCATTATTGTACTTTAAACCTGTATACCCGATGTGTATGTGGCCATTTTTAAGTATATATATTTATATCTAAAAAATACTTGTGAAGGGGGTATGTAATACCTGCGTAAAAGACATCCAGGCATGAGTGGAGAAGAAAAGAGTATGTAAATGAGATGACGTCAGAGGGACAAGGTGTCGGCGGTTCAGGCCCCTGGATTGTGAATAAAGCATTCAGTATCCAGAAGCCAAAGTGTTCAGACGTCGTACTTTCACACCAAGGAGCTTCCTGGTGCACAATTACCACTCTTGATGGGTAATATGTCGACACACTGAAAGATGGCTTCATATTTATCCTGGGTATTAGTTTTGATATGTTTCTAACCATCATGAGTGTTAGTGAACCAATGAAATTGAAGATTTAAGCTATGCACCATGGCAGTCCACAATTTCCCATGAACTGCTACTCTCTTATTCTCTGTAGCAAGCATTTTTGGACCTTAGCTTATATTGTCCATGTTGCCGGAAACATGCATAATTAAAAAACCCTGACTACGGGCTTGATATTAGGAATACCATAGATACAGTTCGTAGCGTGCGTCGCTATGTACAAAGTTAACTTCCGCTAGTAGATTCAAAGGCTTGTCCAGTCCTTACCTGGCCACCGTCGTCGACGGATCACTGAGTTGAATAAGAAATTTGACCATCCCACCCGCCCTTACTATAGATTATGATATTGATAGGGCTGAGAGATTATGGTTCCTATGACCTTGAAATGAATGTTGCTGAGTGACATGAATGTGCGAATGTGTGTGAGTGTGCCAGATGTGAGCTGACCGTGTGACCGGGATCTGTCTTAGTTGCTGCCTCATGTCTTCTGTTTCATCTTCAGAAATGTATCATATTTTATTATGATAGTACAATCATAGATATGGCCTGCACATAAGTAATGAAATAATGCAATAGTAGATCTACCTAATATATGACCTGCACATAAGTAATGAACATCAGAAATATAGAAATGCACAGGTTGTAGTACCTGATGAAGATAGAGTAATTAAAGCAAATAGTCTCAATTGTACTATTGAGGGTAGCTGATATGAAAGATGTTCAAAAAGGTGTAGGTAAAAAAGGCTTTTGTAAAAATTTATTAAGCCTGATTAATAAATTTATTAGCCCAAAAAACTGATTATCTGTGTCTGGTTTTGAATTATCTATGTAAATGACTCTAGCATAATATGGTCTAAGATGAGTGCCCTGAAATCTAATCAAATATACAAACGAAAAAGTTGATTCATTGAATAAAATACGATTCCGCCAAAATTTTAAAAAGCTGTTCCTGCCAAATATCTCCTTTGTGTTTGTTGCTTGGACGTAAATAAACCAACAAGCAAACAACCATATCCCGTTTCACCTGACACCAAATATGTTTCTTATTAAAAACGCTGTATCCAGTTCCCATCAACTTTCAACAGCACATCTACTTTATTCTTAGCTCCCGGAGCACAACATATGATCATGTAACTAAGATTGCAATCCCTGTCAAGTGATACACGATGCTTGCCAATGAAGCAAGCAATGTGGGAAGGCATGTTAGCATATTACATGCCATGGTATCTAAGTTAGATATGTAGAATGGAATCTAGATAATTTTATTTGTTTTGAAAATTTGATGTTTTCATTGGACTGTGCAGCTTCAAAGCTGCATATTCCGATGAAGCATCGATTTGTCAAAACCAACACACTTATCTAGATTTGATTCTACATATTCACTTAGACATTAGTGCACTTATTATGCATTTGTTGCTGCATAGAAGGTCGTAATAAGTCAACTTAATAGAACCTGTTACTGCTGAAGGCTATGGTGTCAGAGCTTTTGCATGCTCCCCAAAATTAATTTGGCATGTTTTGATGTCAAATATCTCCAAAGTTAGCAATTTAAATAACAGTTACTTCAAACGAAGGCAAAGTAGATTATAATGATCAGCATAATGTATTTATCTCAGAAAATAGCAGAAACTCAAAAGCATCGGACAATGAAACTTTAATAACCTACTTGTCTGGAGGCCAGTTCCTGACCAACACCTGCCCTTTCAGTGGAAAAAAAGTCTGTACCAACATTTTGGTATTTGCATCTTTCTTTCTTTCTTAGGTTCCCAAATTCAAGTAAAGAGAACCGGCCCCATAAATGGGGGTTTCCGCTATCCATATAAGCGTAAGAGCTTCACTGACCAGCCCACGTCCAGTAGGAACACCAATGCGTACAATTCCAATTGTCAGATTTAGATCAAAGCCAGACACTTCATTAAAGTTGCATAGTCCGATGATATTGAGTTTCTGTCATTTATATGACATAAATATATTGAATTGATTGTTAAAATGTACCTTATGTCTTATTTTGAAGTACGATCGCAACGTTTTGAGATATTTGAAGTGCAAACATGATAAATTAGTTTTTTGGCAAGCACGCCAAAATTCTGACAGTGTAGGCTTCAGCAGAAACCGGTTCTATTTAATTGCCTCAGTATTCCCTTCTAGGTGGCAACAAATGCTTAGTAAGTGCAGCAGTATCTAAGTTAGATATGTAGGATCAATTATAGATAATTGTTTTGGTTTTGAAAATTTGATTATAGTCCGGAGGGTGACGCGCAGTCCTCCGGGGGGCGGGGGCGACATCGCCCCGAGTGATGGTGTGCGGGCCGCCCCACACCTCGGGGCTGGGTGAGAGGAGGCTAGACTGCCGGAGCATCCCATAGTACCCGAGGAGGAGGGCGGCCCGAGGGACGACGCCCGCGACCTCACCCTCGGGACGTGCGCCCGGGAGCTCTGGCTCATGGCGGCCGAGGCCTGCTTCGAGCTCACCATCCTTCACAAGCCCGGCGCTGACCTCGTCCTGGCCGACGCCCTCAGCCGCGCCCACCTCCCCGGTCGTTGGGCGGGCGTCGCCCGAGACGAGGTCGCCCGCCTCGGGCTTGAGCGGGCCGAGGCCGACCATGACGACTTCCCCTACAACCCTACCCTCTGATCCAGGGTACTCCGCTACTGAGGTTGCCGCCGTGGACGGACTTCGCATCGCCGCCCTCGCCCCTTCCACCTGGCGGAACCGACGCCGGCAGGCCCGAGGCTACGTACAGTTCGCCTCGGGCCACCCCTGGGATCCCCTCGCCCCGACGCCCTTCGACGTCGCCGCCTACACCGCCTCCCTCTACGCCCGCCCCATGGCGCCGGGCTCCGTCCGGAATGCCCTCTCCGGGGCCCGCTCCTGGCTCGAGGCCGCCGGGGGCGATCCTACCGCATTCGCCTCGCGCCTCGCCAGAGACGTCTGCCGCGGGGGGGAGCGGGCCTCCGGCCACGTCGCCCGCCCCGCCCCGCCTCTGACGCCCGCCATCCTCGCCGCCGTCGCCCACCACCTCGCCCTCGCCGGGCCCTCGGGCGTCGTCCCTCGGGCCGCCCTCCTCCTCGGGTACTACGGGATGCTCCGGCAGTCTAGCCTCCTCTCACCCAGCCCCGAGGTGTGGGGCGGCCCGCACACCATCACTCGGGGCGATGTCGCCCCCGCCCCCGGAGGACTGCGCGTCACCCTCCGGACTACAAAGAGCATCGCGCTGCCCTCGGGGGCGGTCGCCCTCTTCATCCCGGCCTCGCCCGGCCGTGCCCTCTGCCCCGTCGCCGCCTGGGCCGCCTCGGTGGCCCTGGCCCCCGCCTGCCCCGCCGATCCTGCCTTCATCATGCCCTCGGGCCGACCCCTCGACCCTCGGACGCTCACTGCCATCCTCCGAGGCGCCCTCGCGGCCCTCGGGGTGCCGGCCCCCGACGGCTACACCCTACACAGCCTCCGCCGGGGGGCCGCCCAGGCTTGTCAGCGCGCTGGCGTTCCCCTCTCCGAGATCATGGAGCAGGGGACCTGGACCTCCGCCTCGGTCCACGCCTACGTTCCTCGGATCGCCGCCTCAGGTGCCCCTCGAGCCCTCTCCTCAGTTTTTGGTGGAGGGCTCCTCGGGCCACCTTCCTCCCCTCCTGGTTCATGCCCCCGATAGACATTGGCCTCGGGCATGGCCCTCTAGACATTGACTCTCTACCTCATTAGACACTACCTGACATTTATCCTTGATGCAGTGATCCATTGACCATGTACCCGTATTGCTACTGCCTTGAATAAATGTTTTTATTCCAACTCCCTCGTCTCTCCTTCCTTGCCACGTATCGGTCGTAATGCTAGCATTGCGTTTGATTCGTGGCGGGGAAGGAGCGCTCCCCCCCCCCCTCCTCTCCTCTCCCCCCCCTGCCTAGACCGTTGGAGTATTACATAACCCCCCCCCCCTTTTCTCGGCCCTTATAACCGGCCGCCCTAGCTGCTCCTAGCCACTCGCCTTCATCACCCTCCAGGCCCGGACCTATTTTCTCCACCCACCCAGGCGGTACTGCGGGGGTGGGGGTGGGGGTGGGGCGAGCTCGGGTGGGGAGGAGGGGTCTGGCGCCGCCCCCGGAGGCAGTCGCGGGGGCGGTGATAATGTCCATGCGTAGAGTGTTGATTGCCACGGGGTCACGCCAGCCCTCCGGGAGGCGGCCATCGGCAATCCAGGCAAATATGGCCTCCGAGTAGCGCCGGACTGTAGGCCATGGATGTGTAATGGCGTCTCTGAGGACTGTCATGTTGTGATGTAGTAGTCCGGGTAGGCCGTCGGTGGGGAAGGAGGGGTGGGTCTCAAGGGTGCGCAGGGCGAGGTTATACTCCTCCATTGTGGCCTCGCCTCGCTTTAGAGCCTTTCCCTCGGGTCCCCTCTCTATCAAATCGTGGGGGAAGAGATAGCCTGGTGGAATACCTTTTCGGCGTCCGCTGCCCTGCGCCTCGGCGGACTCCAGGATCTCCCTGACTGCGTCGGCCGCGGATGCGGGGGAGCGGTCGGGGGGCGGGTAGATGGCGGCGGGCTGGGGGGCGGCGGAGGCGGCCTGCTGGGTGGCGTAGTGGCCGCGGCGGAGGTAGGGCTGGTAGGTCGGGGTGGACGTCGCTGGAGGTCGCGGGGGCGGGCGTCGGCATCGGAGAGGCGGGGAGGAGGCGAGGGTGCGTGGTGGGGGCGGCCCCCCTTCCTGTCCCGGCGGCGATGTCCTGCAGCATCTCTGCTATCCGCTCGGCTATGGACGGGGCGGCAGGGGCCCGAGGCGGAGGCGGGGGTGGTAGATCCAGCGAGGCCCGAGGTGGGGCGAGGGCGAGTGACTCGACCAGTGCCGTGAGGTGGTCGATGGCGCCGGCCTGACTGTTCATAGCGGCGGCCTGGGCGTCCATGCGAGCGTCCACGGCGCTCGCCCAGGAAGTGGCCTCCGACTGGAGGCTGGGGGCGGTGGAGGTCGCGGAGGCGGCATCGTGCGAGGCGGCCTCGGCGCTCCGGCCTCGGCGGGATCCGCGGCGGCCCGGGGGGCGGCCTCGGGGGCGTGAGCCGGCTGGCATGATGGTTGAGAGTATCAGAGTGTGGGCCCGGTTGGCGAGGTGGTGTGAGGCGGCCGGCGTCGTCTGAGGGGCGTGCGGCGTGTCGCGTGAGGTGGAGCGTGATAGTGCCTCGTGTGTAGTGCCTCGTGTGATGGGAGCCAAATAGAAAATAGGTCCGGGCCTGGAGGGTGATGAAGGCGAGTGGCTAGGAGCAGCTAGGGCGGCCGGTTATAAGGGCCGAGAAAAGGGGGGGGGGGGTTATGTAATACTCCAACGGTCTAGGCAGGGGGGGGAGAGGAGAGAGGGGGGGGGGGCGCTCCTTCCCCGCCACGAATCAAACGCAATGCTAGCATTACGACCAATGCTGCACTGCAAGGGGAGATTTATTGAATGTTTAAAGACCAATTTGGTACATTCATCAAAATATGCAGCTTTGATAATGCCCTGTAATCCTTTTAAATCCACCGGACGGGATGGCCGAATGGGTTGAGCGCCTGCTTCCCATGTAACGGGCCATAGGATTCGAACCCCTGGGTTCCAATCCTTACCAAGTCAAACCAATAATTTAAAAATCGATAAGTGTCACTACCTAGGATAGAACAAGAAGCAATGGAATGAGGCAGGCTAATTGTCTGCACTTGAAAAATGGCCTACACTACTCTGGCTAAAGGTGCATAGTCCGATGAAAGCATTGCATTTTCTAAGCCGTAACCATTATCTAGATTTTTTAAATTATTTTTTTTTTATTGAGGCTGTATTTATACTGTCCATAGCATATAAGCCCGGGTACCCAGGCTTGTTTTCAATGCTGGCCAGTTGTAGTGTTGGTGTTATCTTACCACACAGTGGCTGCTGATAAGGTATTTGTTTGCCTGCATTTCAGTAGCAGATAGATAATTGGTTGGTATGGTTAATAGCCTATGTTAGTTTTTTTTGGATTTCCTTGGCATATATGTATTTATTTTTTCTACTCTTATTACTAGACTAGCCTACTCCTATTTACATATCATAGGCTTGTACGTAGCTGTGTGGTGTCTTGTCTGGCTACTTTCGGCATGGTTACCTTCCATTGGGCGTCCCGCTGGTGGGCCGTGACATATCACATGCCCCTTTGCAGTGCAGCTGAGTGGGGGTTTCCTAGCCTTATTTTGCACAGATATTTTTTGTAAGTTTTTAGGTCAGGAATTTGTCGTTCCTTTACCGTTTGGGCATTCCACACCTTGGCAGCCATTTCCAGTGTGCTTCTCTCATGAGCTTTTATTTGGCTTCTGGTCTTCTTGCCTTCTAAATTTGATTCATCATATCCAACTTAGATACTGGTTGACTTATTTGCCATATGTTGTTACATAGAAGGGGATGATTCCAAGTACATTTAATAGAACCTGTTATTGTGGAAGCCTGTGGTGTCAGAATTTCAACATGCATGCCACAAATAATTTTACTTTGATTTCACGTCAATTGTTCATGTTGCGGAGCAACATGGGTAATTTGGAACTCAGGACCGATATCCTTAAACCTCCGAACTCTATGAGATGCTGGCGCCACCTATATTCTAAAGCCTGCCCCAAACCCCCACCCACCTAGCGGATTACACTGGCGTTAACCACAGCCCTGGAGCAGCTCACTCCGCCAGTGAACCCGAACCTGCCGCGTGGTTGCTGCGAGCCTTAGCCTGGATTATTCTCAAAAATACCTGGAAGATGCCGTCTACACGTACCAAAAGACAAAGGGAGGACACCCCACCGACAACACCAGCGCCCCCCACAGTTAAGAGAACCCGGGGACGACCCAAATCTGTAGTATTACGTGAAAAAACAACGAACAAAACACAGTCGAGATCCAGCCGCACCGAGGAACGCCACGAGGGAGGCCGCACACCGAACAGCCCAGACAGGGCAGCCGGGAAGCGGAGGCAATCCGACTCATCTGCACTAATGGAAGCACTCAATGGGTTCCAGGACAAGCTAGACGAAAAACTAGAAAAGATGACCGAGCGGCTCGACGACATCGAGCGCTCGGCAACGAGCAAGCGACGAAACAGCACGCCGCGCGCAGAAATTCAAGATGGCGGCCACGAGACGCGTCCCCGGACCACGTGGCCGGCCCACAGCCGCAGCAGGCGTCGCTCTACCAGCAGCAGGAGGAGGACGCGAAGTGGCAGCCGCGACCGCACCAGCGACGGCTACCCACCGGCCACTACTCGCCCCGAACACTACTACTACGCCACTACAAGCGACACAACCAAAAAACGTGAGTTCGTTCCATTCGTCAATCCATTTCGTACTCCCGCTGCCATTGCCCGTGATCGTGCTACAACCCGTAACCCCTTTTATGATGTGGCGTCCACTGGCGACCAGGAGGAAAATGATCGCAGCGATGTGGTCAATGAACTGCTGGCAGCAGCAGGGACTGCGTTAGGAGATAAGAGAGGTAATAACGTGATAGCACCCCATAGGTATGTCATAAGAGGTCACCAGAGTACAAAAGTAGGGCTCGATCAGGCGACATGGGCTGAGTACGTGGCCGCGATGTGCCGCATGATCAAGGATCAGGCGATGCCCACCAGTTGGAGAGAGCCCCTCTTGGACCATCAGTTACAACTCGCGACTATGGCAACCCATTATGACTGGCCCACATGCCGACGGTGGTCGGAAAGCATCTTCACAATGATCGCGGATGGGCGACTGCCGCACGGATGGGCAGACCAATACGCCATCAAAGACGTGCAACGGGACGCGTGTGTAGAGGGCACACGCCTCGACGGTAAAAAGACGTATCGAAACAATACCGACGACAATACGGCAAAGAAGAATGACAACACGTCGGGTAGATCAGAGAGATCGGATTATGTCCGACCCGTATATAATAAAGACACGGATGGGAAGCCATGCACAAAGTGGAACTGGGCAGAAGAATGCGGCTTCACTACATCCCACGGGATAAAGCCCGACAGGAAGTGCCACCTGTGCGCTTGGTGCGCCACGAAGTACGCAAAGGCAAACCCGCATCCAGAAAAAGAATGTCAGAATAAGAGAAGGTTCTTTGATCGCAAGAACGGCACGGAAAAAGGCACGACCAAGGCGGATTTTTAAGAGGCGGCCGCACCGACACAATAACTGGTGACGGCACGGATACCGCAGCACATACAGCCGACGGCGAGTACCGCGAGGACACCCCGGCAACAACCCACACCGTAACTACTCATGACAACAAAGCTGACCTACTTACACACACACCGCACCATGACACAGAAGAAGCCACACCCGCAAGCTGCCACGTGACGGAAGGTGGCGCCACCGCGCAAGCCAACCAACCACGTGCGTTTGCTGTCATGACAGAAAATACTCACGACAACAACACTGACCTACTTACACACACACCGCACCACGCTACAGAGGAAGCCACACCCGCACGCCGCCACGTGACGCAAGGCGGTGCCACCGCCCAAGCCCCACAACCACGTGCGCTTGTTGACACAACACACGGCGCAACCAACGCGGCAACCCTCCCTACTAACCAACCACACATGCAAAGCCGTAACAGCGCCCAACATGCAAAGGACGATAGTAACCATGGACTGATGGTGATCGACCTGACAGATGCACATGGACGCACGGACATACACACCGCCCCACAACCACAAGCTATCAGAAACCAACGGCTTGGCACAAAAACACGAACGAAAACAACACGACCCTGCAATGCCATAGCACCATTCACAGCGACCACTACAGCTACACGATGCACAAACGCCCACTCGACGGATGCACACTCCCGACCGACAGCAACCCCACTAGCACCGATAGTCATAAACGAACAGACTACTACCACCGACACCCCCCCCAACCAGACGGACGGACTACTACGTCACCACCAGCCGGACGACATAGACACCATACTGAACGATGACGGGGACGACCTAGCCCCACCATACAACCCACCCCTAACGCCAACGGCCTACAGATTCATACTACACGACATCTGGCCCCACACGATAACAGCATTGTGGACGAACAACACCACGTATATGAGGCTATACGACACTGTCCGCAGATGCGCGCTCCCAAACTATATGGGGATGCGCATACCGGTACCATCAGGCCTGAACATACCCGCGTGGCGGCACCTCCTTAAGGACTACCACGACCAACAGGTTGTGGACTTCTTGGAGTTCGGCTGGCCGGTGGACTATACATCACCACTGCCACCGGTCCCCGCCACTGCAAACCATGCAGAGGACCCCGCACACGACGTCCACATTGCCGACTACGTGAGGAAGGAGGTCGAACTTGGTGCCCTCCTAGGCCCATTCGACAAACCCCCCTTCAAGCCGTGGACACAGATTAGCCCAATAATGACCAGACCGAAGCGGAAGTCGCAATCGAGGCGAGTGGTTGTAGACCTATCATACCCAGGGAAAGCAAGCGTGAACGCGGGAATAAGGAGAGCGCAGTACCAGGGCACCCCTATGTCATACACCCTTCCAAGCATGCTTGACCTGGCGCAGGAGGTGACAAGACTCGGACCCGGATCATACATATGGAGCGCCGACCTGGCAAGGGCGTACAGGCAGCTGCGCACATGCCCCCTCTCAACCCCACTACTCGGCATACAATACGCTGGACGATATTACATCGACGCCGCCCCCCCATTCGGATGCAGGACATCATCAATGGCCTGTGCCCGAACGACCAACGCCGTGGTTCACCTCATGAGAAAGAAGGGACACCACATACTGTGCTACCTTGACGATTTTGTCGGGGCCGCCGCAACAAAACACCAGGCTGCACACGCGTATGAGGACCTCCTACACACCGCACACACACTGGGCCTTGAGCTTTCGCCCCAGAAATGCATCCCACCCACGAAACAGCTCGAGTGGCTGGGCTTCCACATTAACACCGACCGAATGTGGGTCAAGATACCTGAAGACAAACTCGACGAGGTGCTCACCGAGTGCCGCCTCTGGACGGTCGGGAAGGAGGCCTCGAGGCGCGACATACAGAGACTCGTTGGCAGGCTCCAGCATGTCGCATAGTGCGTCAGACCCGCGAGAAGGTTCATCTCTAGGATCCTCGATGCACTCAGGAATGCACCTATGACCGGCAAGCACACCGTGCCGGAAGAGATGCTCCAGGACATAGCGTGGTTCGACAAATTCGCTGAGGCCTCCAACGGGTACGTACTGCTGCACCAAGACCCTAAGGACGACTGGTGCATAGAGTGTGACTCGTCCCTCACCGGGGCTGGAGCCCACTCACCCACCCACTACTATGCCGAAAGGTACCCCGAAAGAGTCACGAGAAAGACAATGACCATCGCCCAACTGGAGGCATTTAACCTCGTCGCCGCGATCAAGGCCCTACTACCACTCAGACCACACCAGCACACCATACAAGTAAGCACCGATAACTCGGCGTCACAACAAGTGATGGCCGATGGGAAGGGCCGTGATCCGGTGCTGACGGCGTGCGCCAGATAAATATGGCTCCTCGAGGCCACATTGAGCACAAACATACAGGTGCATCACAAGCCTGGAAAGGACCTCGTGCTAGCGGACGCCCTAAGCAGGCGCCACAACAACGACGCGGCTCGCCAGACAGCCCAAGTCATGCTGGCGCAACGCGGCCTAGTACAGGTCCATGTCGACTTCGAACACGTACTCACCCCCGGCCTATAAACCTGGCTCTTCCCCCATAACATCTTGCCTCTCATCCCCAGGTTTCTCTGACCAACACCACGAGCGGCTCATGAAGAAGATCCATGACGGCCTCGCTCCCGGAACTTGGAAGAACAAGAATCGACAGGTGACGACCTACATCGCGTATCTCACTCGACACGCAGCGCAACCATCTCGGCCAACACAGTACATGATACTGTCCTATATACTACACCTCTCGGATGCGCTGAAGACCCCCGGCGCGGTACTCAACTATCTCAGCGGTGCGCGCACATGGGTGTGCGCGGTCGGTGGAGTGCACGACGCGTTCGACACTTACCCCGTGGGACTCATGAAAAGGGGCATACAGAGATCGTCACAACATGTACCGACCCAGGCACCACCAATAACACCGCGTGACATCAAGAACATTGTCGAGTTCCTATCACGCTCCGGACCCAACGGACGTGTCTTGAAGGCCGCTACACTGATCGCTTACTTCACGATACTAAGGCAGTCGAACCTCCTGGAGCCAAATGACTCTAGGACAAGCAGACACGCACTGCGGGCAAACGACGTTACACTAACTGACGAAGGCATCAACATCCACGTGGCGTCGACGAAGACGAGATGGAGATCTGGTGAGCTTCTCGACATAGCGGTGCCGGCCATCCCCGGCTCGCCCTTCTGCCCGGTCGCCGCTTGGCGTGCATATGCCGACAACGCCCCGCTCCAAAAACAAGGCCCAGCCTTCATCACAACATCGGGCATGCCCCTGCGCCCCAACGCACTCCTGGCCGTCATACGACTGGCACTCGCCTCAACCGGTCACCCTGCGCCACGCACGGTGACCCTCCACAGCCTCCGCCGAGGGGGCGCACAGGCGTGCGCGGCCCTTGGTGCAACCCTGGACGACATCCAGACGTTCGGCACGTGGACATCATCTGCGGTCCACCAATATGTGCCTCATAACGCCATCAGGGCATGTCCCTTCACGCTCTCCACTACCTTTGGCTGAGCGCTCGAACATTACCCTGACTCAAACTTATGTAACAAGAATACTATCCAATCTGTAACGAAAAACTTTAAACGAATTAAAATTACCCACTATATACTGATACGTGTCCTGAGTGATAATTGTTCATGTTGCGGAGCAACATGGGTAATTTGGAACTCAGGACCGATATCCTTAAACCACCGAACTCTATGAGATGCTGGCGCCACCTATATTCTAAAGCCTGCCCCAAACCCCCACCCACCTAGCGGATTACACTGGCGTTAACCACAGCCCTGGAGCAGCTCACTCCGCCAGTGAACCCGAACCTGCCGCGTGGTTGCTGCGAGCCTTAGCCTGGATTATTCAACCATCCCACCCTCCCAGCTATAACAAGGCTGAGCACTCGAACATTACCCTGACTCAAACTTATGTAATAAGAATACTATCCAATCTGTAACGAAAAACTTTAAACGAATTAAAATTACCCACTATATACTGATCCGTGTCCTGAGTGATAATTATCTCCGAATGTAGCCATTTAAAAAAGAAAAAAGGGTGCTTCACACTAAACTAATGTACATTATAAGGAACAACCTAATATATTTAACTAAAATATTATTTTTAAAACTCAAATCCATCGAATTGTGCAACTTTAATCAACAAGTGTTTAAAAAAAAGGAAATGTAAACAAAGAAATGTAAAAAAAAAGATTAAAAAGATATCTAGCCTATAAAAGAGATGTATGTATTTTCCGTTTAATTCCTTATTTAGCTGAAATACTTATATAAGATGAAAATAATGCCGACTAATTCATGAAAACAGACGCTTCATAAATAAATAACAATTTTAAAAACACGCCCAGGCTCTTTACAGGGAGGGTAATCGGAGCCAAAAGAACGTAATGTGAGACGAAAACGAGCACACAGACAATGTGCCGGCAGGTGGCGGTCACTAAAGTGAAATACAGCCCAGTTGTAACGTTGCTGCAGTCTGCATATAGAACTAATCAATTACCTCCCCTGAGAAGGGGCTCTCTGGTGGCCATATACCAGTCAGAGCTGGTGCCACCTGGCGGGCGCTCCAGACACACCCACGTGACCAGCGACGGACATGCGCCTACGCTCTACGCCCATTGGGAACACGCATTGGGAACGGGCCTGCGCATGCGCAATGACGCCCCAGAGCGACGTCTCCTGGCACATTACGTCACAGAAATGCGTGGTAATTATCTGATTTCAGAATTATTATTTTTTGGTTGGGGGGCGGGGGGGGGGGAATTAGTTGATTAAGTAGGGACAATTTCAATCGTGGATAATTGGGTGGTTGGTTGTTGGAGATTAACGACCTGGCAACATCTAAGGTCATATCAGGGCAAAGTCATCTGGAGAATTGGTCTTCCTCAATCCACTGCTCCTTGCCCTATCCTACTAATGCCGAATGCCAGGCTAGGTAGTGACAATTATCAATTTAGAAGTCTTTGGTTTAACTTGGCGAGGGTTCGAAAGCAGGGGTCCGAATCCCATGACCTACCAACATGGGAGGTGGATGCTCAACTCATTTGGCCATCTCGTTTCACTATTGGTTGAAATCTTTTGGAGTTGCTGTTTTATTCTTCTCAATTTGATATATTGACTATGAATATATACATATGTATTATGTATTATGTATATATATATGTGATGTATAAGATGTGTGCAAGCATAAAGTCATGAAAGGGAATGTACCCATATGTTTTTAACTACTTTATGGGTGACCCCTTTTTCACATTTGGGCCAGGTGGCGCCACCACTCCCAACCCTACCAGTGGCATGAGTACTGTCATTGTCATATATATATATATATATTTATATATACACATATGTGGCGTGTCACTAAGTCTAAGCATGCCCGAACACGGCGGCTCAATAGGAAATAGCGCTTGTTTCCTATGGGATGGGAAAGGCCGTGGGTTCGAATCCCGCCCGAGACAAACCAACGTCTTACAGAGTTGATTGTAGTGTCGCTGCCTAGCCCATGCGCTCGGCATCACTAGAATAGGGCAAGAACTGGTTTGCGGAGTGTCAGAATACTATGACTGAGTGGGGTATGGTGCATGGTATATCAGTATGGCAGCACTATGAAGTATCCATAGGTGTTCACTGTCACAACTCCATAGCCGTTCTCATATTGCATTATATTAGAAAATATTCCGAGAATGCCATATTGGGGGATATGGAACTTGGAAGGATATTTTAGAATACAAAAGAATAGGAATGGAATCTATAAGCGGAGTGATATACATAATTAAGCCTTATTCTATAAGTGTTGCTATGATGTGGAATCTCAAATCACTCACTCACTTCGGTTCAACCCTCCGGCTGCGGCATAATCCCCCAAAGACCTCAGCTGGTCGAAAACTTAGGTTGCGATACATGAAGTGAATTGTGAGACAACTTTAAGAAAAGGTGCGATCTTCTTGTGTTATATATTAAGAGTTCTGCGTTTTTGCTCAAAGGAGATTAAATACAATTTGTGTGTCATTGTCTTGGAAGAGAAGTTGTGACTACTGCTAGGCATACTATCTATCAGTTATAACTAGAATGTGTTTTAACAAACACCTCCTGCTCTATTACTGATAAGTGGTTAGTGAAGGGTGTTACGAGGTCATTTAGATTGTTGTAGGGTTACTCGCAAAAAAATAGTTATAATGCCTATATATATATACAAATGTTGTTGGTTGGTTGTTGGAGTTTTACGTCCTGACAACATCTAAGGTCATATCAG
The DNA here is from genome assembly GCA_030323885.1 of Branchipolynoe longqiensis. Taxonomy (NCBI): domain Eukaryota; kingdom Metazoa; phylum Annelida; class Polychaeta; order Phyllodocida; family Polynoidae; genus Branchipolynoe; species Branchipolynoe longqiensis. The sequence continues at coordinate 81,834,992 of CM059189.1, read as the reverse complement.
GACGGGTAGCAACTTGTGACAGTGTGCACTCATGGCAATGTTATAGTGGTGCCCCACTAGGAGACCAGGCCACCAGCACCATGACATGATATCCCACTCAGTCACATTATCCTGACATTGAGCCAAACAGTTCTTGCCCTATGCTAATAATGCCGAGCACCTGGCTAGGATGTGACAAGTATAAATTTGTATGTCATTGGTATGACTCAACATGGTTTCGATCTTCCAAAATGGGAGATGGATGCTCAACTCATTCGGCCATCCCGTCGGGTCTATCTATATATATATATACATATATATATATATATATAGTTTCAAACTATGAAGTAGTCGTAGTCAACCATGTTAAAGTGCCGTTGTGTAAAGTGTATATATATATATGTGTGTAAAGTCCTCAGGTCTTGTAAGTCCGTCGTTCACATGGCCTGTGCGGCATCACACACCGGGCACGAGCTGCCCAGGAGGAAGCACCCTGCGAGCGCCTTCCGCCGACACCGCGCCCCCTGGCGGGTAGCCCTATGACACCAGACGCATGTGGGCGTGGCCTGCACGTCGTATGGTCGGCTCTGATTGGCCGAGCCGAGTTCGAGTGGGCGGGGCACCGGCCTGGAGCGGCCCGGAATTGGCAGGGTGACGCTATTAACGCAACGGGATGCCCGGTGTATGACCAGTACCGCCAGTACAACTGCCAACTCACTGGAGGAGCCAGGAGGAAGGAAGAGGCGCACCACAGCACACAACAGCACACCACATCACACCTCACCACACCACATATCACCCAACGCCAGCTATCTACAACTCGCCAGCACTCGTGGATTCGCCGCCAGGTGGAGGTAGTGATTCGGAACGCGGTGCGCCACCACTGAGGAGCGACTGACAGCTAGCAGCAGGGCGTCCACAAGGCGTCACACCCACACTTTGGCCGACCAGAGAGTGACCTCTCCAACCACAACCAACCACCACCACCATCACCACAGAACACCGCTCACCGCCACGACACCCCACCCTAGTTGCCACCTAGACACCCCGAAGGTCATACACACGCCCACAACCCCGGCGCAGGGACTTACGTGTGGACTAGTATGATTTAAACTCACAGTGCTATACAAATAAAGGTGAGTTTTGAGACATATTTCTAATGATGTTTTAGTTTTTTTTGGTGATCGTTTGTGTATTCTGCGCATAACGGTTAAGTGCATGCACTTATTTTCGCCACGGTTCAGTAGTGGTCATAATCCATACGGATTGATTTCCTTTATCAATAATTTCTGTAAACTTGTGTGTGGTGTGAAATCAGGGAGCATTTGCTTTGTTGACATGACATATCTGGTCACTTTTGAGCCACTCGGTCTTTCTGCTCTTCTACTACCCATTCAATAACTCCTGCTCTTCTTTTTTGCCAGCTGTTCAGCAGGTTCTACACTTATTTGCATCTTTTCACTGAGCAACTCTTGTACTCTTGGGCTTTTCAGTGGGCGATTCTTTCCACTTTTGTTTTCTTCATTGAGCTACCTCCCTAGTCTGCAGCTTTTCATTGAAATCCTCTTGCTTCTCCTTTGTTTGTCATTTTTAACAACTCGCCTGCTATTCCAGAAGCTCGTCCTGCTTCTATTTTGCTCCTCCTTGAACAATTCCTGCTCCCCTTCTGCTCATCATCAAACAATTATTGCCCCTCCTCTGTTTCTGATCGCTTAAATTGCTATGGATCCACTTCTGCTCTTGGTTGAGCAACTCCTATCCCTGTTCAGCTATTCATTGAGCAACTGTTGCCTCTCTTTTCCTCTTCATTGAGAAGTTCCTTCCCATTTACTGCTCTTCACTGAGCAACAAATGCACCTCCTCTGTTTTCCATTTAACCACTTATGTTCGGTTCTTTTAGTATGCAGCTCTTGCACCTATTTTACTTCACACTGAACTGCTCCAACCTCTCTTCTAATCTTCACTGAAAAGCTCCTGTCCCTGTTCTGCTTTTGTCCGTCCCTGTTCTCCTCTTCATTGAAACTCTCATTCTCTACAGTTCTTCACTGATCTGTTTTTGCAACTTTTTCTGCTCATCTTTGAGCATCTTCTCCTCGTGCTTTCTTCTTCAATGAATTCCTTATGTTTATTATCTCTTGTTATCTCTTGTTAACTAATGAGCTAACCCCAGTCCTCATCTGGCGCTCATTAATCTTTTCATTACACTTCTCCTCTCCTGCTCATCAGGAATCAAAAGAACCTTGGCTCCCATCCTGCTCTTCACTGAGACCCTCTTTCTCCTCATCTATTATCCAGTTAACTTATCATACCCTTCAGTGAACAACTCCTGGCCCTCTTCATCTCTTCATTAAGGTGCTCCTGTTTCTCTTCAGCCCTTCAGCTGTTCAGTGAACAACTCCTACGCCGCTTCTTCTTCTCTTCATTAAGGTGCTCCTGTTTCTCTTCTGCCCTTCCGCTGTTCAGTGAACAACTCCTATGCCACTTCTTCTTCTCTTCATTAAGGTGCTCCTGTTTCTCTTCTGCCCTTCCGCTGTTCAGTGAACAACTCCTACGCCGCTTCTTCTTCACTTCATTGAACTGCCCTTGCTCCTCTTCTGTCCGCCAGTGACCAAGTCTTTCATCATGCGCTTTACTGAACTGCTTCTGCTCCTGTTCCGCCCTTCCGTCAAGAAGTTCTGTCCCGCTCCTTCTCTTCACTGAACTGCTCCTGCTCCTATTCTGCCCATCCCTGAACAAATTCTGTCCCTCTCCTTTTCTTCATTGTACTGCTCCTGATGTTGTTTGCTCTTCATTCAGCAGCTACTGCCCTTCTTGTGCTCTTTATTAAGCTGACACCGCTGTTCTTCTGTTCTTTATTAAATTCGCATAGTCCAATCGTGCTTAGTTTCTGTGACTTTCCGTAGATAAATATATCAGGTTGATTGTTATAATTCACCTTACTCTATTCTGAACGTTTAATTTAAAAAAAATTAAATGGCTAATTTTGGAGGGAGATATTTGAAGTGCAAACATCCTAAATTTATTTTGACAAGCACCTCAAAACTCCATTATATAGGTTTAAGCAATGATAGGCTCTATTGACTCAGTATTTAATTCTATGCAACAACAAAATGCTTAATACATGCACCTGTATCTAAGGTAAATATGTAGAATCAAACGTAGATAATTGCTTTGTTTTCGTAAATTTGATTTAAATCATTGGACTATGTGGCTTTAAGTCGCTCTTTCTCTCCTATGTATCTTCTTTTCACTGCAATTTGACTCCTATTGCAATCAGTATTGTCACTCAGCAAACCGGAGATGAGTTAAGTGGGTGATTGATACCATGTTAAACACACACACCCCTCCCCCCCCCCCCACCCACCCAGCCAGCCCCGTCCCCCGCCCCCAAGCTGTACCTGTCAGTCCCACCCACCAATCATCGTTGAGGTAACCTTACATGAGATGGTGTCGAATGAGAGACCCGGTAAAATGATGCCATCAAGCCCAGTTTGAGTCGGCGTGAAGCGTGTCTGACCGCTAGGAGCAGTAAAAAAATCACCAAAGCCCGCTTAGTGTCACATTAAAAGCGCACCCGTGATGCTTTGTAATCGCACACTGACAAGTCAGGAGCTCTTTGGCGGTCTGCCAAAACACCGACATGGTTTTGTAAAAAGAAATTTTAAAGTATTTTTGTGGGGGTTTTAATAAACAGGAAAAGTACAGGATATGTTTCACTACCGACTCACACCATTCGACAATGTGTCTTCATTGTCCGTTGATTGGCAATATTTTAAAATGTACTCTACAGGATAGAATCCTTAAAGGTCGACTCACCCCATTTGATACTTTATCTTGAATGTCAATTGATTTCGAATTGGTCGCGCAGTGCTTGATTTTACCGTTCGCCAAAACACCAATGTCATTTTTTGTATTACTTGTTTTATAGGCAGGATGCATTATCATCCAATACCTGACAAACTGTTATTGTACCTGTTGCCATAGCAACACATTCCTGATGGGTGATAGTGTCACCGCCTCCAGTGTAATACATAGGAACTACAGCTTACTAATAATAGTGACCTTTTCAGATAAGTCTCACTGTACTCTTGTAAACTTTGCATAACGATTGTTTAATTATTATCTCAATCTAGGGTATTATTGTTAAAAGGTGTAAATTAGTATAATTGTGCATGACTGGAAGATTACTGCATTGATACCGGCATAATATTATTCAGAAGTCTAGATTAATATACAGCAAGTATCAATTTGAACAAGTCTTATATTGAACCCAAGTCTCCCACCCGGCATGTGGGCGTCCTACACAAGTCCTTAGTTTAATTTAAAAGTCTTCGATCTAACTGATCCATCATTTTGAACGGTGATGGGCGCCCCCACCCAGCAAATCTGATATAACCCAACCGGGAATTGAACCCAGTTCTCCAACACGGGAGGTGGATAGCCTACCCAGCACCTCTTTGGTTTAATTCAGCCGGGGATTGAACCCAGCGTTTCACACATGTTATTGGTGCCCTACCCAGCAAGTCTTCGTTTTTTTTTTACTCGGCTGGGAATCCGCGACACATAATCTGCCACAAGGGAATCAAAGCGGGAGCACTACCCGCTTTGCTATTCCGTCCAGTTTGTCCTCTATGGTAAAGGCAGGGAAAGCAATCGACTGACAGTGACAGTCAGCTAGCTACCACTCCCACAACGTCGGTTCACAGACGTCTACTACCGACATTCGATAACAATTTTCTCCCCACCACCTGAGTGCCCTGACCAGATGGGATGGCCGAATGAGTTGAGCGTCTGTTTCTCGTGTTGGTAGATGGTTGGATTCGAACTCACGGGTTCGAACCCTGGTCGAGTCAACCCGATGTCTTAAAAATTGATACTTGTCGTTTCCTAGCCAGGCACTCGGCATTATTAGGATATGGTAAGGACTGGTTGGCTCAGTGTCAGGATAATGTGACTGAGTGGGATATCAGGGCGTGGTGCTGGTGGCCTGGTCTCCCATTAGCAGCAGCACTATAAAGTCACAATGAGTGTGCACTGTCACAAGTCAGTACCCATCCTGATATAACCTTAGAAATTGCTAGGATGCTAAAGTCACCATTATTGTGCACTGTTACAAGTTGGTACCCGTCCTGATATGACCTTAGATGTTGCTAGGATGCAAAACAATAACAAACAAACCTTAGTGCCCGATATGCTGCGTCACAGAACATGTGCTCTACTACTATATAGTCGCACCGCGCCTGAGACGAGGATTGGTTGGTTGTTGGAGTTTTACGTCCTTGCAACATCTAAGGTCATATCAGGACGGCGTGAGACGAGGATGTTGACACGATCAATATGGCGGATCACATCCAACACGCAGCCCCTTATCCGCGTTCTCAAACAAGAGAGAAGTGTGCTTACAGATAACATAACCACACTGACATGATGCAGCACTCAACACAAAGGCAGGCTGTGTAAATTCTACCGCCATGGCTGTTGGTGCACAATCAGTGTGATAGCAATACACTGAATGCAGCAACACAAAGGCAGGCTGTGTAAATTATACAGCCCTGGCTGTCAGGGCACAATCAGCGTGATAGCAATACACTGAATGCAGCAACACAAAGGCAGGCTGTGTAAATTCTACAACCTGGCTGTCGGTGCACAATCAGTGTGATACCAATGCGCTAAATGCAGCAACACAAAGGCAGGCTGTGTAAATTCTACAACCTGGCTGTCGGTGCACAATCAGTGTGATACCAATGCGCTAAATGCAGCAACACAAAGGCAGGCTGTGTAAATTCTACAGCCCTGGCTGTCAGTACACAATCAGCGTGATAGCAATGCGCTAAACGCAGCAACACAAAAGGCAGGCTGTGTAAAATATACAGCCCCAGCTGTCGGTGCACAATCAGCATGATAGCAATGCGCTAAAGGCAGCAACACAAAGGCAGGCTGTGTAAATTATACAGCCCCGGCTGTCGGTACACAATCAGCGTAATAGCAATGCGCTAAATGCAGCAACACAAAGGCAGGCTGTGTAAATTATACAACCTGACTGTCGGTGCACAATCAGTGTGATACCAATGCGCTAAATGCAGCAACACAAATGCAGGCTATGTTAATTATACAGCCCCGGCTGTCGGTACACAATCAGCATGATAGAAATGCGCTAAATGCAGCAACACAAAGGTAGGCTGTGTAAATTATACAGCCCCGGCTGTCGGTACACACTCAGCGTGATAGCAATGCGCTAAACGCAGCAACACAAAGGCAGGCTGTGTAAATTATACAGCCCCAGCTGTCGGTGCACAATCAGCATGGTAGCAATGCGCTAAATGCAGCAACACAAAGGCAGGCTGTGTAAATTCTACAGCCCCGGCTGTCAGTGCACAATCAGCATGATAGCAATGCGCTAAATGCAGGAACACAAAGGCAGGCTGTGTAAGTTATACAGCCCCGGCTGTCAGTGCACAATCAAGGTGATAGCAATGCGCTAAATGCAGGAACACAAAGGCAGGCTGTATAAATTCTACAGCCCTGGCTGTCGGTGCACAATCAGCATGATAGCAGTGCGCTAAATGCAGCAACACAAAGGCAGGCTGTGTAAATTATACAGCCCCGGCTGTCGGTACACAATCAGCGTAATAGCAATGCGCTACATGCAGCAACACAACGGCAGACTGTTTAAATTCTACAGCCCTGGCTGTCGGTGCACAATCAGCATGATAGCAGTGCGCTAAATGCAGCAACACAAAGGCAGGCTGTGTAAATTCTACAGCCCCGGCTTCGGTGCACAATCAAGGTGATAGCAATGCGCTAAATGCAGCAACACAAAGGCAGGCTGTGTAAATTCTACAGCCCCGGCTGTCAGTGCATAATCAGCATGATAGCAATGCGCTAAACGCAGCAACACAAAGGCAGGCTGTGTAAATTATACAGCCCTGGCTGTCGGCGCACAATCAGTGTGATAGCAATGCGCTAAATGCAGCAACACAAAGGCTGAATGAGTTGAGTATTCGCATCTTTCATTCTTTCTTCGGTTCCCACCAGATGGGCTGGCCAAATGAGTTGAGCGTCCGTCTCCTGTTTCAGTATGTCATGGGATTTGACTCCATGGGTTCAAACCCTGGTCGAATCAAACCAATGACTTAAAAATGTATACTTGTCACTTCCTAGCCAGGTGGTTGGTATTATTAGGATAGGGCAAGGAGCAGTGGAATGGGGAAGACGACCAATCGTCCATAATTGAAATTTCCCCTGCTTAATCAACATTTGTTTCACAACCACCAAAATAAAGCAAAGCAAAAAAAATCGTCGAACGGGACTATGTTCAGTGCCATACGAGGTGGTCAAGCATTCTCTCCTACTGGTACTCGTACCATTTGAGTAGACTCAGTTGCAATGTGGTTTTGTCTAGTTTGATCTCAATACGTTTGTTTCTTGTTATTTTACGTCCTAGCAACATCTAAGGTCATATCATGATGGGTAGCGACTTGTGACAGTGGCCACTCATGGTGACTTTATAGTACTGCCCCACTGGAACACAAGGCCGCCAGCACCATGACCTGATATCCCACTCAGTCACATTATCCTGACACTGAGCCAAGCAGGCCTTGCCCTATCCTAATAATGGCGAGCGCCAGGCTAGGAAGCAACAAGTATAAATTGTTAAGTCATTGGTTTGACTCGACCAGGGTTCCCACCCATGTTCCCAATATGCAATAGGCATGTCCGGAAACACTAACGCCGGAAAGACCAGGTTAAAGATAATAACTATGCTGCGCCTTTCCTCCTATCTTTCTTCCTCCTATCTTTCCTCCTATCTTTCTTCCTCCTATCTTTCCTTCTCCTCATGTTCCTCCTCCTCCACCATGAAGTCATGCACACTTTCATATAGGGTTGCCGTAGCTTTCGCAATGATTGATTGACAATGATGACAGTGAGAATGCTTGATTGAGAATGCTTGATTGAGAATGCTTGGTTGGCAATGCTTGATTGGCAATGATTGAATGACAATGATTGATTGACAATGATTGATTGATTGACAATGATGACAATGACAATGATTGATTGACAATGATTGACTGACAATGATTTCATTAGCTCTGGCGACCCATCACAGGATATGAGAGTAACAATATAGTACATGTTCAAGGTCTTTGCTTCACTTTTAACTCGGGCGGGTATTGAATCCACGAGTTTCCGCATCGGAAGCGAGCGCTCAACTTACTAGTCCATTCGGTCCGGTTGTCATTGGTAGCGGATTCAATATCCTAAGTAGTAGTAAGTAGAGCTGTGTTTATCTGTTTATTCAGGCTTGAGCTAATCCTACCTGTAAGATCTGAGGAATTCAACCTTCCAGAATGGCGCAAGTTATGTTCAATATGACGGCAGCAGAGACGCCTTGTTCGGTATAAATGATATATATATATATATATATATATATATATATATATACTGTCCACACCTCATACACCTCCCACACCGCCCATGCCTCCCAGACAGCAAACACAGGCAACACCGCCCACACCTCCCACACCTCCCACACCGTCCACACCTCCCACGCCTCCCACACCGCCCACACCTCCCACATCTCCCACACCGCCCACACCGTCCACACCATCCCCACCTCCCACACCGCCCACACCGCCCACATCTTCCCCACGGTCCACACCGTTCACACCTCCCACACCTACCACACAGCCCATACCATCCACACCGCCCACACCGCCCACACCGTCCACACCTCTAACACAGCCCATACCATCCACACCGCCCACACCGCCCACACCTCTAACACAGACCATACCATCCACACCGCCCACACCGCCCACACCTCTAACACAGCCCACACCATCCACACCGCCCATACTGCCCACACCACCCACACACCACCCACACGCAGCCCACACCACCCACACGCAGCCCACACCACCCACACACCACGCACACACACACACCACCAACACACAGCCCACACCACCCACATACCACCCACACCTCCCAATCCACCAACACCATCCACACCTATATATATATTGAGGTCGGCCGAGATGAGATGGGATCACTGGAATAGTGTTTTGTAGGAGTATAACAATAATAATAATAAACAATATTCCCTTACCTATCTTTATATTCGCATAATACGTTATACATCACATATTGAATATATATATACCTTTTCCTATAGAGCATGCACACTGACCTGCCACCCACGCCATTAGTTATTTCACTGCCACCATAGGCCCGGTTGGTGGTCATCATCATCATCATCATGCTGTCGGTCACGATGCGACAAAGACTGCTTTCATTACTTGACTGTCGCTGATGGTATAATTCCTCTATGAAATCCGCCTTTTCCGCGGAGGAGAATGCACTGTGAGCTGCACTTCATAACATTAGTTCTTGACCTTACCATCAGAGGGCTGCTTGGTGATTGAAATCATCTATAAGACCATTTTCCTCAGAGGATCCTAAACAGTGAGGTGATACCTGCGACATTAGTTCCTGCCACTTGCCATCAGAGGACAAGTTCAGTGATGGAAATCAGCTATAACTTATAAGACCTTTTCCAGTGAGCCTGCTGCATGTTAGTTCTTCTATGGCGTCAGGGAGCGAGAAGAAGGTGGAAATAAGCTATTACCTGTCTGGGTTAAGCTGGAGGTCCGTCAATCGACATGTTGGTTAGTTGTCGGAGTTGTTCGTCCTGGCAACATCTAAGGTCATATCAGAACGGGTACCGATTTGTGGCAGTTCACACTCATGGCAAATTCATAGTTTTGCCCCACTGGGAGACCAGGCCGCCAGCACCATGATCTAATATCCCACTCAGTCGCACTATCCTGACTCTGAGCCAACCAGTATATGCCCTGTCCTAATAATACCAAGCGCCAGGCTAGGTAGAAAAGTATGCATTTTTAAGCCATTGGTTTGACTCGACCAGAGTTCGAACCCAACCCATAGAGTTGAATCCGACGACAGACGGTCAACTCATTCGGCGATCCCGTCTGGTCTTAATCGGCATGCATGAATGTTGGAAGATGAGGGAGGGCGGATGTGTCCCATGTGCCATACTGAATGGGTATGGTGTTGGGTGTTGATAGAAAGTAAAGCTCCAGCAAGCTTGCCTAACCAAAAACATCACCATGCACCAGCCATACACATTACATACACTACCCACACTACCCAACACCCTCGCACCACATACATTATACACACCACTGACACTGGCCACCTCATCCATCACTGGCCAAGCCACCCACTCACCCACAGGCCCACCCGCCCACACCGCCTGAACGGCATATCAGTCCTTTTACAGCATGGTGCACCACCACTAAACAAATCACTTGCGACCACAGCACTCAGCGGAACCGTAGGGCACACGTACAACATATCAACGCCCACCACCCGCCGCCCGCCTCCCGACGCCCGCCTCCAGCCTCCAGCCTCCCGCATCTCGCCGCCCGCCGTCCGTCGTCCGCCTCCCGTCGCCCACCTCCAGCCTCCCACCTCCCGCATCCCGCCTTCCACCTTCCACTTTCCGCCCCTCGACTCCCGCCACCCGCCTCCCGCTTCCCACCTCCCCGTGGCCCACCCCTGCAATAGGATTCCGTGCCCTGCTTTGTTGTAGACATACACTCTGCCGGCGGAGGCTGTAACTGTAAGTCGTGGGTGGTGTCATAAATGTGGCAGCGACTGTTCGGTTCCTGGTCGCAGTGTGTTGGGCAGAATGAACTGCACATGGACGAGAGGGAAGCGATCTCATATGGGAAGTGTTGCGGCAGCATCAAAATACAACTACCATTTCAAATGTGCAAATGAACTAGGCAGGTGGGTTGGTTGAATGAAGGGAGGAACACTGCCCACCCTGCCCACACTGCCCACACTGCCCAAACTGCTCCCACCGCCCTCACCTCCCACACCTCCCAGACTGCCCATACCGTCCTCACCTCCCACACCGCCCGCACTGGCCTCACCTCCCACACCTCCCAGACTGCCCACACCGTCCTCACCTCCCACACCGCCCACACTGCCCTCACCTCCCACACCGCCCGCACTGGCCTCACCTCCCACACCTCCCAGACTGCCCACGCCGTCCTCACCTCCCACACCGCCCGCACTGGCCTCACCTCCCACACCTCCCAGACTGCCCACACCGTCCTCACCTACCACACCGCCCGCACTGCCCTCACCTCCCACACCTCCCAGACTGCCCACACCGTCCTCACCTACCACACCGCCCGCACTGCCCGCACTGCCCGCACTGCCCGCACTGCCCGCACTGCCCGCACTGCCCGCACTGCCCGCACTGCCCGCACTGCCCGCAATCAGTTTAATATATTTATCTCAGAAAAGTGAGACTAACTCAAAACCATCAGACTTGCCAATTTTAAATCAACTAATATAACCCAACAAACATTCCACTTAACCTATGTCAAGACTCCTCACTGACGTCATCCAGACATTTAATTCCGACCCATACATTCTGAGATATGGCGGTAAAGGACCGGGTAAAATAGTTGTCAAACTCACTTCTCGTGCGTCATCATGTTCCTCCCACTACCCGCTTGTAACAGGGGTAATGCCGAAGTCACGTGATTAGTGACGTCACCGTCGTCAGCATATCATCTCCTCGGTCTGACGCTGAGAGACGCAGTACGTGGGAGGCTGCGAATGTTGGCTGAGTTGGCACCCCCCCCTACCACCACCACCCACTTACCCCCCACCCCCTCACACACAGGAAGAATCCCATTCGTGTGGCAGGGACTGTATGACTAACGATTTACCGTTGACAGTTAGTGAAACAAGGAACGGGAGTGTGTATTTCTACTCGCTGAGCAGTACGAAGGTTGAAGAAGTGTATCATTGTTGGGGGTTTTACTTCTCAGAATCATCCATGGTTTATATTAAGCCTGGGGCCTACCGACTTTTGACAGTGAGAATTCTTGGAAGATGTATAGTGCTGCCCCACTAGGAAATCAATGTGACAGGTCAATAACCAACTCAATCAGACATGACACTAAACAAGCCAGGCCCTTGCCCTATCCTGATATTGCTGAACGTCAAGCTAGATAGCAACAAGAATCAAGTTTGTAAGTCATTGGTTTAACTCGGTTGGGGTTCGAACTCTGGACCTTCCACATCCAGTCCAGTCGGAGGTTGAAAGAACTAACTTTTATTCTGCAGCCAGAATACCATAGCTATATAAAAGAGGCATCTTACTTGTGTGTAAGAATGAACATTAACTGGTATATAATTATAATTCAATATATATATATATATATATATCTATATGTGATGTATAAGCATTATGTGAGTATAAAGGCGCGGAAGGGAATTATTATTATTATTATCATTATATTTCATTATCTACCAACCATTGTCCTCGATGTATTCACCTCCTATATCTACATACTGCTACTGGTGGCGCCACCTTCGGCCTCCACCTGTACTACGGGCTCTCCCATTGTCATTCAAGCCCTTTACTTGTTCAACCCACTTTTTATTGTCTTGTTCATTTTGTACTATAGCCATACTTTATATAATATATATCGAGAGACTGGTACAGACAGTGGTGGGCAGTTAATGAGATGGGCATAACTAGGTGGCACCACCAGTCGAATTTGATAGTCACAAAGTGATACAGTCAAAGGCTGAAGTGGGTGTTTACAGAACTTCCACTATTTATACTGATGTAATTCTTATGCATTACATATATGTATCTATATATATTCACACATATACCATATATACACACACCAGATGGGATGGCCGAATCCATAAAAACACTGCCTGGCTTCCTATATGGGAGGTTGTAGATTCGAATGCCCAACCGAGTTAAACCAATGATTTATACAAATTTACGCATGTCGCTACCTAGCTTCGCACTCACATTAATAGGATGGAACAAGGACTGGTTTGCTCAGTAACCAGGATAATGTGACTGAGTGAGTGGGATATCAGGTTATGGTGCAGGTGGCCTGATATCCGGGTGAGGATGCGCGATAAAGTCGCCATTAGTGTGCACTGTCACAAAATGGCGACTTAGAAACATAAAACGCAACAAACCATATATTATATGTCATGTATAACGCATTATACAAGTATAAAGATATGTAAAGGAATTATTATCATTGTTATACTTAGTAATACCCAACACTGAACCAGTGGCGCCACCTGCAGCCTCCTCGTCTCCACCGGATGTAGACCAGTGTCAGTCGCACCAGAGGAATTATATATATATATATCACTAGTGATGTAGTGGCTAGGTGGCGCCAGTGGTGACTTTGCAGTGGTGGCAGGAACTGGTTACACAATTGCATGATTGGATAGGCTTGTAAAAGGCGTCTTTATGACGTGTGTTAAAATCTGCTACATTATTCATATACATTTATATGCCGCGTCATATAACCAGAATACCACATTATTGGGAGGGCACTGTTAGGACACAAAGAGAAATGTTGTCTGCCTTTACTTCTACCCGGATGTTGTTCCCTTGGTTACACTGTCGCGAGGTTAATCTAGTTTCACTGGCTGTCATTTTATGACGGCCAAACCAAGTGACTGAATGGCTTAACGGTTGCATATAAGCACGCTCTATTTGAGGAGGTGGTAGGGGGAGATGAAATATATATCTATTCACGTTTTTCTACATTGCATGTATGTTGGAAATAATGTTTGAAATCATATTTCAATATTGCCAAGTCCTCATATGACTATAGCAATAATATTCTATTTATGTTTCAGAATTATTATCAATGGGCAATTATTTTTAATTGATTTATTTATAACGCAGACACATAACTGCTTAGTGTGCGCAAAGTTATTGGTTATTTTGTTATCTCTTTTCCATGTAGGATATATATATATATATATATAATTTGGATGGATATAATCAGAAGACAAAGAGTAATAACTTATATGAGAAGTCTCTCTTGGCTGGACTAAAATAAATTCTCTGCTCTTTTACAAAGTTCATATTACATATTACATTTGATTTATTTCCGTACCATATCGAGATTATTGTTGCTTACATTAATAACATACGACTCCATCCTTTCCCACCAGGCGCGGTGGCCGAATCCGTAGAGCGCAGGCCTCCCATGTGGGAGATTGGGAGTTCAATTCCCAGTTGAGTCAAACCAATGACTTACAAAATTGATACTTGTCACTTCCTAACCGGGCACTCAGCATGATTGGGATAGAGCAAGGATTGGTTGGCTTGGTGTCAAGATAATTTGAGTGAGTGGGATATCAGGTCATGGTGCTGGTGGTCTGGTCTCCTAATGGGGCAGCACTATAAAGTCATGATGAGTGCAAACTGTCACAAGTCGGTAGCCATCCTAACATGATATTATATGTTGCCAGGATGTAAAACACCAACAACCAACCAACCATTCAGCGATCATGTCTGTTAACTCTGAATGGCCTAAATAGTTACATCTTGACCACATAGCCTTGCTACGCGGCGAACGAAGAAGACGAAGGGGAGCTTGGGGAGTAAAGTGTAAAGTTGTATTCAGTCCAACAGCGGGAAGAGAGCCCCGAAGAGCCCTATACCGTACGAAGTGGAAGAAAAATAAAGAGAAGCAAAGAAAGAAGAAAAGGAAATAAAAGCAAGGGTGAGCGGTGAGAAAAGGGTTGGAGGTGTGTGAACGTCAGGAGCCAGAGGATGAGTGACTCCGGGGACAATGAGAGGCAGTGAGAAAGGGAGCAGGGTAGGGGGCGCCACCGGTGTAGACCCCAGACGCGGTCGTGAGTGGAGGGATGAGTCGGGGGAGGGAGAGCGAGGGAGGGGGGGGGGGGGGGCTCTTCCCCTGCCGCGAATCAAACGCAATGCAAGCATTACGACCAATTCGGCCATAAATAAAACCAAGAGAATAGATTGTTTCAAGTTGGATTTTTTAAACTATGAATATCCATATTCAATCGTGATAATTGTGAATAAGTGAACTTGTGTTTCATTTTACCGACTGCCCTTTTAATAAACAAAACTTCTCACCACAGTTGTCATATTGCCATAATTGTCATTAGATATTGAATTAAATTGCCGTTAGCTTTTAAATCTTACTAATTTGACCAGGTCAAATGTAAACGTATTTGAGCATGTGATTGAACACAGGGAAACAGTTATTTCCGGATATGGGGCTTGAGGCCCGAATAACTCTGGATGGACATCCACTATTGCACAGCTTTCCTCTCGCTGAAAGGACTTAAACCGCATATTATAATGAGGAAGCATTTATTAAATGAGTTTAACTTTCAAACTTTATATATTTGAAATAGGAGAAACTAATTAGGCGACTACACATTGAGGAGAGTAGTGTGTGATGTTATCTGACATACATTACTGTGCATGCTCATATAGGTCACAGGTCATGCTACCTGAAGTACATGACTGTGTATTTTGAGATGGTCATGCTACCTGAAGTACATGACTGGACATTCTCATATGGGTCATCCTACCTGAAGTACATGACTGTATTCTCACATATGTCATAGGCCATGTTACCGGAAATACACAACTGTATTCTCACACATGTCATGGGTCATGTTACCTGAACTACATGACTGTGTATTCTCACATATGTCATGGGTCATGTTACCTGCACTACATTACTGTGTATTCTCACATGGGTCATGGGTCATGTTACCTGAACTCATCATCATCATCATCATGCTGTCGGTCACGATGCGACAAAGACTGCTTTCATTACTTGACTGCCGCTCTAAACTACATGACTGTATTCTCACATGGCATGGGTTATGTTACCTGAACTACATGACTGTATTCTCACACATTTCATGGGTCATGTTACCTGAACTACATGACTGTGTATTCTCACATATGTCATGGGGCATGTTACCTGAACTACATGACTTTGTATTCTCACACATGTATGGGTCATGTTACCTGAACTACATGACTGTGTATTCTCACATATGTCATGGGGCATGTTACCTGAACTACATGACTGTGTATTCTCACATATGTCATGGGGCATGTTACCTGAACTACATGACTGTGTATTCTCACATATGTCATGGGTCATGTTACCTGAACTACATGACTGTATTCTCACATGGCATGGGTCATGTTACCTGAACTACATGACTGTATTCTCACACATGTCATGGGTCATGTTACCTGAACTACATGACTGTGTATTCTCACATATGTCATGGGTCATGTTACCTGAACTACATGACTTTGTATTCTCACACATGTATGGGTCATGTTAACTGAACTACATGACTGTGTATTCTCACATATGTCATGGGTCATGTTACCTGAACTACATCACTGTGTATTCTCACATGGGTCATGGGTCATGTTACCTGAACTACATCACTGTGTATTCTCGCATGGGTCATGGGTCATGTTAGCTGAACTACATGACTGTATTCTCACATATGCCATGGGTCATGTTACATGAACTACATGACTGTGTATTCTCACATATGGCCTGGGTCATGTTACCTGCATTACATGACTGTGTATTCTATCGCACATAGGTGTGCATGGCTGTGTAGTCTCACATGCGTCATGTTACCTGAAGTACACTTCATTAGTACTAAGACCCACCAAGAAAGAAAATTAAATAAATTCCACTATATACCCTGATCCGCGTCATGAATTAATCTATATTCCACTGCTGTTCGGGATGGCCGAATAAATATGGTGCCCACTTCCTGTCCTGAGAGGTCGTGGGTTCGATCCTCAGCTGAGGCAATGAAGATAGTGACAAAATGAATACTTGTCGCTACATTATCAGGTGCTCGGCGTCATTATAATACGATATGGACTGGGTGTCAGAATAATGTGATTTCAGTTGGATACCGCCTCGTGATGTCAGTGCAGTATATCCCAATGCGGGCAGCACTATAAAGCCCCCCCCCCCCACGAGTGCGCACTCTCGCTAATCGGTAGTCCGCCCTGATATGACCACGGGTGTTGCTAGGACGTAAGACCCCCTACCCCTCACGCATGCATCCCTATGTGTTAAATGGGAAAAGAGGAGTTTGTTCACATCATGTGCACCCCCTCATACACATACACCTGGGTTTGTACAAAGAGCCTATAATACTAAGATGGCTCACTCAGCCTGTATTGTGTAATCAAAATGATCAAACCCACCACTTGGTGCGCTGGCTGTTCTCTTGGTTAAACAGGTGCTATATTATATGTAGAAATGTATATATGAATGCGAAAGATGTGTGATGATGGTGATGCTGATGATGATGTGTATTTGTTCATAACAATTTCATATTGATGTGTATTCATACTTACCTATCTCTTGTATAATATAATTGTATGTGTTTACATGTGAAACACCAACCAGCAGCTGGGCTGATCAAACCCACCACAAGGTGGCACTGCGAAATTTACATTACCATTGGAGAGATAGGGAGTGAGCCGTCTTAGTATTATAGGGTCTTTGGTTTGTATAAAGATGTGTCATAGGCAGGGGTGGGTGGAGAGGAAGGGGACGGGGGAAGGAGAAGGAGAAGAGGGAAGGGGAAGGGATGGGGGAAGGGGAAGGGACGGGGGGAAGGGGAATGGGAAGTGGGAACGGAAGTGGGAACGGAAGTGGGAACGGAAGTGGGAAGGGAAGTTGGAGGGGGCGTTCGGTGACCCATTACATAACTTGAACATGATGACAAAGCAAAAGAAAGTAGTCTTCGCTACTTATACGAGGTGTTGGGCGAGTGATAAATGACGTGCTACCGCGGCCGTTAAGGGCTGTCCGTGTTATTGCTGGTGTGCTTGGAGAGTGGCGGGGGCCGTGCTGACTGTGGTTAATTTGTACGTGTCACCGCGTTGTCTGTGTGCCTATGACATTAGGGCTGGCCCGCCGCTATGACAACGGCCGGGTCTTCCAGGACTATGCAATACTGATATCCCGACTTACTGACAAATTAACACCAAAACCCGGCAATTTGGGTATATGGAAATGACTAAGCGACACTCTGGTTGCGAGATTAATCGCAGAGGGTACTGTTTAGATGTGTGATGTATGATACGTGTATGGGAGTATTAATACTATTAATGACAGACGGTTGATTAAATCTATAGGCATTCTTATCCAGCTATGGATAAATAGAGGTGTGTGGCATACGAAGAGACAGATTAGATAATGAGTGTGTGTGGGACAAGGAGGGGTGTGTGGGACAAGGAGTGGTGTGTGTAACAAGGAGGGGTGTGTGGGACAAGGAGTGGTGTGTAACAAGGAGGGGTGTGTGGGACAGGGAGGATGTATGAGACAAGGATGGGTATGTGGGACAGGGAGGGTGTGTGAGACAGGGAGGGTGTATGAGACAAGGAGGGTGTGTGGGACAGGGAGGGGTGTGTGGGGCAAGGAGTGGTGTGTATAACAATGAGGGGTGTGGGGCAGGGAGGATGTGTGAGACAGGGAGGGTGTGTGAGACAGGGAGGATGTGTGGGACAGGGAGGGTGTGTGGGACAAGGAGGGTGTGTGGGACAAGGAGGGTGTGTGGGACAAGGAGTGGTGTGTAACAAGGAGGGGTGTGGGGGCAGGGAGGATGTGTGAGACAGGGAGGGTGTATGAGACAAGGAGGTGTGTGTGGGACAGGGAGGGTGTGTGAGACAGGGAGGGTGGGTGGGACAAAGAAGGGTGTGTGGGACACGGAGGGGTGTGTGGGACAAGGAGTGGTGTGTAACAAGGAGGGGTGTGGGGGCAGGGAGGATGTGTGAGACGGGGAGGGTGTATGAGACAATTAGGGTGTGTGGGACAGGGAGGGTGTGTGAGACAGGGAGGGTGTATGAGACAGTGAGGGTGTGTGGGACACTGAGGGGTGTGTGGGACAAGGAGTGGTGTGTAACAAGGAGAGGTGTGGGGGCAGGGAGGATGTGTGAGACAGGGAGGGTGTATGACGCAAGGAGGTGTGTGTGGGGTAGGGAGGGTGTGTGAGACAGGGAGGGTGTGTGGGACACTGAGGGGTGTGTGGGACAAGGAGTGGTGTGTAACAAGTAGAGGTGTGGGGGCAGGGAGGATGTGTGAGACATGGAGGGTGTATGAGACAAGGAGATGTGTGTGGGACAGGGAGGGTGTGTGAGACAGGGAGGGTGTATGAGACAAGGAGGGTGTGTGGGACAGGGAGGGTGTATGAGACAAGGAGGGTGTATGAGACAGGGATGGTGTATGAGACAAGGAGGGTGTGTGGGACAGGGAGGGGTGTGTGGGACAAAGAGTGGTGTTTGTAACAAGGAAGGATGTGGGGGCAGGGAGGATGTAGGAGTCAAGGAGGGGTGTGTGGGACAGGGAGGGGTGTGTGAGACAGCGAGGGTGTATGAGACAAGGAGGGTGTGTGGGACAGGGAGGGTGTATGAGACAAGGAGGGTGTGTGGGACAGGGAGGGGTGTGTGGTACAAGGAGTGTGTGTTGTACAGGGAGGGGTGTGTGGGACAGGGAGGGGTGTGTTGGACAGGGAGGGGTGTGTGGGACAGGGAGGGGTGTGTAGGACAGGGAGGGGTGTGTGGGACAGGGAGGGATGTGTGGGACAGGGAGGGGTGTGTGGGACAGGGAGGGGTGTATGGGACCAGGTATGGTGCGCCTGAATGCCACTGCTTGGAGGCATTTGTCAGGAAAGATGAAAAGGGTAGAGGGAGATGGGGAATTTATGGGGGAGGGGGGGGGGGAGGGGAAGGGGCGGACGTGGACAGGGCGGCGAAGATCGAAGAGGTAGCGAGGAAGAGGGGGCAGGGAGAGCGGGAGAGAGGACTAGGGTGAAAGGGGGAGAGGCGGATGCTGAGAGGGTATCTTCACAAATTTCCAGCCAGACTGAATAATTGGCTGGTCACCTCTAAGTAGAGGCCGAGGGTGTCTAGAGGAGATAGATCTATCACAGAGGCTGCACATTATGTGAAGCTCAGGTCCATTAATCATGCCATTCATAACGCCACTACTTCCCGCCATCATCCAAGGAAGGTCACCATGCCAGCAGTTTCCAAAATGAATCACTAATTTTATATTCATTGTCAAATATCGTTCGTGTACTTGCTGACAGTTCTTTAACAACAATTAAACAAAAATCCAGACGGGATGATCGAATGACTAGAATGTCCGCTTCCCATATATGGGATTCAAACCCGTGAGGTTCAGATCCAGTTGAGTCAAACCAATGAGTTACAAATTTGTAATTGTCGCTACGAATATAATTATATATGAATATATTATATTAATTAGTATGCAAATACTAAACTCAAGTTCATTCCTTTTTTGCTGTGGGTGTTTGGATAACTTTCCGCCACACTACCCCCAACCCCCAACCCGACACCACATTCTCTATTCCATTAAGTGATGTCCGGCTAGGAGGCTCAGATACTCCACTGGTGACAAAGGCATGCTTGATGAGCAGTATAACGACTGTAGCAGAGCAGTTCACAGAGAGGACTCAGAATAAGCGTCCACCTCATTTAGAGCAGCCATCTTGGCAAGCACTCAGACTCTTGGTGCCTGTAAGAATGAGGTGAATATAACAGCGGGGTTCAGGGTAAGAACCAGGCGGCTTGCAGTATTAGGGGTTTGAATTCCTAGCAACGTGGAGGGTCACATCAGGACGGGTACCGAATTGTGACAATGCGCACCCATGGCAGCTTTGTACCACATTGTGACAGTGTGTACTGATGGTGATCTTTGTTAGTTGCGGTATTCTCCAGTCACTGATTATCAGCATTCAATCCACGATGTCGACTAGTATCCATTCAATATCGCAGGTGTCGCAGACATAATATATCTGGCAGTGCGCTAGTTGTCATATATATAATACTTGAAGAAAGATTCTCAGGCGCGAATGACAATGTGTGCGCCCGTAGTTAGGGTTTGGGCCGGTGGTGCCGCCACCAGTTCCAGGATGGAAGGAACGGAGCAAATACATTGCGAGTTGTAATTGGTAATAAATGGGCAATAATGGATAATATTGCTTAATAATAATAATTCCCTCCACGCCCTTATACTCACATAATGCTTATAGATCACACACATATATATATATATATATATATATATATATATATATATATAGATATATAGATAGATAGATAGATAGATAGATAGATAGATAGATAATGACACAATGCCCCATTATTTGTTCTGAATCAAGTTATTCGGTGATTATCGTGATTCAATCCCTGATGTCGACTAATATCTGCTCAGTATCGCGGGTGTCACATATGCCTTATTTCCATCCAGCAGTATTCTACATGTCATATATGTACATATATAATATGAAAAAAGAATCGCTGGCAGCATGAGTGAGCACTTGCAGAAGTTACAGTTACAGATACAATCGGCCCAGTTGCATAGTAGATGAACAATTAATAACAGATCAATACAGTAGATGACTTAGAATATAATAAGGTGTGAAAGCTTCCGATTAATTATATTTGTATAATGCTTATACATCACATATATAAATGATACAATATCCATTATTTGTTGTGGATATAATTATTTGTGGATTTTCCAATCACTGATTATCGTGATTCAATACCTAATGTCAAGTAGCATCCTCTCAGCATCACAGGTGTCGCGGACACACTATATCCGGCAGTCCCTCACTTGTCATATATGTATATATATGTCATTATAGCTATATGATACTTGTCACATATATGTTCATGTAATACAACGCCCACCAGGACCGCCTTTGGGAAAGAGCCAGTTGATATGAGAGGATGAAAGAGCAGAACCAACGGATACTAGCCATTCAGTGCCCCTCCGAATAATTCTAATAGGTTACATGATCATACATAGAACAAGCCACCAAGGATGACAATAGACCGCATGCGCGGTCTCGTCCATATCCTGTCGTGGTGTTGGTTTAGCGGGGGAAAGTACTCACGAAATGTGGTGTAAATGAGATGCAGGTGGAAAGGATTTCCGGAGTGTTGTGTGGAGCCATTGCTACAATGCCAATGTCTCCATAAGCATCATAAGCATATTCAGCCCTGAAAGGATAGAGAACACCAGCCATGTTTGAACTCATCGGAACCTATTTGAACTTGCCGGAAATGGACTTTCCTCTTCTCGTTTTCGCGAGAACTCAGTGTCAGCCAATTGCTGAAAACATCTTTCAGTGTCAGCCAATCAGAGCTGTTCTTTTCGATTGCAAACGGCAGCCCCCATTGGCTCAAATTATGGACAAGTCACAGTCAAATACGTCCATTATTTTGCGTGTAATTTTTTGTTCAGACATAGTCACACATTTATGTATCTTTTGCACATATTAAAGTGCTTGAAGTATATTTGAAATGGATCTACATCAACTTCTGTTTAAATCATACAATATCAGTACTTAAAGAATGGGAAACTCATCCTGCAATGGTATGCTCAATATCGGACAGTGGTCACCCATTTCCACCCTTTCCTCGCTTCTCGAGGAGCCACAACACTTCCTGGAAGTTAGACAGCGGTCCGATTAGGTTGACATGTCATATAGCAGAAATAGCACAAACTGAACGTCTAACGGAAATCTGACATCTGTTTGTGGATTTTTGTGCAAGTGATTTGTTACACCTCTGAACAACATGTCAGTCCTGAGGAACTAGGATTCTAGTCCTAACGGCAAATAATCACGCACAAAATGAAAGTTATATCAATGTAGTTAGAAAGCTGTAATTATATGCAGAGCAAAACGTTGATGTGAATTGAATAAGCAAAGACTGGGGGGGGGGGAGAATATTAGGGGTCAAGAGCTATGTAGAACTAGAATGACAGTAGATGACTATTTTCGAGAAATGGCATGCTGTTAGAAGGGTGGTGGCGGTGGGTGTAGTGTGCATCTTTGGTTAGTGAGGTGGTCACGCGGTGGTGGCGCCAGCAGTCATATTCAGTAAGAACAGTGATGATACTGATAGTGCAGATTACTTCAGTTAATTATACTCGCATAAGTCCTTATAAATCATATAAATAACATTTTAAAACATACAGGGTTAGTGAGGTGGTCACGCGGTACTGGAGGCAACAGTCATATTCAGTAATAACAGTGATGAGAGTGCAGATAACTTCCGTTATTTATACTAGCATAAGTCCTTACGCATCATATAAATGAACCTATTTTAAAAGGCACAGCAGTTAGTGTAGTGGTCAGTGGATGGCGCCACCAGTCATATTCCGAAATAACAGAGTATTGATGATATGGGAAATATCCGCTCTTTATCTCCTTAGAAGTCTGTATGCCATATTTAAACATAAATATAAAAAATCAAGTGTGTGAAGACGATAGAGGCAATACCCCTAAATGTTTCAAAATAGACGTAGCCCAGTTAGTACCTATATTTCCTATCGTCTTAATCTCCTCGACTTCTGACCAGTAAATGAAACCTCCCCACAGTGAAAGGGCACATACACAGGTGGGCGTGGGAAGGTTGATTGCATCAGAGAGCCTGGATGGACTAATGGTTAGGGCGCTAGCTCTGGAATGGAAGAAGTGAGGGTTCGAGTCCTACTTTTGGCGCAATGTTCCCCAAATACCAATGCCTCGTGGTCAGACTACATACTAACTGTGCCTCTGAGCTGATTTGACAAAAGAAAATCCAAATGAATGTTATTTTTTGTTTAAGTAACAAAAACAACACAAACACAACAACAGCAACAACAAAGACTAAATATGCCGAGATATTGTATTGTGTTGGATATCTGATTGGGTTGTCAGTACCCCCCCCCCCCGCCCCCAGATACATGTAAAAGTCATCAGCGTACAGGAGCGTGATGTCAAGTCCAACGTCAGCACAAGCAACATCCCCTAGTTTCCAATCTCAGCACGCTACACTTCATATCACTGACAACACTATTTGTACAACTGACACACTATTTGCATAGTGAGTGTAATATATCAACATGCCTATCACTTTTCGCCAAGAACATGTGTGCTAAACTTGTAATCGGCTATTAAATAAATATCCAGATTGAAACCAAAGACTTACACATTGATATTGTCAGTCCAATGCCTGCTGCTCGGCATTACTAGGCAAAGGACAAGGCCTGATTTCATTGGTTTAATATCAGGATAATATCACTGTTCAAGATGCCGCACCATAGTGCTCGCAGAATGGTATCCCAAGGGGGCATCACTATAAAGCTGGCATGGTCTTGCAAGGCCTGGTTGCATTGGTTTAGTCATCATTATCATCATCATGCTGTCGGTCGCGATGCGACAAAGACTGCTTTCATTACTTGACTGCCACTCTCCATTTAGCTCTCTGCTGTGAGAGTGATGTCCATGAGGCGGTCAACATTTCATGAAAGCTGCCTGCAAAAGTGTTGAAGTGCTGCTGGATTTTGCAAGTTACCAGCAGCACTCTCTTGGGGAGCAAATAGAGGTTTCACACTGGCAAGAACATGTCCAGACAGGCGCAAAACTATTTGTCTCTGCAGTGGCTGGTCGGGAGATGTTGGGAGTTCCATACATCAACTACCCTTAATGCTTCCACAGTGACATGGTTTTCTGTTTAGGGTTTGCTCCCTTAGCCTTTGGTTCTGTCAAGAACCTGTAACACAAGGCATTGGTTTACCACCCAGGTAACAATGTGGAAGTGTTGTGTGGTACTGGTGATATAGTAGCGCCATTTAGTGCCCTTATTTATCGACTCGTCAGGTGTACCCACAACGAGGCTAAAATACGGACGTTTATTCAGCAGGATTAGTTCCAGCCGGTTGAACACCTCACCTTACTGCCACGCTAGATGGCGCCACTAGTCCGGCGGCCGTGAATACAATGTCTCGGTAATTACCAGTGAGTCTGAAGTGATTCGCAGGATCAAATTTTCGAAACCAAAATACTTAAAGTGTGCATACTCTGATAGTTTTGAGTTATTGTCATTTTCTGAGATGAATATTATTAGGTTGATCATTATAATCTACCTTACCTACTCTACTCTACCTTGAAGTAACTTTTATTTTAAATTGATAACTTTTGAGATATTTGAAGTGCACCCATACAAGATTAATGTTGGCAAGCACGCCAAAGCTCTGACACCATGGGCTGCTACAGTAACAGGTTCTGTTAAATTGCATCAGTATTCCCTT
Organism: Branchipolynoe longqiensis; assembly: GCA_030323885.1. Lineage (NCBI taxonomy): Eukaryota > Metazoa > Annelida > Polychaeta > Phyllodocida > Polynoidae > Branchipolynoe > Branchipolynoe longqiensis. The sequence goes on along the minus strand of CM059189.1, from coordinate 81,809,979 downwards.
CTATGTGGTGACAAATGTATAATAAGTGCACCAGTATCTAAACTAGATATATAGAATCAAATCTAGATAGTGTCTTGGTTTTGAAAATGATATGTTTTCATCAGACTTTGCAGCTTTAATTACATCTGATCCTAGATATCCAACATACATATTGCATAAAATTTTCGAAACCAAAATACTTAACTAACTTTGATCCTAGATATTCCATTGTTGCTGCATAGAAGGAATAGTAACTCAATCCAAGAGGACCTGTGATCGCTGAAACCTATGATGTCCAACATTCCAGTGTGTACAACACATTTAATTTTGCACGCTTCCATTTAGAATATCTCTGAAGTTAGGCATTTATAATTAAGGTTACTTCAAAGCAATGTAAAGTAGATACTTGGTAAGCGCCTGGCTGTCTTCCCTTGTGGGAGGACGTGGGTAAAAGATCCGACCGAACCAAACCAATGACTTACAAAATTGATACTTGTTACTACTGGTACTCAGCATTACTAGGATAGGTCAAGAATTGGTTTGTTCAGTGTACGGATAATGTGACTGAGTGGGATATTGCGTCATGGTCCTGGTAGCCCTCCCAGTAAGGCAGTGCCATACAGCCGTCACTATCAGTGCGCACTGTTACAAGTCAGCACTATAAAGTTGCCATCAATCTGTAGTCAGAAGTAGATAGGTATCCGGCCTGATATGACCTTAGATGTTGCTATGACGTAAAACACCAACAACCAACGACTCGAACAGATTACATAAGGTGTTTGCTCGATCTCATGTTTTACCACATCTATAATAGCTCTCATTGATATGACGGCACTCACTTCACCTCGTTTCCAGTCATTCAGCAGAAATTGTATTTATAACATGTTTTGACGATGGGTAAGTCAAACACGTATATATATACATATATGTATATATATGGATAGTGATAAACCCTTTATCGCATGTAATAATGCCTGTAGTGTCTGGCACCTCCCCCCCTCTCCGGCGGGGGGGAGGGGGACCCCCCATCATGCACAACACCGCCTCCTGCGAGGGGCCTAGCCTCCAGTCACTGATTATCAGCATTCAATCCACGATGTATATGCCACAGGGGTGACAGATATATACATATCTTCAATCAACCTACTAGTATTATTAGTTGTCCAATACCTGAATATGTTCACTCTTAATGTGTGTATAGCTATGAATACAAATGGGGTATTATAATTTATATTTAGTACTGAGTAATTACACATATACATGATATAGATCTTAGGCGGCATAGAGATTCTAAAGTATAAAATATGCTTCTTACTGAGCAGTACAGGCCTACCTATGTGAATGTGCTGGGCGCGGTGACCGAATTGGTACAGTGTGGACTTCGCAGGTGGAAGGTCAGGAGTTCGGTTCCCAGTCAAGTCAAACCAATGACTTATGAAACTGATATTTGTCACTTCCTAGCCTGGCGCTCGGCATTAATAGGATAGGGCAAGGACTGGTTAGCTCAGTGTCAGGATAATGTGACTGAGTGGGATATCAGGTGATGGTGCTGGTGGCCTGATTTCCCAGGGGGCAGCACTATAAAATCGCCATGAGCGCACACTGTCACAATTCAGCACCATTCCTGATATGACCTTTGATATTGCCAGGATGTAAAACTCCAACAACCAACCAACCGATGTGAATGCGCATGGCAGCAGTTACTTGGGTGAGGTATAAATGGGGTATTATATATATTGCAGACCAGACGGGATGGCCGAATGAGTTACAGCGTCGTCTCCTGTGTTGGTAGATCGTGGTGTCGTGGGTTCGAACCCTGGTCGAGTCAAACCAATGACTTAAAACTTGATACTTGTTGCTTCCTAGCCTGGCTCTCGGGATTATTAGGATAGGGCAAGGACTGGTTGGCTCAGTGTCAGGATAATGTGACTGAGTGGGATATCAGTGCTGGTGGCCTGGTCTTCCCATGGGGCAGCACTATAGAGTCGCCATGAGTGCGCACTGTCACAAGTCGGTACCCATCCTGATATGACCTTAAGTGTTGCTAGGACGTAAAACAACAAACAAAAGTGTATATTGCATCTTGTCATTACATATATAGAACTTAGGATATATAAACATTCTAAAGGGCCTATCACACTACGACCTATCGCGTTAGCGTATGCCGGTGTATGTGGTTTTCGACCAATATGTCGTCATATGCCATCATAGGTTACGCATAGGTTGGGCATACATCGTATATGCTCTTCATAGGTCGTCATAGGTCGGCATAGGTCGAGCGGCAAGCAAAATTTGTGCATTTTCAAAATGTTCAACTTATGCTGGCGTGTGGCCCATACAGTTCTCATATGCTGGGCGTATGCTGGGCTTACGTTGGCATACGTTATGCACACGTTATGGGTAAGTCGGCATAGGTTAGCCGTACATTGAACCGACACCCTCCGGGTGTCTCTGGGGTACTCACAACATTCTGTAAAAGGGCTGTCACAATACGGCGTATAGCCTTAGCGTATGCCAACGTATTTGATTTCTGACCAACATGTCGGCGTATGGTGTCATACATTATGTATATGTTGGGCATATGTTGGGTACACTTTGCATATGGCATTATACGTGGTCTTACATCGGCGTGCGTCGAGGCTCCGAAACAATTTTTGTGCATGTTCAAAGTTTTCAACGTGTGTCGACGTGTGGCTCATACGTTTCTGATACGCTATGTGTACGTTAGTGGTACGTCTGATACGTTAGGAGCACGTTCGGTATACGGCAGCTTACGTTACTCATACGCTGGTCCTGTCACCTCCAACCATCAAAATACGTCCCAATATGCTGACTATACATCGTCATATGCTTTGCTTACGTCGATATACGGTAGGGATACGGTAGCCATACACCAGGCATACACTATGGGTATGCTTCATACGCCGCTGGGACCTCCCGCAGTGCAAAAAGGTCGGCTTATCTCGACGTATAATGTTTTTCAAATTATTGCGCCACGTTACGCATCCGCAGCCACCATACGCCATAGTGTGACAGGCCCTTAAGCGACGAATTGTACGCAGCATACTTATGTGAATACGACATGACAAAAGTTAATTGGATAAGTCAGGAGGAGGATTAGGCTACAACTGTGATAACAGTCACAGTGACGGCAGTAGAGACAGTGGTGATAGCGAATCTCCAACTAAAGACACAATTCTATTAACGTCTGGTGTGACCTGTAATGTATGTCACACATATCTGTGATATATATATATATACTTTATGGGAGTTTTTGGCAGGCATCAAAATGCCATTTTTCTGAGCTAAATGTTTTGAATTGATTGTTGTGATCTACCTTACTTTGGTTTGAAGGAACGTTTATTTTAAATGGCTAACTTGGGAGATATTTGAAGTGTAAACATGTATAATTAACTCATGCGTAAAGGAAGACAAACGGAGAACATGGATTTAAAAAATTTAATGGAGAACATCTCGTAGCATATCGTAACTCATAAGTGTTTGGAGAACATATTCGATATCGTGTATCGTATCAAGCATCAATCATCGATCATTTGTCGAGCATATCAGTATCATATCGGTAACAAGCAGAGAATATAAACAGTCAAATCGTTATCAATTAATCAGGGCAACAGTCAAGGTAAATTCAATCGTTAATCATGACAGAGAATCTAGCATGTAGGAATGAATGAGCAAGAACAAGACCTCAGCCCTCAACCCAAGAACTCATCGGGCGGGAGGGTGGGTAAAATGACTATCACGGTCAAGCGTCAGGGGAAAAGTGAGAAGAGCAGGTGTGTGTGACATAAAAGTAGTCCAGTGTAAAGAAAATAGTGCGCTCAATACGCATTCGTAAATTATCCATGTTGAACTCAACATGCGTAATTAACTCATGCGTAAAGGAAGACAAACGGAGAACATGGATTAAAAAAAATTAATGGAGAACATCTCGTAACATATCGTAACTCATAAGTGTTTGGAGAACATATTCGATATCGTGTATCGTATCAAGCATCAATCATCGATCATTTGTCGAGCATATCAGTATCATATCGGTAACAAGCAGAGAATATAAACAGTCAAATCGTTATCAATTAATCAGGGCAACAGTCAAGGTAAATTCAATCGTTAATCATGACAGAGAATCTAGCATGTAGGAATGAATGAGCAAGAACAAGACCTCAGCCCTCAACCCAACAAAATCCCGAGGGCTGATGGTACTCGAGACACTATTAGGGGTGACATATACGCCCGCACCGCATCACTCTTCCAGGGACCGGCCTCTTGAATAGCATCAAGACTCAAACCCGCCATGACACAAGCTTGCACCGCACCTCTCCGTAAACTATGAAGAGTTAGAGAAGGAGATGGGCCAAATAGAGATGAAGCCGTGAGTGTAAGAACTCTAGTTAGCCTAGCAGCAGTTAGCGGTGTCCCGTCTGGAATTAGGAATGCAGGAGAGGCTGGGGACGGGGAAAAGTGTCTGACATATTTCAGCCAGGCTGCAACCGGACAATAATCAGAGTGAGGAAGGGCGGGAAGAACATAGATTATCGGAGGTTGAGACTTATATCTAGTTTTAGAAGACCTGACACACACGGTCAGCCCTTCATGAACAACAGTGATATCAGATGTTAACAACGTGTGTGGGCCAAGCGGGGAATTAACAGAGGAGGTCACATTGCTCTGGCGAGACAAAGTAAAGTAGGTGACTAGCAATGCCGCAATATATACTAACGCTTGAGTGCCACACGCAGATAGATAATCTACTATCGCCTTCAGCTCCTGCGGTGATAACGGGTGTGCTCTCTTCATGATATGACCGGAGCTCTTCTTGACGCCCTTCTTAAGCAAAGTGACAGGATATGCATTAAATGGAGACGGATCACCACCAAGCGCCTCCACACAGGTCTTAGCTCCACTCAAGTAATTAGCAACAGCACCCGGGGACTTCAAACGAGATGTCAGGAACACAACATATGCTAGCACATCGTAGACAGCCGGCTTCCACGGGTTAACCTGGTGCCTGCCGCAGAAAGTCTTGTAGCACTGCAGATGAAGGGCTTTATTTCTCCACGTGCCTCTGGAGAGAGCAGTAGAGAAAGCAGATACCAACTCAAGATGCTCTGTCATGGTGTAGGCTGGAAGATAGAAGCAAACATATTGACTATCTTCCAGGATATCATACAAAGTCACAACGAAAAATCAATATTCTTTAACGAGAAAACTACCACTACTTCAGTCAGATTACGCTTCTCACATTCTCGCCTCGCATCCTCTTTTGCCTTAATATTCTTGTGAGATCTACTCAAGTTATCTGCCAATATTAGAGCCTTCCCTTCCTTATGGCGAATAGTTATAGAACAGCTCTTTGTGGCCGCTATCAACCAAATTTGCCTCGCAAATGTACACAAGATCGGATCCCTTCCTACCCCAGACTGCAGCACTTGCTGAGAGACAAGATTATCGGTATTAATTACAATATTATAGTTACGAGGGTGTTCTGGCATAAGAAACAACAGCGCATTAACCAAGTTAAACGCCTCTAACTGATTTATAAACTTCAGAGACTGCACTACTGCAATGGGAAACTGCTGTGCGTAGAACGCTACCGGGGAAAAAGCACCTCCAGCCTCCAAAGTCGCATCACACTCTATCACCCAGTCTACCACTGGCTTCAACGGAAGCAACACTCTTTCATTAAACTTGGAAGCAAATTTCAGAAACCAGTCCAGATCCTTCAGGATTTCATCCGAAAAAGGATGCTTCCCAGCATTAGGAGCGGCTCTTATCGCCGCCAGCACCCTATTCATGAAAGCTCTAGCCGGCTTCACGCACTTCGCTACGTGCTGCAACTTGCCAGCCAAGCTCTGCAATTGCTTTTTAGACGCTACCACCTTCTCTTTCCACGCAACACACTCATCCAAGACCTCTCCTAACTTCTCAGCTGGAATCGTTACCGTCATCTCCGACGCATCTATTAAGAAACCTAGCCACACTAGTTTAGGAACCGGCGGAGAGCACTTCTTCGGCGCCAACACTAAACCAAGTCTCGATACCAGCTCATGAAAGACAGAATATGCTTTAATGGCCCTCCTTTCAGATCGTTCAACACCAACAAAATCATCCAAATAACAAAGACAGAAGAATCCTTTCTGCCTCATCAGCCACACCACAGCACGAGTACTCCTCGCACAAGCCAGCGCAGAAGTCCGACAACCAAACGGCGGGGCTATATCTATGTAATAGTTATCATCAAGGATAATTCCCAATAACGGCACAGACAGAGGACAAACTCTAAGCTGCCTATAAGCTCTAGCCAAATCCGCCGCCCAGAGGAATGAGCTAGAACCTGACGTTATTAACCGATCAGAAAGCGTAGTTATGGAGGGAAGTGAAAACGAGAACTGTCTACCTTGATAAAACCCTTTTTTTATACCTGAATTCACACTCTCACCTAGCGGAAAACTCATATCTATTATCACCCTCCTCTCGACCGAGTCCTTCTTCGGCCTGGTCATCATTGGACTAAACTGTACCCACGGCCTAAAAGGCAAGCCCTTAAACAGACCAAGCATAGCACCAAAACCACACTCTTTTTCCACAAATGGAGCCACATGTTCTTTCAACTCGTCATCCCGTGCGTGATTTTTAAGGGTAGAAGTAGGAGGGAAATTAGCCGTATAATCTAACGGCCAGCCAAATTCAAGATGGTCAACCAAGAAAATGTCTGGGTAGTCCACCAGCATTAACCGCCAGTTAGTTATGTTCAGAGCAGAGGGAACTGGTACTCTTGCTTCAAGATAATTTGGAAGGCCACTAGACCTAACAACATTAAATATTTTTACATATTGTTCACAGCCCTCCCACACATTCATATTAGCAACAGGCCAAAATGAGAGAAGGGAAGTCTTATACTCTATAGGACCAGGAGGCGCATACTGCTCCACTGCAGAACCAGGTTCAGGATCGTCTAAAAACACAAAACCCGCATCAAAACAATCAAAAAGAAACTCAACCGGCATATCATTATCATCAAACAATATATCAGAGTCAACATGAGTCAACACAGAGTCAACATTATCAAACTTTCAACTAGCTCAGTGTCTGTAAACAAATCAGTAGAAGGAAGAAAACAGAGAGAATTAGTATCTTGCACAACTACATTATCAATTAACTCTCTCGTGACTACTGAGCTGTCCATTTGACCTCGCAGCCCAGACACCGAGGTCGGCACGAGAGTCGCGCCAACACGCGGCAGTAGGTCAGCCAGCTGATCGCAAGCCACCGGCTCGACGCCCTTCAACTCCGCCACGGGTGAGTGCCCCGCGATGACAACAACAGCCGCACCGCCCGGCCCAGCTGTTGTCCGATTCATCACAGACCGCTCTGACGCACATCCCAAAGACTCATCTTCACTCACTTCCGATCCTGCTGCAGACGATGCAGTAGCCGCTTTCTTATCCAGGAACCTCCGCTTCTTCAAGCAATCCTGTTCACGATGAGGAAGCAGCCGCTTATACCGTAACGCACACCATGCACACATGTGAATATACCGTGCCGGAAGTTCCCCATGAGACTCATTAAAACCACACGGATCACCCCAATTCCACTTATGGCATGGCCTCCCGTTCACCTCCTTCGAGTAGTCATCCCTCGGGTTAATCGGTTGACCTGCCGGCTGCACGGAGACTGCCGCCCCCGCCCCTTGTACCGCAGCCACTGGTGCAACCGCTTGCCTTGGCAGCACCTGCTGCCCCGCGTACTGGTGATACACAACTTGCGACTGTTTCATGGTTGCCGACCACACGTCACGCTGCAAGTCCTTAATTGCAGTTTCACCTTTCCACCCTGCCTTCACCCTTCCATCCGCAATCCTCTTAAACACTTTCTCCGACCATCTACGGCACGTAGGCCAATCCCAGGTCTCCACCATCTCTGCTATGTCCTCCTCATGCTGGGACAACGCCGGAAGCCAATCGGGAGGGACCGACGGATGCAAGGCAAGCCGTTTTAAGGCACCAAAATACTCTGGCCATGACGCCTCACCCATTGCTATTTGTCTACAGCCATCCCCCCGAGTAATAAACAAGTGAGGTTGCAACGAAATACCTGCCGGTTTCTTGAACTTGGCCGACCCGTCCAACAACAACTCCGCTAGCGCAGAGGCTGTTTGCTGTGCATGCGCTGTTGGAGTCAACACTGACGGGGTTGACACTGGAACTGTCACACCCTCGGCAACTGACACCGTTTGCACTGAAAGCGGAGGCTCTACCGTCACCGCCTGGACCGCTTCCGAGTGCCGAACCTGCACCGGCAAGACAGCAGGAACCACCGGCTGAGCCCGTACTTGCCGTTCCACTGCCGCTTCAACGAACGGAACTCGTCCTGGGAACACCACCGGCGACCTTGGAGGAGAAGCTCCGGCTGTTACTTGCCCCTTTTCACGCTGTGTAGCCGCCACCGCCCTTTCCAAATCTTCCACTCTTAGCGCCAACTGCCTGTTCCGAACCAAAACCTCCCTTTGCATCTCGTACAGAGTCATTGAATCCGGGTCAGGAAAATCTGGCACCGCCGAGGTTGACGGCACCGGCTCAGACCCCACTACCGGAATCACACGTGTCGGAACTGGAGGCGTCCCCAGCCTGACAACAGCCTTTGACACTCTCCCACTCTTCCGTACCTTCTTTCGTATCACCACAGAAGAGTCGCTTAACAGACATACCGAGCTACCTTCCTTCTTCTTCCTCGGAGGCATTTTACACTGAGACAACACCCACAGAAACGTAAAAATAAAATGACTATCACGGTCAAGCGTCAGGGGAAAAGTGAGAAGAGCAGGTGAGTGTGACATAAAAGTAGTCCAGTGTAAAGAAAATAGTGCGCTCAATACGCATTCGTAAATTATCCATGTTGAACTCAACATGCGTAATTAGTTTTGGCAAGCATGCCCAAACTCTGACACCACAGGCTTCTGCAGTAACACAGTATATTAAATTGACTCAGTATTCACTTATATGTGGCAACAAATGCTTAATAAGGGCATCAGTATCTAAGTTTGATATCTAAAATCAAATCTAGATAATTGTTTTGGTTTTGAAAATGTGATGCTCCATCTGTCTATGTACCTTTAATAAAGTTTCTGAATTCATGTACAAATATACTCTAATCATTATATGCCAATGATCCGATTCTGCACATTTGCAAACTTGTGTGATAACGCACATGACTACAGACTGATGGAATGATCCTCACAGACCCACAGTTCTCATGGAAATGTCACATTGGTGCAACTTCCTAAATGTTATATTCACGCAATAAACCAGGTGTAGAGTAGAATAAATAGGGTTATTTTTCTCCCCAATTGTTTGGCTCACGGCTACAAGGATGGTTAATGGTTAGAGTGATGGATCATGGATAAAAGATGACTCAGGGCTACAAGGATGGCTAATGGCTAGAGTGATGGCTCATGGATAAAAGATGACTCATGGTTACAAAGATGGCTCATGGTTATAAGGACAGCTCATGGCTACAAGGGTGGCTCATGGTTACAAGGGTGGCTCATGGCTACAATGACAGCTCAGGGTTACAAGCGTTGCTCATGGCTACAAGGATAAGTCATGGCTTACAAGGGTGGCTCATGGCAACAAGGATGACCTTATATGTTTCTAAGACGGAAAACAACAATAAACATACACTTATCACCTCTTGGCAATGTAGTCTTGTTTCTGTATTCCATAAGCATCAAGTTAAACGCCCCCAGACCGGAACGACTGCGTTACTTTCTCCCATCCACGTGCCTCCAGGCTTTCTTTCTTCCTCCCCCCCCCACACCCTCCCTCCCGTTTTATTCTAACACTTAAACAAGTTAAAGCTGCATAGTCTGATGAAATATCAAATTTTCAAAACCAAACCAATTATCTAGATTTGATTTGACATATCTAACTTAGATACTGATGCCCTTATTATGCATTTGTTTCTGCATAAAAGGCAATACTGAATCAATTTAACAGAACCTGTTACTGCAGAAGTCTATGGTGTCAGAGTTTTGGCAAGCTTGCCAAAACTAGTTTTCCATGTCTGCACTCAAAATATCTAAAAGGTTTACCATTTAAAATAAAAGTAACTTTGAACTAATGTAAAGTAGATACTACTGATCGATCTAATATATTTATCTCTGAAAAATTACCGAAATTCAAAACCATCGGACTATGCAACTTTAAGGCCACGGTGGATATCTGTTGACACATGAAAGGCTCACAAACCAATTAGGAGCAATGGGAAAGGTAAGCTTCAAAAGGCAGCTGGGAGACCATTAATTATCAGGGGCAGGTGCAAATGCAGCTCCTGAAATCTCGGGGCAGGTGGTGGCACTCTGGACCTTTTCTTTCCATGCCACAAACGGTTGGAGGTGAGTTGGATGTAATTTGCTTTAGCTTTCATTGTCCAACCCAAATTGGTTGGCAGTGACTTGAATTATTCAGAGCTGACTCTACTTGCTCTTCTTATAGTATATTTGGATGCTTTTCATTATATCAATCTGCCGAGATTATTATATCCATGTGAGCAATGATACATGCTAGATGGGTTTTGTTACTACCGCTTTAAATTGACAAGCAAATCCATTCATCGGTCAAATAATTAACTGCTCATCCAATCCCTTCCCATACCTTTATAAAGTCATAGCCCACCCATACATTATAAGGGGAGAGGCTGCCCAAGCATCGAGTCCAGGGTGGCCGCTGGACTCGGCTCGGCTCGACTCAGGTCGGCATAAATACAAGCCTCTTCATGTGGCCCGGTAGTACTAACTGAGTCCACTTCAAACAATGCGTTAAACCTGCAAACACTGTATTCAGTGGTGAGTCTCAGTGCAGCTACACTGGTCCATGCGTCAAATTCACTTAAATATATACTTATTGATAGCAGATCTATGCTTTAAGCACGCATGCGTGCATGCGAAGCATCTGTGTTAATGACAAAAAAGGAATGTTATTATGTAAATGTGATATTAGCCTATATTGCCATCAAGTCTAATGCTGACGCGATACACTGGAGTTGACCACACGCAGGTGGCGCCAGCGGTGGAATGTGGAACCATCGCCCACGTAGCACATGTAGTGGTATTCACTGACCTCTCAGGCAAGGAGCCGCATAGACAGGTGAGTAGTGTGGTGATATGAGGGAGCCTAGGTGGTGTAATGGTTAGCACACTGGCCCGGAATGCAAAGAAATGTGCGTTCGAGTCCCGCTCTAGCCGCAATAGTTCCCAGTTTCATCACCACCACGACACACGCATACAGAGAGTGTTGGTGGTTTAACTGGAAGGTGGCCCGTCCTTTGTTTTTACTGCCACAATTAATTATAGAACATAATTAACGTGGCAGTATGTTGCGCCACTGGTAGGGTTGGGGGTGGTGGCGCCACCTGTCCCAACTCTGAAAAGGGGTCACCCATAAAATAGTACACAACATATGATGAAGAGTACTTTACATCTACCATCCAAACGTATATCAGAATTTGACTATCAATGAGCACATACTTCCTAGTCGATATAGATGACAATGTGATAAATAGGCCTACCCCATATATATATATTTCTTACATACATACGTACATATACATATATGTGTATATATATCGTACATACACTAGGGCATCTGCTATGGCTGTATAGGCTATAACATTTTGCTAGTCGCGCCCACGGATACAGCTCCATATATATACATATATGTGTATATATATTGTATGGTCATGGAGCTGTATCCGTGGGCACGACTAGCAAAATGTTAAAGCCTATACAGCCATAGCAGATGCCCTAGTGTATGTACGTATGTAAGAAATGACACAGAGCTTCGGCGCAACATCCACGGATAGATAGATATTCGTTATAATAAACACTGAACATTGGATATAGCATGGGGAACACAAGGTATGAAATGAGGGCGTTTAATATTGCTTCAACATCAAACACCGGTGCAACAGAGTGTGTCAGGCAACGTCCGTGCCTCCCCAGACGACAATGACAACGTGTCCATTTTCCCCGATGTGTGCACACTTCGATGCCGGCACCCATTCATCATTTCCGGGGTACTGGTTGGCACGTGACTTTGGCCCGATGAGCTGATTCAGTTAAGTCCACGAGCTAGACGCTTTGTTTACTACTGACGTCACAGACTGTCTGCTTAAATGGTAGCTTAAAGCTGCATAGTTCGATGAAAGTATCAATTTGCCAAAACCAAGACAATTATCCAAATTTGATTCTACATATCCAACTTAGCCACTAACCAACTTATTAAGCAGCAGTTGTTTCATTGAAGGGGATACTAAGCTAATTAAATAGAGCATGTTACTGTTGAAGGTTTGGTATTCTTGCCAAAGCTATTTTGACATGTTTGCACTTCAAATATTTCAAAAGTTAGCCATTTAAAATAAAGGTTACTTCAAACTAAGTTGACGTAGATTACAACAATCATTCTAATGTATTTATCTCAGAAATTGCAGGAACTCGAAAGCATCGGATTATGCAACTTTAAATAAACGATTCACTGCCACACGCAGGTTTTTGTGGGGGGCTTTGTGTGTGTGAGTTTTGAGGTGTTTTTTTGTGGGTTTTTTTTTTGTGGGGGGGGTTGATGTTGCTTGTTTTACTATAGGTCTATCTCCTGGATGTGCTGTCATAGTTCAGTTGTAGGTTGCGTTCCTACTGTATTATATAACGGTCAGTTGACTATAGGTGTGATACATGGCTACAGACTATAGGTGTGATACATAGGCCTATAGAAAGTATCGTTTTACTGGTGTCACACACTGGATCTGCAATCATTTCTTTTTCATTTGAATCGATCTTCAAAATTAAATACATTCATGATACTAATAAGTGAACAGAAAGCATTTCTAGTTTCATACCGCTGAATAATCTTCCTGTGTAGGCTATCGTGAATGAAATCATCGGCAAATGAGTAATACACCAAGTCCCCCATTTAACACCATGGTTATGTTCCCGAAAACCACGACCTTTAACTGAAATAATGTTCAGTGAATCCGATTTTACCACTTCAGGGTGGGATCCAGATGGTGATCTTGCTGGTGTCGGATATTGTTGTTAATATTGTTGTTCAGTTGAGCGCTTTAAAATAAAAAAGACATGTCCACTGTTTGCTGACGTACATTATTTTTCTTCTGTTCATACAATTCCTTTATCAATTGTATTGCATTTGATGTTCTTATTTTCTGTCAATATGTTATTATGTTATCGTATGTCTATATGTTTCTTTCCTAACGACATTATAACGAAACGACGGTGAATGAAAGGACACTATTGGGGGAGTTGGTGTAGGCCTACTTAGAAGGATGTGGTTGAATATGGATGGCTTTGAACTTCACTAGATTGAAGTTGGAAATTGTTACCAACTTCTTATTTGAACAACTGATCGTATGTTGTAGAAACATGTGGCACCAATTAATGGAAGCGACGTCTACTCAGTTACTACAAAATTGCATTCAACATGAATAAAAAGAATAATAATAATAATAAATAATAATAATAAAATATTTATTTCCACATGATCAATGGACACACAAGTTGATATTTATATCAATAATCTTTTTCAAATGAAAAAGGAGAAATCAGAAGTACAATACTTATGATCACGCTATAATATTTCTGAAATGCCCAGCCACGTTTGGGACACCAGATAATACTACAGAAACTCTCCCCTTCATATCACTTATCTATCAACTCATTAACCAATGCTAAGGAAGAATGAAGACAAGTCACACAGATAAACAGTGGAGAAGTTGTGCTTTACTAACACCAACTCCTGTCTACCTACCAGTGACCTATCATCCACACCCCTTGCCTTCTAGCCACACAATATCTCATTACCACTTTAGCCTGTATAGAAAGCAGTGCCTACAGCCCATGGGACAGGAGTCCTATGGCTGTGTACACACTCAATTGGAATAGATGAATTTTGATAGCATCAGACAAAGTGTCTGGGGTTCCTGCTCAAGAGTAGGTGTGTCTCACTCAAGAGCCAGGCGTAGAGTGATCTCTCTTCAGTGTGTATGAAGCAGAATCTAGAATATGATCTTGGTTTGAGGCTAGTGTGGTCAGAGGGCCAATGGGATGCATGTGACTGGGCAGTCCACAGCCAGCCAATCAGGCACCTCCACAGTCAGGGTGGGTGGCACCCTCCCCCAGTAGGAGTGGCTGCCACTCAACCCAGCTGCAGGTGGTGCCCTGTGTGTATATTCAAATTAGGCTGGTGTGCACACCCAGTGGTCATGTAGGGACAGGTTGTTGCAACAGTTACAATAGATCTCTCTTAAAATGGTATTTTCTCCAACTGCACTCTTTATGAATGCATAGAGAAGTATTTCAACAATCATGTACTGTCTCTTATATAGGAGCACCTCTCCATTAATCTTAGGCATCATGTATGAACATATATTTCACATAGCTTATATCATGTCATAATTGGAGTGGGATATTATTACTTTTAGTTTACATAACATTGTCCCCACTCCGCCGCCCAAGACTAATAATGCTCTTTGCCAATCTACAATTCTTAACCGAAAATCCGTATATTTTTACAACGCTTCTGATGGTGATACTGATGCTGCAGCTGCTACTGCTGATAATGATGATGATTATAATAGGCCTGCAACTTTCTAGCAGTGAACTCAAAAATATTAAATAGGAATGTGGTCTTACTTGGCAATCATTGGAACCCACCCACCATCTAGGTATTGAAGAGTACTTTACATTTACCATCCAAACATATATCAGAATTTGACTATCAATGAGCATATACTTCCTAGTCGATATAGATGACAATGTGATAAATAGGCCTACCCCATTTGACTGACAAAGGAAAGTGTCAAATCGGTGGTTACTCACTCTCCAAATACAGGTACTGTTTAGTGATGTTCTCCAGGCGGAGTTTGTTCATTACCCATGTTGCCAGTAACATGCATAATTCAGGGCTATGACGACGGGCCCCATAGCGATGCTTGTCATAGATACCAAGTGCAGTATAGCATTCAGTAACTATGACCATAAGCGGACTTCCGCCGGTTGATTTTAAAGAACAATTCATTCCTCACCTGCTGATTGATCAGTGCAGATCAGAGCGCTTCAACAAGTAACAAAATTAAGCTGCAAGCTGTTACTGACATACTCGGATTGTACGATGCCGAAAGTGAAGTCAACGGTACGTGGTTCTGGACGATTCTCCGCTGCGTTACTGCATTCAAGCGATGCGCGCTGTGGTAGCGCTAACCGTCTGTCGGTGAAGTCGCCAGGAACTCAAGGCCGTGTTGGTATGACATCTTCATTTAATGCTTCGCCAGTGGTTAATCCGGCTGTTGGGGCGTCGCTGGAGGATATATCCCGCCTCCTGGACAATAAGCTTGCAACTGTTACGGCGCCGCTTTTGGCGCGTTTAGATTATATCGAGTCGAATTTGACAGAAGTGCCAATGTTGCTCGGTGAATTGGGACGTGCGGATGTGTCGGGTGATGACGTCACAACTGTTGAAGCGCCAACGGTTATACGCAGCAGGCGACGGTCTGCAAATGGGTCTAAGTCGTGTGTTGGGTGTGGTGAGGTTCATTGTACGCCGGTTGTGATGACAGCAGTACAGAATCATGATGAACTTGTATCAATCGCTAGCACATCGGCGGATCTGGTGGTGCGGAGTAGTTCTGTGCATGGTAATGTACCGACACCTGCAAGCGAGGTGGACGTAGGTTCAGATTCAGATGATGAACTGTTAAAAGATCTGTTGCGAGTAGCGGGAGCGCGGATCAAGAGGACGACAGGTAAACACAAACTATTTCCTCATAAATATGTAATACGGGGAGAGAAAAAAGGCAAAGTCGGTCTTGGTCAAAGTACGTGGTACGAGTATTTTGCGGCAATTCGACGCATGATTAAGCGCGGTGACGTTCCTGTACAATGGGTGCCTAAACTGGAAGATCATATGGACACCCTCCTTGATATGGCTCAATCATATACCTGGGAAACGTGCTTGGCGTTTTCGGAGAAAATATTTAACATGATATCTGATAAGAGATTACGCGAAGGCTGGAATAATGACAGTTTAATTCAAGATGTTCGACGTGATGTATGCGGACTGGGGCATCGGTTGTCAGGTTCGGTTGCTAAGAGCACTAGAGACATTGGGTCGACTGACTACAATAAAGAAACTGATGGGAAGCCTTGTACAATCTGGAACAGAGGCAAATCCTGCGGTTTTTTTCTCTAGTCATGGTGTCGGCAATGAACGGTTTTTACATATTTGTACGTGGTGTGCATTTCATCTAAAAAAGAAGTATTTCCACCGGGAGTTGGACTGTAAAAACAAGAGTAAAATACGCGAGCTGAAATCTACCGGTGAGACTGATCGTGTGAAGAATTTTCAGTGAGCAGCCTGGCTGGGGCTTCTCGAGTTTCAAGTACGATCGGTGTGTCAGTGCAAGCTTCATCAGAGGGACCCCGTCCAAGCCTAGAGGACGTCGGAAGCATCCAGGGACGACAGTGCACGTCGTTTGAACCAGTCGCCGTTGAGTTACAGGTCGGTGACGTGTTAGTCGCAGGCGTTAATTTGCCTCTGAGTGTTACTGAGTCTGCACCTGTTGTTGTTCCCTTTCCTAGCCCGACTTGTCTTGTCGATAATATTGAGTTTTCTTCTGCCAGTCAGAAGGGGTTTAGGCTTGTATCTGGGCGTCAGGATATAAAAATTGTTAATAACAAACGTAATAACGTCGACTCATCATCTACTTTGTGTCGCCGTGGTGGGTTTATTAACTCTGGTAATATTACATGGTATAACTCAAAAATTAGGAAACTCAATCATAATGTTGTGGATAGGGCTAGTGGGAACATGGCTAGGACAAACGTAAATTTCTCATGCAAATTACAGCGACCGTCCCGTGCTATCTCAAATATAGCGGCTGGATTCCAAACGGCTGGTTGCTATGGACATGCATCACACAACCGCTCTCACGACGGTGATATAGGCAATCGCCCTGAAATCAAACAATGCTCATTGTTTGGTGATTCCATTAACACCACATCTTCGGAGTTTAATCAAACTTCCGCCCTTCAAACATTGGTTGATCCAGCCGTCAACTCAGTGGATGGGTCCTTGTGTGATCACACAAAATCTAGTGCTACTCAGCATCACTGTTATTTTAATAGTTCTCCTTTGTTTTGCTCCAATGCTACTGTTGCTGTTCATGATGTACAGTTGTTGAATAATGTTCCGTTGGCCGTTCCGCCCCTTGATAGTGTTTGTGTTCCAAACCTGTTACATGGTATAAATCATAGTATTGTGTCAAGGAATGTTGAAGGTGGAAACTCCACTGGTAGTGTGGTTCGTCGGCCAAATCTAGGCGCATTCGCCAAAAACATTGATAATCTCCCGTATGCATCTGAACGGGTCTTTAAAGGTATTCGTCGATATTGTGTCGATAATGTATCTGACATTGAAATCGACTTGCAATTAGACACGGATGACATTGACCGGGGGCTGCCCTTTTGCGAATTGTCTCCTATTAATTACAAACATGTTCTACTAAAAATCTGGCCCAATTGGAGTTGTACCATAGTTCATCAATGTTCTTATTCAAAAATTTATAGTGTAGTGCGGCAGTCAGGCCTGCCAAATTATTTGAAAGCTCGGA
This sequence comes from Branchipolynoe longqiensis, assembly GCA_030323885.1. Taxonomy (NCBI): domain Eukaryota; kingdom Metazoa; phylum Annelida; class Polychaeta; order Phyllodocida; family Polynoidae; genus Branchipolynoe; species Branchipolynoe longqiensis. The sequence goes on along the minus strand of CM059189.1, from coordinate 81,792,306 downwards.
TTCCCGTACCGTCGGGTCTTAATTTAAGGATGTGGAGAAAGCTCCTAATCGATTATAATGATGACAATTTACTTGATTATTTAGAGTTTGGCTGGCCGGCGAATTATACGAGGGATGTTCCACCCTCGCCAGTTGATACTAATCACAGTTGTGATGATGACGACTTATTTTGGATAGATAATTATGTGACCACTGAACTGTCTTATGGGGCCTTGCTGGGACCGTTCAGCACTCCACCTTTTGTTCCTTGGGCACAAATCAGCCCAATTATGACCCGCCCAAAGAAAAACACCAAGGAACGTAGGATTATTGTAGACCTAAGTTTTCCGCGAGGGAGGGGGGTAAATGCAGGTATAGTTAGAGGTTTTTACCAGGGCTGTAAGTACACGTATAAATTGCCTACTATAATGTCGTTAGCTAGTGAAGTGACTAAATTGGGTGCCGGGTGCTACATGTGGTCTATAGACCTAGCAAGAGCGTACAGGCAATTAAGGACCTGCCCTCTTAGCGTGCCGTTATTCGGGATTAAAGTTAATGGTAGTTTTTATTTTGATATCGCACCCCCGTTCGGTTGTAGGACGTCTAGTATGGCATGCGCCAGGACGACGTCAGCAGTAGTGCATTTAGTGACTAAAAAAGGGTTTTTTGCTTTGTGTTACTTAGATGATTTTGTAGGGGTAGAAAGTACGCTTGAGAAGGCACAGGCAGCGTATGTTTACATCAAAAAATTGACAGCGGTATTGGGATTAGAATTATCGATTAAGAAATGCACGGCACCAGCGACAAAAATGGTTTGGCTCGGGTTTGAAATTGACTCGAAAAATATGGTAGTTCGGATACCACAAGAGAAGCTAGTTGAAGTTTTAACGGAGTGTAAAAAATGGAAAAAAGGAATTAAAGTTACCAGGAAAAACGTTCAAAGGTTGGTGGGTAGATTGCAGTTTATTTCAAAATGTGTCAGTCATTCCAGGCGTTTCATGAATAGAATTTTGGATTTTTTGAGAAGTTCTCCGTTTGTTGGGAAGTCGGTAGTTACTGAAGGTGTAGTTCGGGATGTAGCCTGGTTTTTGCGTTTCGCGGAAGGTAGTAATGGGTTAATTTTGCTCAGGCCGTATCCAAGGAAAAGGTGGGTAATTGAATGTGATTCATCCCTTCTTGGAGGCGGGGCGTTCAGTGGGACGCACTATTTTTCTCAGTTGTACTCTCCCGAATTCTTGTCTAATGATTTTCACATAGCGCAATTAGAGGCTATAAATTTGGTAGTGGCCCTTAAACACCTTTGTCCCACCTGCCCTGAAGAGTTTGTTATTATCATTAATACTGATAATGAAGCATCACAAAAGGTTTTATCTGCGGGTGCTGGGAAGGACCCGGTCTTGTGCGCTTGTGCTAGAGAAATCTGGCGGTTCGCAGCACAGTGTTGTTGCGAAGTACAGGTAGTGCACAAGGCTGGGAAGGACCTAGTACTAGCAGATGCTCTGAGTAGGTTGTTTTTTGACTCCAATTGTAAATTGTTAGCCGACGAATTGTGTCACCGCCATGCACTATCCAAGATTGAGGTTTGTCATGATAATAGTGTGATTGACCTATATTTGTAATGCTACTCGGTCTCTAACTCATTTCCTTGCCTTTCTCTACACTCGCAGATTACAATAATGCTGTAGTTAATAGGCTAAGCATATATTTCAAGGCTGGATTATCGGAAGGGACCTGGAGGAATAAAAGGGTGCACTTTTTTGAATATTTGAAGTTTTGCAAAAAACAAAAAGATAATCCTAAAAAACCCAAGCTGAAGACGGTAATGCTATACACTTTATACTTAAATGATAAACTGAAAACCCCAGGGGCGATTAAAAACTATCTAAGTGGTGCTAAATCATGGTTAAGGCTGGTAGGGGGTGATTGTAATGTTTTTGACAAGTATGCTTTAGTGGTACTTAAGCAAGGAATATTTAAATTAAAGAATAACATTGTAAATAGAGCTTATCCGTTAAAGATTAAACATATTAAGTTAATTATATTAAAATTGTTGTCAATTGGTAAATATGGTCTGGTGTTTATTGCTGCTGTTCTTATTGGATATACTTGTTTACTAAGACAATCAAACTTATTCTACTCCGAGATGCTGGGTGATGGCGGTCATACGTTACTGGGCGGAGATATCCGGGCACATCCAACGTGCCTGATGGTGCAAATACGCAGTACTAAAACCACATGCAGACCAGAGGACAGATACCGCATCAGGCTGCCAATAGGACCGAACCCAATGTTCTGTCCGGTACGTGCATGGAGAAACTACACTCGCCATACATGTGTGAATGAGGGCACCCCAGCATTCGTACTCATGAACGGGGAGCCGCTGACGAGCCAGGCTTTCATGAAATGCCTACATTTGGTCCTTAAAGGGGCCAAGCTCCCCTGGTGGCCAATGGTGACGTCACACAGCCTACGTCGTGGAGCTGCGCAAGAGTATGCTCGTGTAGGAGTTCCATTGGAATGTATTAAATCATTGGGTCACTGGAAATCAAATAGTATCTTTAACTATGTGAATAAAAACCTGGTTAGTATTGGACCATCTGCCCTCCTTTCACAATTTGGCTGAGAGCTAGATGGTCCTTTCAACGGTTGTGTGGGTAAAAATAATGAATAGACAATAGATGTGTGCCTGGTGTGCTTCAAGAGTATGACCGTGATCACCCCCTAGCTGATGGTTCCTGTCGTCAATTCTTCACAAGAATAATTTAATCCTCAGAAGTTAAAATATTTAATCACCAAATAATAATTAGTTTCCTAATCCACCTGCAAATAAGTAACATGGATAGATAGGCCGTTATCTTTACTGGATTGTACTATCCAGGATGATAATAGATCAGGACAAGTATATTAGTGTCATCTGTACTGATGAGATATTAACTTGTCTTCATTGTTAGCTATTGATACCTATATCAGAGGCTAATGTAAAAATTTATTAAGCATGGTTAATAAATTTAGTAGTCCATAAAAATTTAATCCCGTGTCTGGTCGTGAATTACCCATGTTGCCAGTAACATGCATAATTCAGGGCTATGACGACGGGCCCCATAGCGATGCTTGTCATAGATACCAAGTGCAGTATAGCATTCAGTAACTATGACCATAAGCGGACTTCCGCCGGTTGATTTTAAAGAACAATTCATTCCTCACCTGCTGATTGATCAGTGCAGATCAGAGCGCTTCAACAAGTAACAAAATTAACCATCCCTCCCACCCATCTAATCTTTCTGGGGGCTGAGAGCTAGATGGTCCTTTCAACGGTTGTGTGGGTAAAAATAATGAATAGACAATAGATGTGTGCCTGGTGTGCTTCAAGAGTATGACCGTGATCACCCCCTAGCTGATGGTTCCTGTCGTCAATTCTTCACAAGAATAATTTAATCCTCAGAAGTTAAAATATTTAATCACCAAATAATAATTAGTTTCCTAATCCACCTGCAAATAAGTAACATGGATAGATAGGCCGTTATCTTTACTGGATTGTACTATCCAGGATGATAATAGATCAGGACAAGTATATTAGTGTCATCTGTACTGATGAGATATTAACTTGTCTTCATTGTTAGCTATTGATACCTATATCAGAGGCTAATGTAAAAATTTATTAAGCATGGTTAATAAATTTAGTAGTCCATAAAAATTTAATCCCGTGTCTGGTCGTGAATTACCGCTGCAGCCATGGCAATGTGAAGAACTATTTCATTTTTATTTTAGAATTCAACCCTCATAAATAATAAATGCTTGTATGTACATATGTACATATCATTCTTAGTTTACATTTCTGCACTGTAAACCATGCTAAACCTAGAAACATTTAGAACTGTAGTTCTGTGCTTAAACGTTCGGAGCGCTGCTGTGTACTCCTTGTGGTGCCATCTATGGAGACAACTAGGGGACCATCTATACACTTCTCAAGCTGAAGGATCAGTAAATTCTATGTGGGCAAATGGGCCTTAGCCGTCGGCTTTGGACCATTTGAAATCAACGATCCCACCTGCTCAGGCCATAAAATATGCCTGAATGCAAAAGAAATAGAAGCCTAAGAACATTTAGGAATATAAACCGACTAAATTAAGTCAGTAAATGTGTTGATAAAGTGTGTTAATATATTATTATAAATATCATTATAAAACGGTGAGGAGTTTGTGTTTACACAACTTTGGCAAATACTAAGGAGTAAGGTTGCAAACAACACCAAGTATTAAATAATATTTTATTATTTATATGTGTTGCTTTAGGACTTTACTTTTTGCTCCGTTGAATGACTTTTAGTCTTAATGCCATCTGAAAATTCAGGAAACTGGAATGATATTCTGGGGGAATAGAAAGGGAAAAAAGAGGAAATAGTCATAACTCAATAAGCCTGTGTGATTTTGGTCTGGATTCCTTACTTTTCTTTTTATTAAAGACATCGTTTCATATTATCGTGTCTATGCGTATGTAAAATCAAATCTTTCGAGTAGGCCTTACATACCTACTGTAATTTAGATAGATAGAGCCATGACCCATGTTTTACTCTTTCCTCTGTGATTCGGAAATAGGACTTCGACGAGCCCTTCGAGGTGTCATACTCTCATACATTCGGCAGGAAAATTACACTTCAAAAGAGGCCAACTAATAGCTGTAAATTTCAAAACAAAGATGCAAAATTGAAAGAAGTTACTGCCTAAAAAACGCTACGTATACCTCATTGGCATCCCATGCGCTCTGCTTCGCGGAACGGCAGCTATATGGAAGCATGTAACTAGATATGTCTAGTTTTATAATGAGATCAACTTTACAGACAGATAGCTTCCACATCGTTTTCGTAGCATGGAGAACAATATCTGCAGATCATAAGAATTCATTTTGACGGTAGGTCTTTCGTGTTATATTCGATGTTTTCGTTAGCTCACAAAACTGACAGGTAGACCCTTTTAATATAGATCGTCAAGGACTTGAAGATCGAGGTAGCAACTTTAAGCAAGCACTTCAGTTTACAAAGCCTCTACGTTCCATAAAAAGGCACACTTCAGTCACACACTCGTGTTATCCTCTAATTGCTTGAAACACCCAATACGCCCCGTAACCTCTTCTTTAACTAGGCGTAGTAACATAATATGGAATCATAAATCTATTTCAAATAATGTGCTCTTGGTTAGTTCATCATTCATGTTGCCATTGTGGATTTCCCTCACTGCCTCAGTCGTCTACGTGAACGACAGAGGAATAAATAGAAGAATACCCACGAACTTGAGGAAGACCATCACAACAATTATCAGGTGATTTTTATTTGTCTGCTAATGGCTAAATAACTTTCTAAATTATGTACATCATCGTTGCATGTGCGTGTATGTGTGTGATAAGCAGCCTGTTGACATTGTTGAACCGAATTCCACTTATATTTAGGATTGTTAGAATATAACGGGGTGCATTGATTGACAGGATACCACATTCAATGTGACATTGACTGACGCAGCTGAATATTTTCCGATTAATGACCTCTGTTTCAATGTTTGTGTCCAGGGTTCGCCGTGAATTTATGTAGTTTGAGCGTAAAAAAAGCAAGCGCACCATTTCAATGACTATGCCACATCAATTTGAACAGAACTTCTGAACTTTGAATTTATCTTTCAATGTTTTGCTCCGAAGAAAATATTGGCATCGAACTACATGTGCGTCTGGATTTGGGTTTAAGCTTAGAAGCTCGGATAGAATGGATGGTCTTCAAACAACCCTCTGAACAAACCTATGTTAACTAATAGGCCTGTCACACTACGACATACCGAGCTAACGTGAGCCGATGTAGGTGAATTTTGGTCATTACGTCGAAGTATGGTGGGTTACGTCATGCTTACGTTAGGCAGACATCGAGTTATGTCGAGATATGTCAGGTTACGTCGAGTTACGGCAGTACGCGTCAAGGTGTTGGACATGCCCAAAACTTTTGACGTAGCTTGACGTGATGCAGTTGCGTTGGGATGACATTACACTCACGTTACGCCGACGTTAGGCATGCGATAGAGCTGCGTCGGCTACGTTAGCTCAACGTTCTCTTACATTAGAGTGACACACAGGCGGGAAAAATGTGCGGCCCGGGATAAGACAATGTGGGGTTAACGTATCTCAATGTAGGTCAAACGTGTCTGTGACGCGTGCCTGACATTGCTCAAACGTTTCATAAATGTGTCCTGATGTAGTTGACGTCATTGACAAATGTCTAGCATGCGAGTAATGTCTGTGACAGTCCTTCGAACATTGTCGAATGTGTTGCGAACGCTGGCCACACTGGACTCAAGTCAGCCCGACGCTAGTGGGTGAAAACGGTCGAGTCAGACGTGGCAACGTTAGGGCAGGCATGATCACGCCAGCCCGATGCTAAGCCGCCGCTAATGTCACGCTAGGCTCGCTAGCCTCACGTTAACACAATTAATTATTCTTTTGTCCTCACTCGTTGAACCACATAACTACGCTATACCAACCTTACGCTCACGTCAACTACGTGGCATTGACGTCCAACTTGGCCCCGTATTTACATATTACGCCGAGAATTTCGACACGTAAAATTTATTTTCACGTCTCTACGCTGGCACGTTACGTCGTAGTGTGACGGCCATAAATAGGCATATTGTGAAAATATTCCACTAGCGTGTAACTTAGCTAGAAAGTTACAGGGTGCCAGAAAATCAGCACCTTAAAAAAAGATATTAAATTGCCTCAAAAACAACATTGGTTATTTTCACTGAATCACAACAAACAGAACAGTGGTGAAGTCATTGATTAAGATTTAGCTCGTAAAAAATAAGAATACAGGGACCGGCTAACAACAGGTACATCACTTATTAACACCACTAAAGCTAAGATTCCATAAACGCGGTATGCGTTATGCGAATGATAATGCGGCAAAAAATCTAAAAGCATGTAAATGAATGGTGGTGCTTCCATGTGTCCGAATGCGAATACGAACGCAAATGCGGCAAATGGATCGATCCATGGACTGATTGGTGAGAATGCGAATACGGCTGCGTTTGCCATAGAAAACAACAATAACTTTGACTTTTCTTCACAAATTTGGAGCAAAAAGAAACCAAAAATGGCATGGGTATTTTCAATTTTTTCATTTTCAATTTTTTTTATTTGATGACACCCCAGCACAAAAAGTAGACATCGGCTATTGGGGGTCGGCATGAGTAGCTATGCCCCATACCACATTCGCATTCGCATGCCGCATACCGCATATATATGGAATCTTAGCTTTATGTTGAACGGGAGCCGTTTTCAGTGCTATGCAGGGTAGTTATACCCCAGTCAAATGAGAGGCAGCGTTCGCCGCCAACCTCCCTACACCCAAAAGGACGCCAACCACCCAGCGTTCCATTCGATACAGTGATTCAAATACGTTGTAGGCGCCATGTCGGCACCATGTCGGTGCCATGTCGGCATCATGTCGGCGCCAGGTCGGTGCCATGTCGGCGCCAGGTCGGCGCCGACCACATGGTGACTGCAGCATCCAATGGCAACTCGCCAACCCAGGGCGGCGCCAGGGCGGCGCCAGGGCGGCGCCAGGGTGCCAACCATTTTGAATGGCGCCGCCGGAACAGGGCGCAAGGAGGTTGCACGTGCAGCAGCAGCAACCTCCTTGCGCCCAAAATTTCCGAAATGGGCGTCTGGAGGTTGGCGATTTCGCGGCGCCAGGACTCAATGAGGGCGTAAGGAGGGCACAAGGAGGACGTTTTGACGTCACGAATCGATCGGAAATGAACGCAGGCCTCATGTGACTGGGGTTTAACGCATTCTCTCCCAGCAGAACTAATATTAGTACTACTAGTAGGTCTACTAGAATGGATATTTTAAGTTAAAATTCCATAAGAAAATAGACGCACATTAATCATTTTATCTCCATCCAACCATTACTTAAACAATCAAGTTCCAATTTAAAGTCCAATTTTAAGACCAAAAGGAAGTGCTATATCAAAATAATATTTACCCTCTACTTTAATGCCGAAAAGTGGTACACTCAATGGACAAGTCCTTAATTGCCTATACACTCTAGCTAAAGCTATCGACCACATATCGCAGTCCTTACCTAATCTTGTAACTTCTCTAGCTAACGTCATAATTGTTGGTAAATTAAAAGACACGGTGGATCATTAAATGGCCCCAACAAAGCCCCATGATTAAGCTCAGTAGACACATACTTATTTTACCAAAATAAATCTTTTTCATCACAACAATGGTTAATACCTGTCGGTGATGGTGCTACCTTCCCAGTATAGTTCGCTGGCCACCCAAATTCAAAAAAATCGAATACTTGATAGTCCTCATAATTTATTAATAAACTCTTCCAAGCCTGAATATTCAGACCTGATGGTACTCTTCAATAATATTGTCATTATTTACTGAATTCAACTTTTGCATACATACTGCTTCAACATTAACACCACTTTTAACTAAAACAAGGAGACAATCGTTTGCCAATATTGGATGCTGAGCAACACAAGACTCGGTGCTACCACATGAAGGTTCACTGTGTTCGAACTTATCAACTTTAACAACAACATTTGAATAATTGACTGGGCAAGAGTTTCCCATGTCAGGGTGCTGAGTAGCACTTGATATTGTGCAGCCAATGAATGGACATTGCACTGAGCTAATGGCTGGATCAAATATTGTCAAGGATGCGGAAGTTGGAGTCAACCTCATTGGCATGTGGAAGTCTGTTTGTATTTGTTTAGATGTGTCACCATGACAACGAACGCCTTGTAACTCGATCGCCAGAATCACATCAGTAAGAGGTGTCCCATTGAAACCAACATTTAAACATGCATTATCCTTAATTGCAGCATCCCTCTCTTTGTCTACACCATTATTACACTTCCATAGCCCTTTATTATACCATTTATACTTGTTATAATCTTTACAATTCAATGTAATATCATAAAACAAACCTGCATTTGTCATGCAATCCCATTTTTGACTACTAATGCCACACGGCGGAACATCAACAGAACTGATGCTGCGCTTATTCACACTAGATGTTGTCGTTTATGAAATTCTATCAATTTTCTACTAACAAACTCCCCCTGGGGGCAAGAAAGGGTCTTATTCCAGAAACCAAACTTTTTTTAAGACTCCTCCATGGCGCTAACATGTGTAATACTAGGAGAGCCAACATGCGGTACAACAGGTGGGATATGGACATTCAAAAACAGGTCGGATTTTTTAACATCGACAACACTCTTACCGACCTTCGTGTTATCTTCGATGACGGGGATCGACGGTTGACCTTACGATTTCCCACCGACTCCCGCGCCATCTCTCATCGTTCTCCGGAACTTGCCACCATCGACCAGCGATATACACACTTTTCGGCCAGTTCGGTCCCAACCTGACTGATCCCTAACAAATGTTTGAAGAAGACGCACTAGCAACATCAGCGTTATTTCTATTATCATGAGTTTGTACTTTATTTTTACAATCAAGTTCTTTGTGATAATGTTTCCTGCGTAAATTATATGCACATCAAGTGCAGACATATACAACTCGATCTCTACCTACTCCATGACTCATAGAGAACCCACAGTCTTTACCCCTGTTCCAAATCATGCATGTACGACCATCAAGCTCCTTGCTAAGTTCATTCCCACTATTTTCTCTACCTGGCTTCGCGCTCACCTTTGTCAACCTATGACCTAGACTGCTCTCATCTCGTCTCACTTTTTGAATCAAACTAACATCATCCCAACCATTTGGCAAACATTTGTCTGAAATCATATTAAAAATTCTTTCTGAGAAGGAAAGGCATGTCTCCCAGGTATAGTTCTGGGCCATATAAAGAAGCGTGTCAATGTGTTCTACCATAGAAACCCACAGTTTCGGAATATCACCCCTTCGAATCATTCTACGAATAGCAGCTAAGTATTCAAACCCAGTCGACTGGCCTTGAGACACCTTGCCTTTCCTCTCCCCACAGATTACATACCGATATGGTAACAGTTTACCTTTACTAGCTGATTTCCTAGCATTAACTCCTGCTACACACATCAAGTCCTTCATCAGTTCATCATCAGAATCAGAAACATCGCCAATGCCACATTCCAAATCCAATGGTCTGCCTGCCTCTCCTTCACTGACCCTGCCCCTAATAACGTACTCACTGTACTAGTAAGATTGCTATACTCTGGAATTACTCCTTTTTCTGGAATATCCCCAGTAACATTACCACAACCTACACAGCCTAGTTGACGTATCAGATTTTCGCCTTGTGAAGCTAGCTGATGGCTCTGAAAGCTCAGCTGATGTCACATCCGCCCCGCCCAACTCTGTCAATAACAATGGCGACCCACTAACATTCGACTCAAGGCTATCTAGGCAAGACAGAAAAGGAGCAGTAACTGATGATAACTTTGCATCAAAGAGGCGGGAAATCTCCAGCGTTGCCCCTTTTACTATTCCACTCACCATCGACGGCGAAGGCGCTGTAAGACTCAACCGATGAACTGCCGCCGACGGCGAGCACGACCAACGAATATCAGACCGACACACTGACGAACTGCTCCTATGACCCACAGAAGCCAACAATTCCTTTGAGAATCGACCGCTTCCATGAACACAAGACTTGTTCACCTTAGGCATTTCATCGACGAGAGACACAATATCAAGCTTTTAATAAGTTCTTCAAAACTTGCTCTAATTTGTCAACCAAGGTCTATCCAGCTCGGTGGTACAGCGAGGAATGATTTCAATTGAGTATCGCATCCGGAAGTCAACTATGGTCAGGGTTACCGAATGCTATACTGTATTTGGTATCTAAGGTCAGCATCACTATGGGACCCGTGGTCAAGGCTTTGAATTATGCATGTTACCGGCAACATGGACAATTTAACCAAATAGTCAGTTTCCCTATTTACATTGAAACACGTATGTGCTTCGATCATCTAATTTCAAAAGAGAATCAAGGATTTACTCACAACATTAATATGTAAAATTGATACGAGACTTATGATAGCATATCAGTTGGATTGAACATTAAGTTAGTATCTCAGCTTCACTATTCAACACGTGAGTGACAATGTTAATTGAACTTCCTATCAGGGGCTGTTCACTTTGAGGAATGCTTTCAGTTGTTAATTAATCCCTTCTTTTATTATTGTTATTTTATTGTCACAATTTGATTATCCGCCGTATGTTGGTTTAATTTAATTGTTTCCTCCTGAGTAGCATTAATTTCACCCTAACACTAATTACTGGAAATATAAATGACAGGTTAATGACTCATGAGTGTCAGTCTTATTAACACAACACGACTAAACCACTAGAAATAACATGCATAGATATATATGCACAGTGCAATACCTTTCATTATTGGCTAGGAAAAAAGAAAATCTATAGTTTTTAGTTGATATTGCCATTGGGTTATTCGCCGCTATTGGTTATATATTGGATGTTCTTTATGGAACAATTGATAATATCCAATAGAGGGTTCTGCTACCTTTATCGTCCTGTAAAATGACTGGCAGCGAATCGAGAGTGAGCGAGTTGTCTTTGACCTCATACCTTTCACTCTTAAGTGGTAGTTAAACTTCAAAAAGTCTATTAAATAGAGGAGAGAATAACCAATGCATGGCATACTATCGTTGTTTGATGGAGATTTACATCCTAGAAACATCTAAGATCATATCAGGAAGGGCAGCGACTTGTGACAGTGCGCACTCATGTCGACTTTATAGGACTGTCTCACTGGGAGATCAGGCCACTAGCACCATGACCCAAGTTCTCACTCAGTCACATTATGACCAGCCTAGGTAGCAACAAGCAGACACTTTTGTAAATCACTGGTTTGACTCGGTCAGGGTACGAAACGATGACCTCCCGTATGTCTTGGGGTTTACTTTAATCATATGTTTTTTCAGGCCCATTTCAATTGTTTTTGTCAGCCTATATATGTAATGTACATAATGTATATTGTAATGTATAAAGAATATTGCGTCCCTTATTTGTTTTTTACTCGGCTCTTTCGTTTTTTTCTTTTAAAAACAAACAAAACAAAATTGTGCATCAACTATATGATGTCACGCATATTTTACATGACATCTTGAGTCATCAGACACCTTGTGTGTATCGTATAGATTAATACTTGTCATCAAAAGCCAACTCTGCACCCGTACCAGTGTTGTCTTAACATGGCAGGTGTCCTGTCATCGGAGGACAGTCAAATGAAACCAAAACGGTGTGTACATTGAATAAATTATCCACACATAGCAGAAGTTATACGACCAGAACCTACACAGGAGTGGCCAAAGAGATGTACTGCTATATGTATGTTGTATGTATACACATGTGTACATACATCTATACACATACAATGGTTATCAAAATAATGTTATAAAGGCTTATCTGCTTACTATTTATAGGCATGGATGCGAATAATTCAGGACACAAGACGGAGCTATAGTACGGGAGTTTATTGAGGTATAGGGTTACAATAGGTAGGATTAAAGTAGTGAGGTGAGTACATCAAGTCGGGATCAACAAGGGCAATAGAGCCGTTAAGTTAATATTAATAAGAGCAGTGGGAGAATCAGGGCATCAAGGTAACATTAATGATGAGGACAACAATGGTAGATCAATAAACGAATAAGGTCATATCAATAATTAGGTCAGGTCGGGAGTCGTACGGACAATAGAACCCATTAAGGTAATTAAGAACAGTGAGAATGATAGGACAATAGGGGCGCTCAGTGAATCAGGTCAATAGGGACAAGTGAAATAGAACAGATAGGTCGTAGGTCTCTGCATGACCCGGGCCTCAACCCTCGGCGTTGTAGGTATGGGTGGTGGTTGGAGGTGTGAATGTGGGGTGGGTGGAGCGGTGAGAATAGCGGAGGTGTTGCTGGGTCGGCGTCTGGAGGAGAAGTGCGGTTGTGGCGCTGTAGGGGCGGAAGTGACATCACAGGGGTCGGCGGGTACCGGCGGCGGCTCCAGCGTGGGCGACGGTGTCGCCACCTGGTGTTAATCGGGGGACTGAATAAAACGGGGGAATGTGGGGTGGTGTGGGTGTGGGCGGTAGGGATAGGGAAGGGGGGGGGGGGGGGGGGGGGGGGAAGGTCAGCTCCGACTCGGTCCCGAATTACCCACATTGCCAATCAATATGGACATTGTAATGGGGGGCGGGGTGGAGCTTACTGGCTGAAACAGAAATTCTATCCTTAAATATCAGATCACTTGATTTTATCACATCTTCTTTCGAATATCTGCTGTTTCTTCAAATAACTAGATTCTAATATTATTAACTGCATTGTTCTTGGAAGTACTAAGAATAGTAAGGGGATACTATGTTTAATGGTCCTGGGCAGGTGAATTCCTGCATGTTGGGGTGGAGCTATAAATAACCCACTCTATGTGATGGACATGTGGGGAAGTGATAGGTAGAATTACATAGGTTATACAGTATAGTCAAAAGGCTTCAAATTCACTAAGTAATCTTTGTAATATAATACTTTCCTTTGGGAACTCGAGTGCAGCGAAATGCTTCTTTATAACCCCTCAGTTAATATTAGCGCCCCCATAAGTTTAAACATGTTTCAGTTATATTTGAATGCCGCTAATAGTAATAGTTACAAGTTGACCATTGCGGTTCATAGCCTTGATTGGGCCCTAAATAACTCTCAGACAATAGATTGCTTCAAGATGTAGAAACCATGAATTGTGAATAAGTAAAGTTGTGTTGGTCATGTTTCCGCTGCTTTAAGTAAAGTTGTGTTGGTCATGTTGCCACCCCTTTAAGTAAAGTTGTGTTGGTCATGTTACCACCCCTTTAAGTAAAGTTGTGTTGGTCATGTTACCTCCCCTTTAAGTAAAGTTGTGTTGGTCATGTTACCGCCTCTTTAAGTAAAGTTGTGTTGGTCATGTTACCTCCCCTTTAAGTAAAGTTGTGTTGGTCATGTTACCACCCCTTTAAGTAAAGTTGTGTTGGTCATGTTACCTCCCCTTTAAGTAAAGTTGTGTTGGTCATGTTACCGCCTCTTTAAGTAAAGTTGTGTTGGTCATGTTACCTCCCCTTTAAGTAAAGTTGTGTTGGTCATGTTACCTCCACTTTAAGTAAAGTTGTGTTGGTTAGGTGGCTGGCCCTTTAAGCACCTCAGTGGACCAGGCAATCATGTTTATGTGACTGGAACATGCACACACAAACAATATAGACAGTTGTTTGCCGCAACAGGAGATTCCCCCGTCCACTGTCAAACCACGCCTTCTAGAATAAACCATGAGAATCTGAAATAAGGTGATTTCAACGGAAGGCTAACATTATAAGGGTTACTTTCAGTAGCCAGATACTTGCGGAATAAATAGTAATACATTGTAATATGTTAGTAGGATTAAATCAAATTGGCCTAAATTGTGTTGCTAACGTATTCTCTATGGTGATATCTGTTACAATGTGCCCATAGAGATCGACCGGGCGTTCTAATTCAAAATGCCCGATCGGATAAAACTGATAACATGGTGGTTAGTCCGTTATTACCCTTTGGTATTCTCTTTTATTTCGCTTTATAATACACAAAATTGTCCAAGTTTGAAAGACAAAACCATTTTATTTACACATTATCACCATAATACGGTGGTTTGCGTCCCTCTCCTTCAATCAATAACTGCTTATTATATGCGAAGAATAATATATGAATCAGCGAAGTGACCCTGCTACGTCATAGACACATGGGCCAGCCATTTGCGTTGTGCTTTTGACCTTCATGCTAGTTCCATGCAACAAACCCATTTAGCGTTGAGCCTCCTCCGCACATTGCAGAAAACAGACAGCGGCGTAGTTCACAAAGCTCCCTCCACACACTGCTTCGTGTGTAGCCACCTTAACTGGGACGTCCAGGGTGCCAGCACCGTGTATGCACATAACTATGTCTAAACAACTCCAAACTCACAATATACAAGGCTCTTATGAGGTGTGTTTTCATAGTTATATTCATTTCTTGCTGTGTGTCTGAAAAATAGATTTTTCTTTTTTTAAATAGAAAAACGAAAAATGATGCTTTGCAAAACAATTTGTTTCTTGTGGTCAATATCTGTAAAGTAAGCAGAAAATAAACTGTATCATGATTCAGCAAAATGACCGTGTTAAGGGGCCGTGTTAAGGGGCCAGCATCCCACTGTCTGCATAATTCCCGAGTGCATGCTCGGAGCACCTCGGAAGTGCCCCAGGCTTCCCGGAACTCCTGCGCACGCAACTACTTGGTGCGCACTCCGGGACGCTCTCGTGGGCCCTTGCGCACGTGTTCTGACTACGGGTCTCATCAAGAGTGGCGCACAGGCTATGGTTTTTACATGTGTGCACTGTGTACGTATGCAAGTATGTATGGAGGTGTGTTTGTAAGCAATGTATATGTATGCATGTGTGTGTATGTAGGTGTGTATATGTATGTATGTATGTATGTATGTATGTATATATGTATATGTATGTGGGTCCTTTCATGATAAATGGGGCCAATGTGTGACATGAGGGTTAACAGTTAATATTGTGTATTTCCCTTTTTGTCTCTCACTGAGTAGCCAACTCTTGTCCATATGTATACTGATAACATGAAAGAAAAGATAGTTGAGGTTACCATCCTGTCAGAATACCAAGAACTAATTGAGTAGGGCCTAGCTAGCCCCAAGTGTCATCGTAACATATGATTTATTAATAACAAGAACTATTTAAGAACATTTATTGCATGAAAAGATTGGCATGCTGTGACCCCTTGTGACACCATATTTTTTTTAGGGAATTTGTTGTGGTTTTTCTTTTACTAGGCCATGTTAGGCCTTCAGTTGAAGAGTTCAGACGCAAAACCCCGCAAACGGCAATCCAAATATGCAGTTTAAATAACAGATTTCTATCTGAAAATAATATTAATTCTAACTAATTCCACTTTTCTTATGTTTGCATGATTATGGAGCAATGAACAAAAACGTAGGAATGCAAAACAATACACTTTTTGAAGGTTTGATTCCTAGGCTCCCTGATATCACCATACTACCCACGCCTACCTGTCTATGCGGCTCCTTGCCTGCCAGGTCAGTGCAGACCACTACAGTAGCAACAAAATAGGAACGTGACAATTTGTGGATAGGCGTTTAGGGGTTTTTGCGCCTGAACTCTTCATTTTATCATATGTATCTATAAAGTGTTTCTATAAAGAAAATGACCCTATGTTCTTTTAATAACTGTTATTGACCGTTACATACGAGAAAATACAGTGTCTCCAATTACCATGAAAAGACCCATGTATGTATGTAATTGTGTGCATGTATGTATGTTTGTTTGTATGTATGTATGTATGTATGTATGTATATATGTGTGTGCGTGTGTATGTATCTGTGGATGTATGTATCTGTATGTATGTATGTGTGTGCTGCATAAGAACTTATGTTAAGATGCTAAGATGTTAAGATGAATTAATGGAATATGTTTGTTTTTTAACAAATCTTTCCTCATAATATCTACGTCAGTGCTGATACACAGGTTTTCTTGTCTTTATGAGAATGCTGTTAAAACATTAAGGATGAAAGATCTGTACGGCTTCGCTGAGTTCCACGAATTTCCATGAAAAAACAGTTAGCCCTTTATTGGTTTCAGCGCTACCAGAACATCGCGGAAGACAGATTTCCGCATTTACTTTTGTCGGAGGTGATTTCTATCCCTAAGCATCGCGTCTTGAGGAGAGCATTTAAATTAATTCTAATTAAAAGTTTCATAGGTCGATGGTTTTGAGTTTCACCAAAGACCCTATAATACTAAGACAGCTCACTCAGCCTGTACTGTGTAATCAAAATGATCAAACCCACCACTTGGTGCGCTGGCTGTTCTCTTGGTTAAACAGGTGCTATATTATATGTATAAATGTATATATATATGAATGTGAAAGATGTGTGCTGATGGCGATGCTGATGGTGATGCTGATGATGATGCTGATGATGGATATTTGTTCATAGCAATTTCATATTGATGTGTATTCATACTTACCTATAATTGTATGTGTTTACATGTGAAACACCAACCAGCAGCCAGCTGATCAAACCCACCACAAGGTGGCACTGCGAAATTTACATTACCATTGGAGAAATAGGGAGTGAGCCGTCTTAGTATGATAGCATCTTTGCTTTCACCTTATGTAGATGACTGACTATATTAGGTTATTGTTATTTATAATTTACCTTTTACCTTGAAGTAACTTTTAAATTAATGACTTAGGAGGTATTTGAAGTGCAAGAATGTTTAAATTAATGTTGGCATGCCATCAAAACGCTGACACCTTAGACTTCAGTAGTAACAGGTTCTATTAAATTTACTTAGTATTCCCTGCTATGCAGACAATAAATTCTTAATAAATTCACCAGTATCTAAGGTGAATATATATGATCAAATCTAGAGCAGGACTTTAATGCTTTTTTGTTGGTACATTAGTTGATTAAGCAGGGGAATTTTCAATCGCTGATAATTGGTCTTCCTCTTTCCATTGCTCCTCTCCCTAACCTAATACCCCGATATAAGGATATAGTTTGAATAGGTTTATTTTGTTATGATTGCTAAAATAGAAGTGAGAAGGTGATGGCAATGATGATAGTGCTGTAGTATTATAAGCTGTCTGTGTGCTGTGAATGCGTGAAGGTACTATATATTTTTGTTCTTGAAGATTTATGGATAAGTCTGAATAGACTTGTTTTCACCATAAGACAGTTCGTCGATAGAAAGCCCAAGCCTACACTTTTACCGACCCAAGGGACTTTTAATCTCCCACACCACATAGATATGGTATGAGAGCAACTGGCCTTTGATGATACTGTAAGTTATACACAACAGTCTATATGGTGCGTGTCACAGGTTAGATTCCAGAATCAAATCATTCTGGATGCCCCAACACAGTCGCCTGACCGTCTCCACGGACTGGCACCTAAAAAGCCCTTTTCATTTGACAATCACGGTGGTCAGACATTGCCAAGCAACTGCCTGATTGATGCAACCTTGCCTGATTGATGCAACCTGGTCTTCCACTGACGTTATCGGTCTACTGAATCAATACTTTGCGGTTTGGTATCGTCTGAGACATGCATGATTTTAACCGCGCCGACAGCCTGAAAGTTTGGAATGTGAGCAGGGTGCATTGAGAAGTGTTGCTTTATCCCAGATAGTTCAAAATTATGTGTACTATTAGTTTGTCTTGTTGTGGTTTTACGTCCTAGCAACATTTATGGGCATATCAGTGCGGGCACCGACTTGTGACAGAACGCACTCATTGCGATTTTATAGTGCGTCCTCATCAGGTCGTCGGCACCATAACTCGGTATCCCACTCAGTCACATTGCCCTGATATTGCGCTAACCAGTCCTTGTCGGGCACTAGCCTAGTAACTCTGAGTGCCAGGCTAGGTAGAATCAAGTATCAATGTTGTAAGTCATTAGTTTGACTCGGCCGGAATTCGAACTCCTGACCTTCCGCATTGGAAGCCTGCGCTTTACGCATTTGGCCACCGCATCTGGTCACTTATTATTAGTAGTACTAGTAGTTGTAGCTGTAGTAGTGGTAGTGGTATTAATAGTAGTAGTATTACTGTTAACATTGATATCATTATTGTTGCCGTTATCATTATTGTTGTTATTATTAACATTATTATTGTCGTTATTATTATATATTATGATATATTAGTATGTATCATTATTAAATCAGGATAATAAATAATAATGATAATATCATTGTCATTTTTATTATCCTCATCGCTGTTATTTGTATCTAGAATGTGGGTGCAAATATATATATATATAATATATATATATCATAAATACATATATTTATATTATATGTTATATATACGACAAGTAATCATGAATCTACTTGATCGGCGTAAACCGGAGATAGTCGGCTATAACAAGAATCGGACTAGTCTGGTGACAACGAGACAAATCGGGGCAGTTAATGCTGGGCATCCTTGATATTTCCTTGATATAACCTATCTACAAAGATTTGTGTTTATCGGAGGCATCTCTAGGGGCCTTGCCATGCTGGCAGGGTTTAAATGCGCTACCTATCGACGCATTAAGGTGCGTATCAAGTGAAGAGACCTGGATAATTGTTATAAATGTGCCTGGCAATTTTATCAGAAGGCTGCTGTAATAAATCAAATTTAAGCGCCTCATAGGTCATTACCATATATCTCGCGTCAGTCAGGTGTGTGTAGTAAACGTGTAAGATATAATGCAGTTCTGATCTAAGTTAAACGTGGCCACACATTAAAAGATGGATAATATATGGGAAAGGTAGCACGGACTATGTTAAGACATCCACTTAAAGTATGTCCTCACTATATAGTCGAGCATTAATAAACTTCTATGGCAATCTGTAATGCCCGTCTTACACATATCGAGAATATGTAGGGAATCCTTCGGATGACCTGCTTTTTCCTTTAACTTTTGTTAAAGTTGCATAGTCCGATGGTTTTGAGCTTGTCATTTTCTGAGATAAATATATTAAGCTGATTATTATAATTTACTTTACTTTAGTTTGAAATAACTTTGCTCTAAAATGACTAACTTAGGAGATATTTGAAGTGAAAACATAGCAAATTAATTTTGGAACACTAGCTAAAAATCTTACCCCATAGGCTTTAACAATAACAGGTTCTATTAAATTGTCTTAGTATCCCCTGCTATGCAGCAACAAATGCTTAAAGTTGCATGGTCCGATGAAATATTTATTGTTCAAAACCAAAACATGTATCTTCATTTGATTATATATATCCAGCTTAGATATTGGTGCATTTACTAGTGATTTGGGACAGCATATATAGAATAATCAGTGAATTTACTACCTCAGCCCTATGGACAGCTACTTTGAGAAATCCAGCACACACTGCAATTAGGACCAGTGGGCTATCTAAGTTGGACATTTAGGTTCAAATCTAGATTAGTGTTTTGCTTTTGAAAATTTGATGCTTTCATCGGACTATGCAGATTTAATAAACGTATATGGCTATCTAACTAGGATGGAGCAAGGATTGGGTTTTCCAGAATCAAAATAATGTGGCTGAGTGGGATATTTGGGTCGTGGTGCCAGTGGCCCGGTTTCACAGTGAGGCAGCACAATTAAGTCGCCATGACTGCTCACTCTCATACATCGGCACCCCTCCTGATATGCCCTTAGATGTTTCTAGGACGTAAAGCCCCAACAAATAAACAGATACCGTTCCATCTGCACTGTGTCCGGATATGCCACTCAGTCAGATTGCCCTTGCCCTAAGCTAACCAACCAGCCCTTGCCTTGTCCGGGTAATGCGGAGCGGCAAGTAAGGCAGGCACCGCAACAAGTATGGATTTTGTAAAGCGTTGGCTTTACTCGGCCAAATATTGATCCCATGACCTTCCCCCACACGGGCGCCTTCCTCAACATTGAGCCATCCCGACCCGTCCACACAGCAATAAAAAGAAGGTTCTTGGGGTGTGATTCTTTTTAAAGTAATGCCATGGGGGTGATGAAAATGGGAAATACTGCCAACCATTATACCACCTAGGCTCCCTGATGTCACCACACTACTGACGCCTACCTGTCTATGAAGAAAAAATAAGATGAAGGTTTGTGTTTGTGATAGTATAAATCAAATCAAATAGTTTCCATGTGTGTAATTGGCATGAATCTGAACATCCACATGCTCAACACCAAGTAGCAATATATTGACTTCAAATAAAATAATTCTCATACATGATATAACACATTTAACTTATTGTAACAAATTGCAAGTACATCTAGGAAAAAATATATTGAAATGACCACTAAAGTCTTATTTTAAATCCACTAGACTAGCATTACTTATATAATTAATCCCATATGAATCACTTGCTTAATCAACTAATATACCAAAGAACAAAAAGATGCCAGTAGCAGTTTAAAATAAACACCACTAGGAATGACCTTAACATTTTAATTCATGGAAAGCAAAGTTCTGAAAATGATCATAGGATGAATGTGTTGTTGTTACCTTGAAAAGCCTATTTGCTAGTACTAGCTTTTAAACATGGTAGCAAAATGTTGCTGCCAATACCATATTCTAAAAGTTCATTTCTAGCCATGTTGGTGATGAGTGGGGCAGGGGTCGAAGACGGGCCGCTGGGGGTCGGGGTGGGGGTGTTGGTTGGGGGTGGGGGTGGTGGGTGTTCCATATTGAGTACATGGATAACGCATTACTCCCACCGACGAAACACACCACAGTCATGTAGGCAGACACTAAGCCTCTCTCTTCACTCATCACAGTGAGATGGGCTGCCACTATCTGCCTTACCCTCCCACCACCCAATCACTCACTCTCACCTACCACTTCACCGCCACAGCTATGTGTACAGGCGGCATCATAACCCGCTGCCACCACACTGGTCCAATATATTACTAAATACCCCACCGAACAGCAGAACTAACAATGCTAACGGGAATACTACCATAGTACCAACACTAAGCAGCAAGTTTACTTCAGACTCCAATTTACTATATAAACCATGTACAAATATTCGTGTAAATACCTCTAGAGGGGGTGAAATGACGTCACAAGACAACTTTCGTTGGCCATATTGGATTACATACAGAAGGCTAGCAACTGCCTACACTGTGCTTATTTACTGATTTGTTGGTTTATTTGTCACTGTTTTTACTTTTAGCAGTTTGGCCTCAGAAGTTGTTGCTAAAGTGCTGTAAGTAAACACATTGGATGTAAACTGCCCAGAGCCTCCCAGAACACAAGCAAACTCTCTTTTACTGCATCTGCATGCATTCACAGCATGGCTAGGGAGGGTGCTCGTAATCCAAGATGGCTGGTGACACTCCAAACCTCACCTCACGCACCTCAACTCATTCCCTCAAAGTGACACTCCAAACCTCACCTCACGCACCTCAACTCATTCCCTCAAAGTGACACTCCAACCCTCACCTCACGCACCTCAACGCATTCCCTCAAAGTGACACTCCAACCCTCACCTCACGCACCTCAACGCATGCCCTCAAAGTGACACTCCAACCCTCACCTCACGCACCTCAACCCATGCCCTAAAAGTGACACTCCAACCCTCACCTCACTCACACCTCAACTCATTCCCTCAAAGTGACACTCCAACCCTCACCTCACACACCTCAACCCATGCCCTCAAAGTGACACTCCAACTCTCACTCACGCATCTCAACTCATTCCCTCAAAGTGACACTCCAATCCTCACCTCACGCACCTCAACCCATGCCCTCAAAGTGACACTCCAACCCTCACCTCACGCATCTCAACTCCTTCCCTCAAAGTGACACTCCAACCCTCACCTCGTGCACCTCAACTCATGCCATCAAAGTGACACTCCAATCCTTACCTCACGCACCTCAACCCATGCCCTCAACCCACACTCCAATCCTCACCTCACCTCTCAGCCAGCACCTAACCATGCTGGCGTGGATTTATGCCAATGCATACACCTGCAACCCGGAAGCACTGACACTGATTGCACGCATGCTGTCTAATTGGTCTAATTAGGCGAATTAAGACAGTCATTGTAAGAGAATTCTTCATCTCATTTAACATGATGTCATTTGTGAGCTGATTATTTCTGAGTATACATACGTGACTGCCATAAAAATTAACCTAAGTACTATTTCCGGGCGTGAATGCTCTTGCCCAACTATTCCTTTGGTTCTCTGTTTGTATAGATATACCAAGTTGAACATTGCAAACAACACATACATATCGGTTATATACACTCTTTTTATACAACCTTAAAATGATAGGATATCTTTTAAATGACCATGGCTTTCATACCTTAAGACATTTGAAATCAAACTTTGAAATCAGTTGGTTACAAAAATCCCACCAGAATATCAATCACTTCAATATACGCTTAAATAGTCAAAGATGATGCATTTAATACCGACATATCCAATCTAGGCACCCGCCGCACCCCCCCCCCCCCCCTTACACAAATACAGTGAGTATGAATAGGTAAATATTGGTAACAGATGACCTCTAAACTAGTCAGGTCACTGCTTGTTCGGGGCTCACGGCTATTGGTTCCCAGTCTTAGTTCCAGGTTGGTTGAGTAGTAGTGACTACTGGTATGGAATATAGTGGGATATAGGTTCCCTTTTAATTAAATAAGCTTCCACAGTGAAGCAATAGTTCGGTAATTCTAATGGATGTTATGAACACTACTGAATATTCTTGTTTATTGCAGTCATTTGTTGCAATACTATTTTACCCCTGTCACACTACGACGTAAGGAGGTAATGTAAGCCGACATAGGTGACGTTTCGTCATTACGTTGAGGTATGTCGAGTTACATCATGCTTATGTTAGACTGACGTCGAGTTATGTCAGGTTACGTCGAGTTACGTCGGGGTTTTGGACATGTAGCTCGACGTAGCTCGACATGTTGCTCTGATGTTCAGGTGACATCACACTCACGTTACGCCGACGTTAGACATGCGGGACGGATGCGTCGGCTACATTAGATCAACGGTGCGTTACGTCATAGTGACACACAGGGAGGAGAACTTTGTGGCTCACGCCGGCGACATTGGACTGACGCCAGCCTCTCGGTTGGTCGACGTCGACTCACGTCGGGGAAAACGGTTGTTTCGGACGTGACAACGTTAAACGACGCTAAGCGGCCACTACTGTCACAATAGGCTGACGTCATGCGCTGGGGTTTCACAAGCCTCACGTTTACATAGAAAATAATTCCTTTGACCTCTCGCATTAGCATAACGCTATACCGACGTTACGCTCACGTCAACTATGCGGCATTGACGTCACAAATTTGCATATTACGCCGAGATTTTCGACGTGTTAAATTTATTTTCACGTTGTCCCTACACTGGCGCATTACGTCGTAGTGTGACAGGGCTATTACTATTGTAGTGGTCTGCACTGACCTCTGAGGCAAGTAACCACATAGACAGGTAGGCGTGGGTAGTGTGTTGATATCAGGGAGCCTAGGTGGTGTAATGGTTAGCACACTGGCCCGGAGTGCAAAGAGATGCGGGTTCGAGTCCCGCTCTAGGCGCAGTATTTCCCATTTTCATCACCCCCATGACACTGGTTGCCGTGATCAGGATCCTGTACAAGCTTTGCGCTGTATGGTTGTTGAACCTACCCTGTGTATGTATGTGTTAGTGCATTGCCTGTATGTATGTAATTGTAAGCATTAAAAGACTTACAATTCCAGGGGGACGAGTGTAGTGGTCTGCACTGACCTCTCAGGCAAGTAACCACATAGACAGGTAGGCGTGGGTAGTGTGTTGATATCAGGGAGCCTAGGTGGTGTAATGGTTAGCACACTGGCCCGGAGTGCAAAGAGATGCGGGTTCGAGTCCCGCTCTAGGCGCAATATTTCCCATTTTCATCACCCCCATGACACTATGAATGTAATGAATGCTCCAATACGGCCTGAATCCACCACCCCCTCCATCTACCACCCAACCCCACCCCATCCACCTGTTAAAGAACCCTAGGTTCGACAACATGAGGAGGAAAGCGGAATTGTGAATATTGTGAATGGCTGGTGAATAGATAGATAATTTGCATAACTGACCCATCCTCTTACGTTAACTGAAAACACGAACCTAATATGACCAGACGGGGCCAAATGAGTTGAACTCCCGCCTCCCGTTTTTGGAGGACCGGTTTCGAACCCCATTGGAGTCAAACCAATGACTTAAAAATGATAGTTGTCACTACCTAGCCTGGCGTTCAGCATTACCAGGATAGGGCAATGAGCAGTGGAATGAGGAAGATCAATTGTCTGCGATTGAAAATTCACAGCTAAATCAACTATTGTCCCCCTCATCCCCCTCACCGCCCCCCCCCCCCACAAAGAAATATGCATCGGATATGTTCCATGGAAAAGGTTCTTTTAGAGGATTTAAGCACCAAACCGCCCTCTGACATCAGTGAAAGAGCTAATGTATTGGGTAGAAGTTCACTGCATGCTCCATAGAAAAGGTCTGACAGGGGAGTTCCAACGCCAATCTGGCCTCTGACATTAGTGAAAGAGCTAATGTATGTATTGGTTAGCAGTTCACTGTGCATGCTCCATGGAAAGGGCCTTGACCTATTGAAGGATTCAGGACTATCAAAACTTCACTGGGCGAGTTAGAGATGAGGCTAGGTGTGTAAAGTGCAATGGTGGAGGGAGCATCATGGGGCTTCTATGTAATGGGGAGGGGCATCTGCAAAACAAGCACTTCAACAGATGCCGGTGGCGCCCTCTTCAGCTTGGCACCACTCCGAGCTCATCTCGGCAGCAATTGATGCGAATTACCAGCATTGTGCTTACCATCACATTCACACTGCGAGAAAAAGAGAGAAGAGAAGAACCTTGTCTCTCGAAATAGTCGATCAAACCCTGCCAAAATAAAACTACAAGATCAAGTTTGACAACCACCAAGGCACAGTTTATGCCTCCTCCATTATGAACTGAACTAGAGATAGAAATAAGCAAAATTGTTCACTTGTCCACAGGACAAGTCTGGTGTGATTTTAAATTGTCCATCTGAATTTTCACTTGTCTATTGTACTTACCTTTATTATCTCAGTTAGTATCCATGGTTATGGGAATAAAACTACACAAATAAATTAAAACAAATTTCATAAATAATGAAAGTTTTCATTTGTCCAACAGAAAAGCTCAAGCCATATTATGTTTGTCCGTGCCTACTCTCACTTGGCTCGGACAAGTGGACAAGCTGTTATTTTGAATGCTGATATATATAATTTTACCTCGGTACTACCCTTTGGCTACTCGTAGTCCAGTGAGAAGGAAGCACATCCGTGGTCCACCAATTAGCATAATCTACTCACAACGGGAGGACGTTTGTGGAGTAGCTCCGGCAGTTTTTCTACATAACTACTAAACCAAGCAGGTTAGTATCACTTTTGAATAGATACATTGGTTTAGTTCATGTTAGCATTCACATACATCACGTTTCTTAAACTTTCGATTGAATATTAACTGATTTACAGGTTAATTACGATGTGTCATAACATCGTTAGAACAATGTCGCCATTGTTCTTTGTTATGCCGCCCATTGCCGAACGGAGAGATGTTTGGCAGGAGCCACATGCATCATTAGGATTTATTCCTGGGTTTCTTTAAGATTCCCCTATATTGTTTAGGCATACCTCAGAGTCCCGTAGTATTTTCTCCAACTTGTTGGCCACAAAAGCCACAGGTGGCAGAAGTTTATTGGACAGAGAGTGTGGGAGGCTACTGCTACACTGGTCCCTACCCCTCGTTTGGTTTTGGTTGGTTGTCCACACCGTTTACCTATGACTGAAAAATTAACCACATGCCTGTGTTAAAAATGGCTTAAATACGGATTTAACACCATTAGACACTTTTGGTAATAATATTTCCTATTTACCAGTGTCATGTTCACCGTGAAAGATTCCTAACCTTTGGATTTTCATTTTCTTACAGACTCCCAGCTATGGCTATGAAGCGGAGGAAAGTGGACGCACATCACGACCTCAGTGAAGATGAAGACCCGTCACCGCCAGTAACAGGTCAAAGGTCGCCAGAACAGAGATTCTGTGAAGGCGGGGGGGCTCGGAGGCCGGGACCGCTAACCTGGATGAACGTGTCGCGAGGTTGGTGCAGCTCAAGCTGGAGGAATTGCTCTCCGTTTAGCTGCATGCTGCTAGGAGGAAGCAGCCGGTAGAGTCAGAGGACTCGGAATGGGAAGACTACTCAGATCAGCAGGACTCTTCCGATGAAGAGTCCCAGGAAGAGGTGGTGCTGCCTGTTCGTAAGGGAAAGCACAAAAAGAAAGTTGACTCGTCCGACAGGGGCGACTTCACCAGGGCGCTTAAAATGAAGCAGCTGGTGAAGAAACCAAAGAAGAAGTCCAAGAAGACTAAGAAGAGCAAGCCTTCATCTTCGGACATTTCGTCCGACTCATCCACGACGAATATGGACTTGGACATGGAAAGGGCGGGGAAATACGATAAATTAAGTGGTAAAGTGATCAAAAAGATCAAGGTCCTAAAGAGAAAGAAAATCCAGACCACCACCATGATGAGGAAGACCGTACAAGGTCATTTCCCCACCTTCAAGCTGGCGGAGGTAAAAATGAAGTTAGCTGAGAAGTTTACTGGGATTAAGGGCATCCCGGAGTCAGTGATCAAGGAAATGGATGCCGACGTCAAACTTAATGAGGAATGCAAAAAGTTTGAGGCGGTTCTTCACACAGCACACAAAGGCGTGCTTGCGGCTCTGACAGCCATCACACCCATAGCAAACCGGATGATGCCAGAGAATAAGTCCTCTTCACTTTATGAGGATATGGATGGGGGAATCGTGCTGCTCACTGCTACCAGTAATTTCCTGTCCTATCGGCATTTCGAAAATGTCTTCAAGGCCGTCTGCACCGATGCAGGCAAGGAGGTGGCGTGCTCCAAGAAGGTCTTGGACAATGATGGCAAGGAGTACACTCTTTGCCTTGCCCCCAAACCCGTTAAAGGCAAGCCCTTGGATAAGACCAAGATGTTTGGGGGCCAGCTGCAAAACTTGTTCAAGCAAGTGGAGACAGGCAGCAAGTGTGGTAAGCACATGGAGGCCGACAAGAAGGCTGCGGACAGGAATGCTACCCGCATCAGAAAAACCAGGCAGGATTTTCGCAGCCGTCATACTGGACAGCGAGGAGGTCGGTTCGGGACCAACTACAGCTACCAGGCCAGGGGAAGGGGTCAGAGGCAGTCGTTTGGCTGGAACGACGGGAACAGACCCTTCAAGAGGGAGTTCACCCTGCAGAAACCGTTCCCCCGCCCAGGGAACAAGTAGAAGTGGCAACGCAGATCCCTGTAAGTGTGTTTAAGGTGGGTAACATCGGTAATTGCCTTTCGCAATGAAATGACATCACTGACAATCTAACTATCCTTAGCCTAGTGGAGGGAGTTAGGATACAACTCATGGAAGAGCCCATAAAAAAAGGCATACCTTTTCCATATCGTTTTGATTTCTCAGAATGACAGGCTTTGAAGGATCAATTCCTTAAATTTTGTGAAAAAGGCATTATTTATAGAGCCAGCACTTCATGTGGCTGGGGAATTTATCTAGAATATTTGTATGAATCGACTGTAAATAAAATGTGGAGCTCTTGGTTCCAGCATCCAGTGTTTATCTGTATTGAAGTAGAGTTCACGAAATGGGAGAGAATGAAAAGAAAAAAACAAAATGGTGGCCAGTGAATGCTCTCGAAAAAGCCTTGAAGCTGGCTATAAATTAAACCTAGCACACAGATGGTGTATGCTTATAGTTACATCGCACAACACACTATAACTGTAGAGACACACATAGGCTATTTTCCATTCCAACCGGTGGTCCACAACTGGTTCATCAGTGGGAAAGTCTGTGGGAAAGTGCATATAAAAGATCCCTTGCTGTTTATTGGAAAGAGTAGCCTATGTCGCAGCAGCAGGTTTCCTCCAAAGAAATATGTCAGAATGATCATATGTTTGACGTCCAAATAGCCAATGATAAAAATGAATGTGTTCTGGAGGCGTCGTTAAATAAAACAAGCTTTACTTTTTCAATTAATCATGTTCTGCACAATTAAACAGGACTTAAATCTAAAGCGAACAAATCCTATTTGTATAGCGTCAGTAGAATCCACAATTGTGCATCTTACAATTGCAACAAGCAATTATCATGAATGGCTTACCAATCAGATTAGAGATAGATGTAATTGCATCTATCACATTCGATAGCTTTGTCCTGGCATGTGGACGGCTCAGCTGGATCTTAATTGTAATTCAATGGCCCGACTATGTCTTCTCAGCCATATTCTGCGTGTATATATATATATATACATATAAACTTTTAGCGCATAGTGCTTAGGCCGCAGTTGGCTCTCAAGTACCAGAAAACGTCGGTGGTGGTGCCACCGTAGCCCTAAATGTCGATCTGTGGAGATGGTCGGTTAGAGAGGTTTTCCTGTCTATACATACACATACAAAGGCCATTGAAAATAATATATGTATAATGCATTATACTACATATTACTAGACGTTCTGTACAAACACGTACTCATGTGAGCAATTATCTCTGGCAGGTCCTCAATCAACTATATTCACTAAGAGCTAACAAAGAACTCCTAAAAACTATTTAACTAACCTTAAATTGTCAATTTCTTTTTTTTATATTAATTGTTTTAAAATCCTGGAACAATTTCCCATCTAGTGCTGTGGTTCGGTGCAGAACACAGGCTGTGCTAGTCTTTTTGATTATCCAACTGAATAGCATTTAGAGTGTTGACCAGGCTGCTCCAGTTCTTGAGCATTGAACTTAGCACATTCACATGCAGACTCCATTAAGAATAACATATGTATAATACATTATGCTACATATATATGTATGCGTGTGTGTCAATAATTATTCGCAAATGTGTCTTCTCTAGCTGCCGGCAATGGGAGGAAGGGGATGGGCATGCATTGTCCCTTCGGAGACGTCTACTGATTATTGGGATAATAATTCATTGAATAAGCACTATTTAAACTATAACAAAACTTGACATTCGTGTATTAAGCAAGGATAAAGTTCAATCGCAAATAATTGGTCTTCCTCATTCTGTTATTCCTAATCTATCTCAGTAATATAAAATGCTAGGCCAGCACATGACAAGTATCTATTGTTGTGGGAACGGGGATATGGGAGGTATTGGATATTGTCCTTTCAGAGGCATCTACTAATTATTTTGAGATAATTAATTAAATAAGAACTCGTCTTGTTTCTTGTTGTTTATTAAGCAAGGGAATTTTCAACCACGGACAATTGGTCTTCCACATTCCGTCGCCCCTTGCCCTGTCCTAGTAATGCCAGAAATCAGGTTAGCTAGAAATAAGTATACATTTTTTAAAGTAATTGATTCGACTTGGCCAGGGTATTCGAATCTCACGACCTGCCAATTCTGGAGTCGGCTGCTCAACTCAGTCGGCCCCACCCATCTGGTCGGCCGAATGAGTTGAATCCCTGTCACTACACACTATTCATCATGGTCTCCTTACTAAATACCTAGCTGGTGGTGACAGCACATTGTACATGGTGACAGCTCTTGCACCAGTTGTTTACTGACTACTGGTTCGTGGCTAACACATGCGGATGAAGTCTTATATGCCCGACGCCATCAGAACAGAATACAAGGAAAGGCGTGTCAACCTATTTCTGAGAAGACATTCGTCAAACTCGGTGTGGCGGGCTAAGAATCTCCAATCTAGAGCAGGAGACATCCAAGCAGTCCTTGCAAAGAAACATAATAAGGCCCCCTGATGGTATGGTGAAAGCTGGATTTTGGACTGTTTGCAATCTACAAACAGCTACAAGCCATAAACAAGAAGCAAGAAAACCATAATTATTACTCAAACTAAATTCAAAAGATTTGAATCAAATTGGACTGGTGCTGCCCAATGGTGAAAACAAGTGTTAACACACTTATCCGTTTTGAGCAGGGTAAATAAATTCATCGCAAAAAAAAAGGTTGTCTGGGAGAAAATGGGTCACCGCCTCATCTATAAGTTAAATTCAGCCTTCGACATTCATGCCATCAATGCTGGGATGAAACTTTGGGAGAATAATAAAACCCTCACAGTGGCTCGGCGCAATATGTTTTCAAAGCCCACTGGTATGTGCCATACTTCTTCACATATTTTGACTGTGTTTTTGTTTCTGCTTTCATACTTGAAGCTATCAACATTGATGGCATATGTGAATGTATCCACTTAAGTCAGACCCCCTCAGCACCCCCCCCCCCAAAGGAAGTCCTAATGGCACGGTGCCATTGGTGTTATTTTATATATAACTTTTTGTTCTTAAAAAACATATATACATGTGTGTGTGTGTGTGTGTGTGTGTAATGCCAAATAATCCACAACAAGCTGGGTGTCGGCGGGACGAAGTAGTCCTCACTCGATGTCACATTGGCCACTCCATGCTGACTCACACATTTTCACTCAAGGGAGAATCACCTCCTGTGTGCATTCAGTGTCAGCGCCCACTGACACATTCTGCTCAAGTGTGCAGACAAATCTTCTTAGAGGTCCTAAAAGCAACTGGGGTGTTTCACCTCCTGTAATTTTGGCTATTTCTTATGAGTTGGATTTCACTGTCAGTTGACATAACTCCGCCCGCTTCATTATTGCATCAGAGATGGGTTTTTTAAATGATTTGACATGGATCTGAACATTTCAGAACTGTGTGTAAATTAATGTTAACGTAGGCATGTGGATGTGATTAATAAAACCGACTGAATAGATACCATTAGCTTTTCACTGTGAATATGTCCCTTGCTGCCAACACAGAGTTAAACCATCATCAATCAATCAATCAACTGTTTATATATATATATATATATATATATATATACATATATATATATAAAACATATAATATATATATAAACCCATACCCACACATCAGATCTCTGTGGTGACCTGTGGCGGTGGGCGGCAGAGGACCTTGTGATAATGGATGGAGGTACCATTAATGTGGTGGTCGCAGCTCATTAGTAACCACACACAGGGCTGTGCAGCCCCACGTGGCCAGCCTGATATGGCGACGAAGCATAGCCTAAGTGAAGGCTGTCCCAGTAGACATAGACATAGTCAGCTGACGGAAGCAAGGCCCCACACCCCTTACTTCCCCCACCTACTTCTGCCACCCGCCTGCCTGCCCACCTTCCTGGGACAATGCAGTGTCACTTCAATCTAAAGCTTGGTCGACAACAGCCGATAATTGAGAGATGGCAGACTCAAGCTTGATTAGTCGCTGTACACATTGGTGTTTATTAATTACATCTGTGTATAATATACAGCTTTACCATCAGTGCTTTAAAAATGAGCGGACGCACGCTGCCAGCGTCGACTATATGCTCACCTACGACCTGTACTTTTCCCCACAACATAGATTATGCTGCATACAATAGTGCTGCTGCAACTTCTACTTTTACAATTTCAACTCCTATCTCACAACTTCTTGAAAGCACTGATTATATGTTTTAATGGTGTTGTTCCATGTTCCCATATCCGGCGATACTCACAATCTGCTCAACACCAGGCAATAATTTCAGTGACATCTAAGAATCGCATTTGTGGTTACCAATAACGCCTAGTGTCCGCCTGCCGTAGAGTATCCGATAATTTTACTTGAATGTTGTTGTTAGCCAGGGACTGAGCGCCTCATTATCACGTGAAACTAAAATGATCGATAAATTTGAGTGACATTATTTCTTTTTAAGTTATAATTGATCTTCAGTGGGCCCTAGGTATGGGTATTGTCGACCATTTCACCACTTACAGAAACAATGATAGCATCATGTGCAATTTAAATGTGCATGTAAAATCCTCCAGTGCGACTGACACTGGTCAACATCTGGTGGAGGCGAGGTGAGCTGAGATGGCACTACTGGTACAGTGTTGCGTCTTACGAAGTGTATGAATAATCATCATAATAAGTGATATTCCCTTCCATATCTTTATACTCGCATAATACGTTATGCACCACATAAATATATGTATATTCATATATATAGAGAGAGGGAGTATATAAATATAGTTATAGCGAATTACATATATAGAGAGAGCAGCTTCGTGAAGGTAAGTAGCCCGACCCTACCAATCCTTGTTTAATTAAAGTCAATTCCATTCGCAGATGGGGGTGGAGGTTACACAGACCACTCCAGATTACTTCAGGGACTAATGTAATTCGCACTATACATACATTGGATGAGTTATTTAAACGCGGTGGTCAAACAGATGAGCTTCCCTAGGTACATCCCATTAAAGATGTCCTATGGCAGGGTGAGGCGGCGGAGGGATGGGGTGGGATGGGGGATGGAATGGAGGATAGGATGGTGGTGGGGTGGAGCTGGGTGGTGGGGGGGGGTCCGATCAGCTACCAGGGGTCCTGAGTGATAAGTTAGGTGGGTGTTCTCAGGAGACACCCGCTAATGACCACCACACTCCGCTGGTTTCTCAGAAAGCCGCTAGTTAATACGCGCAGGAGTCAGGTCTGTTTCAGCAAAGTGCCACGAGTTGCATTCCCTTTGCGGAGGATGATTAGCGGAGTAGTTTCGGGGAGCATGAAGTAGCCTTTGTGATGGCTTAAAATAAGGTTAGAGTAGGTGTAGAAGATTGATGGATTGATTGATTGATTGCTGATGGTTTAACGCTGTGTCGGCAAGAAGGGTCGTATTCACGGTGAAAAGCTAGTGGTTTCTATTCTGTACATTGATTGATTGGTGGTTTCTTTACTCCGTGTCGGCAGCATAGGCCATATTCACGGCGAGAATTTTTGGTTTTTATTCAACCATCGCTTTTACAGAATGAAAAAGCACAGAATCAATTTTGTGTCAGTACACTGTGGATTTCAAAACCTCACAGTTACATAATTTGTGGCTAAAGGAAATAGAATTTAGATAAAAGTTAAACGGTGTTAAATGATCTAATTGGTTTATTGGACTATATGTGATGATATAGACCAGCTTCCCTTAAAAAGGCTAACATGTTTTCTTGTTTTACTTTTGTGAAAAGGTCATGCATGCTGCTTGCAGTGTAAAACTGTTCGTGCAGGGCCAAGAAATCGACACAACTTAATCAAATGTGTTTGAGTGTAAGTGGGGAATGACACCCAATACATTCAGGGGGAGAGTCTCCCTTGAACAGAAAAGCATGTGTAAGGCGCCAGTGGCCAATACGGCAGTGGCTAAGGACCACTTGGTCCTGCCAAACTCTGGTGTGGGTATGTGGTGGTTTTCCCACAAATGGTTCAATTTCTTGCAGTTTATTGATGTTTTCATCCCACTCATGTTGCCATTTGGATTTGATGTGGGTGACACGACTCAACATCACAGTTCAGACCCTTCTTCGCAGCCCGATCAGCTCGTTTGTTTCCTTGGATGCCGGCATGGCCAGGTATCCAGCATAGGTGGATGTCATTTCCATCTGTTGCCAGTTGCCAGTAGGTTCATTTTATAAATGACCTTTGCCACCATAGGGTGGTCTATTTTCAGTCCAGCAACAGCCTGGAGGCAGGAGAACAAATCACTGCATACAAAATAGTTAGTGTGGTTGAAAATCAGTGTATATGGAGAGGTGGTCTGCAAACTGGTTTTGAATCTCTGCATGTAGTCTTTGATATTCAAGCGGATGTGTCACAGACTTCCTCACTTTTGGAAGTCGAAGGATAACTGACTGTTTCCTTAACGACCATGGGGGATGTTCTGGTACTTTGGCATCCTCCAACACATCCAAATCCATGCCTAAAGCCTCCAAATGAGGCTTCATTCGGAGCCTCAGGGGCTTGATATAATTTGGCGTGGCTTCATACGTGGATTCATTGCGTGTCTCGAATAGACAATTGTATGCAAGATTCAATGCATTGGTTTTTAACTTGACTATGTATTAATTAGAGTGTGTTGGTTGAATTATTGAGACCAATCAAGGAGGGTGTGTGGGTGGGTGACGGGAGAGTGACCAAGAAGTGTGTAGCCAGAAGAGAGTTGCGGAGCCCACCGAGGCGAGAGATGTGAATGGCTGACTGATGATTGGCTGGCCAGGTGGGTCAATACTTGAATAAGCCAGTGGTGAAGATATAGGTGAGGTATGATTTTCTGGTCTACAATCATGACTCTCCATGCCCCAACAGTGACCATAAATAGGTATATCCCGCTCACACACCGACATTATGAAGGACCCATTACCTTTTAAAAAAACTACAAGAACATTTGCTGCAAATAATAGCTTGTTGCACATGTCGTAATAATAATAGTTTTAATTTAATAGCGCCCCCTCACTAGCAGGAGCCATTATAAGGCGCTGTACAAGAACATCATGGCAAGACATGTTTACAACTTGGGAGATATGGAATCCACAAGTGCATGTTGAATGTTATTTATAGTTCAATAATAATCAGAGGAAACCCTGAGATTTTCTCATTAATAAAAAGAAAACAATCATTGAAGTGAACAATATGATGTCTGTTTTGTACGGTAATGACTTTTAGGATAAATCCAATAAAATAGTTAACAGACTTGCTGTATCCCGATGCCAGCTGATGTGTTATTCTTGTTTCCTTTGCAGCACATTACAACCATGAGGTGGTTTGCACTCGTCTATGTTACGGTTCTCCTCTGCCAATCCGTCCTATCCTGGAAAACGCGACGTGAGTAACCCCATTCTTTTACAGTCATTAGATACCCAAGTATAAATAGCAATACTCTTTAAGATCTGGTCATGTGATATTAAAGTTGCATAGTCCGATAGTTTTGAGTTTCTGTCATTTTCTGAGATAAATATAATAAGTTGATCGTCATAATGTACCTGACTTTAATTTGAAGCAACTTTCATTTTAAATGGCTAACTTTTGAAATATTTGAAGTGCAAATATGTTCAATTAATTGTGGCTTGTGTGCCAAAATTCTGACACTATAGGATTCTGCAGTAACGGGTTCTATTCAATTGCCTCTGTATTCCCTTCTGTGTGGTGACAAATGTTTAATAAGTGCACCAGTATCTAAGTTCAATGTGTAGGATACAATCTAGATAATTGTTTTGGTTTTGAAAATGTGATGTTTTCATCGGACTATGCAGCTTTAAGCAGTTTTTCATTGTGTTACATTTGTTGATTCAGTGGGGGAAATGTAATCTGGAGACAATAGGTTTTCCTCATTCAACTGCTCATTGTCCTATCGTAGTAATGCCGAATGCCAGGGTAGATAGCGACAAGTATAAATTGTTAAGACTGTGATTTGATATGGCCGGGATTTGACACCATGACCTGCCACAGGGGAACCAAGTACTCAACTCATTGGGCGATATGGGGTTTGGGGAACGAAGGCCTATCGAATAAGTACCAACCGAGGCATAGCCAAAGTCGATGCTCATTCCAAGGGACCATCCTCGATATTAGGCCAATAACACTGTTAACAGATTTATTTGATTACATTAGCTTTCAAACTTTCCTAAATTAATCTCTAGAATCTGAAATTGCAATGTATTTTTATCGCATAGCCAACCTTTTACAAAGTATCAAGCGGTGATATCAAAGTCTCCATTCCAATGTCTGTTTTATCGAACTGGGCAGGTGTAATGAATGTCACCATAGAGAATATATTACTGACATGATCTAGGCATTTAATAATAGCATGCATGCCGTAGAACAAAAATTCGTTATATTCTACACCAAAATATTCAGATCCTAGTGGGTTTACATATTGAGCCGTGAACATCCTACAGATACACATGGCCACATTGGCATTAGCCCAAGCTTCCCGTGCTGTAGGAGCCCAACTATTCCTATCCTGTGGTCTCAGGAAATGATACTGCAGGCATGAGAGCATTTCCTGCCAATTGGCTGATTTCCACCAATTAAATGCTTCCTGGGCTGTTCACACATTGTTATTAAAATGAACTTCAGATTAGTTTTATTATCGTATTCCTTGACATTTTATGCTTTATTATAGCAGTTATGCAAATATTAAGAACTGATGGAGGGAGTATAAGACTATATATTGAGGGAGCATAAGACTATATATTGAGGGAGCATAAGACTATATGTTGTTGTTAAAATGAAATTTACATTACTTTTATCATATTCCTTTACATTTATTATAACAATTAAACAAGTATTACCATATTACAAGGACTGTCAGCTGAAGGAGTATAAGACAATAAATTAAATAACTGAAATTATTAACTATGGTATAGGTGTATTATTTATATAATTGACTTATCATTTATGCAAGATTACAAGAAAAACACTTCTGTATTCTTAGAGTACTGATCTATATGGCTACTCTTACCTTATGTCACAGGTGAAGAATGAAATTTCTCCCTCCTAAGTGGCTACCAAATTGCACCAATTGTGTCCTACTTGTAAAAAGATTTCTCCGTGGGAGGGGGGTTGGCCCCCGCTCCCTACGCCCTCCCCTCCCTTCTCGGCCTTCGGCCGAGTTTTGAGGCATACGCCCACAATCAGCTAATTTGTTTTACTTCTCTGCTCATGTCTGATACTGGTACTAAGATAGGCTATGGCATAATTGAGAAGTGCTTCAAGTTCCCAATTATTCATGGAGAGCTTCCTGATAGCGTTCTATTGGAATACAGTGTTGGATTATAATTGTTTGCAATGGTTCCTTTGTGGGTGTTTCGGCATGAATGACATCGCACCCTCCTCCCCAGTCCACTGTGCCCTGGACTCATTTTCAGATGGACAAGCGAGTTCATCTTCCAGGATCCGTATGGGGCCTCGGAAGTCTTGAAAAGTCTTGAACTTCATTTGCCCAATTTCAAGGCCTTGAACAGCCTTGAAAAACAACCTATTTTTGGTATCGTGGAAAAATACCGGAAGTCTTCAATTCCATTAAACTGTCCCTTATCTAAATTAATCTGAAATCACCATTCCGAATGGCGATTTCGCACTAAATCCAAATGAAAATAGTCTGGAATTCCTATCAAAAACAGGCTTGAAAAGCATTGGAATAGCCTTGAATTCCATATCTTCACATGTATACGGACCCTGAATTCTCCCTATCCGCACGATTTGCTGGCAGGCTTTCAGACCTTTCCTGCCATTGCTCACAGCTCACCATCCCACTAACCCACCGACCCACCAACCCACCAACCCACCAACCCACCAACCCACCAAGTCACTGTCATTCTCTGTCTAGCTGGTGATGCGCAAACTTTCTGCCCACTCACCCTAATACTTCGCTGAAGGGCTCGCCTAAGACACTCATGTTACTCGTTGATTAATGAACTCTTGTTATCTGCACAACCCACTTCTGTCGTTCTTTAGCTGAATCATCTTCCATACCTGGTGACTTGTGAGTCTAAGGATGTTTCATTACTATTTCATGGAGCACTGCTATCAATCTGTGTGAATGTTCCCTTCACTAGATCATTTCACTGGGGAGGACTACCAGTGCTGACTGAGGCCAACAGTCGCACATCAAGTCATGAAGCCCTCGACCTCAATTAATTAAGCTATAAATAACTCCCACAAAGTACAGTCAAACCTCTCTAAATCGACCGATCATGAGACCGACTTTAAATGGTTCATTTAGTAAGGTGGTCGGTTTAGGGAGTTTAAACAAATCTGTACAATGGTATTGTATGGGCGATAGTTTGGGACCCAAATAAAGCGATCGATCTAGAGGAGTGGTCGATCTGGGGAGGTGGTCGGTTAGAGAAGTGTTACTGTAGTTAGTTTTAAAATATATAAACCATGAATTATTAGTCAAACGTGATGCTTCTGAATACGATTTCATTCACTATGGGTATATTTTGATAGGCAACTGAATCATCTTTATCAAGTTGTCCGCAAATTTAAATAATTTTATGAGAAAGATGACTGAGTGACTTAATTATTTGTGTATGGAAATCAGGTAGTAATACAAGTCTAGCGTGGGAAGCTAGATAACATTGTCATTTACCAAATGATTACAGTCAGTTACAGATGTTAGGTTCGTCGTGTGTGCTTGTTATGATTGTTTATTGATATAAGCAAAAAGCTGTGACATTTATAGTTTTGTAAATTATTACATCCATATTTTAAATTAACAAGACTATTATTGGTAGAGTGATCAGTGTTAAGCATTGTTAAGTTCGTATTCATTATTTTTATTATGACAAATGATTGTGTCTACAACATGAACATTATTGTTATTCGATCGTTAATAGATAATGTAGGTATTTGTTTGTATGATTTAATAGTTTATCAAATAAATGCATCCTTACGGGAGGAACAGGTGTGCGTTGTTTCCTCTCATTTCCCGTATGTGAATAATAGCATTTTACATGAAGGTCGGTGTTAAATTTGAGACATGTAGTTAGCGATGGAAGGGAAAGCGAGAGAAAAGTTAGCTGGGATAAGAAGCTCACAATGTTAGTGGGAAAGGGGAGTGGGTGGGCGTAACTAAAATTACACTCCCCACGGTGAGTTAATGGGGCGAGGGCCTCATTTTAACTCTAACAACTACTTAATCATAGTGTGTAATTGCTCGAACACAACCCACTTAAAGGCTGTCTTAAATCTGATTGGGTGATCTGATGTTATGGGGACTTATACTAAGTTACATTGCCGTAAATACTTCTAACAGTTAATCACAATAATTTTCTTGAAACCTCCTGCACTATTTCAAACCTAAGCCATTGCGAGATGGTATATGGCTGTTTGTGTTTTCAACAATATATTGTTGGCAGCATTTAATGAAAACATGTTTGTAATATTGTTGTAAATGAGCTTTGTGTAAAAGACCAGGAAGCAAGTAGCCAGATTTTGTGATGCATTTGTTTATGCAGGGTGTAGTGTCATAATAATAGCTTCATTTTCGCATTCAGAGGGAGTGGTAGAATGACGCAGACCAGTTGACCGCGATTTCAATTTATCCTGCTTAATAATTGATTGTAACAAAAACAACAATAAAAATGGATATTACAATATAAAGAGGGGCATACTGATTATGGATGTACATATTATTACCTGGAACGGGGTAAATCATTCTAAAAATAGCTATGGTGGTTAATGACCGACAATTCTGAAGGAAGTGATTTCAATGTGAGTGGGTTTTCATATGTGCTTGTCGATATGAAAAATACCTTGAGTGAATCACAAGTGTAAAATAAGACGGAGATAGGGTGTGTGGGAGGTAATGGGCAAAGCTGGTCCCACATGCTATCTCCTTTAATGATAATTGGGGTGTTGTTTGGGTGGGGATGGGGAGAGGGAGGGAGGAGGGAAGCAGAAGGCAACACAACGTGGGTGGGGAACACATGTAGTGTTGGAAGTAAGTGCCTGGTGTTGATTGTGTATTTTGCGAACCATTGTCAGGATAATCCGGGGTCATGAGTTAATTCAGATGCACTGGAGAATAAAAGAGAGAGAGGGAGAGAGGGCATGGTACACGTCATGTCCAAACGGGATGCACAATGAGTTGAGCACCTACTTCCCGTGTGGCAGCTCGTGGGATTCGAACCTATGGTTCGACCCCGGCCGAGTCTAACCATTGAATTAAAAGATATATAATTGTACACATGTATATATATATATATTATATGTGCTGTATAAGCATTATATGAGTATAATTATCCGTAAACTGATTACCCATGAAGTGTGTCTCTACTTGACACCTAAATGACACTACACAGCTAATGACACTCAACTACCCAGACGACTGATCAGGCCCTCTGCCTCGCTTGGTGCTGCCACCTGGCCTATTTAGCTGCCTTGGCTCTGCCTCACGCCTGTATCACTCTCTCAAAAATGTGTGCGTGCATACGTGTGCATGATTGCAATAGATGGATCCACTTACATCTGGACCGGATACATTGGCCGGATCAGTAAAAACACTGACTTCCCATGCGCAGGTCAGGCATTTGAATCCCGCCCGAGTCAAACTAATGATTTACTACATTGATGCTTGTCGCTACCTATCTTGGACCTTGGCAATAATAGGATGTGGCAAGGACTGATCAGGCCTAGTATCAGGATAATATGACTGAGCAGGATATCGGGTCATGGTGCTGGTCGCCTGCTCTCCTAGTGGAACAGCATTATAAAGTTGCCATGAGTGTGTACTGTCAGAAGATGGTTCCCATCCTGATATGACCTTAGATGTTGCTAGGACGTAAGCTCGAAACAAACAAGTCACGAGTTTGTACAGTAATAGTGAGCCCCATGTCTCAGTTGTGTAAGATAAAATGCCCACCAGGAACCAAACTAATCAGTGGTTGTCAATAGGCGCAACGGCAGCAGTTCGGCTTACTTTGCATGGTTGGTTAGTGCCTTCAAATCTTCGAATAGGACATGTCCTTCAGACAATAACTAACCGATGTGTGCTATCATTAGCATAAACATTTAATGTAGGCAGCTAACATCCAGTCAATGTAGCAGTAGGTGTTTGTGTAGGAAGGTAATTTAAGCACAAATCTGGTATTTCTGTCAATTCTGAGCCCTTTATTAAAATTATTTATTTAACAAGCAAGGACATTTATTTATTTACCGAGCAGCGTACTAGAATTTAGGTCAGGTGGGATATTTCAGTAACTAAAGTAGGTTTCTTCCATTCGTACCTGGAACCACTGAGAGTTGCGATTGATAATTATGGGTAGGATTCTTATAACACCAGTTGTTTTGGACATTGCAGAATAAGTGTTTGTAATAATCCATTTTAACATGGGTTTTTTAGTCTGATTAAGGATTTCAGTTTTGAGCTATTTTCACTGAAGGTTTACAATTAAAGGTAGGGTTTCATGTTTTAGTTACTAAGTTTGTTGTCCTAGTGTATGCGAACATAACCTGAGAGCACTACTACTAATCTTGCACCTCCTGTGCAATATTGAAATCACTAGCAGCTGCACTAAGTGGAATTCTTAATGACACTCGCATTGACATCACTGTCATTTCTTGGTTCTCCAGATGAGCCGATTTCGGAGGATGAAATGGAATCAGATGCAGGTAGGGCCACACTTATTTAATGTTCTCCAGATTCACTGTAGGATATGTGCTAATGAATCCGACAATGGATAAAGAAGCTATAATAACTCCCCCAATTTGGGCTCCACTTGGGTATTTTGTGCTGATGACAGGGGTCATGGATACACTATATGACGCTAATTAACATGGCCTGACACTGCCACGACCTGGGGGCTGATATTTCATATACTACTTATTGTTCGCCTGCTACTACGTCTACAGGCACTTTCCATATACTACTGAGACAACATGGAATGTTCTGTATACTACTAAGAAAACCTGGAACTTTCCATATACTACTGACAGAACCTGGAACTTTCTATTTGATATTGATAGATCTTGGAACTTTCCATATACTACTGACAGAAGCTGGACCTTTCCATGTGCTGCTGACACACCTGGAACTTTCCAGATACTACCGATAGAACTGGCAACTTTCCATGTATTACTCAC
Organism: Branchipolynoe longqiensis; assembly: GCA_030323885.1. Lineage (NCBI taxonomy): Eukaryota > Metazoa > Annelida > Polychaeta > Phyllodocida > Polynoidae > Branchipolynoe > Branchipolynoe longqiensis. The sequence goes on along the minus strand of CM059189.1, from coordinate 81,750,315 downwards.
AGAACCTGGAACATTCCATATACTACTGACAGAACCTGGACTACTGACAGAACCTGGAAGCTTCCATATGCTACTAACAGACCTGGAACTTTCCATATACTACTGACAGAACTAGCACCTTTCCATGATATTACTCACAAAACCTGGAACTTTCCATATAAAACTGACAAAACCTAGAATTTCCACGCCGCCAGCATCGTCTACATGCTCTCCTGCGACCTGTACTTTTTCCACCACATTGACTATACTCCATAGTGCTGTGTGTTTGGCACCGCACCTGGAACTTCAACTTTTATAAATCCAACTCCTATTTCACAACTTGTTGAGAGCGCTAGTAGGGACCATTTCAATTGTGTCCTCGAAATTCTAGGAGGAGCTGGATCAAATAAGCTAACTGCTTGTCTGGACTAGCTACTTGGCAATTTGCCCTCGGAACATTTGCCTCTCAGATAATCCCCTCATGGCTAATTTTCTTCCTAATGCCCCCCCCCCCGACCCCCCAGACTTCAAAAGACCCCAGTGCATTGTGTCGCCTCCAGACACTCACTGGGACTATTAAATGTGAGATAAAAAACCACAGATGTACTCAATCGCAGTGACTCGATGCAGCAGGCAGGCAATTATCTGCCTTATCAAACAGCATGTCCGTCTAATTATTTATCTATGGAAAGTGAAATAGAGCAGCTGTGTTTCAATTATTCCACCGGGTTCGTTGAACTAACAATTTGATTTGAGGTCTCATTTATAAATGAATCACTTCCAAATTTTAAATAATGATTTTTGGTGGAAAGTTTGTGTTTGTTTATTTGGTGGGTTTTTACGTTATATCAGGATGGGTTTTGCATCTGAACTAATTTTCTAATCAAGATTCCGAGAGTGTGTGATCAGTCAATAGACAGTAAGTAGTAAGTAATCTATAACGAGGATAATACAACATTGGATCCTGAATGCTTTAATGGTGTTATTGCACTTGATGTCCCTTGAGACATGCAATTTTTCATGCTATTTGTATTATATTCCAAAAGCAGCCCCTATTAATTAGCCCATGTGAATGCGCTTGTGTGCCACTCTCAGTCTTCAATACCCCCTCACCCCTCGCACTATACATATTATGCGCCGTGACATGAGATTGCAAATTGCAATTCATCAGAAGCAGCCTTTTGCAAAAGAGTGACAGGTGACTGACTAGCAATATTAATAAGCTAGAGTAGGTATAATCTGCACTAGTTGGCTTGTACTGTTAGGTACCAAAATCTGCCAAGTTCCATAGTCTGCAAAATATAAGCAAATGGCTTTCCATCAAAACCCTAGGCATATGGTCACTTATTTGACACATGGACTTGGAGTAGGCAGTCGGTTCTGCATGACTGATTCATACTTGCACTACCTTGTTTGATGCTCAAGATGACATAGATAGAGCAATCAGTGGTGTGCTCAGAGTCGGGATAATGTGACTTAGTGGAGTGTCAGTGGAATGGGATATCGGCTTGATAGGGCAGCACTATTAAGTTTCCATGCATTGTCATAAGTCAGGAGCGATCCTGATATGACTTCGGATGTTGCTAAGATGGAGAACCCAAATAAACCGATAAATAAACGCTTCCCACAACACTGGTTCCGTGACAGGATGCTGTAAATGCCGAGAGCTATATGGTGTTGGACCTGCCAGGTGTATGTAATTGATGTGTGCTGCATAGATATTTGTAATCATAAGTATGAGACTTACAATTCCAGGCGGGACAAGTGTAGTGAGTTTCACTCACCTCCCCAGGTAAATGCCACATACACAGGTAGGCATGGGTAAGTTGATCACATTAAGGAGACCAGATAATCTAATGGTTAGAATGCTTGCTCTGTGATGGAAGACGTGTGGGTTTGAGTCATGTTGTTGTTTGTTCCAACACCTTAAGGCCAGTAGTAAACACATTCCACACTTGCCCACTGGATGTCAATTCAAAAGAAAACATTATAGGAACTGTGATATTGTACAAGGAATATTTAGAATTACATGAATAATATAAGTGTGTAAGATAGCCAACTGGGTTAATATACAGGTTAATGAGTTCTAGGCAGTAATTCTACGAATTGTGTACTCAGTATTGTTGATTGAATATCATTTACCTTAATGAAGTAACAAAATATAAGTTCCATAATCAAATTAGAGGCTGGATGTATCATATACCTCAACGAACCAACAAAGAAATAGGAGTACCTATCGAATTTAATTAATTCTGACGTCCAGAGTACCAGTAAGCCGGCGCTGATAAAGGAGGCTATTTACTGAATAAACATATTCGTTACTAAAAAAAGAGAAGAAAAGAAAAGGAGAAACACCAAAAGAAAACATATTGACAACCCCGTTAAACCAAGCTCGGTTAAACCAAACCATCAGTTAATCTAAACTTTTTTCGGCGGCCCGGTAGAATACTACCACTTATCATATAAAAAAAAGGCAGGTCGTAATGTACATGACCGAGTAAGCTCTTTAAGATCTACAGTCACATAGGATTATATGGAGAAATCAAGTGAATTCCTTCACAAATAAGGAACAATGGATACATGAATGCATACTGGATGCATGGAATCTACTAATAAATATGGACAAATAGGTACAAGGAGGAGTAATAGGAGATATAGATACAAGTAAAGACGGCGCACTTCTAAGTGTAGCATCAGTGGCAACAGCGACACGATATATGATAAGTAGGCTAAACAAAGTGTGATTTAGGCAGCTTTCTCTCTACTACTGCTGATTTTTGTGTGAATACCTATTGACTAATGACTATAACATTACTATGGAGTCACAGGTACTAATAGCTGCAATGCATACCACATAATTTGGACCAAATAAACTAAGCACTTCCCTATTATCACTCACATGCTCAGGCAAAAACTGGTATGCCAAGTAGAAAGACAGGCAAATGACAGGTAGCTAGCTAGCTGGATGAAACATTTACCCACATCCACAATAGGGGTGAATGCTGATGGTAAGCGCTGTGTGCATCTAACGTTTATGTCAACTGACTGGAGCTAAAACTACTAAACAAGTCATTTTTGAACAGTCAAAAATCATCTGAATGGTGTCTGGTGTGGTGTGGTACACTGACAGATGGTAAATGGATACTGAATGCATGGAATCTGGAAATAAAGGTGGGAAAACAGATACAAGCCTAACAAGGAGGAGTAGTAGGAGACAGTATCAGAAATAACACTGTTTGTAATTGTCTGTGTGACAATCTAGGGATTAGCAGTGTCAAAACACAGGAAGAACTGACACTATACAACAGAAAAAAAGGAGATATGGCATCCAAAACAAAAATGCCAACCCCAGCAAGAAGCCTAAGACCACAGATGAGTTAGCCAAGTTCATCAAGGATACAATGAGAAATGAAAGGGAGGAGAAGCAGGGAGAAAGAGAAAACCTAGATGTGGAAACTAAAAAGAAAATAACAAAGCTGGAAGACAGAGCAAGGAGGGATGCCGAGATGATGGAGGGGCTAAGGACAGCCCTAGAGGAATGCAAAATTGCACTAACCGAGTTTAGAGAGGAAAACAATGACCTCAAAGCAAGGCTTGACAAATTAGATGCCTCAAACACCAAAAGACAACAAAAAGAAGAGGATGATGATCAAAATGAATGCAGCAAGAATATCATCATTCACAGAGTCCCTGAGAATGAAGGGGAAACATGGAGGAAACGGTTGGTGAAATTCTCAAATCGGGTGGCTGTGCGTTTGACTGGACTGTGATCACCAAGGCATATCGGCTGGGGAGAAAGCACAAGAAATCGCTAGCTACAACTGATGATAATGAAAACAAGGACGAGCACAGTGAGGAAGAGAATACCAATGGGGATGCACTGAAACCAAGGCCCAGAAGTATCAAAATCCACATGCAAAACAGGGAACAATGCAAGGAACTATATCGAGCAAAAAATAAAATCATTGAAGACCAAAAATATGGGTGAATCAACATGCGTCCCGATAGCACTGGAGATGAATTACTGCAGGAACGCACAGTCCAGCAAATGTATGTGCTTGCAAAAAACCATCCTGGAGTTAAAGTGGTCAAGATGTGTGGAAAAAACAATCTGATTAATGGCAGGTTCTACAGGCCTGAGCAGTTCCACAACATTGAATTCAAAGAAATATACCCAGAAAAGGCTGAGACTAGAGAATTTTAGTGGGGAACCTCATTCCAAAGGCACAATGTCCCACTAAGTAATTTCTTCAAATGCATGATCAGGAACAAAGCAGGCACTAAGACATTCTCCAGCATGGAGCAATACTATTGCTCCGTAATGCCGGGCTTCCACGAAGACTATGAAACGCAATGACTGATCGAGCACACTGAAAATGCCTACACCATCAAAGCAATCTCCAAGAAGATCTGGAGATCAGATGAATGGAATCGCCAGAATGAAGCAGTCCTTGAGGATATAATAAAGGCCAAATTTGAGCAGAACCCAAACTTAAAGGACAAACTAATGAGCTATATGGGTGATGTGTTCAGAGAGTGTACTAAATGCCCATTCTGGGGATCAGTCAGGTACCTCGAGCAGGCTAGTGAAGGAAAAGTAGAACTACCTGGATACAAGAATAGAATGGGAGGCATTATAAAAACGATTAGAGACAAGTAATGCCTGGTGTTTAATGCAAACCTGATTAAACTAATGAGAGAATAACGCGGGGGGGGAACAAAAACAAACAAAAATACATTTTAAAGGAAGTCGCTAGATAACGCACATTCAGTGGTACATTAAGGTACCCCAAAGCACCGTGAAAAATATATTACTTTAAAAAAAAAAAAATAATGTACATCTAAAAGTAGAAACACAAAGTTATAACCTAAAAGATATAATGAATATACAATCTCACACATATAAATCAGAATAGGATGACTACAACAGAAAAAAACCTCTACATTGAATACCCTATTGTAATATAACTGGAATGCCCGGCAGTCTGAGCCCCAGATATACCACTTACTCTTCCCATGTGCGTTTCTATTACATAACCTTGGTCCCCACTCCATCACCCGAGGATAATAATGCTCTCTGCCAATATATAATTCCAAACCAAAAATCCGTATATTTTTACAGTATGTTATCTGGGTGTGTGCATAACATAATTATACCAAATTAACACTGTGAGGATGTCCAAGGTGGCCCTCATCATAGGACCACCCCAGCTGTTTCTCTCCATAGGCAGATGGGCGGTGTGAAATCCTAGGGACTGTACAGCTGACACACCACACTCTTGTGACTTACAAACGATGGCACAGCGACTGAAGTGCCATATGGTAAAAGTCTCTATTCAGGTTAGCATGAGCACTAAACAAATAACAAACTAAGTGAAAGAAACAACAACAAAAATACAAAAATACAATAAAAAGAACGAAAGAAAGAAACAAATATAGAAATAAAATATAATAATGAGTATGTTAGCAAGTATCGAAAACAAACTAGGCAGGAGGTTGCACTTAGCACACTTAAACTGTCAAAGTCTTGCCAGAAAAATTGACTTAATTAAGCTACACATAAAGTATGATAAATTTGATGTATTAATCTTATCAGAAACATGGCTCAATAAAAATCACAAAAAGCAGGCATACAACCTGGAGGGGTATGAACTATTCAGATTAGATAGATAATCTACAGGAGAGGACGGAAATGTCAAACGGGGAGGGGGTGTGGCCATATGTAAATAGCAAGCACCAGGTTATAGAAAACAAACTGAGTGAATACAACACATCAACAGATGACATGGAAATTATGTGGGTACTAATTGAAAACAGCAAGCAAATCAACATAGCAGTAGCCTCAGTATATAGGCCACCAAGGGGTAATGTAAATAAATGTATAGACCACCTAGAAGAGGCAATTGAAAATATCACAAGAAACAAGAATATAGATGTTTTTATCTTGGGAAATATAAATATAGACTATAGTAAAACAAATAAGGATCAAGAACAAATGAAATTATTAGTAAAGCAAATGGGCCTACAGCAACTGATAGAAGAAAAGACAAGACTGGCAGACACCAGCTCTACTCTAGACCTAATTTTGACAAACAGTGTACATATCAAGAAAAAAGGGCACGAGACGATGGGGGATAAGTGACCATGAATTAGTCTATGCAACTAGAAAATAAATCACAGTGAAGCACAAGATCGAAGTAAAACTAGGTAGGTCCTACAAAGCCTATGATGTCTTTGAATTAACACAGCAGATGCAGGGAACATATTGGAAGAATGTAATGGACTCTAGGGACCCAAATCAGAAATGGGAAAATGTTTTAGGTAGAATTCAAGAATTAATGGATAAACTATGTCCAATTAATCCAATCAAGATGAGGACAACCAGGACCCATGGATAGGTGAGGAAATAATAGATAGTATCAAATTGAAGATGAAATTTGGAGAGAAGGCTAGAATCTCAAATAAGATAGATGACATCAACAACTACAAAACTGCAAAAAGAAAAACTCTAGGGCTAGTCAGACAGGCAAAGACCACTTACATTGAAGAACAAGATAAAAAATCAGGTAATGACTCCAAGAAGTTCTGGAAAATGTAGAGATGGCATTACCACGAGATAATGAGAAAAGCAAAATAGTGCTAACAGATGGAGAAGGGAACGCCATATCAAATGAGAGAGCACCAGATAGACTAAATAAACACTTCACAGAGATAGGAGCAAAGTTAGCAGAACAATTCAGAGGAAGCTGGGAATACACAGGTGATGTAGTTGAAAATAGTACAGAGACAGCAAGAATAAGATAGAATGAAGTGATTAGACTAGTTAAGAGAATAGATCTAGGAAAGTGATCAGGAATACAGAACCTACAAGCCTGAATAATTAAAGATGCTATGCTAGCCATACCAAATGTTTTATGTGACTTAATCAATAATTCATTTGAGATGGGTATTTTTCCCACGGCCTGGAAGCAGGCTACAGTGGTACCAATACATAAGGGTGGAGACAAAAGGGACATGGGCAACTACCGCCCCATATCACTCCTACCTCTGCCAGGCAAGCTGATAGAGAAATTAATGTACAAGCACATCATGAAACATCTAGATAGTGAGAAAATACTAAATGACAGACAGGGAGGGTTCAGAAAGGGATTCTCCACAACAAAAACTATATCCAATCTAACAAATGATATACTGAGAGGTATGAATGAAGGTGAACAGACAACTGCCACATTCATAGATTTTAGCAAGGCATTCGATACAGTGAATCATGACATACTGATAAAAAAGCTAGAAAGAGTAGGAACAAGAGGAAGAACACTAGACTGGATAAGGAATTACATCAGTGAGAGAAGTCAGAGAACAAAAGTAAATGGCAAAACATCAGAAAGTAGACAGGTAACCTGTGGAGTGCCTCAAGGTTCAGTATTAGGCCCACTCCTCTTCATTTACATCAATGATCTGGATAAGTCCTTAGAGGGAATCAAATTCCAACTATACCGTGATATACACAACAAGCAATAGCAGAAAAGATAAGAGAGATAAGCTAAGTGAGAAACTAGTAGCTTTAGATAACTGGTGTAACTCCAACAAGATTTTGATAAACCACAAGAAGTCGAAGGTCATAGTGTTTGGCAGGGGGAAAATCAACTATGGCAATGAGGAGCCAATAAATTTGGGCGGAAAAGTACTTGATTATCAGACCAACGACAGATATCTAGGGATGAATCTTAATAGGAAACTAAACTACAATGATAACAAAAAAGAAGTTATCAAGAAGACAAACCACAAAATCTGGATATTAGCAAATAACAGAAAATACCTAACTACAAATATGGCTATTAAAATCTATAAAGGTATGATACTACCATACTTCGACTATGGTGATGTAATATATATGGGGGGGTAACAAAAATATGTTGGATAAACTACAAAGACTACACAATAGATCACTTAAGATATGTCTGAAGGTGGAACATAGACACCCAACTGATGATCTCTACAGTAAAGCAAGAGTCAACACACTAAATGACAGGAGAAAAGCACATCTCAAAATAGCAGCATTCAGGGAGATAACGAAGCCTGGGAGGGTGCAGGTAACAAAAAAGGCAACAAGAGGTAGTGATGGCCCCAGACTGATAAGAAGCAGAGCCAAAAACAGATCATATGAGAGGAGTACTGAGTACATGAAGGCAAGGGAATGGAATACACTGGGAGTAGAAGAAAGAAGTACAGGGACAATAGAAACATATAAAACATTAATCAAAAGAGAGCTAAATGCACTGCTAGACTAATGACAACAACACATAAAATGAATTAAAAAAGAAAAAGAATGATAGATAAATAAATAAATAAATAAATAAATAAATAGAAAATACACACATAATTCAAGCAAAGTTTTACATACAAAAGGTCAACTTTAAACGTAAAATCAATACCTAATGACCACTAACACAGCAAGGTGAAGGCATTCAGAGAAATTAACTATTGGTAACCCAACAATTATCCGATGTAGCACGAACAAACTCACAGAGGTTTGGCGGATGTGGGAAAATGCTTACAAACAGAGAAAGAATGCATGCAGTAGTTAGCTACACAACAACTGAAAGTAATAAAAAGAAGGGGAGTCACACAATTATTACTGTCTAGCGGCGAAAACAAGTCATTAGACTTAACCATTATGGGCAGCATAAATACACCCATCACAAAAAATATATATATATATATATATATATATATATATATATATATATTTATATATATATATATATATATATATATATATATATATATATATTTATATATATATATATAAAAGTTGGTTAAACCAAAGTCGGTTAATCCAAATGATCGGTTAATCCAAACAAAATTGTCAGGCCCTAGGACACTTCCAGTACGGTTACACCAAACTTTCATGTGTTTATAAGGTCATCTGAGACCCCACTGACTTTTTTATATGATAAATGTTACTATTTTGCCAGGCCGCCGAAAAAACGTTTGTTATCGTTTGGTTGAACCCAGCTTTGTTTAATGGGGTTATACTGTATATACATAAAAGACAATAATCAAAGTGTCCACATACATTTTTATTACATTCATAATGCACCCCTGTTTTTACCAAAGCCAAGTCAAAGTCGAAGCCAAAGCTTGGTTAAACCAATGATGGGTTAATCCAAACAAATTTCTAGTGTCCTTTCAAGTTTGGTATAATTGGGTTATACTGTATTATGTCCTGCAAACTTGTTATCACTTAGCGAATAACCTATGCCTACATCAGTCAGGTGTGGTGGGTGGGAGGGTACCTAATGGCCCTGTCACATTACAATGCTTCTCGCCGGTGCGCCGCCAACAAGCAAAAAAGTCGAGAAACGTCAAACTTTTCGGCGCGGTGGGAAAAAGTTTGACGTCACCGCAATGTGTTGGTAGCGTGCGGCCGACGTTGTGGTAACGTATATCGACGCATGAGAAAAAAAAGAAAAAAAGTTTGGCTAACCATCCTGTTATGACCTTAGATGTTGCTAGGACATAAAACAACAACAAACAAAAAAGCAACAGTTTGGCGCAACGAGCCTTACGCGCGTGGGGTGTGTGCCTACCGTTCGCATAACGTCGCACCCGCACGTCGTCGCACGTTGAACATTTTGTGCAAGCACAAAACTTTCTACGTGCGATGACGCGCGCCGCCGAACATCGCTGTATATCAACATATACCAATGTGCGCGTAACGCTTCCTGACGTATCCCAAGGTTCCACCAAAAAATCACATACATTGACGCACGTTGGTGAGAAGTGTCATAATGTGACAGCACCATAAAGTAGAAAACCCATTAACAGAGATCACACGAATCCATTATCAGGACCTCACCCTTCCTGCATGTTGTTGACCTTAAGAAGATTACTCTTACCTGCTTGAATTGTGTGTGGGTATGTGCTCATCATATCAGTCACCTAATACGAGTAGATAACATCTTCTTATCTTAATGGAATGATGCGAAGACCAAGAAGCTGGGAATGACATAAGTCACCAGACTCCAAGTAGAGGATTGTCAAGCATACAGATATACATGGGAAGGTGGGAATTGGTTTTTCCCTTCGCTGTGTGGATATACGGTGCCTTCATGAACTACGTTACTAGGTTAATGAGATGGATATGGCTCAGCATAATGAAGAGTAACTTGCACCTGTTTGTTTACTGGCCTTCTGTAATGCATCGTGCCAGTTTGAAAAGGAGCTCTAGTTTCACAGTTCTACACATTAGCGTGTATTAAAGATTTCACCAAACTAGTATACAACAACAGGGTCCACCCAACATGTATGGTAACCTATGCAGTCTGCTTTTCACATTATGGTGTGATGAACCTATTTGTAGCACAGAGTTCCAGACATTAGTATAGATTAAAGATTTGACCAAACTTGTATAACCACATGTATGATAGCCCATCTAGTCTGATTTTCGCATTATGGGATGATAAACTTTTTGTCTCACAGAGTTCAGTACATTAGGATAGATTACAGATTTCAGCAAACTTGTGTACACCAACAGGGAATAGCCCACATGTATGATATCCTATCTAGTCTGCTTTTCACATGAAGGGATGATAAACCTTTTGTCTCACAGATTTGAGGACATTAACATAGATTACAGATTTCACCAAACTAGTATACAACAGCAGGGACCACCCAACATGTATGACAGCTTATACAGTCAGCTTTTCACGTTAGTGTGTGATCAACCTTTTTGTATCACAGTGTTCAGTACATTAGCATACATATTACATATTTCACCAAGCCTATACACAGCAAAGACCGCCCCATATGTTTGATAGTATACTAGGCTATCACATCAAGGTGTGATAAATCTTTTTGTATCAAAGAGTTCAGCACATTAGCGTAGATTAAAGAAAGAAATTTGCTCACATTTGCCCAGCCTAGCTCTCATCAACTTGAAAGGTGAATATTGCCTGCATGGCTGTGGGGCGTGGGTATTTATTCATATTGATTCATACTAGGCATACGCTCATACCATTCTCTCAACGAATCCGCTACTCGGTTGGTAGACAATGAGCCTGTATCAGGATGTCTACAGCACCTCCTATTTCCAGATGGTCACCCATTTAAGTATCATCAAGGCTCAAGGCTCCTCAAATTCCATAATCGGACAAGAACCAGTGTTTCCAACATGATAGACACCATTGTGAAAACTTGTGTGAAATATGGCGTCAGACTTCTCTTTTCCCACGAGTCTAAGCGCAGCTGACTTAGTGCGGTCCAACTAAAACGTGAGAGCTTCATGAAGCCCTTCAATCAATCAATCAATAGGATACAGCTATAATAGGCCTTGGACCTGTTAGCCGCTCTTAATTAATAGAAATGGAGACAGTTCTTCAGATGTGGTCGATCGTAGCAACTGTCACTGGCTCCAAGATATATGTAATGCTTGACCAGTATGCATCCAGTCGGGACTTGAAACAGTTCACCGACTCTGCTGCTACGACACTCTCCGGCAGGTCATTCCACAGGTCAACCACCCTAAAGCCGAAAAAGTTGTGTCGCAGGTCCAGTCTGGAGTACCGCTTCCTCAGCTTCAGGGAGTGCCCTCTGGTCCTGGTGTTTGGACATCATGACAGTGTTGATTGATTGACTAAGCATTGAAATCCCTGTGATGTATCTAACTACATTCTAACATTGATTTATATTGTGACTCACCATGAAGCTGTGTTTGTGTGCCTGTTGAACAGGCTATTTCATATGACTATTAATTTACATTTAACTGCTGGCTTTTCTTCACAGAGTACGATGACAAACGGCTTCTGGATTATCTTCGTGACGTCAAAAGGTGACTATCTAACACAAATCCTAATTGCCTAGATAGACATAGGAGGTGCTGGGTTTTAATAGATTTATGCCGTGGCCTCTTGTACTTGCAAGTGACAATTAATTGAACTGGTTTAGATCTCCGCCTTTATTCAACTTAGATTAGGCTGGTGTGCAGATCCTGATTCGTTTGTATTAACTACCTATTGTCACTTTGGAATGCAGTGACTGACACTGATATGGGCAAAATTGATACATTTCTGTCAGATTCAGGTAATTCTGAACATCGCATAAAGGCTAACCAGATAAGAGATAATAAGTAATAATAATAAATATAATGCCAAAAAGAAATTATTTACCTTTTGAAAAATGCAGTAATTTGGAAGTATATCTTTTACCATTGTAAAAGCCGTATATTGCGGTAGTATTCAGGACTAATTTCCATTCATTTTGATACGTGGGAGGTGGGGTGGTTGTGCGGGGATTGGGAGAGCAGCATAGAGAAATTGTGCATTTAATCCCCAAGTTTCTATTTTCTTCTTTTTTTGTGGGAGCAGTGGGAGTTTGTACAAATATTCAATTTAGTCCAAAATCGCCATTCACCATTGTTTACTTTTTTTCCTGAAATCCAAATGAAACTAGTCTTGAATTTCTATCAAATACAGCCTTGAAATGCCTTGAAATAGCCTTAAATTCCATATCTTCACATGTGTATGGACCCTGTAAGTATGGTCAGAATAGACAAGCTGCTGCACCATGAATTGGTTCACCAGTAATCCTTCTCAGACTGACGAAGAAACTGGTCTACCCCCAGCTCCCCATTCCCCCAAGCACCACCAGCGACCTGGTTGGAGTGTTGCCGGACTTCCGCCTTTTAGGTCTGCAGAAATTGGACTGCTTCAGCTACACCTCACCTTGGTGAGGGTCTAGGTGATAGGAACTTGTCAGATTACTTGGTCGCTTATTTAATTACTTAGAAGTCAGACAATGTTGGCAAGATGGTTGGCAGTTTTATGATTTGGGAGTTTAATTAAAACAACTTTTCATTTAAATAATTTTATGAAAAGTGAGTTTCTGTTAAATAACATTATGGTCTCAGATAAATATATTTAATGTGTATAATATATAATACATATATAATATGTAATATATTTTCAATATATTTTTAATATATTATATATACATATATATGTGAATAGCAGTTGACATCATCCACTACGAAGGTTGTATATAATGAACTTAGCCACATTTATTTACATTACTTCAGATATATTTAGATATATAGCTATATATATATATAAATTCAATCAATTACATATGTATGCCAAGTTATTCCTACCGATTGCACCGGGCTGATGCTTGCAACTTCCTCCAACCAACCCTTCCTCCAGTATACTTGCACAACTTGCCTGCAATTTGTCAGTCTTCCCAGTTACAAGTGCATGCTGCTTCCTTAAGCCTAGGTCACAAATGCTGCGGTCGCCATATGGTGCTGCGGTATCTCTTGCAGTTTATGCAAATGTTACGGTATTGCGGTCTGCTGTTTATCTGTTCACAAATCGTACGGTCACCACAAGGCATAGGTCACCGTACGGCACTTTTTTCTTTTTTGTTGTCACCGCACAACCGCAGATAAGACATTTTAAGCCATTTTTTTATTCACAATTCCTATATATTATTCCACAAACATATTATTCTGTTAACAATGGAAATTGGTGTGATTCCAGTGGGATTCCAGCCTGCGGCATTGCGATTTTCCAAAGTTAAGATAACTCTGACTTAAAAAAATTGCAACACCTTGCGGCGAGCAAAAAACTGTTTGATCACCATACGACAACCGTAACTCACCGTGCGGTCACCGTATGGTCCGGCCGATGCGGCGAGTTACGGTCGCCGCAAGCACGCCGTAATGCATTTGTGACCGTAGCATTACCTTGCACCTCTCTCAGGCCGTTGTCCTTCCTCCGACCTTGGCGCTGCCTGCGATACTTTCCGTAATGCACGTCAGGAGCGGCTTGTTGTATGCATGCCCTCCCCCCCCCCCCCCACCCCCCTCCTCTGATTGTGCATGCACCCTTTGTGAATTGTACTAGATCAGTAGCGATGAGCCAGACGACATTGCTTCTGAGGTCACACACCTCCGCCAGGGGGGCGTGACAGACAGACAGCGCCGCGCTGTGGACTGTCACATCAGCCGGCAGGGCAACTAGACGCTGCTAATTCAATGAGGAGTTAATTATGTTGCGGGGGTAATTCATTTCCAGAGGTTCTATTCGGATGATGTCCATGTGACCCCCGTCGTCGGTTGGCTAATGAGCATGCGGTGGTTATGTGTTTGTGTTTCTTTACAAGTTAACCTTAGTTACCATTTAGATGCCACACATATCGCGCACACAATATATTTTATTTTCTTCATTACAATTACGTTTGTTGATTAGCAGGGGTGAAATTTCAATCACAGACAAATTGGGCTTCCTCATTCTATGGCTCCATGCCCTATCCTAGTAATGCTGAGTGCCAGGCTAGGTAGCGACAATTATTAATTTGTTAAGTCATTGGTTTGACTCGTCCGGGGCTTGAACTCGAGGTTCGAATTCCACAACCTGCCACACGGAAAGCAGGCGCTCAATGTATTCGGCCATCTCGTGTGTTATGAAAAAAAAGAAGCTTCGTGTAAATCCAGTAAGCCACGCGCTAAATACAGTTGGATTAACAACCCAACACTTACCCGTGTTGTCTCTGCAATTTAGTTATTTAGCACTCAATCAAGTTGTGGGGAGTAATTGTATTGGTGTTTTTCTTTAGTAGTTTTAGTGAATCTCTGACAGACAATCCCAAAATCCGTAGTAGGAACAAACGGCCCGGTATAATACACACTGCAATGGTGGTATGGGTTTTCAACTCTAGACTATAAGCATAGCAGTAACAAATTGTTTAAAATTAAAGTATGACAATTTTCAATTTCGACCAGCTACGGGTTCAGGCCTGTGTTCATAGTCTGAACAGAGGCTGATCCAGCGGTCGGAGCAACAATGAACGAGGCACAACGCGCCGAGTAAGGGGTGGGCGTGGGAGGGGGTGTCCCCTCCCTCGGACAAAAGTTACTAGAAAATGTGATTTTTCTTTTTAGCTGCCGGAGGGGCACATGCCCCCCTTGCCCCTCCCATAAATCAGCCACTAAGTCAGAATGCAAAAGCATCACAATTAGGAGAGCTCTAGATTGTAGATTCCTTGATTTACTTCCATCATCCTGTGTGCAACTGTAGTTGTGTAGAGAATGTCAGCTAAGAAGTGGCAACCTCCTAGAGTTGTTAGAAGCCAATGGGCGTGTGCATTTTTAGTACCCGACTGGAAAGTCTTTGATGTGGTCTTTGGGCGTGATGGACTGACCTGGTATATACACATAAATATATCAGGACAAAAAAAAATATATATATATATATATATATATATATATATATGTGTGTGTGTGATATATGTACATTATATATATATATATGTATATATATATATATATATATATTTATTTATTTATTATACATGCTCACACGTCACAGTTCAGGAGATACGCGTGTTATTCTGTAATTCCCCGGTAGACATTTCGCAACTCCCAAAAGATGCCGATTACGTGAAACAGATACCACTAGTCAACCACTAGTTGTTATCTATACTCTGAGCACGGGCTACTTACTGTGCTACCCACTAACTTACTGTACTACTTACTGGACTACTTGGTAACTAATGCCATAATGACGAGTATCGGGATTGAGTGGGCCCTGGTGTTTGAATTGAACCCAACTAAATATCCTGATCTCCCGTTTAAAGTTGCATAGTCCGATGGCTTTTGAGTTTCGGCCATTTTTCCCAAGATAAATATATTAAATTGATTGTTATAATCTACCTTACGTTCGTGTGCAGTAACATTGATTCTAAAGGGCTAGCTTTGCAGATATTTGAAGCACAAACATGCCAAATTAATGTTGGCAAGCACACCAAAGCTCTGACACCAAAGGCTTATGCAGTAACAGGTTCTGTTAAATTGACTCAATTTTCCCTTCTATGTGGCAACAAATACTTAATAAGGGCATCAGTATGTAAGTTAAATATGTAGAATCAAATCTAGATGAGTGTTTCTTGTGCGTTTTTTTTAAATCTTATGCTTAATCGGACTATGTAACTTTAATTATTTGGTTAATTTCACGTGTTTTCATTTCAAATATCTCCAAAGTTAACCATTCACAATAAAAGGTTATTTCAAACGAAAGTAAAGGGAGATTTGTAATCAATCTCATATATTTATCTTTAAAGAAATATAGTAGAAACTCAAAACCATTGGACTAAAACTATAAATTGGAAATACTTATTTCCATACTTTTGGAAGCGGCTAATTAAACTAAAAAGGATTTATTCTACTGACCATATCCCTTCCCACAATCCCACATTAATCAGTAGAAGAAACTACTCGCACGGCCAAGTAGCGATGCATCAGGTTTATTAAATTTTAAGTGAGTGTTCTTTTTATTTTGCCATTCAAGTTCAGTAATAAAATCAGAAACTGTCTCACCTTATAATTGCATTTATACCCTAGCTGGTTGAAGGTACAAGTCCTCATTTAATGAGTTTACACCATATCTCCCTCCCATTTCCACATTATTCAGTAGAAGAAGGTAGTTACCTGGCCAAGTAATGCAGCATCAGTCTTAGTAAATTTAACATGAGTATTATCTTTTATTTTGCAATTCAAATTCGGCGGTGAAATCAGAAGGTCTCGCCGTAGTTCCATTTATATGTTCCATATATATGCACGCATCCTCAATCTGTGGTTTTATACCATATCTCGGCGCAAAGAAACAGAAATTACAATTTATTTCACAATTGCGTGCCCTAGCTGATTTGATTTCCACACATCAGCCGAATTTTATTAAGCTAAATCCAGTTGATCGTGATTAGTAATCCAGATTCCAGCCAGATAATGGACCTTGGAAGGAACATATCGATAAAACCCGTTGCAGTATCAAAGGAACTTATTATTATTGTTATATTTATTATTATTATTATTAGATTTTATGTTATTAAGAATAAGTACATTCAAATGGACACGCATGGGAAACTGACATTCCAAATCTTTTGATCAGCGATATTCTATTCGATTGAAGGCAGATACTTGCCGACTTGAGGGTTAGAGTGTTGTTGATCAGGGACGCCCATTCCAGTTCCCAGACATAATTATAATGGAGTTATAGCTTAATGTACCATCAGTTAAGATATATATGAGGGAATCATATTATCCATTACAAATATAATGTCACTAGAATGAAAACTAGATTCCTGAATTCAGATCACCAGGGTTCTATCATTAATAACAGATGATATCCGCCTATATATATCTGTATACAGTGACAACTTTGCTCAGATTCTCGTGGTGAATCGTGATACCAGTTTTGCAAATCGCTACGCAATAGAATGCATTGCATCGAATCGTGAACCCATATCTGGCGAATAATGGGTCAAATGGTACATAAAGTGAACAATTGCTGATCAATTTCCCATTTGGGAGGAGGGGGGGGGGGTAATTGGTACTGATCAAAATTAAATCAAGTAAATAAGTCGATATAATATAAATAACATACATAGATACATATATAGATATAAGATGAATAGATACAATATATATATACATATAATATATATTATAGATATATAATGCATTGTGTGAATATTGGAACAAAGTGCCAGTGTGATGTTGATCCAAAGTGTATTTGGGCTGGGGGATTTATTTGGGCGCGGGTTGTTGGAATGGTTTCTTTTTTGTTTGTTTTGCAGGGATGGGTCGCTGGGAGTTGTAGCGTGAGCTGCTCGCTGACCTGTTGCTGGTTTTCTCTCCCTCCAGGACCAACTGGTTGGATGCCTTGTGTGGGAAATGGGACGACTGGTGTTTGCCGGCCACTGAGAAACCCGGCCTCCTCTGCTGCAAAGGTTACACGTGCAAGTGTAGCCTGTGGAACACCAACTGTCGATGCAAATCGCAGCTGTTTAAGTTTAAGGGCTAAGCTGTCGCCGGACTGCCGCCCGCCGCCCGCCGCCCACCGCCACGGTCACCCGTGGCCACTGAGAGCGCAAAGTGCGAGTTGGAAAAATATCTCGGTTTACTCATCTCGGAGACCCTTCAAACACCAGTTATGGGACAAGCCGTATTGTTCATTCTGAAAGGACCCCCACCCTCCCTCCCCCTCCCACCCCTCCCCTCCCACCCTCAAATACACACACACATACCACCCTAACCCCATCCCTTCAACCCCAAGCCATGGCCGGTCGCAGTGATGGGGGGAGATGGAGACTGGGGAGGGGAGGGTTGGGAGTGTGTGGGGGTGGGGGTGGGGGAGAAGGAGGCAAGAGCTGATTCTGTGGCCGGCGGAAGGATGTCACATTACGGCACATGCGCGTCGCTGACTGATCGCTAGTAGAAGCACAGAGACCGACCAGCTGACACCTGGTCTACCTGACACTTGTAGGCCTCTCTATCTCTCCCTATCTCTCTCTGGCTGCTCACAAAAGCCATCTTCTGTTACTAACGCACCTGCCTCTCTGTATGTGTCGTCTGCACGCACGCTTACTTCCATGGTAATGACACACGCACATCACGCCTGCTTATATGGGCCTTTGTTGCACATCCGGGCATGGCTACCGGCTTCTGTGGCACTTTGCCTGCCGTTCACGCGCATGTCACCGCACCGACCAACAGGCGCATGCGCACAGGACGTCGTAGGCGATTCTGAATGTAGGTCAGGGCGCTCGCGGGGAGAGCGCATGCGCAGTCGAACTGGACCGGCACACCAGCACCGATATGCACACACATATATATTATATACACATGGTGGGTGTTTTTTTGTTTTTTTACTGCTGTGCAGTAGTTCTGTTATTGTTTACTGCATACACCCGCCCACAAGCAGATTGCACAGAGCTAACCACTCACTAACTACCTACACACCACCACTTATTCACACACACCCTACTACTCAGATACAATCACCTACTCACACACCAACACACACTTCCCACACACATACTAACACACTACCCAACCCATGCACACCCGCCATCCACACACACTACCCACCATCCACACACACTACCCACACACACCCACCATCCACACAATCACCTACTCACACACCAACACACACTACCAACGCACATAGTAACACACACTACCTAACCCACAAACACCCACCATCCACACACACTACCCACACACACCCACCATCCACACAATCACCTACTCACACACCAACACACACTACCAACGCACATAGTAACACACACTACCTAACCCACGAACACCCACCATCCACACACACTACCCACACACACCCACCATCCACACAATCACCTACTCACACACCAACACACACTACCAACGCACATAGTAACACACACTACCTAACCCACGAACACCCACCATCCACACACACTACCCACCATCCACATACTAACACACTACCCAACCCATGCACACCCACCATCCACACACACTACCCACCATCCACACACATTACCCACGCACACCCATCATCCACACACACTACCCACGCACACCCACGATCCACACAATCACCTACTCACACACCAACACACACTACCCACGCACATACTAACACACACTACCCAACCCATGCACACCCACCATCCACACACACTACCCACACACACCCACCGTCCACACACACTACACACGCACACCCACCATCCACACACACTACCCACCATCCACATACTAACAAACTACACAACCCATGCACACCCACCATCCACACACACTACCCACCATCCACACACATTACCCACGCACACCCATCATCCACACACACTACCCACGCACACCCACCATCCACACAATCACCTACTCACACACCAACACACACTACCCACGCACATACTAACACACACTACAACCACACCCACCATCCACACACACTACCCACGCACACCCACCGTCCACACATACTACCCACGCACACCCACCATCCACACACACTACCCACACACACACCAACACATACTACCCACGCACACCCACCATCCACACACACTACACATGCACACCCACCATCCACACACACACTACCCACGCACACCCACCATACACACAATCACCTACTCACACACCAACACACACTACCCACGCACATACTAACACACTACCCAACCCACGCACACCCACCATCCACACACACTACCCACACACACACACCGTCCACACACACTACACACGCACACCCACCATCCACACACACTACCCACGCACACCCACCATACACACAATCACCTACTCACACACCAACACACACTACCCACGCACATACTAACACACACTACCCAACCCACACACACCCACCATCCACACACACTACCCACACACACCCACCGTCCACACACACTACCCACGCAGACCCACCATCCACACACACTACCCACGCACACCCACCGTCCGCGCACACTACCCACGCACACCCACCATCCACACACACTACCCACGCACACCCACCATCCACACACACTACCCACGCACACCCACCGTCCGCACACACTACCCACGCACACCCACCATCCACACACACCCACCATCCACACACACTACCCACGCACACCCACCATCCACACAATCACCTACTCACACACCAACACACTACCCACGCACATACTAACACACACTACCCACGCACACCCACCATCAACACACACTACCCACGCACACCCACCGTCCACACACACTACCCACGCACACCCACCATCCACACACACTACCCACGCACACCCACCATCCACACACACTACCCACGCACACCCACCGTCCACACACACTACCCACGCACACCCACCATCCACACAATCACCTACTCACACACCATCACACACTACCCACACACATACTAACAGACACTACCCAACCCATGCACACCCACCATCCACACACACTACCCACACACACACCAACACATACTACCCACGCACACCAACCATCCACACACACTACCCATGCACACACCAACACACACTACCCACTCACACCTACCATCCACACACACTACCCATACACACACCAACACGCACTACCTACACACACCTACCATCCACACACACCACCAAATACATCCACCACCCACGCACTCTCTTTTCTCGTTCACCCACCATGCACGAAGACCATATCAATCCACATACACACCCACCACCCATGGCACACCCACCGCTCACCGACACACCACCACTAAACACATCTACCCCCACACAGACCCACCACCCATGCACACCACCAGTACTAAGAACACCCACCCCTCATGCACATCTACCACTCACGCACACCACCACTACTCAGCACACCCACCACCCACGCACACCCACCACCAATGCACACCCACCACTCACGCACACCACCACTACTCAGCACACCCACCACCCACGCACATCTACCACTCATGCACACCACCACTACTAAGCACACCTACCACCCACGCACACCCACCACTCACGCACACCACCACTACTCAGCACACCCACCACCCACGCACATCTACCACTCATGCACACCACCACTAAGCACACCTACCACCCACGCACACCCACCACTCACGCACACCACCACTACTCAGCACACCCACCACCAATGCACAACCACCACTCACGCACACCACCACTACTCAGCACACCCACCACCCACGCACATCTACCACTCATGCACACCACCACTACTCAGCACACGCACCACCCATGCACACCCACCACTCACGCACACCAACACTCACACACACCACCACTACTAAGCACACACCACTCACACACACCACCCTACTAAGCACACCTACCACCCACGCACACCCACCACTCATGCACACCACTACTACTCCACCCACGCACATCTACCACATCACCCACGCACCACCTCTAAACACATCCACCACCCACGCACATCTACCACCCACGCACCCACACACCACCACTAAACACATCCACACACCACCACTAAGCACATCTACCACCCACGCACACCCACCACTCACGCATACCACCACTACTAAGCACACCCACCACCCACGCACACCCACCACTCATGCACACCACCACTACTAAGCACACCTACCACCCATGCACACCCACCACTCACGCACACCACCACTACTCAGTACACCCACCACCCACGCACATCTACCACTCACCCACGCACCACCTCTAAACACATCCACCACCCACGCACATCTACCACGCACCCACACACCACCACTAAACACATCCACCACACACACACCCACCACCCACACACCCACCACTAAGCATATCTACCACCCACGCACACCCACCACTGATGTCCACGCACAACCCACGCATCACACGCACACATTACCACCTATGCGCTCTCACCACTCACGTGCACACCACCCTACTCACTCACACACATCACCACTCACACGCATACCCACAACTCACACCCACACTTACACCCCTCCGCCCTCACCCACGACACACCTACTGCACACGTGCACACGCTCTATGCACCTGGGCACACCATTATGACCCTCTCTGCACACCCACTGCACACCCTCCACACATCCATTATAACACCCTCTACACACCCACTATACACCCTATCCACCCAGTACACACACACACTAAGCACACGCACACCCTCTACACACCTAGAATACACTTGTGCAACCTGTATATACCCGCAACACACCCTCTACACACTCACTACTCGCCCACTACACACCTGCGACATACTAGCAAAACCCACAAACACCCTTTATACACTCACCAGCACACCCTCTACAAACTTACCCACAAACCTACTATGCCCCACCCACCTCACCCCCTTTACTGACAACGTTCCTCTGCTGGTTGCCCGCCCACCTCACCCCGTTTACTGACAACGTTCCTCTGCTGGTTTCCCGCCCACCTCAGACCCTTCACTGACAATGTTCCTCTGCTGGTTTCCCGCCCACCTCAGCCCCTTCACTAACAATGTTCCTCTGCTGGTTGCTCGCCCACCTCACCCCCTTTACTGACAACATTCCTCTGATGGTTGCCCGTCCACCTCACCCCCTTCACTGACAACGTTCCTCTACTGGTTGCCGCCCACCTCACCCCCCTTTACTGACAACGTTCCTCTGCTGGTTGCCCGCCCACCTCACCCCCCTTTACTGACAACGTTCCTCTACTGGTTGCCCGCCCACCTCACCCCCTTCACTGACAACGTTCCTCTGCTGGTTGCCCGCCCACCTCACCCCCCTTTACTGACAACGTTCCTCTGCTGGTTGCCTGCCCACCTCACCCCCCTTTACTGACAACGTTCCTCTGCTGGTTGCCCACCCACCTCGACCCTTCACTGATGGCATTCCTCTGCTGGTTGCCCACATAGGCGCATCTACGTCGAGGAGACAATCCGGAAGCACTACCCGACTTGCGCTCGCTGGAACGAGAACTGCGACCCGTGGAACGAGAATGAGCTGCTGCGCTGCTGTGGCAATGGCGAGAACATGGCCTGCAAGTGCAACCTCTGGGCGCAGAACTGTAAATGCCAATCGAGGATGTGGGGCAGATAGTCCATGTGTGTGTGTGTGCCGTGTTGTTTGTGTAGCTTCTTTATTTTCGTGTCTCTTTGTTTTTTACCTTTAAAGAAAAGAAATTCAATGAGTATTTAATTAGTTTAAGTGTCCAGCGATCAATGACGGACACAATAACTGCAGCAACTCCTGGACCCGGATTCCATCGAGCGTGGGTAAGCAGAAGGTCTCGCCACTGGATGACTTTACTTGTTTCGTGGTAGAAACGAATGACGGATTTATGAAGGATATATAAGTGGGAGAAGAAGAAAAAAGAAGCATATAATATATAACTGTCAGAAAAACAAGAAGGCGGAGAAGAAGTATATATATAAGAAGAAAAAGAAGAAGTATATATATAATGGAGGAAATACAAATTTCTGTTGTCACCCACTAGAGAAGCGATGCATTGACTTACATATTTCTGTGTGCAAGTACATGGACTATAATTAATTTAATAAGATCAAGTGGCGCGATGTTTTTAAGGACACATTCGGAAGCTGTAGACATTCATCGCTCTTAGTGTACAATACACACCTTTGATAGCACTGTGTTTTCTAATGATGTTGAATGCTTTCCCTCTTCAATTACAGTGTGTGTGCTTTTATTTCTGTACAGCCTAATCCTTATCTTTATTTGCCAAATGAATAAAGAACTGTGTTAGTGTATGAACTGCATTCCTGAATGAGTGGGTGAGTAATGGCCATGACAGTAAGAAGACCTATATAATTATATTCAACGTTAGAAACGGGTAGGAAATCTCATTTTGCCAATGATGGACAATTCTTTAACTTACAAGCAGGGTCCGTACGGGGCCTGGAAAATCTTGAAATTAATTTGCATTTCAAGGCCTTGAAAATCCTTGAATTTAACCTATTTTGGGTAATTAGTCTTGAAAACCCTTGAATGCCATTAAACTGCCCCTACTGATCTAAATTAGTCTGAAAACGGCATTTGCCGTTGTTTGTTTTTTCCTGAAATCCAAATGAAAATAATCTTGGAACTCCTATCAAAAACAGCCTTGAATTCCATATCTTCACATGTGTACTGACCCTGCATATATGACATTAGAATTATATATACACTTTACAATGAACATGACACGCAGTAACGGAATCATAGAAAATATATTAAACATCATATAACTAACTATATAAAGCAAATATATATTTTGTATTATTATTGAACATTAGGGGCCTACAGGATATAAAGAAAGAAAAGGCAATTCAGATTTTGTTCGGTTTATCTGATATCTGACTTAAAGTTGCATGGTCCGATTGCATTTGAATTTTTGTCTTATTTTTTAGATAAATATATCAAATTGATCGTTACGAGCTACTAATCATTAGTCCGGAGTGATTTTGATTAAAGGTGATTAGTTTTGAAGTAATTTGAGCTGAAAGAACCACAAATAATTTCGACAAGCTTGCCAAAAGTCCTGTGGCTGTGACCCAGATGGTCATCTCGCGGTGACCATATGATGTGAGATGACCTACTAATCCTGGAACCTGACAGGACTGTAGGTAGGTATTTCTGTTTGGGTTGGTAACATTTTAACAAAATATAATGTCTGTCTGTCTGTATGTTTCTGTATGTATGTATGTGTGTTTCTGTGTATGTGTCTGTCTATGTTTCTGTGGCTGTGTGCTTCTGGGTCTGTGTATGTCTGTCTGTCTGTGTATGTATGTGTATATCTGCATCTGTCTGTGTGTGTCTCTCTGCAAAGGCATGTTGGGTGTGTGCATGTCTGTGTGTGCTGTCTGTGCATGTATGTCTGTCTGTGTATATCTATGTGTGTATGTCGGTGTGTGTGTGTATGTCTGTCTCTTTAACGTCAGGTCAGGAAACACATACACACACACACAGACACATCCACCTCATTTCCCCTTCCCCTCTATGGCCTACTTGGTTGGGGGGAGGCTAATGAGGTCACGAGATTCCTAGTTGGTTAATGGCCTCCTTGCATAATGGGTGTTTCAAAGTAAGTGTCTAAAGGGGTGAGCTTATAAATTCACTGCTTATTCTGTATATGCTGTCCCAAATCATTAGCTAATACACCAGTATTTAAGTTGGATATATAAGATCAAATGTGAGTAGTTGTTTTAATTTTGACAAAATTATATTTCATCGAACCATGCAACTTTAACTTAGTTCATTTTAATGAGGGTGCTTTGTATATGAAATTACGTTTTTATGTACAATAAAATACTTTATTGCACCACCAATGTTGAACAGGCCGTTTTCGGTGCCATGTGAGGTGGTTAATTGTTTTCTCCTAATGGTACTCCGAACCATTTGACCGGTTCTACTTTCAATTTAGGTCAGTTGGGACAAGAAACAATAACAGAAATGGAGAAGAAAGCAGTCCCTTTAAATATCCAATCCAAAATAAATGATTACACATTTAGTATTTCTAATAATAATATGATATTAGCATAGTGTAATAAATAATTACTGTTACTTTTCTATCATTAAGATTATAGGGCTTACATGATTTGATATCAAAGTAGACTTGGCTTCTCTGCAGTTTCGTCTAGTTTGCTATCAATCAGCGATAGGCATGTCTTGTAGGCCTAGCTCTAATGGACAGACACTAAGTGTATTTCTTAGCACAACCGATACCAAATAGAGCCATTGTTAGTACCAGGTGTTTTTTTTTCCATATTACCCTGTTAATGGCATTAATACTGTTCAACCAGCATTACATTTCAATTTAACCACATTCTAGCTGAATTAATCTGATACTCCACAATATCTAGTGAAGAATTCAACTTTACATTCCAGCTAGCGAGGTGTTTGCATATTGAAAGTTCATGACGAAGATGCTTAAGTACATCAGCCCATATGATTAAACTTAAAGAAACCGGGTACCAGAGTAATACTTGTAATAATATTTAGGAACAATACTTTAAGTATTTTGAAGGTAGAAAACATCTTGAGCAGATTTTTCTGAAGCTATATATAATGGCCGATATTATTTGCCCGACCGTCAGGTCCCCAGTGAAGGAATTCAGTGCTGTAACGTATCCGATGGTCGGGTGAACAGTACCAAATTTCTTCAGTCGAGATCCGAATGAAGAAATTTGATCTTGTTCACCTGGCCATCATCAATGTCCTGGGTTGGGAATCATTACAAGACAACACAGGATGGTTCGGCACCCTGAGAAGTGCCTTTGTAGCTCATATCTGGTAACATATGACAAATGTAACAATCATATTGCATCATCGACAGCACAAACACAAATACAATATACAATAAGTATGGTCTTGTAATACAACGTATTACATCAAACGATTGGAAACTTGTATTCCACATTAAAATAGTATATACAAAATAAAGAAAAGTAAAATGACTGAAGGGGAGTCGAATCCCATCCATAGCAGTGAGAGCACTGAATCCTAACTACTAGACCAATAGGGAAATATGACTGCCTGTGATTGAAATATGTAGTGATAGTTCATTACACAGAGTGGCTGGCAAACTGATGTCACCGTTAGTTCTTCAGTGCTTGAAAGTTTCGCTGCAGACACGACGTTCGGGTAAATAATAACTTTGATATATAATATAGTTAGTTACTCCTGCAGCACTGTCTCACAAACTGGGCTGCTGTAGAACCCATTAGAAAAAGTGTCAGAATGCTCGGTAAAGGAAATTACCACATACATTCTTAATCTAAGAAGCAATGTATATTCTTCAAATACCAGTACTTCATTATATATACCGGCTACTTTTGAATTGTAGAATAAATTAAATTATATAGTTTAATAGACTTTATAAGTTAAATCAACTATGTCAATGAGGAGCCAATAACTTTGGGAGGAAAAGTTCTTGATTATCAGAACAACTACAGATATCTAGGGATGAATCTTGATAGGAAACTAAACTACAATGATAAGATAAAAGAAGTTATCAAGAAGGCAAACCACAAAATCTGGATATTAGTGAATACCAGAAAATACCTAACTACAAATATGGCTATTAAAATCTATAAAGGTATGATACTACCATACTTCGACTATGGTGATGTAATATATATGGGGGGGAACAAAAATATGTTGGATAAACTACAAAGACTACAAAATAGAGCACTTAAGATATGTCTGAAGGTGGAACATAGACACCCAACTGATGATCTCCACTGTAAAGCAAGAGTCAACACACTAAATGACAGGAGAAAAGCACATCTCAAAATAGCAGCATTCAGGGAGATAACAAAGCCTGGGAGGGTACAGGTAACAAAAAGGCAACAAGAGGTAGTGATGGCCCCAGACTGATAAGAAACAGAGCCAGAAACAGATCATATGAGAGGAGTACCGAGTACATGAAGGCAAGGGAATGGAATACACTGGGAGTAGAAGAAAGAAGTACAGGGACAATAGAAACATATTTAAAACATTAATCAAAAGAGAGATAAATGCACTGCTAGACTAGTGACAACAACAAATAAAATGAATTAAAAAAGAAAGATAGATAAATAAATAGAAAATACACTGATAATTCATGCAAAGTTTTACATACAAAAGGTAAACTTTAAACTTTAAATCAAACCTAATGACCACTAACACAGCAAGGTGAAGACATTCAGAGAAATTAGCTATTGGTAACCAAACAATTATCCGATTGTAGAACAAACAAACTCAGAGGTTTGGGGTGTGTGGGAGAATGCTTACAAACAGAGAAAGAATGCATGCAGTAGTTAGCTACACAACAACTGAAAGTGATAAAAAGAAGGGGAGTCACAAGACTATCACTGTCTAGCAGCGAAAACAAGTCATTAGACTTAACCATTATGGGCAGCATAAATAGACCCATCACAAACAACAACAAACAAACAAACAAATCGAGAGCATTTTGGGTATGCCATCTTGGTGTTTTTTTGCATCGTCTGCCATTTAACCAACTCAACGCGAATAGAGATAAACACTGGATACCGGAAACATGAACTCCACATCTTGTTTATACCAAAGCAGTCTTTGCTCGTATTTAGGCATTGGTGTCATTCACCCGTACATTGTGTAGGGATGAATATGTTATCTACGTCTAATGCTGATCAGCATCCAAACGCTTTAAAACAAGTTTTATTACATTCCTGGATTAAGCCAGAGACATTTCAACTGTGGACACATGGTCTTCTCTATTCCAATGTGCCTCGCCTTATCATAGCAATATCATGCACCAGGATATGTAGTGACGCATATGCATTTTTTAAGTCATCAGTTTAACCTTGCCGGGACTGGCCGCTGTGGCCCGAATCGGTAGAGCGCAGGCCTCCCCTGTGGGAGATCGGGTGTTCGATTCCTGGTCGAGTCAAATTACAAAATTGATATTTGTCACTTCCTAGTTTGGGGCTCGGCATTAATAGGATCGGGCAAGAACTGGTTAGCTGAGTGTCAGGATAATTTGACTGAGTGGGATATCGGGTCATGGTGCTGGCGGCCTAATTTCCCAGTAGGGCAGCACTATAAAGTCGCCATGAGTGTGCACGGTCACAAGTCGGTACCCATCCTGATGTGACTTTAGATGTTGCCATGACATAAAACTCCCAACAACCAGCCAACTTTTTCGGGGTTGGAATTAGACGACCTGCCAGACTGGAAGCGGACACTCAACTCATTCTGCCATCCCCTTTGTTAAGAACAACACTGGGACAGGAAAATAACAACATTGGTTATATTACAGGAGACTCACAGCTTTAAGAACTATGCAAGTCTATGCCGTACTATTTGCTGTGTAATATGCTATATTGACCAATTCAAGCGGGACTTTTTCAATTATCATCAGAGCTAAAAATAACTACTTTCACAGTAAAATAGACATCACTAGCTTTAGTTTTGTATCCATTACGGCCGACTTCAGGTGGGACAAATTTAAAAAAATTGAGGTTTGAAAACTTCATAAAACGATCATAAAACATGATTTCACGAAATATTGTTAGTGAAAAATATAATATTACATAGAAAAACTATTTCTCTACAAATCTGTATAAATTGTTAACCACCATTTAGCACTCAGTCTCAGCAGTTTGGACTTAACCATAGAATGGGTATGCTAATTAGAGCAATCAAATTTCTTTAGATTTTTTAAATGAGGATATAGCTTAAAGACAATGTAATCACATTGTCCAGGTTATGTGTGACGTGGGTAATTCACGTTGGAGGTGCGGCGGCTTGGCACCCTCCAGTCGGAACTGCCAGGTGGCGCCACCTGCCAGACCAAAGTCTCATAAGAAACCACCACTGTCGGTGGTTTCCGTGCTGTGGTGGGCCCACCTTGCGATTCCTTTCTGAACTAACGACCCCCGAATTCCGATAGACTCAGGCCGCCGACCCGATCCGCGACCTACACTTAAAGGACTGAACCACCATCCCATACCTACAGCACTGCCCAAGAGGCCGCCGCACTACAGTGGCGCCACCTTCTGAATACAACAAACCTTAATGAGCAATCGGGTGACGTAACGACCCCTTCCCGCAAAAAAAACACCACGTGACTGCAGCCCGCGCCTTGCTCACAACAAACTCACTAGCTGACCGGACAACACATCCACCCAACTATTCAGCCGCACACCACGCCATGCAATGCAACGCCACACAATGTAATGCCGCCGACCAGGAAAGCAGCACGTAATTCCAAAGCGGGCACTGGAGACACCCAGCCCAAAACAAGAGGAAGGCCAGGTGCAAACAACACAAACAAAACCACAGCCGAAAATAACAACCCGACCGGTAAGACGAGCAAGCAGAAGGCCCCACAACACGCATCACCAACTCATGACGAAATACCAGAGGAAGTCGAGTGCCCAATAGCCGACACCATGCTGCAGGCAATACAAAATGTAATGACGGCAAAAATTAACGACCTCAGGACCGGCCTCATGGCCCAAATGACCACCATGACGGAGTCACCAAGCAAACACCGCAGACTCACGACAACCGTCGAAACTCCTGCACACGACACCCAGCCACCCCCTCCACCAACACCCACGACGACGCGTGCAGACCAACTGCTGTCATACCACATGGTCACACCCACCATCGACTTGGACAGCGGCCCACACCGGGGCGATGGCCAGACGGCACTACTCGGATGAAGTCAGGCACACACCGTACGACCAGACACCTTACACATAGTACATCCACCATGACATTCCACACACAGCCTACCCGCATGCAAGCCAACTACAAGCCATGGAGGAGGATGAGCCCGACAGCCACTCAGACGCCATCAATGACATGCTGACAGTGGCAGGAGCGGCACTAGGAAAGAAAAGAGGTAAAATCAGCTTGCTTCCTCACGCTTACGTAATCTGTGGCGATAAAAAAGTAAAGGTTGGTGTTGGAGAGGCAACATGGCCAGAGTATTTCGCCGCACTGTCACGAATGATAAGAGAGCCTGCCCTCCAACGATCATGGAGGGAGCCAATGATCGAGCACATAGACCAACTGTCCATCATGGCAACCAAGTCGGAGTGGACAACATGCAGGCTGGGGTCCGAGCGCGTATTTTCAATGATCCTGTACTGCTGGGCGGACAGCTATGCTGTCAAGGACGTTCAGTGAGACACCGGAGGGAGTCAGGATCGGTATGGCTCCACCAAAAACCATGGCACCGGCCCCGGCACGGGCACCGGCGCCAACACAGACCCAATACACCACACCCCAACACAACCCGAATCAACAAGAATACAGGCAGGACTTCAGTAGGGAGACAGATGGGAAGCCATGCGACCTATGGAATTGGGGAAACGAATGCGGCATCAGCACATCCCACGAAGACCTGCCTGACAGGAGAGCGCCCGTGTGCGGCTGGTGCCCCAACAAGTACTATCGCCCTAACGGCCACCGTGAGCATGACTGCCTAAACAAGAAAAGGTTCCTTGAATGAAAAAACCCACAACCAACGACAACAGCAACCACCACACAGCCAAAGGAGAACCAGGGTTTTCAGTAGACGGCTCCCCCACATGCCCAGGCGGTGTGTGCGAGGAGTTGGCAGAACAACACCCGGAACCTTATATGGTATGTCGCACATTTTCATTTAAAACAATTGCACACCCGAACTATAACCCCGATGCCATATGCAAAACGCCAGCAGACATCACCAGACTTGACAACCTCAAACACCAATGGTCAAAGTCAGAACCCACGCACCAAACATTGATAGGCGAAGGCAGAGAAGAAGGCATGGCTGAGAAACCCAACACTCAAACAGCCATACTTGCGGTCAAACCAACATGCCGCCGCACCACAGGGGCCCACCCCACCACACAGCATGCTGCTCTAATGAGACATGTGGCCACGGCAATCGTCGCGGCGGGGGAAGCCCGCCTAGTTGATGCAACACACCACGTGGCCACGCCCCCAGCCAACAAACGTCACCGGACTCAAGATGGCGCTGAACCACCCACACACTACACCCACCAACTACAGATAGTGCCACCGATCTCGGCTCCCACCCCAACCACCCCATCATAACAAACATGGCCGATGCACATGGCACTTCCAGTGTAAACAACAACACCCAACACCAACACACTGCTGCGAACACGCCCAATAAACATAGCCATGATAACAGTGACACAGCAACACCAACAGCAAACACCACCACCCAACAAGGTGATGAAACTGCAGAACGACACGCACTCAGGCACAACCATCACAACTTAGCAGCCGACCCACACCCTCCACCCATGTGACCACACCAATACAAGGAGATTCTCGACAAGATATGGCCGCAGTGACTGGGCGTGGCCATATCTTGACACAGTGCAGCTGGACTCCATACGAGCATACATACGGCCCGAGATAGAGAACGGTGCACTGCTCGGCCCATTCGAGAACTCCCCCTTCTAGCCCTGGAGTCAGACGAGCACCCTGATGACCGGCCCAAAAAAGAACACCTCAGAATGGCGAGTCATCGTGGACTTAACATGGCTAAGGGGGAGCAGCGTGAACTCTAGGATAAGAAAGGCATATTACCAAGGAGAGCAGTGCACCTACATGCTTCCCAACATCATGCAGGTGGCCGACGTGGTGGCAAGGATAGGGCAGCAGGCATATATCTGGTCGCCAGACCTGGCCCCAGCGTACAGGCAGCTCCTGACCTGGCCCCTTTCCTCCCCCCTCCTAGGTATTACAATAGACGGCCTACATTACACTGACATTGCACCCCCCCTTCGGCTGCCGAACATCATCGATGGCATGCGGCCACGCGACCAATGCCGTTGTATATCTAATGAGGCGAAAGGGGCATTTTATCCACTGCTACTTCGATGACTTTGTGGGCGTGGCACCCAGCCTCCAGGAAGCAAAACACGCATACGATGACATAATTGCCGTCACCGCATGACTGGGGCTAGCATTATCACATAAAAAATGTACCCCACCAGCAAAAGAACTAGAGTGGCTTGGTTTTGAACTCTCAGCATCTGACATGAGAGTGACAATCTCCACAGAGAACCTGGAGGATGACACAAACAACAGCCACCAGAAAGCAGATGCAAAGACTGACCGGCAGACTCCACCACGTCGCCAAGTGCGTTGCCCCTGCAACAAGGTACATGTCGCACATCCTTGAGACAGGCCCCCTTTACTGGCCCCCAGACCATAAACGATGACTTCAGGACCGGCGTCTGATGGTTCCTAGAATACACCAGCAAATCCAACGGCATAGTACTCCTCAGAAAAGAACCTCGGCACACATGGCTGATCGAGTGTGACTCATCACTTAAAGGGGCCAGCGGATACTCCCCCACCCACTACTACGCACACCAGTATATGCCCAAGATCATCGAACAGACAACCAACATAGCCCACCTCAAAGCACTAAACCTCCTCATAGCACTAAAAAACCTCACACCACAGGACCCACAACCCTACAAGATAGTCATAAACACTGACAATGACGCCAGCCAAAAGGTCCTCACATCACGACCCTGACCGCCTGTGCCAGAGAGATCTGGCTCTACGCGGCTGAGCACTCCTGTGAGGTCGAGGTCCGCCACAAGCCTGGGAAGGACCTCGTCCTCGTCAACA
The DNA here is from genome assembly GCA_030323885.1 of Branchipolynoe longqiensis. Lineage (NCBI taxonomy): Eukaryota > Metazoa > Annelida > Polychaeta > Phyllodocida > Polynoidae > Branchipolynoe > Branchipolynoe longqiensis. Next base: position 81,716,896 of record CM059189.1, on the reverse strand, counting down.
ACCCCAGTAGAGTACACAGTGAGAAAGCAGCAAAACTACCATGAAGTGGGCCTCATCGAAATTAAAGTGAATTTTGACGATTCACTCAGACCAGGCCTTTAACCTGGGAAGATCGATTAAGTCTGGTTCTCTCTTCCCAGGTTATCCCGAGGCGACTCGCCGCAAGATCATCGAGCTGTACTCCCCGGGAGGGGCTCTGAACTACCTGAGTGGAGCAAGGACCCTGGTCCTTCTCCTCGGTGGGAGCCCCACCCCCTTCGACACATACCAGGTAACCCTCAGGAAGCGATGGTTCCACCGTGCATCAACACACGTGTACAGCCCGGCCCCTCCCATCACCCCATCGATCCTAAAAGATGCCGTCGACCACATCCGATGGGCTGGCCCCAACAGCAGGGTAATCATCGCCGCCCTCCTCATAGCATGCAGCACCCTCCTGAGGCAGGGCAACATCCTGAGTGGGTCACACAACAAATAATTCCACACCCACGCGCTACAGGAGAGAGACATAACCATGACCCGCGAGGGCTCCTCCTCACAGTCAACACCACCAAGACCCGGTTGAGGCAGGGGCAGGTCTACACCATACTCCTCACATCAACGGTTCAGAGCCTCTATGTCGAAGCCAATGAACCATCACTTAACAACAGGAGAATCAAACTGGCCATGCAATATGTAGTCAAGATAAAAACTAATGCATTGAATCCTGCACACAATTGTCTATTCGAGCAACATGACGAATCCAGATATGAAGCCAGGCTGAATTACATCCGGCCACTGAGGCTCCGTATGAAACCTAATTTGGAGGCCTTGGGCTTGGATTTGGATGTGTTGGAGGATGCCAAAGTCCCAGAACATCCCCCGTGGTCATTCAGGAAGCCATCGGTTATCCTCCGACTCACGGAACTGAGGAAGTCTGGGACACATCCACTCAAGTACCAAGGACTGCATGCAGAGATTCAAGGCCAGTTTGCAGACCACCTCTCCATATACACTGATGGTTCAAATGACCAAAGCCGGGTAGCTGCTGCGGCAGTCTGCCAACGGGAAAAGTTTGGTGTACGTTTGCCCGATCAGAGCTCGATTTTCACTGCAGAAGCCCGAGCACTCCTTCTCGCTTTGGAGTGTATCGAGGTATCCAACCACACTAACTATGTTATAAACAGTGATTCGTTCTCTTGCCTCCTGCCTGTTGCTGGACTGAAAATTAATCACCATATTCTAGGAAAGGTCATTTATAAAATGAACCAACTGGCAATGGATGGGTATGACATCCACCTGTGCTGGGTGCCTGGCCATGCCGGCATACAAGGAAACAAACGAGCTGATTGGGCTGCGAAGAAGGCCCTGAACTGTGATCTTGAACCGTGTCTGATCCCTCACTCTGATCTGAAACCACTAATAGCCACCCACATAAAATCCAAATGGCAACATGAGTGGGATGAAAACATTAATAAACTTAAAGAAATTGAACCATCTATGGGAATACCACCACAGACTCATGTGGGAGGTCGGCGGGACCAAGTGGTCCTTAGCCACTGCCGTATTGGCCACTTGTGGCTTACACATGCTTTTCTGCTCAAGGGGGAACCTCCCCCTGAATGTATCGGGTGTCAGTCCCCGCTGACACTCAAACACATTTTTACTAAGTTGCGTTGATTTTTTTTACCTGCGCCAACAATTCTACACTGCAGACAGTATGCATGACCTTTTTACTAAAGTAAAACAAAAAAACATTTGAGCCTTTTTGAGGGCAGCTGGACTGTACCACTCATATAGTTTACTAAATCAATTCTATCAGTTATTAATCAAACTTTTCTTTTTCTATGGGAATTTGTTTCCCTTGACCACAAATATATGATTGTGAGCTTTCTAATTTAATGAGTGTCTATTGGCACATAATTGATTGTCTGCTTTTACATGTAAAAGCGATGGTTTGAACAAAAAACAAACATTTCTCGGCGTGAATATGCCCTATGCTGCCGACACGACGTAAAGCAAGCCCCCCACTCACCATACTGCCCGTTTCTAGCCTGGTCCGAGTACCGGGCGGCTCAGGCCCCGCCCCCTGACACCTCCTCCCAAATGGCGTCCCCCCTCAAGCCCCGGATCATGCTGGGAGCCCTGAGGCTCGCACTGGCGGATGGGGGGGGCCCCCAATCTCGACTCCTACATGCTCCTTAGGAGGGGCGGGACCTAGGCATGTGCGGGGGCGGAGTCCACCCTCACGGAGATCCTGGAGATTGTATCCTGGACCTCCTCCACCATCCACGCCTATGTTCCCTGAACCAGCATCACTGCCGGCCCTCGAACCCTTGCTAAAGTGATTGGTTGAGGGTTTGAGTCCTGCCCCTTGGGATGTGGTCCAATGGGGAGGTGGTGTTGTGGCTCCTAGAGGTGGGGATGGGGCCATAAATCATCAAATGGAACTGACTCCTACTTGACCTGAATATGAACTGACTCCTACTTGACCTGAATGTGAACTGACCCCAAACATGTCAACAGACACAGTTTACCTCAAAATGTACACAAAGCTAAACTGATGGAATGTCACTGACCCCAGGTGACCACCAATTGACTCTTGACCTTTGATCCCACCCAATTGAACTTGCATGAACCCTTCTACCCCCCTGATTGATTTGATGTAAACCACACTATTATGATACTATGTACTACACCCCATACCTCTTAACCATGACTCATTATCCTAAATTGACTGTTCTTATCCTTAAGGGGGCCAATAAAGCTACATTATACCAGTCGTGCCTCCGCCTTAGTGAATTATAAATATTTGCATTCTGATCATTTTGATACAAAATTCAAGTCAATATCTCAAATAGAATCAGAGATATTAATTTTCTAAAGATTTGATCATGGACAGTTAGTGAAAATCACATGATTTGCCATGTTTGATGTCAAATTGCTCAACAAATATTTATTTTTAAGGTCTGAACAAATTTGAGATAAGAATTTATAGTAGAAATTATGAGTTAAAATAATAATGATGCGATTAAAATGTAATTTCCCTTCAGTAGGCAGCTTCAAACATCACGATTTAAGCATTTGCAGAATCATGAAAAATGTGTGTGAAATTAAGGGCAAAAATTAAATATTAACAAGTTCATAACTCAGGGAGTAATAGACCAATTTTCCATTATTATATATATTTGTAATCAAATTGATAAGACCTTTCCAACTGTACCATTTGCAAATTAATTTCATAAAAAGAAAGATTCAGTTTGGAGTACCTACTATATAGTTTATTCATAGAGTAATCAGTTGATAAGTGAAATAATGGAGTAATTATAACCGTACATACTCTCGTACAAATTCTTTTGTTTTCAACAAAAACATTTGGTAAAGCTTACATATATACAGCTTCAAACGAACCATAATCAAACAAGGTAATATATCTCCAGAAAACCATGCTCATAAATATTCACACTAAGTACGATAAATAAAGATTATAAATAGCATTACAGGTTGGATATTTACATGATGTTCAATAAAAAAAAAGAAATAAACTGATGTTTTGGAGCTTTTCAGATTTATTTTGTTAAAATTGTGTACCAATATTCCAGTTGATTAATTTCAGCGTATGTTTGGAACGTAGAATACCAAGTAAAAATATATATATAATAAATTAAGATGTTAATCTTTTATCTAGGATTGCATTTACATCAATCTAATCAGCACATCTTATACCATCTAAATTTAGATCTAGACAAATCTGGTCATTCAGACTAGTGTTGGAACTATAGCCAGAGTCAGTCTTACTTCTTTTTTTCATGTTTTTATCCTGTGGTTAATAACATCTGTAGAGCTAGGAAATGGGTAGGGTTAGTCAGACATTGGTTATATATTTATCTTAAACAAATTTCTGTTGAGACATTTGATATTTTAATATTTAAAACAAGAATTAAACGTGGTGATGCAAACCTCAGCCTGTAAAGTAACTGATTGCTTTGTGGGGAATTGTATGTTTCTTAGCTCCAAATGGTTAATTAATGATATTTGTGTCTTAAATATATTCATCATATCATACATAATATTGCAAGCATGAATCCATGTTTCTACCTAATTGTTCTGTATTTCCATTAAGAGTATCTGATCAAATGGAACAATGAACAAGTAAGTACGTCATCACTGTAGTGTATGTAAAATAAAAGGCATTTCAAACTAAAGTAAGGTAGATAATTGTGAAAGTACGACGTCTGAACACTGACTTCTGGATACTGAATGCTTTATTCGCCGTCCAGGGACCTGAACCGCCGGCACCCTGTGCCTCTGACATCATCGCATTTACATATTCCTTTTTTCTCTGCTCATGTCCGGATGTCTTTTATGCATATGTTACAATAATAACAATCTACCTAATATGTTTTTCTCTAAATATCAGAAAAGCTCTAAACCATAGTTAGGCATTTGCAACTTTCAGTGAATTTAGCATTCAGAGTTTTGCCATTTCCAGTATGAGAAAATAAATCATATTTAAATGGACTTGTTTCTTTCTTTTAAACACCTAATATCCTGGATAACCAGAAAGGACATCGGATTGGCTATATTATCAGACCAGGAAAGATACCAGGCACTGCAATGTATATCCCCATAGAGAAGGTGCTACCAACCCTTTTTGAGCATTTTTAATTTAAATATATGTAGGCCTATGTATACATAGATATATGGATATGTATACATACATATATGCATACTTCGCTACTGGCTCTCATCCAGGCAATTTCAAAATTACCCACACGCCCAACCCTTTTCTTAATAGGGTTAGGTGCTGATTACTGACACTCTGACTGTTTATTGTTTTGATCCTCAACATATCAACTTTATTTCGCTCCAGAAGCCATAACCAATTATCATTATCCTGTTCTCATCTGAGCAATCACTACTGACTCTGAAGCTGCCATCTTGCCATTCGCACGTGCCAGCCACCTGCCCGCAGAGCCAGCCTCTACCGCCTCCGGGCACTGACCTTGAATAAGATTACATTACTCATGACCTTGATCGATGCTGATTGATTCTGATCATTTCTGATTTATTAATGATACTGATTCAATAAATTCACCTTTATAAACCTCTGTTCTGTTCTTCTTCAGATTGCTGTGAATTAAAATATAGGTAGGCCTATGTATACATAGATATACGCATATGTATACATACATATATGCATAATAATTCACGGGCGGGAACGAGATGGCGACAACTAAGGTTACATAGTCATGACTCCACCCCCGCCAGCCTGCGGGATTCGAACCCGAGACACGATCAGTGACTGTCTGACCACGGCTTAAATTTACATGTTACTTTAATATGTACAATATATATAGTCTACACGTTATTTTTGTAAGTTACTACATACTGTAATGAATCAAGAATAAATACCATCCATTTTCACCCTGCTTCTGAATTAATAGATTAAAGCTGCATAGTCCGATGAAGCATCAACATTTTAAAACCAAAACGATTATCTAGATTTTATTCTGCATATCTACTTTAGATAGTGGTGCACTTATCAAGCAATTCTCGCCACATAGAAGGGAATACTGAGTCAATTTATCAGAATATGTTACTGCAGAAGCCTATGGTGTTACAGTTTTGGCATGCTTGCCAAAATAATTTGTTCATGTTTACAACTCAAACATCTTAAAAGTTAATCATTTTAAATAAATGTTACTTCAAACTAAAGTAAGGTCGATCGCAGCAATCAATTTAATATATTTATCTCAGAAAATGAGAGAAACTCATACCCATCGGACTATGGAACTTTAAAGCACTCACTGGGGATGCAATCCAGGATCATAAGAAAAGATGTATGTGTGTGTGGAAGGTGGGGGGGGGGGGATTCCCAGCGAATCCTCCAGAGCCGGCTAATAACATAGAGTGGGAACAAACTGTCGTGGGATGGCCAGATCAATCACTTGCATCAGAAACCCGCCCAAAACGTTAGAAGTAATGATCGAAAAGATCCTTTGTTATGTAAAGGCATCTTGTTTTAATAGTATTGTGAATTTTATACAGACGCCTTTGGGTTTGTTGTCTTTCATTTTCATAAGAAGATTGCATAATTTCCTTCAAGATTTGTTCTCTCTCATTAATAAAAGAATGTAATGATGGAAAAACAACAATGTAGGCATTATAGGGATTATTTTTTGGTGTGGATTCTTCTTTTTATTTTATTTTATTTTTTTGATGGGGTGTTTATGCTGTCCATAGCATGTAAGTTCGGATGATCGAGCTTGTTTTCAATTTGTATTGACATATCTTGTGTCATATAGTTTCTTAGCTTTGCACGTAGCCACAGTTTGTGGTTTATTTTTGGGATGATTTTTGTTATACACAGATTGTAGTTTAGCTGGTTATCTAGCTCTAGGCCTAGGTATTCATAGTGATTTACATTTTCCAGTGTTTGGTTTCCGAGCTTGCACTGTAGGTTTCTTTCTGCAACTGCTTTATGTGAGAAGGGTACTGTTTTAGATTTATTTGCATTGATGGTTATTTTATTGGACTCACACCAGTTGTCCAGCTTCAGCAGGAGGTTGTTCAGTTTGGCTGTTACTTCCTCTACTGTGCTTTCTTCTTCATATATGACAGTGTCATCCACGTATAGTTGGAGACATTCTGTCTCTAGCCATTTTTCTAGGTCATTTATGTATGGTATAAAAAGTAGTAGTCCCAGGACTGATCCTTGTGACAGTTTGCTGGTCTGAGAGTGTACCATTTACTTTTGTTATTTGTTGTCTGTTGCTTAGGTAACATTTTATCCAGTTTAGTGATTTTGATTTAATCCCCATGTTGTTTAATTTTCTCAGTAGTATATTGTGGTCTACTGTATCAAAGGCTTTGCTAAAGTCAATGAAAGCTGCTCCAACTAATTTCTTTTGGTTCATTGATGCCAGTACGTCACTTGTTAGGTTTGCGATTGTTTTTGATGTGGAGCGTAATTTCCTAAAAACCTCATTGTCTTTTGTTTAGTATATTGTTTTTTCCAGGTGCTCATTTATGTGCCTGCGGAATATTTATTCAAATTAGCTTGCCTGGTGTTTGCAGAATTAATATTGGTCTGTAATTCCCCATGCTTTGCCTGTCACCACTTTTCTAGATGGGGGTGATGGTTGCCATCTTCGATGCTGTGATGAAGTGCCCCTGTTCAAAGGATATGTTGAACAGGTCCACCATGGTATCTGGGATGGCTTGGAGTGCCTCTTTTATTTTATTTTGGTGGGGATTCCATCTATTCCATCTATTCCACTTGGCTTGTGTGCATCTATGTCATTTATTAGCTTTGTTAGTTCCTCTAGGTCAGTTTTGCAGGTGGGGATTTCATCCTGGATATTTTCTGACTTGTTTTCCCAGTTTCTTGTCAATTTCTTTGGTAGTCTTTTGTTAAAACAAGGTTTAATACATAATTCTGTGCGTATATTTTTAACATTACCAAGTGGAACCAGCTGTTGTAGCATATCGGTGTAACCTGTTTGTTAAGAAATGGCACCCACAAGAGGCATGATATATATAGGCCTATTTACCAACCGTGACCTGGCAGCTGACAATCTATTAAACTACTATCTTCAACACACTTATGCCAGTATTTCCTACTAGTACTAGGGCTGCAGATCTTAGACACTTAACACCACTGACACCTGGCAAATCATAACTAAGCATCCTCAGATATGTAATGTACAAGAAGTATACGTGTATAAATTCATGGAAGTATCTACTGTTTGTAACATGGCCTGAACACGTTGGCGCCGCCACTCGGGCAACCCTGACTTTGCCAGACAGGCGACTACCATAGTACCAACATCGCTCGTTGTTGAGGTGAAAAAAAGATATATATATATATATATGTGTGCATGCATGTAGTTTATATATAGTAATTAGTACACATATAGTCGATATTATATATACATGCACATATGACGTCACGTGTGTATTAGATTAGCTCGTCAATGAGGTGAGGCTTGTTAATGTCTATACCCGCTAGGACCTGTCATCAGTGAGACCTAATGAGCTTAAGGATATGCGCCCGGGGAGAAGCTGACTGGGTTTGGCGGAAAGGACAATCTGGCTAATGACGTCAGCTAACCTGACGTGTAACAACACACTCACACCTCTCTGCTAGTGATACCAGGTGGCCATCATTTTAAAGGAAACCAGATAAGCCATTCGCCATTCCGACGGTCACTCCCCCCACCCCCCCCCACCCCCAACCCCCTGTTCTTTGTACCTGCTGCGCAGGTGCAGGCGTCCGCACGTCTGGGAGCAAGACGCGCTGCGCATGCGCACTAATTGAGATGGACGCCTGAAGGGACGCTAACAAGAGGTGTCGGTCTGTTTGGTTGCACACTGGACACGCAGCCAGTTTGACTAACGTAGAGGGCGAAAGCCTGCCCAGCCCACACAGAGAGAACTTATACCCCTGTCACACTACGACGTAACGAGCCAACGTGAGCCTAACGTGATGATTTTTCGTCATTACGTTGCCGTACGTTGGGTCACGTTATGATGACGTCATAATGACGTTAGAGTGACGTCGAGCTACGTCATGTTACGTCGTGTTACGTCGGCGCGCGTCGAGGTTTTGAACCTGTTCAAAACTTTCGACGTATCTCAACGTGAAGCCGTTACGTTGGGATGACGTGACAATGACGTTAGGTTGACGTTCCGCGATCGTTATAGCAACGTAAATGACGTTAGAGTCACGTTATGTCACGTCAGAGCGACGGCCCGGGTGGGAGCAACGTGTGGGCAGCGTTAAGTTAACGGTGGACGGACGTAACGGAGCGTCGCCCGAGCGACACGATGACGTGTCGATAACGTCGTTATAGCGTGTTGCGAACGTGTCGTGACGTAGTTCACGTCATTGACGATCGCGTAACGTTTTGATAACGTGACTAACGTGATCCGAACGTGAATAGAACGTGTTCTGAACGTCTTGTGAACGTCTTGTCTTGGAGTATATAAAGACCCACCATGTCCTCCTGTCACCACAACACCTCAGCTCTTCCAAGCGGACACATCTACTTCAGTACATCATGCAGGACTACCAACTTGCCATTCTGAAAGCTGACCATGACATCAATGTGCTCCTACTGCGGTATATAGAGGCCAAAAGGAGAAGGAAACAAGCTCGGGCAAAGCGATTGTGGGTGCGACAGTGGATCGGCAGGCGTCATGAGTTTGGGATGTATGACAAGCTTCTAGTCGAACTGCGTAACGAGGACACGGCTTCGTTCGTCAATTTCATGAGGATGCCTCCCCAGATGTTCGATGAGATACTAGCGAGAGTGGGTCCGCGTATCACAAAAAGCTACACAACCTACAGGAAGCCGCTCGAACCTGGCCTCAAGCTTGCCCTTACTCTGCGACACCTAGCATCAGGCAACAAGTACGCTTCGATGAAGTTTGCATGGCGGGTGCCACACAACACCCAATCTGTCATCGTGAGGGAGGTGTGCACGGCGATCATAGCAGAGTACATAGACGAGGTGATGACCTGCCCCACAACACCGGACGGATGGCGTGCGATCTCAGACAACTTTCTGCAAAGGTGGAACTTCCCCCATACCTGCGGGGCCATTGATGGGAAGCATGTGGCCTGCCGGTGTCCCCCAAGGAGTGGATCCCTCTACTTCAATTATAAGGGGTTCTACTCCATCGTCCTCATGGCACTGGTGGATGCGGATTACAAGTTTGTGTGGGCGGATATTGGTGGTAAAGGGTCCGCATCCGATGCGCAGGTGTTTAACGCGTCTGAACTGAAAGCCACCATTGAAGATGGAAGCATAGGTTTCCCCCCACCAGAGCCTATTGTTGCGGGCCAGACGACCATCCCATACTTCATCATCGGTGACGATGCGTTCGGGCTACGGCCGACCCTGATGAAGCCGTACAGCAGGAGGGGAATGGCACATGCTGAACGCATTTTCAACTACAGGATTTCCCGAGCTAGGAGAGTAGTTGAGAATGCGTTCGGCATCCTGGCAAACCGGTTCCAAGTGCTGCTGACCACGATGCAGCACCACCCGTCCACCGTGAAACTCATCGTCACAGCCTGCATGTTGCTACACAACCTCATGAGGATCCGATATCCGACGCTGCAGAACCAGCAACTAGACCGGGCAGAAAATGTGGACGACGAGTTCATTCCAGGAGCATGGAGAGAGGGCAGAAATCTCCAGGACATACCAGTACCAATACCACCACCAATAGGTGGCCAGAACACTGCCTCCAGGGCGGGAAAGGCACAGCGGGAGCTGCTCAAAGACTGGGTCAACTCGCCAGCTGGTTCAGTGGAATGGCAGGAGGACATGATATGACTGTTTGAAGTGTGGCGACTGGAGTGGGATATTCATGTACTGTGTTTGGATAATTTATGAAATGGAGGGGTTTATAGTTACTGAAATTGATATATTAAAATGTACTGTGTTGAATATACTGTGTGTTAGGATACAATGTGAGATCTTCAGATGTTATAGGTCATTTTAATAAACGATATGAATATGTTATTTGTATCAAACTTGAATTTACATGTCAGTTATAATTTGCCTCTTCTTTCAATATGTTACTGTATAAGTGTATGGTTTCAGACTCTCCACATGGTTGGGCAAATATATTTGCCATAATGCCAGTTAAACTATAGCCGTGTTCACACGGGGCAGTTAATTGCAATGATAAAAATAAACTTGTATAGTTTGGGTCACATTTGGGGTGTAAACGCGCGGCTGAGGCGGTTTAGGGGTGATTCGAATCATATAATTCCGATTTTATAAACCACCTATGTAGATGCTTTATATGAACTGAATTTTATGATTCGACTTATATCGCCCGTGTGAACGCAACTGACTTACTTGAGGCAGTTTTGCACCTCACACTATATAATATAATTTGGTGTATGAACCTGCTAGAGGTGCACATAGATTCTTTTGATGATTTATTTTAAGCTTTTCAGTGCCCAGCAGAACTTTTTACGGTTGCAAAACAATATGATTTAGTCTATAAATATCTAGCTGCAACCCACACTCTCTGGGTTAACATGGCCTAATATATTGATATCAGTAATTGTGACAAACTGCAATCTTTCCCAGCTTACAACTTTAATCAGGGTGATAGCTACATGTAGATAAGGCGGTGGGAGCCCAGTAAAACCTGAGATAAACACATGGCAGTTAACAATGTGGGGGTGGGAGATGTGAATGGGTTTTCTTTTTTCCCACAGTAAGGACTTACACAGGTACATGTCAGTGGGGTGTGGTCAACTGTATGCAGAGAATTACTTTGGTGGATATTTAACCAATATACATGCCATTTATTTAAGGGGTGGGGGGGGGGGAGGAGTAGAGAAAAATGCAGTAATCTAATGCGATTTGGCCAAATGCCAAACTCAGTTATAGTGTAGTGCACAAAGCACTTATGATTTACTGATTAACATAAGGATATGATGTTTAATAACAAATACAATCCGACACAGAAATTTGTAGAACAATACAAATACTTTTTTTATTTTAAACAACTTCCACCAAACCCTCACAAATATATACATATGTAACCCCCATCCACAAAATATTCAGTCCCAATGAAAAACAGTTAGAATATACAAGAGTCTACGTATATTAAATGAGTTCACATGTGGTAAACATTGTTCATTTCAATTTGATTCGGTGTCCATGTTGTCCTTGCCCTTGCCGTGTGTGGGGCTTGCCACCTCCCCGGGCACAAACAGGTCCTGCTCCAGGGTCGAAATGCCCGACACCCCGGACAGATTAAGAAACCCCTCCGACCCTGTGGGCGTTGGTGTGCGTGCTGGCGTAACATGTGTCTGGTGCACCACCCATCCTGATATTCCCGTGCTCGTACCTGGAGTTGGTGCCACCTCCCGTGCTGGTGACATACTATGCTGCGGTCGTGGCGGACCCATTAGTATTCGCGGCGAACAAGTCGGTGTACATGTGGATGTACATGTGGGTGTCGGTGCCTGCATCAGCGGCATGGGATGCTGCAGGGGCGCATGGTGGAGCGCCGCAGGGTGGCTGCGCGGATGGTGCAGCAGCACAGGCTGGACTGGGGCAGGGCGCACTGGTGAAGGTTGCAGCGGGGCAGGCTGTAGGGGCGCCATCATGTACTGCTGCATGTAGTCGCTGCCTTGTGATGTCCACGGTGTACCAGGTGGCGGTTGATGGCGCCACTGCTGGGGGTGGGGCTGGAATCCGTCGCCCGGGGACACGCACGAGGAGGTGTTTGTGGATGACGGGTAAGTTGCTGTCACAGATTGTGGCGGCAAGGCGGCAGGGATGGTGACGGGAGCGGAACAAATGGTGGCAAGTGCTGGCCCAGAGATCACAGTGCCGTCGTCGGCCACCTCCGACTCCATGACCTGGGTTAGGATAGTGTTCATGGCGGCGCGAGCATACAGAAACTGTCCCTTAGTCATCATGGACAAACAGTCACGGACGTAGTTCGCGAATGCCATGCTCTTCGTCATCGGTGTTGTGAGGGTGGCCAACATTTTACCCGACGCATCGACCCGTTGTTTGAGCACTTGCAGAAGGTCCTCCTCTGCGGTCGCCTCTTTCCTCTTGCCTGTTGCTGTGTGCGGTTGTTGGGGGTCGATGGCCATGTCGACATCCCCACACGCAGTCTCTGCCACCCCCAGATCAACGGCCGCTCCTTGAAGGGCAGGCAGCACCTGGAAGACAAAATAATAAAGGGCCATAAGTACAATGCAAACAACGCAACATTACTTTACACAATCACCTGAATAAGACTTTAATGCACACACTTACATACAATAAGCAGACTACACTCCGACGTTTCTCAGCGGGGACCCGTCAGCATTTAAAATAAAATAAAAGCGTAAAGTATGTGTCTCTGTCTGTGTGTCTGTGTCTGTCTCTGTCTGTGTCTCTGTCTGTGTCTCTGTCTCTCTCTCTATCTCTCTGATACACAGAGACACACACACACAGACACACACACATACACATACACACACACATATACACAGAGACATGGACACATACACAGACACACACAGAGACACAAATACACACACACACATACAGATAGAGACACACACAGAGGCACACACACACAGACACACACACAGACACAGAGACACACACGCATACAAAGACACAGAGAGACACACACAGAGACGTTTTGCCAACAAAGGACACACGTCGCCGCGCGTTGGAGAGAAACGTCCTAGTGTGACAGGGGTATAAGGATATGATTGTTGGTTATGGCCATAATCAATAATTCCACATGTTTTGTTATTATATTCCCATTATCTATTTATTATAATGTTGGTACCATGGTTTTCACCAATATTAGGTGCATAATAATGATATCCACATGGTTTAATAGTATAATGCATTAACTAGGGACATTGCTGGTTCCGGAATGATGTGTACAAATTGCTAAATATATAACAAATTATTACCTAAATCACTTGGCCAAACCATATGTAAACTAATTAACTCTTACCAAATACTCATCTTATGCACATGAATGAACATGACAACATGTAGTACTTACACTTCTGACGGGCTGCGGCCGGTGCCGCACGACTGACCGGAGGAAGCCAAATTTGTCGATGATCCACTGCTCCCTCTCAGTGCGCTCCTTTGCCCCGTCACCGCTCTTTTGTTTATGCAGCCTGGTGTTACTGTCTCGCATGGACTTAAACCACCCCTGTAGATGTGTGGCGCTTCTCCCCATCTTGACTGCCTGCTCCTGCCACAGTTTCGCTTTCCGGTCCGTCCTGCGATAGTCCGTGAGCTTCGCGTTCCATATCACTGGGGTCTCGTGTAAGAACTCCAGGAGCACCTCCTCCTCGTCTGCAGGCAGGGTGCAATCAAATTTCCGGACCCTCCTTTTTGCCACCTGACCACCGTGTGACGCGGACGAGGTGGAGGCTCCGGAAGATCCACGGGAGCACGGGGAAGAAGGAGATATATACGCTCCCATAGTGTCTGTGGTGTCTGTGGTGTCGGTGTGCTGACCAGGAGAGGCTACCCTTGGAGATGGTGGTGTTGGTGGTGGTGGTGATGGTGAAGACGGTGGGGCTGGTGATGGTGGACGTTGTATCCTTTTTCGCCCCTTACCTCTTCCTCTGACAAATTGCGGGCTGGCAGCAGCAGATCTGGAACATCTTGAACTGGAGGTGGACGAGGAGCTCTGTTTTGGCGGCATCTTGGAGAAGTTGTGACTAGCCACCAACACACCAGCCTTATATACCCAGACATCTACCCTGCGACGGGTGTTTTGCACGTTACGGTCACGTTACGCTCACGTTACGGTCACGTTATGGTCACGTTACGGTCACGTTACGTCCACGTCGCGTGCGTTACGGTGACGTTACGGTCACGTTAAACTAACGCCCGGTCAGGTCGCCAATTAACCCTCCCGCCTAACGTTGTCACGTTACAGCTAACGTCACGACGCTACACCGACGTTTGACCAACGTTTCAGTTACGCTAGCCCGCCGTCGACCACGCTCGCATACCGTTACGCCCACGCTTAGCTATGTCCATCACACTACGCTAGGCTGACGTTACGCCGACGTTACGTCGACGTTACTTTCACGTTATGCTCACGTCAACTACGCGGCATTCACGTCCACAATTTGCATATTACGCCGATAACTTCGACGTGATATCATTATTTTCACGTTGTGGTTACGCTGACGTAGTCACGTCGTAGTGTGACAGGGCCATTACAGGAAGACGTTGTCATGGCAACGGTGGGTGGTCGTGGTAGCTTCGGCAAAAGAGGATCGTTGTTCAAGTAAAAACAATTATATAAAAAAGCGCATATCTATACATTAGGCCAAATAAAAAGAAATTAAATTGGTGATCATCTCCACCCGTACCTGAAAATTCGTCCACCTCTGATTTTTTTTTTGATTTTTTTTTGTGTAACTGTTATAAATGTGTCGGGCTGTAGGGTTGCGTGTTCGAGTCTGTGGCTATGTAGGTAGGCTAAAGTGAAAAACAATACAGATGGCGAGAAAGAGAAAGTAAAGCAAAGTAAGAGTGTGAGAAGAGAGTGTCCAAGCCTCTCTGGTATATTATATTTGGTACATGGGTAAATTGTAGAGTATCACCCCACCCTTTTCCCCCAATGAGAAACAAGCATTATTGGCTCTGCCAATAGGGATCAAGCATTCCTGGTCCCCATGGCTACCAGTGGTCTGCCCACCACCACCAAGCCGTGTGGACCTTCTGGCCACCACCAGCCATGAACCTTGACCCTGAGTGTGGTGATCCTAACCAGTAGAGGGGGATGGGGTAGGCTTTGAATGCCCCTTACACACAGCCCAGCCAGCACCACTATGTCTATTTACATTCCATTCAGGCACCACCAGCACTTACATATATATACATACACACACCTGGTCATGTATACCCTTTTCGTAATAGAACATTTGCATTCCCCCTATCGTTGAAAATCGGAATATTTTACAGGGCTATCAGCATCTCAACTTTCGTAAGCACACAAGCTGTGCAACACAGTTTAATAGTTACATATTACATATATGTCATATGACAGAAAAAGAAGAAAGAAAACGAAAAACCACATACTCAACCCTGATTTCTGTAATCAAAAGGACGATCACCAACTTTCTTTTTTAATTTGGTCTTACTGATTTGGTAGGTCATAGACCTGTAGTACGATGCTTATGTCACCTTGATTTCCCATGTATTAAACACATTAAAATTCAAAGAATAATAGCCCCCACTTTTTTAATTTGTTGCTGTTCCTCTGTTATCTCCAGTCAACCATATACGATGACAGAGACAGCCCAGGTAAAAATGTATAATTTAAGACCTAAATGCACTGGGATTGGTCCCACTGCTTCACTGGTCACAGATGGTCCAGTGTATTATTAACAACCCCACCCCAACAACATAATTCATAAACTCACATAACTAGCTACATTAGAGTTACACTAGAATTTTACTAACAAACCAACATTTATATACCGCTTGCCTAACTGCAACTGAACATTCAAACTTATTACAAATTTACCAACTGAATACAGAAGATAACTTCTGCTTACATTCTAAATACTATGTAGATGCTCGCATTGATCTGACTAATATTGATCTGGTTATATGACACTACTGTACCATATTGTTATGGAACTACTGGGTTTCAGAATTTCATTGTGTTACATGGTGCAAATTGTCTATTCAACAGGTATTGTACACCTTATTCTATATACCTTTTGTGTAAATAATCCTGAAATGAAAAATGGCTGGAAGACCAGTGCTTCGGCACTGACAAAAGACTTATTCAGCAGAATAAACATATTTACCACCAAAAAAAAATTGTAAGTAAAACTAATTAAAAAAATAGCTCTAACAGCTGAAATGGGTCATTAGGGCTTTATAGAAATAATATTTACAACTAGACAATGTGATTCGTCCCAAGTAACTCGTAGAGAATAGATTACCCAATTTTAAAAGGGCCTAAACCGTCATCTTCAGTAAATTTACAATCACCTCAGCTTCGGTCCCATTTTAAATCATCCTGCCCACCCACGAGGATTAGACCAGATGGGATGGCCGAATGAGTTGAGCGTCCGTCTCCCGCTTTGGTAGATCGTGGGATTCGAACCCACGGGTTCAAACACTGGTCGAGTCCAACCAATGACTTAAAACTTGATATTTATTGCTTCCTAGCCAGGCGCTCGGCATTATTAGGATAGGGAAAGGACTGGTTGGTTCAGTGCCAGAATAATATAGCTGAGTAGGATATCAGGTCATGGTGCTGGAAGCCTGGTCTCCCAGTGGGGCAGCACTGTAAAGTCACCATGAGTGCGCACTGTCACACGTCAGCACCCGTCCTGATATGACTTTAGACGTTGTCAGGACGTAAAACTCCAACATCCATCCCACGAGGATTATTGTGATTTCGAGTGGGCTGTCAGCTTTTCAGCTTTTGCACATTTGTGCAATAACAGTGTGTAATCAGTGGTGGAGTAACTAGCACCCGCGTCCCTAGGTTACCACCCGGGTCCCTATGTGACCATACCGGTTAGTAGGGTACCATCCGGGTCCCTAGGCTACCACCCGGGCCCCTAGGCTATCACCCGGGCCCCTAGGCTGATCTTTAGCACACTCAATTAAACCTCTTTTTTGTGTAGTGACCTCTGTGGCAAGGAGCCACATAGATAAGCAAGCGTGGGCTCAAATCCTGCTCTAGGGGCTATATTTCCCATTTTCAACACCACCCCATGACACTGATGCCGTGACCAGGATCCTGTACAAGCTCCATGCTGTATGATTATTGAAACTACCCTATGTATGCAGTGCCTGTATGTATGTAATTGTAAGCATTAAAACAACGTGTGGAGGTTAGCATTTATAAAGACTTACAATTGCAGGAGAGACTAGTGTAGTAGTCTACACTGACCTTTCATGCAAAGGTATACATAGACAGGTAGGCATGGATATGGTGATGACATCAGGAAGGCTACATGGTGTAATGGTTAATCCACTAGCTCGTGGCCCCCTTCCTTTTCGGGCCCCCTAGGCTTAAGCCTACTCAGTCTAATGATTAACCCACTGTTGCGGTTTCCCAGGGACACCAGTTTGCGAGGGACACATCGCTTACATGCGTCAAAATCGAACAGCATCGACACTAACCTTATAAATTTAATATAATGTTTTTGGTAAAGATGTTTTCTATATGTGTACCAAACGATTTGTTTCTAGATGGTGTAATTTGAGAGATATTTGACTTCTTCTGTATTTTCTGTCTGAACATTGCTCACGACCATTGACAATGCCTTGAGTTTGACGGTACACGCAGTGCAAAACGTTAGTTTTATTCGAAATTAATAGAAATCAAGAACCCTAACCTTATCAATTTAATATATTCTTTATGGTAAATATGCTTTCTATGTGTGTACCAAGCAATTTGTTTCTAGATGGTGTAATTTGAGAGATATTTGACTTCTTCTGTATGAAGATTTGCTCACGGCCGTTAACAATGCATTTGAATGGAAGTGTCCCTGGCAAACTGGTGTCCCTCGGAATCCGCATCACCCGCCACTGTGTGTAATAGCAGTGTACAATAAAAGATATTCAGTATCATTTACCTGATTCCAAAGAGTCCAATACAAGACACTACTTGCCTCAAACACACACAAATAATGTGTCCGTCCTCACCAATCGCCAATTTCGCATCGGAAGAACCAAATGTAACTGAATGCTAAACGAGACTCCCAGGATTCCTGATTGGAAAATGCTGGGTTAAAAGCAACTCCAGATTGGTGGGAGATGCGTTACCACTCACCAGCACACGTGAATAATGAATGCCCTGTTTTAATTGGACAGGATGCTTGGCTAATGGTTGTCGGATTAAGGCTAGGAGTGTGTGGGGGAGGGGGGAGGAGTGGGAGGGGGAGATGGAGCAGTAGGTGGTGTAGTGGTGTGTGGGTGGGTGTGGAGATGGGGCAGTGGGGAGGCTATTTTTATGGGTTAGTCCGAAATTGGCATTCGGAATGGCGATTTCAGACTAATTTAGAACAGTGGGGACAGTTTAATGGAATTGAAGGCTTTTCAACACTAATTACCCAAAATAGGTTAAATTCAAGGCTTTCAAATGGAGAAAACGACTTTTCAAGACTTTCCAGGCCTCTGTTAAGTTCTAAATCTAAATTCGTATAGTTCCTGAATTATCTACATCTAATGACAGAGAGAGAGTGTCAATTTTATTAAGAAGAACTTGCTTGAGAGGTTTGCATACAATGGCTGCTTGACCCTACTCAGGCCTACTCACTATAAACAATTGTAAGATGGCAAGGAATGGAAAATAAACAGGACTTGAAACTAAATCAGTTTGATATATTTATCTCAGAAAAAATAATAGAAATTGAAAACGATCGACTGTACAACTTTAACCAACAATAACATTATCTCAGAAAAGTTACTGGTGCCTTCTTGCACTCATCATTAGCTAGATTTCACCTAAATAATTAACTAATCACAAACCGAGATGGCAAACTGTTAATATTAGATATTATTTAACTAAGAAATCAGTCAAAAACCAAGACAGAATATTGGGAGACAATAAAACATGTCTTCCTCGTTTCTAATTGGCTGGTTTTATGTGGGTAGATGGGTCATTCCCTAAAACTGGGCACAAAGGTGTGACATGGAAACCAAAAGTGAAAACCTTCCAAATAATAGCATAAATCCTTCCAAATAATAACCTAATCCAATGTCCTATGAAGGTTTGCATGTTGTGCATATCTCAGAGTTGAAAAAAATTAGTTTCACTTTTTGAATTAGATTTTATGCAAATTGAGCAATACATTAATATTACTCATGCAACATGAAAATCAAAGACATATCCAGAACCTCATTTTAACATATACAACATAGTCAAACAAGATTTTTTTGTTTACTGTTAAGCAGACAAGGTTATGACTTACAAGAAAAAGTTGAAAAATAAGTTGAAAAAAGTATGGCTACATGTATGATGTCAATGTGTAAATTTTCACATTTTCACTCTAGCACAAAATCATACAATTATAATTTTGATATATTTTGTGAGATAAATTCAATACATGTAGAACTGCTAACATACCTAATAGACAGATTCTACAATAATTATTTGACTTGCTATCAATAAAACAAAGACTTATTTATCAGCATCGTAACGTGGAGACCAAATATGTGATGCCCAGTTATGGAGAATAACCCAGATACTTAAATTGTAATATGATGGAATTGCAATAAAGAAAATACTTCTAATCATTAATCGCAATAATTATCTTGAAATGTCTTCCAATGGTCAATACCTAAGCCAGTGCACCATGACTTTATGGGTTTTTGTGTCCTTAACAATATATATTTCTAGGATCTAAGGAAA
The DNA here is from genome assembly GCA_030323885.1 of Branchipolynoe longqiensis. Taxonomy (NCBI): domain Eukaryota; kingdom Metazoa; phylum Annelida; class Polychaeta; order Phyllodocida; family Polynoidae; genus Branchipolynoe; species Branchipolynoe longqiensis. Next base: position 81,697,003 of record CM059189.1, on the reverse strand, counting down.
ACGTGTTTGAGATGCGGTATGCATAGAGTAGCACTATAAGGTTGTCATAATAATGTCATCATCATCATGCTGTCGGTCGCGATGCGACAAAGACTGCTTTCATTACTTCACTGCCGCTCTCCATTTAGCTCTCTCATAATAATGTAATAGATATATTACAAAAGCCCATAATTAAGCATATTGAGCTGATAAGCATTGAATTCCTCACAAAACTGCACTTGGTACTTGAAAATAGACTTAAATGAGCGCTAATGGGGCAATTGGTGCTGGCGGCCCGGTCTCCCAGTGGGGCAGCACTATAAACTCACCATCAGTGCGCACTGTCACAAGTCGGTACCCGTCCTGATATGACCTCAGTTGTTGCCAGGACATAAAACTCCAACAACCAACCAATGTGCACCCGGTCTCCCAGTGGGGCAGCACTGTAAAGTCACCATCAGTGCACTCTGTCACAAGTCGGTACCGTCCTGATATGACCCTAGATGTTGCCAGGAGGTAACACTCCAACAACCAACCACATATAGGCTTAGGTACTGCCGGTAGGGGGAGGGTGAATGAGGGGGTGGCGGCAGTGACAGATTTAGATGAAGAGAGGCTTTTCCCTGTTCCACTGTGAGGCCCTTCCAAAAGGCCTATTAATGACAGTGTCAAAAACAGTATGCACTTCGGTTGGAGCCCACCTAGATGTTGGGGCCCTAGCCATATATAGGGAAATCCGGCACTGGATGGCGGATAATACTAATAGACGAATTCTGCGGAGCATGCACACTCAAGGTTGCGGGTCAACTATGGAATTGAATAGGTAACTATGATTATTGAAACCTCTCATGCGTGTACCTTTTTAAATGAATAAATTGAAAAAGTATCCATCTACAGGCTATGGGCTGGACATCCAGGACATGCGAGGTCAAGCCTATGATGGAGCAGGAAACATCGCCGGCAAGTCCAAAGGTGTTGCAGCCATCATCCAAGAACTCAACCCACTGGCACTCTACAACCACTGTGCATCTCACTGCTTGAATCTAGTAGTAGTCAAGTCGACACAACTTACAAATCTTCATAATATGATGGGCACTGTTGGGAAGGTGTCTGCCTTCATGGAGGGGCATCCCAAGCGCATGTATGCCTTGGAGGAAGCGGTCCTGGAGACCCAGCTAGATTCCAAGAAGCACAAGCTGAAGGACCTTTGCCGCACCCGCTGGGTCCAGCGTCTAGATGCCATGGAGACCTTCGTGCAGCTGCATCCATCTGTAGTGGCCTGCATGGAGAACATTGTGGAAGCTGGTCCTGGCAGCTGGTCAACCGACTCCCTCACAGACGCCAAGGGTTTTCTACTCTCACTCACCAGCACAGACTTCATCATGGCCCTGGTCATGACTAACAACATATTGGGCTACCTGAAAGGCCTGACCATCAGTCTTCAGGCAGAGGCCAAGTACATCGTCGAGGCTAGCATGGAGGTCAGCAGTGTGAGGGAAGCCATTCAGGATGCACGTGACTCCATTGATCAGTACTATACTGGCTGGCATGACCAGGCTGAACACATGTGTGAGGCAGTTGGTATGACACCGTCCATGCCTCGCACCACTACACAGCAAAGACATAGAGACAACGTGCCAGCTGATTCTCTATTCCAGTACTGCAAATGGTGCATCTCCATCCCACTACTGGATCACCTTCTTGCTGAGCTGGATGCAAGATTCACAGTTTTGCACAAGAGGGCTCTGGAGGGACTCAGCCTGATCCCTGCAATCCTGGTGACTCTGACCCCAGAAGAAGGGAAGAGGTGAATGCAAGACCTCATCAACCTCTACCAGGATGACCTGCCTTCCCCGGGATCAATCAACAGTGAAGCACACACTTGGCATGTGCGGTGGGAACAACGCAGACAGGGTTCAGCCAGTGTGCCTTCCACTATAGCAGACACCCTGCAAGAGACATCAGAGACCATGTTCCCGAACATCAGGACCCTGCTCATCATCCTGTCCACCCTCGCAGTGACATCATGCTCTGCTGAGCGCTCTTTCAGTGGCCTGAAGAGATTGAAGATTCCCATGAGGTCAACAATGGGTAATGAGAGACTGACAGGTCTGTCCTTGCTCCACATGCACAGGGACATTACGATAAACATCAGTGATGTCATCACAACATTCGCCCAAAAGAATCCAAGGAGAATGAAGCTGGAAAATGTCCTACTGAACAATTGAACAATGTGACAGTGTGCGTAAATGACAAGTAGGTCAATGAAAACAGACAGTTGAAATATGGTGGACACTTGATGTGTGCTACAGTTTTAAAAAGAAAACTGACATTTAAATGTGATTCAAATCACTTTGTGATGTATGTTTTAAAATGTAGATAATATGTTTTAAAATATGTTTTAAAATGTATAATATATCATTATATCATATCAAACAGCATGTATTGCCAACTCGGTTGTGACCATTTGTAAATGTGATAATGATGAATGTGATTTCATTTACTGTAAAATATGATTGTAAAGCATTTTTATATTGTAAATAAAGAGTAAGAAATACATGTACACCTCAGTGTTTTTATTCATAGAAATAATTTCATGAGTATTTTTAAACAAAATATAATTTCATGAATCATATAGACCTAAATTCTTGCATTAAATTTATTAAGGAACAGTAGATTTTAAGACTATGTGAACAATTGCACCAAAGTGTGGGTTGTTGCACCAGAAAACAATGTAAAATATTGCCCTAAAATGGGTGTTGTTCCACCAACCCATATGAAAAAGATTACCCTAAAATAGGGGTAGTTTCGATCCATATTTGGAAACTCCCCCTAGCCAATTCCTGGGTGCCCCCCTGTAAATAATGAAATCCTGAATAAAATAGAAAAGTAACTAACAAAGTAACTATTATTCTAGATGTAAATCTAGGTTTTCTACATGTAATTGTAAATGCAGATCTCAAATCAGAGGAACTTGCGAATACATTAATTAAGTTGGCACTGAATTGAAGACCCTTGGTTTCTAAATTGTGCTATTAATATTATATTTTGTATTTCTGTTATATTTTCTTCTAGCTGTGTGCTGACTTCTGAGAGTTGAGATACTATCCAAACAAAGCATTAGTTCTGAAGTTCTGAACACAAGTTCTAGTCGCTCCTGTCAGAGGGCGGGTTGGTGAACCAAATCGCCTATTGTCCCTATAGGCGCTGCCCGTGCGACGGTGGGCTGGTTGGAGGGGGTGGGGGTGGGTTGTGGGGGTGGGGATCAGTCTTGGCGGGAATGTATTATAAGGTGAAGGGTGGAAACAATAATGTGGCTTATCGAATACTTGCAGACATGAAGCGGGGGTGGTGTGATAAGGGGAGGCCAGGGCAGGCACTATACGGTGGGTGTTGAGGCGCTTGTCCGTGGGAACTGCATGGACTGATCGGGCGTCGAAGTGGAAATAGTGTGGTGAATTGGTTATGGAGTGCTAATTAGGGTTATAAGTGGGTTGGGTGGGGGCAGTGACAGGGTGTGTGGGGGTGGAAGGGAGAAGAGGGGACGGAGGGTGGAGGAGTTAAGTTAGCAGTAGGTACTCAAAAGTGATTTTTTATTTTAATGTTTCAATGTTTAAAAGTATATAAGGAGTATAAATCTTTTAAATCCGATTCCAGTGATATCAAATTTGTATAGATCTCTTGAACAGTTCCGAATTTATGAGGTTTTAAAGATTCATTTTTTCAACCTTATTTGTGCACATGTCCAAATTGGTCATGTTGCATAGGCAACATGGGTAATTCGGGCCGAGGCGGGGCGCATAGGGATCCCACTGACTCTCCACCCCGACCTATGGCCACTTAGTTCCCCCTTTTAAACATAGGCGGCTGGAGAAGTGATTCCAGGTGGCGCCTCCGTGCTCGCATTCGAACGACAGGTCTGTGGCAAAACGGAGGAGACACACCACGAAGGACTCAAGGTCGCCAGACAAGCCAGGTGGCCACTCGCTGCGTCCGAGATCAGCACGCTGCGACAGGTCGACCTCCGACGAATGGAGCAGACACCGCAGAAGCAGAGAAACGCGCCACACACTGCTATCATCCTCCAGCGATGACGACGCACGCCACCGGGACGTCGTTGAAGCAATCGTCGACTCCAACTCCGAATGCAGATCGAAGAAGAGAGCCCCTTATTCCACATACCGACTGTGGGGAACCGACTGCGGCTTTACCATTTCGCACGGCATGGGCAGTGAGCGATTTCCGCATGTGTGCGCATGGTGTGCCAACAAATATAAAAAGGCGAATCCACACAAGGAGCAAGAGTGCAATAATATAAAACGACAGATGGACAAGAAGGTGGCGGCAGACGAGAACGAGGAAGCAACCAAAGCGGATTTTCGCTAACCGTCCAGGGTCAGGCCGACCAGAACGCCCCACAAGACCCCCCCCCCCCCCCCCCCCCCACCCAAACCACCGAGAGTAGCGGCCCTGATATTGGTATCAGCAACCCGATGGCTCCAAAAATCCCCTCGCACATGGAACCCGAACAACCCCAAACAACCCCCGAACAACCCCCGAACAACCCCCGAACAACCGGAGTGGCCGCAACACGGACCCTCCCCACGCGCCACCGCCAGACGCTCCCACCATAACTCCACCACGTGGGGATGCGACGCGACCAGACCGACCCACCCACACACACCCACACACCGACCCTACCCACGCGGCACCGCCAGACGTTCCCACCAAAACCACACCACGTGGGAACGCGACCCGACCACACCGGCCCACACACCAACACACCCAAACACCCACACACCCACCCACACACGGCCGGTGTAGTAAGTTCAAAACACTACCCCACAAAAACACTACGGTAGTGTTTTGAACCTAGGTTCAAAACACTACCATAGTGTTTTGAACCTAGTTGAAGGTAGGTTCAAAACACCACTGTGGCCACGCTCAAAACACTATCATTAAGTTCAAAACACTACCCCTAAGTTCAAAACACTACTCTAAAAAATATGTTATAAATGCTGCATATTCAGTTTCATTTGTAGTAGCATGATGCAGTATGCAGTAAGGTGGGGCAGAATGCAGTAAGGTGGGGCAGTAGGGGTTGTTGTTGATTGTTGTTTTATGTCCTAGCAACATCTAAGGTCATATTAGGGCGGGCACCGACTTGTGACAGTGCACACTCATGGACGAATTCATAGTAGGTATGTGTGAACATTTTGAGAATGCATTTGATCTCAATGAAGCATATAGCAATGGAAAGAGCTTGACGGAAACTTAATCATGGTAGCCATATAATTTTTCTAAAGTAAATATCAAGACGCTTCTCGCCAGCAACGTATTGGTAGCGTGCGGCCGACGTTGTGAGAGAAAAAAATAAAGTTTTGCGCGCCGTCCTGATATGACCTTAGATGCTGTTAGGACATAAAACAACAACAACCAAACAAAGCAACAGTTTGGCGCAACGTGTGGGAACGACCCTCACGCGCGCGTGGCGTGTGCATAACGTTCGCATAACGTTTTTCAGCGCGTTTAATGTATTTCGACGCGCCCCTAATGGGGCTGTCACATAATGGTGCTCTCACATTACGACGTTTCTCTCCAACGTGTGTCACTTTTTGGCAAAACGACGGGACACGTCGGGAAGCGTTACGCGCGCGTCGGGACACGTCGGTGCACTTTGAGTGACAGCGACGGTCGCACCCACACGTTGGCGCGCGTTGAATGTTTTGTGCTTGCACGAAACTTTCGACGCGCACCAACGTCTGGATGCGACCGTTACGGGGACCTCAGAAGCACGTCGCCATTGCTGGAATAATGTTATGCGAATGCTAGGCAGACGCCGCGCACGCGGGAGGGTCATTCCCACACGTTGCGCCAAACTGGTGCATTGTTGTTTTATGCCCTAGCTACATCTAAGGTCATATCAGGATGGCGTGCCAACCTCTCTCTTTTTTTTTTTTTGCCACGCGTCGACACACGTTGGCCGCGCTACTAACATGCTGCGCTGACGTCAAACTTCCGCCGAAAAGTTGGACGTGTCGCGAGGCGCCCTACTAGGCCCCTTCACCGACCCTCCCTTCACCCCTTGGGTGCAGATGAGCCCGATGATGACCCGCGCCAAGAAAAACACCAATGAACGCTGGGTCATCGTCGACCTAAGCTACCCAAGGGGTGCAAGCATCAATGCAGGCATTCGCAAAGGGTATTACCAAGGCAGACCAGTAACCTACACCTTGCCCAGCATTGTCGACCTCACCGACGAGGTCACCCACCTCGGCCAAGGCGGATACATATGGTCCATAGACCTTGCCAGGGCCTACAGACAGCTCTGGACATGCCCCCTGTTTGTGCCCCTGCTGGGCATCACCCAAGAGGGACAGACATACTATGACATAGCACCCCCATTCAGGTGCAGGACCTCCGCCATGGCCTCTGCAAGAATGACGAATGCAGTGGTATACCTGCTGTGGCGGAACAACCATTTCATCATCTGTTACCTTGATGACTTCGTCGGGGCGGCTGCCACACATTGATGCGGTCGAGCTCGCAGAAGACCTTGGCCTCGCCTTGTCACCCTCAAAGTGCGTCCCCCCCACGAAGAACCTCGAATGGCTTGGTTTCACCGTCGACACCGATGACATGATGGTACGAATCCCACCATGCAATCTGGCCGAGGTTGTCCAGGAGTGTGCCACCTGGATCCCTGGAGGCCTGGGATCCACGGATCTACAATGCTTAGTTGGGCGACTCCAACATGTGGTAAAGTGCATTCGCCCAGCCCGGAGGTTTATGAACAGGATCCTTGGGCCTCTCAGGGACGCACCACACACTGGGAAGCACCCTGTCACCAAGGAGATGCTCGGCGACCTAGCATGGTTCCTTGAATATAGCGTGGCTGCTAATGGAGTCGTCCTCCTTCGCCCACCCCGAAGCACGAGTGGGTGATCGAGTGCGACTCCTCACTCCTCGCCGGGGGAGCCTACTCACCATCAGGCTACATAATGGAAGAGTACCACCAGGACACCACATCAGCCAACTTGAGGCCATAAAACTCATCGTCGCGCTTCGGGCCCTCACACAACCCAACCCCCAGGACTACACGATAGTCATTAACACTGACAAGCAGGCCTCCCAGATGGTCCTGGAATCTGGCGGTGGCAGGGACCCCGTCCTATGTGCGTGCACCAGGGCAATATGGAAGTTTGCCGCACTGAACTCTTGCGAAGTGCATGTTGCCCATAAGCCCGGGGTCGACCTCGTGTTCGCCGACGCACTCAGTAGGGCCCCCTTCGACCACCTTGCACGCCAAAGAGCAAACCAGTTCGTCGATGATGTGGACCTCACACACGTGAGGGTCGCCATGACAAGGCATTCTCAACTAACACTGTGTAGCCTGGGGAGATGGTAACCTTGCCTCTCTCTCCCCAGGACTACATGGATACCAACATGATATACTAGCTCTGTTCAGGGCGGGCCTCGCCGGTGAGACCTGGAAGAACAAGTGACTACAGATGGCCACCTAACACCAGCATGCCCATGACAAGGACTTCGACCCTGCAAGACCAACCCAACTTGATGTCGCATCCTACTTTGTCCACCTCAGCACCACATTGAGGTCCCTGCGCACCGTGATGAATTACTTCAGCGCAGCCCGGACTTGGGTCGACCTCACAGATGGGAAGGTGTTGAGTTTTGACACTTACCTGGTATCTATAGTGAAGCGGGGGTCTTCAGCACCTCGACCCACCTGGTTCGACAGCCCCCCCCCCCCACACTAACAGTGCCCCAATTACATTCAGTGGTGCGATACCTCCGTTTGGCGGGTCCCTGTGCCCGGGTGCTAACATCTGCACTGCTGCTGGGATTCTGTACCCTTTTGTGACAAGGGAACCTCCTGACCACCGGGCAGACCAACGACCCCACCCATACCATACGGGGAGCAGATGTATGTGACTGCGGCACCCACCTAGCAGTTCACATCTGCTTGACTAAGACCTCCAAAACAGTCCCCGACGTATTCTCCATACACCTACCTCGGATTCTGTTCTCCAAATGCTGTCAGCTACATGCCTGGAGACGCTACAAGAAGCACACTGACACCACCCCCGACTGACCCGCATTCCTGACACCGAGCGGTGACCCCCTAATGGCCCAGACCCTCACACATGCTCTGTGAGCAGCACTCACCTTCCACGGACACAACTGCCTGGACGATTACACCCTCCACAGCTTCCGCTGAGGTCCACACCTATGTGAAAGCGGCCGCCTTCACAGGTGTGATCCGGGCACTCTCAAACCTATTTGGTTGAGTGCCCGGATCCCGCAGAGACTCAAACTTGTGGCCTTCATTGACCTAGACCTACGATTTTTGTACCTTAATTGACTTTGACCTACATTCTTCTGAATTAGATTAAATAAAATCCCGTAATAAGTAGTCACGTGTCGTGTCCTGAATTAGGGAAATCCAGGTTTTTAAGGGCCCAACACGAAAGCTATGTTGCATATCATTTGTCCGATATTAAAGAATGTCACTCTCTATAACACAAATAGCAGGTCATTAGCTTTGTTATTCTTTCAAATATTTCATGCTAAACTTGCTAAATTCCTTGATTTCTACTGAATCTCATCAGGGTTAATGATAAATTCTTTGAAACATCATAACTTCTGTTCTACTTACACTATCACTCTATTCTTTATTCTAAAATAATCAGAATCAAAAGCTGTATATGATCATATATGTTTTCAATTAATATGAGGAAAAAACTGAAAGTTCACTAGCATTGCTAGCTGACCACAAGTCTAGGTCATAAAGACATTAACTTTATTAAGATGATTAAACAGATTCCCTCAGGCAACAACAGGCTTCAGAAATGTCTTTAAAGTCTGGCACCTTCCATACTCCAAAATCATCCATACTCCAAGCTTCAATCAACACCATGTTCGTCGCTCTGGTGCGGGAGCCAGGAAGAGATGATAATTTCTCAGACCAACCTTGCGAGCATGATATAAATCTGAACCAAATATTTTTCTGGTTAGGTAGAGGAAGTCGTGAGCTTTCTGATGATATAATTTTCAGGACGATCCTCATTAATTTTCAAGGAGAATGAACGTCTGAATGTTTTCACTCCTTCTGTTCAATCAAATTTCCCACTCAAATTCAGCCATGCTTGATATGCTAATGAAGCCAGATTTCTTCTCCATCTTTCACTGGTGGTTATTTTTAGCTCAGGTGACCATACTCAGCAAGGAAGATATCTTAGGGAGGGGAGTGGCTAAGCCTGGATGCAAACAGACTATGACAAACATGCAAAGAGCTGCTGATGGTACACCCAAACAAGTGTTAATTAAAATTCGAAGAACCTAAAAGACAAAAGAACAGGTATTCACTTCATATAATTTTTATTTCAAACAAAGCAGAATTAGTGGAGGTTGAAGTGGTGTTAGAATGGTTAAATTAGGTCAGATTTTGCAATGCGGACAGCGTTTCCACCCACTTTAGAGTATCTATTAGCAGAAAAGAGTTTGCGGAAGAATTTGTGTTAGGGTGGTTTGGGAGTCGGGAACTGGATTATGCAGTGGGTGTGAAAGTATGCCTATGTGTGTGGGGAGCTGGGGATATATGTGTGTGTGAGTGAGGGTGTCCTAAAGTACAGTGTGTGACTACAGGGAAGTAGATTGTGAAGGGTGCGTGGGTACGTACTGGGGATGCGTGCATGTGTGTAAATGAGGCTGAGAGGAGAGGTGTGTGGATCTGGACAGTGGGGGAGGTTGGTGTGTGGAGACGGGGCAGTGGGGAGAGGTTTGCGTGTGTGTCGATGGGGCAGTAGACAGGTATGTGGATATGAAGGGTGGGGAGAGGTGTGTGTGTGTGTGGAGGTGGGACAGTTTTGAGAGGTGAGTCCAGAATCCTGTTAAATCGCGGAAGATTCTCATCAATGACATATTATAAATATATATATATATATATATATATATATATAACCGTCAGGCTAATCCACCCCCGCTTAAGGCGAGGCTACGTGTTAATATATAATTGTTTCCATGTGAATTTATGGGCCTGCCGCCGGGCCGCTGTCGCCTCTCGTCCCGCCGCTGGTTGACTGCCTTCACGCTAACTTGACCCGGGCTAGAAAGGTGGCTACTATATCCCCGGAGATGGGAAGTTTGACTCCATACAGTCCGTGGGGCAGAAGGCCCTTAATTAAATATGTTTATAGAACAATCGAATACCAATATCAGGTTGACCATAGCGGTTAATAATATAAGACTGGAGAATAGTAAAGAATGCAAGGAACGTTCCAATTACTTCTTAAGAGCTCACAGCTTTATTCTTATCATAAGTAACAATATAAAATTAGCAATATGATGGATATGAACAAGTAAATCCCCTCCCATATAATTAAGTTGAATAAGTTTGGAATTTCGACAATAAAAGCCTAAATCGCGTCTAAAACATCAGAGCATGCAAAAACACGTCTGATGGGTCAAGGCCCGAACACCCAACCTCCCACCATTGCTAGGAAAGTCATAATTGACTTTTCCTAGCAACGCTTTACAGCAGGGAACCTGGCCCTGCAAATGGTGGCAAATGCGAGTCTGCTGAGTAGCCCACATTTCAGAATGCGAGCTAATCAGCCCTGCCCGCATTTCCACCGGTCGAGTAGTCTCGCCCACTTCACATATGTATATATATACATATAAAGTCTACTCTGTCTATAACGGACATCCATGGAACTGGAGCAAGCTGCCATTATAGAGAGAGATCCGTTATACTTATAGGCAGAGACTGACTGACGCAAAGGGTTGAAACCAATGTTTTTCTTTTATACTTGACTGACTAGGACGGTCCTTTATACTTGACTGACTAGGAGGGCATTGTCTTGGACGTCAGCAATCAGTGCTGCCTTGTCTTTCAGGACAGTGGAGACCTGAGTTCTTCGAATCTTGAAGCGCACTGCCAGTTGACAAACTGTGAGGCCCTCTGACTGAGAACCCACTATCAGCTTCACTTTCTCCTTGAGGGTCAGATGGTGTCGGTATTGACAGAATATTGATAAAATAGGTGAAAAAAAACGGCTCGTTGTCCACATAAGACAGTTGTCCGTTAGACACAGAGGCAATGCTATTAAATTAAAGGGGTGCCGTGACGGGACCAGAACTTATAGCCATTATTGACAGAGATTAGTTATTGACAGAGGCCGTTATTGACAAAGTTTACTGTATATATATAGATATATGTATATATATATATATATATATATATATATATATATGTATATATATATATATATATATATATATATATATATAAACGATGAGAATAGCAGCTGAAAAGAGCACAACGCAGAATGCGCAGGCAGAGGCAAAGGATTGACAGGGTTGTGAGGCGTGCATGAGAAGTCAGCATTGTAGTTCCACTGATGAGCAAAGGTTCAAAGCTGAGCGAATAGAAGAATGTAACGAAGGCAGGTGCACCTATGGCCATTGTAAAGGAGTCGCAGAAAGCAACAGGTGAGGAGGACCGCCGCATTGATCTCTTCCAATGGGACTTTACTAGCCTTATAGGAATCGTCAGTCAATCTACAGTCGGTTGCTATAGCCTCTTCAGGTCTTTGATATAGTTTCCAGCAGAGTGCGACTCGTTAATGTATAGATCTAATGGCTGGCGCACACCTACCGTTTGTGCGCACCCACCTACCGTTTACGATGTAAAACTGCCCGTTTCGCGCACAAAAATCGCTAGGTGTGCGCCCCCCCCGCGCACACCTAGCGATTGCGATTCGCGCATAAAACTCAGTTTTTAGTGCTAAAAGCGGACGTTTACGATTGCGATTCGCGATTCGAAAAACGAATCGGCCCGTTTTCAGTTTTAAGCGGGTCGGGTCGGGTCGCGAGTTTTAGTGCGCGAATCGTAAACGGGAGGTGTGCGCCAGCCATAAGATGGCTGACCTGCTGCTATGGTCGGTCAAGACTGTAGTTACATAATGTGCCTTCGGACAGACTGCGCATAGTCCCATAATGAGCTCGTATTGAATGGCTCTTTCTAGCAGTCTTGTTTTATGGTGAAGCACCGCAGATTTTAAGTGATATTATTCTGTGAGTTTACTTTTTTTTTGTTCTTTTCAGGTGAAGATCACACACATTTGTTCGGATCTGCCTACATGCGCAATTTTCTATCTCGAGCATCTGTCCTGCTTTGATGGCATAGAATCTAGCCGTCTGGTGCCCTTGAAATGTGAATCGCCATTTGGAATCATTGTCCACATTTAGTTTTGTCGAGTTGAAAGTGTCTCCTGTGTGAGCGGTTCAGTTATCAACAATTACTATAACCCAGTCTGCATGTTTCATTCAATTTCTTATTTCTGTAGAATTGCATCATCTGGTGGTATTGAATTCCTGTTACACACACATATATATATAAGAAAAATCCAGCGGTACAGTGAGTGCATGTAAGGGGGGGGGGTGGTATTGAATTCCTGTTACACACACATATATATATAAGAAAAATCCAGCGGTACAGTGAGTGCATGTAAGGGGGGGTGGGGGGGGGGGGGGGGAGCGGTGCGTGCGCAGACGTGGCGCCCCCCAACGGACATGAGTGAGAGCAGGATGGTAGTTGTAGGTTAAGAAGGCCCAACGAGCAGATGACTGGGAGGGGGGGTAGTAGATAGGCTAGGGAGAGGATGGAAGCTTCCGGCCTTATTATACTCGTATAATGGCTTATACAGCATATATATATATATACATATATATACACATAATTATATATATAGATATATATAGATATATATATGCATCATCATTCATCATAGTCATCATCATTGCTTGTTCAGGATGTGTTCGTCCTATCCCGAATATTCATGACATTCATGGACAGCATTCGGGATACTTCAGTCATGTTTATTTCTCGTGGGGCATAGGTAGTGAAGTAGGGCCCTGGGTCTTTCGTCTGGGGAATGGTTTGTATAACCAGCCGATTTTCAAATCCATGTTGATAATCAGCTTAGTTACTTTAGCAATCATAACTGTTCGAGAAGTCATGGGGCTGTCACATTACGACGCTTCTCGCCGGCGCGCCGCCAACGCGCAAAATAAGTTGTATGCGTCGAGACACGTCCAATGTTTCGGCGTTTTGGGAAAAAGTTTGATGTCAGCACAATGTGTTGGTAGCGTGCGGCCGACGTTGTGGTAACGTATATCGACGCGTGAGAAAAAAACCAAAAAGGTTTGGCGCGCCGTCCTCATAACACCTTACATGTTGCTAGGGCATAAAACAACAATGCACCAGTTTGGCTCAATGTGTGGGAACGACCCTCCCGCACGCGGCGTCTGCCTAGCGTTCGCATAACGTTATTCCAGCGATGGCGACGTGCTTCTGACGTCCCCATAACGTCCGCACCCACACATTGACGCACGTTGTCGGTTGTCGAAAGTTTTGTGCAAGCGCAAAACTTTCGACGCGTGCCGACGCGCGCCAACGTGTGGGTGCGACCGTCTCTGTCAATCAAAGTGTACCAACGTGTACTGACGCGCGCCTAACGTGCGCGTAACGCTTCCTGACATTTCGCCAAAAAGTGACACACGTCGACGCGCGTTGGAGAGAAGCATCGTAATGTGACAGCCCCATTAGACTTCACCTTTACCTCTGGAAAGCCATCCATCTCCCTGCTACCAAAAATGTCTCCCTAAGCCCTCAAATCACAAGATATATATCTGTATGAATATTTGCATATATATGTACTATATAAGTTATTATGTGGTTATAAATAACGGTAGCCCTTTAATGTTTCTCTCTAACCATCTTAACCTCCATGATATTCACTGCGGAGCGGGAAATCTCTCTTCCCCGCCTCCTCCATACCGTGAGCCAAATGTCATTCTGCTCACTTCCAGATCCGGTTGTGTTGTATTTCGTGAAACAATTCCCAGGAGTCGGGTGGGCACGGTGGCGTGGTGCATGGTATCCCACCGCCTACTCCCTTTAAGTGATAATTACTTCCGGTGTGGGACAATGCTGTGGGTGTGTCCACTAATAGAGATGCGGAACTAGTGCCAGTAGTGGCAGCTCCGCGTGGGTGTGTACAGCTCACACACAATGTTCACTGAGCGTCATTCATGGATATTGTCATTATGATTGGTGACCACACCTCGTGCTGAGCCTTACAGATAGGATTATACTGAGGGAGGGATATGCCCCTCGTATTTACCTTGGTGTGTCATTATGCCATTAGGATGTGTATTAGGCCCTATGTTTGTCGTGGGGGTGATACAAATGGGAAATATTGCGCCTAGAGCGGAACTCGAACCCACATCTCTTTGCATTCCGGGTCAGTGTGCTAACCTTTACACCACCTAGGGTCCCTGATGTCACCACAGTACCCATGCCTGCCTGTCTATGTGGCTCCTCGCCTGAGAGGTCAGTGCACACTACTACACTCGTCACCCTGGGATTGTAAGTCTTTCAATGCATTCGGAGCTTCCGCTCCGAATGCTTACAATTACATACATACAGGCAATGCACATACATATACATGCATACAACTTCACAGCGCGTAGCTTTACATGATCCTGGTCATGGCACCAGTGTGGTGGGGGTGATGAAAATGGAAAATATTGCACCAAGAGTAGGACTCGAATCCACATCTCTTTGCATTCCTGGCCAGTGTGCTAACCATTACATCAACCACCTAGGCTCCCTGATGTCACCACACTACCCACGCCTACCTGTCTATGTGGCTCCTTGCCTGAGAGGTCAGTGCAGACTATTACATGTTTCTTTATTTAAATTAGTTTCTCTTTTTAGAGTTGCATTGTCCGATGGTTTTTATTTTCTGTCATTTTCTAAGATAAATTTATTAGGTTGATCAGTATAATCTACTTTGCTTAGTTTGAAGGAATGTTGCTTTTAAAATGACTACCTTAAAATATTTTATGTGTAAACATGCCAAATTAATTTGTGCATACCTGATGAAACTCTGATTCCATTGGCTTCAGCAGTAACACATTTTAATTGCCGTAGTATGCCTCTCCATATAGCAACAAATACTTAATAAGTGTACCTTTATCAAAGTTGGATATTTACGTCCAAATTAGATGGGTGTATTTTGTTTTTGAAAATTTGGTGGTTTTATTGAACTATGCAACTTTAACTAAATAGTTGCAAAGCTGTTCTAGGGATGTGAGCTCTTGGGAGTGCAATGTTGTTGCATTCATAGAATTTTACATGCTGGCAACATCTACAGCCATATCAGGATCGGTATCAGCCTATGACAGTGTGCAGTCATGGATAGTTTATAGTGTTGCACCATTGGGAGACCGAGCTGCCAGCACCACGACTCCATATGATAGATGTTGCTAGGACATAAAGCCCCAACATACAAACACACACATACGTACATATGTATACACTAGGTACACACCTACCGTTTATGACTCGCGCACTAAAACTTGCGACCCGACCCGACCCGCTTAAAACTGAAAACGGGCCGATTCATTTTTCGAATCGCGAATCGCAATTTTAAGGAAGGACTTTTAACCCTAAAATTGAGTTTTAAATCGGGAATCGCAATCGGTAGGTGTGCTAGGGGAGTGCACACCTCAAGACTTTTGGGCAATTTTAGATCGAATACGGTAGGTGGGTGCGGAAAAACGGTAGGTGTGTACCTAGCATTACTAAGACAAAAGATTAGTGTTGCCCTGCGGTGAAAACAAGAATTGGTGTTAACACACTTATCCGTTATGAGCAGGGTAAATAAATTCATCTCAAAAGAAAAACACACACAAAACTGCTAGAGGTGGCGCCACTGGCGCTGGTAGGCCAATGGCAAGGCGCAGCCGCGTAACTATCGTCCAATCCATATACAATTGTAACCAGCTCTCCGCTACTCATATATATATATATATAAAATACATTATATAATTTATAAATCGGCAGTATCTTTGACATTCCAGGAATTATATACAATTATATTCTGAAACCATGTGATATTAAGGATTGAAATATTAAGTGAAAACTAAAACTAGTCATTGAGTATGTTATTGATATGAACGCACATTGTCATGGAGTGTTTTTCTGTCTTATAACCAGAGAGCATAAAGTGACATTTATCCATCGGTTATGCAAGGCTGGTCTACTGTCGACATTTATATATTTTGTTATGTAGAGTATTGACTCTGCCTCCCACTCCAAAATTAGTCTTTTCCCCCCTTTTTAATTATTTGCTATATATAATCAACATTTTGTAAATTAACCAAAAAATAATTATTAAGCTGGCCACACGCAGTCTCTCTCAAACACATCATTGCATGCTTTGTATAAATAAGAACCTGTTGAGAAGAGACTATTTCTACAGCCAAGCCGCCGTCTCACATCAATGGTAAAATTCAGTATTCTGCGCATAACTTCAGACCTCATATATTTTGATAACACTCCCTCCCCTCTAAAAGAAATTTTAAAAAAGGCAGCATAACGCAACAGGAAATCAGAATAGAAATATTAAATTTAATATCACATTTTAGAAAAGCAGGATCTTCCATACAGTTATTCAGTGCCAATGTCCTGTCAATATTTTGGCCGTCAAAATTACGAAGACCATTGTGTTCCTTATTCTCTTATACATGGTTGTGAGACTTGGAAAGCCAGAAAAATTGAAGGATTGAAAGCTTCGAACCATGGGCATGGAAAAGAATGATTGGGGTATCATGGCAAGAGCATGAAACATAAGTCTTTTAGAAGAAGTTGGGAAACGAAAAAGCCTAATTTCAGAGGTTTACAGTGTACATGTTCGATGCTTTGATCACATTTCTAGAAAGGAGGCATGACAAAATAAAGAAAACCATAATGATTTCAAACGACGTAGAGGACGGCATCAAACTTAATGGTTTGACAATGTAAGGCAGTTCACTGGCATAACAAGGATGTTCACAGTAATTCAACAGGCAGGGGATTGAGAATCCTGATGACAAACAATCATGAATATTCCCCATAGGACGAACACGTCCTACCTGACCGAAAATGAGTATGTATGTGTAGCAGTGTGTAGTGGTGCAGTGTGCTCCAGTACACATTCCTGCCTTAGTATAGCTAGGGGCCTCACTTTTTCTTCTTTTTTTTGAAGATTTATACTGCCTATCATGGATAAGCCTGAATAGGCTTGTTTTCACCATTAGACAGTTTGTCGATAGAAAGCCCGAGCCTACACTTTTACTGACCCAAGGGATTTTTAACCTCCCTCACCACATAGACATGGTATGAGAGCAACTGGCCTTTGATGGCGCTGTAAGTTATATACAGCGGTGGAAATCCAAATTGGCAGAGGTGGGGGCACATGGAATCAAACCACTGACCTTCAGATTAGGAGTCCGACCTAGAAAAAAGTCAGACACTCTAACCACTCCGCCACAGAGATCACTAGTGGCCGGATGCACACCAACTTTACTATCTCGCAAGTGATGTATTCTGTGTTGCCTCATGGCTTGCCCCTTCATATTGACAGTCGACTCCAGTGAGCGGGGGGGGGGGGGGGGGCGTATGGTGATGTGTGTGTGTGCAAGGGGGGGGGGGGGGGGGTGAGAGCGAAGGGGGAAGTATGGGGGGGGCGGTAGTGGGGGGTGTGCGGTGGCCCGCGCAACCCTGACGCAGCAAGTGTTGTCACACCGACCTGCTCACACATGCATCTCACCGTTACTGTCAATATGTGTCAACAATGTTCCCGTTACATGATGCACCTCGTGTGGAACTCCTCGTGGAATAAGATACAAACATATTTACTACTATTTCAGCCATTATAAAACGACGATGCCATTGATGCAAGTTGCCCACAACATGGGTAATTCTATATTTAAACAACTCACCGCTACCCAGAGTAGGGGTGAAGAACAACCCATTAGGAAAAGTGCCGAAAGGCTAGGTAGACGGAATGAGTACAGCTTTTTGCATTCTCGCCCATTTCCCTCAATAAAGGAGAAGAGTCCACAGCGAGGAAAGGAGGAAAAATGGGTGACCACTTTCCCATATTGAGCATACCCTTACAGGAATAGTTTCCCATTCTTTAAGTCCTGATATTGTGTGATTTAAACAGAAGTTGACGTAGATAAATTTAAAATATACTTCAAGCACTTTAATCTGTGCAAAAGATACAAATATAGGTAGTATATACGTGTATATGCTGGTGTAGGCACCTGCGGGCATTGACGAATGTATATATGAGCTGGTCATATTCGGGCGTTTCGAATGCGCCGGCTCCGTGCTAAGCATTATGCGCCCGCTGCTCGCTAGGCGGCGTGCCAGTAGTCGTATATAACCACGGCACTCGGCCGGCCCGGCGCCCACCTGATACGCACCCGGCCTGCGCGCCGGTCAGCTCACCCGAGAAAAAACTTCTTGCACCGTCTGCACCGCCTGCGCCGTCTGCACCGGCTGCTGTCAGTGGTCGACCCCTCCTGTCACCTTACGCACTTCATTGTTTGGTAGCTGTCACTTGTCGGCTATTGTCTTTAGACATATGCCGAAGGACTTTTGTGCACCGTGTGGCTACATACACCCTGCGCCCATTAACGATGGGTGCACTCGACGCCCAGCACGGACTCGTCGTGCTACGCGTCAGAACGAGGAAATGATGGAAAAGGAAAAATTGAAGTCGGAAAAGTTGTTGGAGCCTGCTAAGGCTAGTTTGGTCGTACCGGTCGTCTCGGACGACACGCTAAGTGACGACGAACGGTCATTGCTTGAGCGTTTGCGGGGTTTGGAGAAGAAGAGGAAAGCGGTGATAGCGGAGAAGACTATAGCAATTGAAAGAGAGCTATCATTAATGTCGTTGGGAGGTGCGGACAGGAGTGCGTCACAGGACAGCGGTGGCGGGCGGAGCAGGTCGGGCGGCAGGCGAGGGAGCGTGTCGAGGGGGTGGCAGAGGAGCCGTTCGTTGAGTCGCCGTCAGAGTGTCTCCAGTGCCGGCGGTCGGAGCGTGTCGGGCGACAGAGGGGGGGGTGCGTGCAGGGACCGCACCGCCTCGTCAGGCAAGTGCCGGGAGTCAGGGTCGCCAGGCGCGCACCGGCGGTCGAGGACGCCGGTGCTGGAGACAAGCAAGTCGGAGCTACGATGGGGCAGGAGTCCTTCGAGGCGTCGTAGGCGCCACAGGCGCCGCAGTTGTTCGTCGTCTTCGTCCTCAGACAGGACGCGTAGTCGCGAGAGGCGACTTAGAAGTAAGTGGTCCATAAAACGCTTCACAGAGGATAAGAAGATTGTTCGTAAGTTGAATTGTTACGAGCTCATTGAGGCGAACTGTCACTGGATGCTGCATACTAAGGATACAAACATTAGAGACTATAAGCGTTTTGTTCGTCATATCGCTTATTTAGCGGGTAGAGCTAAAACTGATAAATTTGTGAATGCTGCGGATGTGAACTATGACGTTGGTGTTCGTCGCTTGGCGGCGGATGACGGTTATTCGGCGTTTAACCCGGGGAATTCTGAGCTGACTCTACGGTACTACGGATTTGATTGTCTGAAGACGAACACTTATAGTCAGTTGAAAAAAGGAAGCGAGCCAAAGCAGTACACGAAGGAAGGTGTACGACCTTGTTATGGTTTCAATAGTGAGGATGGGTGTTCGAGGGACGAACAGACATGTCGATTTGGCCATTGGTGTGGCAAGTGCGGGGCGAAATCGCACCGGCGCGATAAATGTAGGAAAGATTGATGTGGGGTCGGGCGCACCGGTGTTGAGGGAAGCGAGTCAATGGACGCTCATGAGGACCGGCGGTGGGCGGATCCATTGATTGATTGCTCAATTGGTCAAGGCGAGTCGGGGGGCGTGGCGGCTCAGGATAGTCGGGTCACGCACTCTCCGCTGATTGATTGCTCGACTGGTCGTGACGTGCCGGGGGGCGTTGCAACTCAAGTTGGTTGCACCGCGCACTCTGGCCCCGTTACAGTGGACAATGCTCAATGTGCCATTGCAGACATTGATTGGCAAACTTGCTTACTTGATTGGACTGATTTAATGAGTACTTGGTTGTTTGTAATAGTAGACTTGAATTGTTTTGTTGTTCATGCCATTGATGATCGTGATAATGATTTCCCCACTGTTAATTTTCGTGTGATGAATGCATGTTTTCTAGGGAGTTGTCATTGTACTCATTACATCGCGGGCAACCTGACACAATTGCGCCCGTGTCGTGCGTTCTGCGAATTATTTTTGTTTGGGTCGCATGACGCTGATTGGAGTTACATATTAAGAGGTATAGTTTTTGGTTTTGAGGTCATTAATGTTGATTGTCCTGTTGACTACACTGTATTTAATAGAGCGGTTCGCTCTGACGTCCATGAGGAATTTTTTAGTGAACAGATATCATGTGAGTTACGCGATGGATATATTTCTTAAGTGGCTGTTTCCCCTGCTTGCATTCACAATATTTTTTGTGTTCCTAAGTCTACGGGGGAGGGTTTGCGTTGTGTTGTAGATTGTTCGCGTCCATTGTGTGGGTCTGTGAACGCATACGTCGACAAGGTGAGTCAGACATTTTCTTATCTAGGCGTCGACGACTTGGTCGATGGTATGCGGTCACAGGACTACATGGCGGTGGTCGATATTAAAAATGCGTATCGAGCAGTCTCGATCCATCCGACCGATAGGAATCGACAAGGTTTGCAGTGGGATTTTGGTACGGGTGTTCGTTTTTTTGTCGATAACCGTATGTGTATGGGGTTGTCCTCCAGTCCATATATATTTACAAGGATCAGTAACTTTGTAGTGCGTGCTTGTTCTCGGCGGGGTGCGTTGGGAGTGATAAATTACTTGGACGATTTCGCTGTAGCGGATCGGTCTTGGGACGCGTGTGTTCGTTCTCAATTGATTATTGTTAGAGTTCTTAGACAGTTAGGTTTTTTCGTTAGTTTTCCTAAGATGTTATCTCCGTCCCAGTGCACCAGGTTCCTGGGCATAGAGATTGATGCGGTGCGCATGAAGTTGTTTCTCCCGGCAGATAAGGTGGAGAAATTAAAGTCTCATTTGCTCTTAGCGCATTGTGCTTCAGTAGTGAAGGGAGGTAGTTCATTTTGTAGTCGGGTCTATGACGCCGTTAGGACACTGAAGCGTCCGTACTACCAGTCTAGATTGAATACTGCGTTTAGGGAGGAGATAGCTTGGTGGTTAGAGTTTGTAGACCATTTCAATGGCCATGCACGCATATTGGGGAGCCACGCAGGGTGCGTGTCTGTGTATACGGACGCGTCTTCCTCTGGATTTGGTGCGCTTCACGGAGGCGATTGGTGCGTTGGAGTTTTTGACTCGGGCGCGTCTCAGGACTTAGAGTCGTCGGTTCACCACCATTACGCATGTTCTAATCCGATTTGCGATGACGCGCATATTAATGTGCATGAGATGTGGGCGGTGATGGCGGCCGCAGCAAGGTGGGGAGAACAGTGGAGGGACAAGTCAGTAGTGTTTGTCACAGATAACATGACTGTTCGTGCAGCCTTGGCATCTGGGAGGTGTAGGAGTAAACTAATGATGGAGTGGGTAAGACAATTGTTTTGGATTTCTTGTGAGTTTAATTTCGAAATTACTTCAGTGTATGTACCGAGGGAGAGGAATTTGATTTGTGATGCTTTGAGTCGTTGGACGGTAGGAGATGACAGGATAAAGGTGGGATTGGTAGACTCCGCGAAGGTGCTGTGTTGTGGGCATTTGTTTGCCTGACTCTATATTTTCCGTTTCCTTGTCAGAGTTGCGGCGGGAGATGTCGCTGCTTCAGTCGAGCTACTACTCGGAAAGCAGTCGCACCACGCGTTCAACCCAGATTAAGAAGTATTTTTCGTTTTTGGACGAATTCCAAGGATTATTTCCACCCCTGCCATGCCCTGATGTGCAGGTGGGGCTTTATATTACTTGGTTAACGAGATCGTTGAAATTTAGTTCCATTACAAATTACTTGTCAGCATTGAATTATTTTCTCCAAGCGGGGGGGGTCTCCTCCAATTAATTATAATTCTCATCTAGTCAAAACGGTTTTGGGTGGAGCGAAGAGACAGTTAGGGTGTGTAGTGAGACATGCTTCTCCGCTTTTACCTAGACAATTATTGTTGATTTTCTCCTTTATGTCGAGCAGTATAGGTCATGTGTCGATTCGCGCTGCCTTATTAACGGGGTTTAGAGCTTTGTTAAGAAAGAGTCAATTAACCAGGTCGGACTCCGTCCTGTCTAGAAAGGATTTTAAATTCTTCAGTTGGGGGATGTTAATTACGGTGAAGCGGACTAAGACTATCCAGTTTAGGCAGCGTGAGTTATTGATCCCTGTGGCTAAAGTGATGAATCGAGAGTTGTGTGCAGTCTATTGGACTAAGAAGCACTTTAGAGAGGTCCAGGTGTTGGATGCTTTGCCGGCTTTTCAAGTACCCTCACCTAGCGGTGGTTTCAAGCCTTTGGAATACAGGGCTTTGAATTGTGCGATCAAGTATTTCGCTGAGTGCGCAGGGTTGCAGGGGGAATTGTTTTCTTGTCATTCGCTTCGCAGGGGGGGTGTACGTTTCTTGCTATGCAGGGCTCTACATTAGAGGAGTTGAGGACTAGAGGGGATTGGTCATCAGATGCTATCTTTTCGTATATTGCTTCTCCTCTCCCTGAGCGGATTCTAGCTGACATGCGGGTCGCTTCGACCTTGTCGAGTTATTAGTTGGCTGGGGGCGCTGTGCGCCATTGGCGGTTACTCCAGCCAGATACGGTATTCAGAGTGGTATTAATAAACTGTATTATCCACACCCGTTCTTGTGTCGTCCTTAGCGGGTCTACAGGTAGTATATACGTGTATATGCTGGTGTAGGCACCCGCGGGCATTGACGAATGTATATATGAGCTGGTCATATTCGGGCGTTTCGAACGCGCCGGCTCCGTGCTAAGCATTATGCGCCCGCTGCTCGCTAGGCGGCGTGCCAGTAGTCGTATATAACCACGGCGCTCGGCCGGCCCGGCGCCCACCTGATACGCACCCGGCCTGCGCGCCGGTCAGCTCACCCGAGAAAAAACTTTTGTTTATTTGATTCGGCGGTTATGCCAGCCAGATACGGTATTCAGAGTGGTATTAATAAACTGTATTATCCACACCCGTTCTTGTGTCGTCCTTAGCGGGTCTACATGTGTAACTATCTCTGAACAAGAAACTACTAACAAAATAATGGGATCTTTCCATAATTTGAGCCAATCAGAGCTGTTCTTTTCAATTGCAAATAGCCACCCCTTATGGGGGCCGCCATTTGGAATAAAGAGGAAAATCCATTTCCTGCAAGTTCAAACAGGCTCAGACAAGTTCAAACGTGGCTGGTTGTCCCTCTCCTTTCAGCGCTGAATATGCTTATGCAATAAAGATAAATACTGGACACTGGAAGCACTACTTCTGCAGTTAATTCCTAATTGAAACAAATCCTCTCCATACTACATTATTGTGTAAATAAAGTATATAGGATTTGTTTCCCTTCCTTTTCTTCTTCATTTTATTGTTATTATATTAGGATATTTTACTGTTAGAACTTAGATGCTCCACCAGGGGCCATATGCATGGAGCAGTGTTAGAGGCATGTGGTGTTACCCCTATAACACTGGGTAGCTATCACCGTTTATCGGCATCGTCGAGAACTATGTCAAGCGGTATGCATGGCGGACTAAACGGTGAGTGATAGCTAAACGTGAATGTATTTATAGATTTGGGATATCCCTCTCCTCAGGTAACCGGCGAGCCCCTGTTTTGCACAATATGGTCGCTGATGCCGCGGCGTCGCAAACAGCGGTTACAATTTAGATCTCATTCGATCAAATTGTGGGTTCGGAAGCATTATTATTATGTCGATGTGTCGTTTAATGTGAAAATAAATACGTTCTGCCATCTCAAAAAAACTTTATATCGCCCATGTGAGATGATTTTGATGGTACGTTTATGTGTAGATTTGTGATATCTGCTGAAACTTGTTGCCGGCGGCTCAAGTCTATGCGTATAGTTATCGGTTAGGTACAGCGTGACAAATGTGTTGTTAACGTACACACATTTCAGCAAACTTTACCCCGTTGTAAGTCTGTTCCAACTACTACAACTACCATACTACTACTACTACTTCTTCTTAGACAGGATCGCACACACAGGCAGACACCAACAGACTCCTACTTACATATGTACACAGTGACTTCCTTTTCTCAAATACAAGTGTCAACCACAATTGACAAAAAGGCCCGTACTGACACTGTCACTGACATACATACGTACATACACCACGCCTGATACTACACAGAAAAAATCATCCGTATAGAGTCACACACCATCTATACACACACGTACATACTTACACACACACAGCCAAACACACATACATAAATACACCCCGGCCAACACACTATTACCCACAACGCACACACACTCACCGATTTCTACTACACGTTCTACAAATAATATCCCCACAACTACTAGCACAACCACTACTATTACTTTTACTACTACTACTTCTACTACAACTACTACTACTACTACTACAACGACGACTACTTCAACTACTACTACTGCTATGGCTTTTTCTGTGTCAGGCTGTCCCCCCAAGCACCCGAGGAAGGCCAATTTTGGTGAGCTTGAAATTCAAGTCCTTTTGGACGAGGTGATGCTTAGCAGAGATATGCTGTTCTCTGCATTCAACAACACTATAACCCTGCAAGAGAAGAACCGTGCGTGGGACAAAATTGTGGACGGCATCAACGGGAGGAGGCCCCCCGACGCGTCCACTCCCCTACGACGACTGCATCCAAAAGATTATAGGGTTGCAGTCGAACCTATACACGGGCGTGAATGGTAAGTTTATAGGGAACACTAATGCATCCCGCGCTTATAGCAAGTAACTTTATTGGGCTATAGAATCAACGTAGTGTGAGGGCCACACTCTTACCTGCTAAGCATAACACAAGTCTTGTTTGTTATTTACAAAATTTAATGGTGTATTCAAATCCAACATCAGTTAGTAGTTTCACATGGCTGATCACACTATATGTTATCTTGAAATACAATACTGCAGTAAGGGCCATCACTAGGCATGCGCGCGTACGGCAAAAGGTCCAAATCGTTTTGTCACCAAAATAAAATGAATAAATAATAAAGAATCAGACACACCGCCAGATAAACAAAGAGAGAATGGAAACCAGGGAATGTCAAAGAAATCCCTTGCCGAAATAAAGAGCTCACATCGTTAAAGGTCTAGGTACGCCGCTGACAGTGTGACTAGTCCACTGTTAGGTCCCAAACATGACTTAATTGCCAATTCCTATCTGAACAGTCCAAGGGTGTCTTCAGCCCCAACATATATAATCAGGGCTAATCCTCTTTCTTTCTATTGTATATTCCAGCGTCATGTCCGGCCAGCTTTGCATGTATGTACAATCTTGTTCTTCAGGGAAAATAGGGGAACATCTGCTGCTATATCATATGTGCCCTTACATATATTGAAAAATTACCTGTAAAGAGGCATCCAGCTGCGCCAAAAATTATATTATACAAAGCAAAAATGACACTTGTGTGTCTGGGCCCCAAAAACCTTTTATGTCGAACAACTGTAGCAACCCGTAAGATACTATCTATACCTTTGGGCCCGACTAGTATGAACTCATAGAGCACACATAGATATCCAGAATGTTGTATTTAATACATCCGCATTGCACATTTTTGGTAAATTACCATGTCATTTGTAGTTGCGCCAAATTGTTAACAAACTGCCCCGAAATTTGGTCCCATACTAAGCACGAGTTATGTAGATATGACAATCGTTGTATTGAATATAGGCGTGTTGCGGATTTCTGCCAACTGACCATGTATTCCGAAAACGTAGGGGCTAACTATTGATATCGCATCGCCTAGGTTGCCTACTGTAGCACATTATGTTCTTGATACCGAACAAAAAAAAATACCGATATCTGTGACATGCCCAAATAGGTTAAAATACAAAGCAAAACTTATATACACAAATAACAATCAATCATGCTCGTACAGATGTTACACCCCATAATCAACTATCAGTACCTTTGGGCCCTACTTGTATGAACTGACATCGGCCACATAGATATACCTATTATTGTATTGCTACCTACCCCACACACCCCTGCCCGCCATGGTCATGAAGGATACTCAGAAAGTCCAGAATCACAATCCCAATGTTGACGTATTGCAGGGCCATGTGATCTGCCGGTTGAACACGAGGTGGAGATTGGGTGGTTCGAGTCTGTGGCGGATTGCGACCCAGACACACAAGTGACGTCCTTCACGCTCAGCCAGCCAGACTTCACGCTCAGCCAGCCAGTGTGATAGCGGCCAACACGTTCCGGCCTAGCGTGAGGCAACCCGTCACCTCTAGGGCCACCCTATCACCGCCCATTGCTACAGGCCGTACATGCAGTTCCTCTCACACGCCGTGTTTTGTACCAAAAATAAATACTAAATGTGTTTTGCATCACATCTAACTGGAACGTACATTAACTGTTACACTACTGCCACCCACGATTTTACTACCTCATTTATTAAAGTGTTTCAGACAATTTAAAATACAATGATTTGCATTACCGTTTTGGTCAATTGTTACCTTGTGCACTTTAACCTCTTTCATGCTAAAGAAGTGGTTGGGTAGTTTGCGGAATATATGTACACACGAAGGGTGACCAATAGTAAATCATTAAATATTTGGAACACCTAATGGGAATAATATGGCACGTGAAGTCGCCATGACGTCAATCAACCCTTAATGATGCCAACCCTATTTCAATTGTATAACTATTCCCTCCCTTAACTTTTGTCGTCATAATTAGACAACTCATTAGTCAAGCCAACAGAAAACTTCGATATGGCTTGGCAGGTAATTTGTTAAAGCAAATAATTTCTGCACATACATATTCCTTTTTAATGCAGATGCCTCCACTGTGAGTGCAACCCCGGTGACATACAGGGAGTCACGTGCAAGAAGTCGCAGGAGGATATGATCGCCAACAGAGTTCCCTACTGAGAACGCAGAGCGTGCGTGCTTAATACGATTGATGGAAAGCGGTTTGGCAAAGAACAATGCTAAGCTGGGTTTGATTGAAAGCTGTGTGGCAAAGAACAATGCTAAGCTGGGTTTGATTGAAAGCTGTGTGGCAAAGAACAATGCTAAGCTGGGTTTGCTCGAAGCCCAGTGTGAGGGCAAGAGGGCACAGACAGTTCTAATAAAAAGCCAGTATCGCAGAGAACTACTAGAGATAGCTAAGTTGCAGAGGGATTTGGACTCCACTAAGTGAAGAAAAACAGTTATAAATTGCCCTACAACTGTAGCCCTGTTTTGTGTACTTGAATTTCCTTTACATTTCACAAGTATGTGTATCTACCCCAAAATTATCGTGGCCCGGCGATAAAAATAAACACAAATATTAAACATATTTAGCATACTTTGCGTAATCAGTGGATGCCACACAAAAGGCAATAGTTACTATGTTACATAAAAAACGTCACTGGACAACCACATGGGGTCAGAGTTTAGGCAAGCTTCACCATCCTTATTGTTAACGATTTTACTTCAAATACCCCACACACAACCCTTGTAACTTCTCAGTGATTTAATATATATATGCTGAATAACATTGTCACGTCACTGTACGGTGAACTGAAAATGGGACAACATTTGAAACCTTGCCGTATGGACGTGTACCCAGCGAAGAAGGGTTATTTACCCGCACACTACATACACATTCATTATATATGGCGACGTTAGCACATGCTGAGTCAGAAGTAATTGTCTACTAGTCGCTGGCGCGCAGCCTTCCCAACCTGAGAGCGGACCCGCTCAGACTGTTGGTAATTGTGTGGCCGCTCGTCATAGGCTTCATCTCGTTCCTCTCCATGTGGGTCGTAGTGATCGTCAGAGTCCGCATCGGCTGGAACGTCTAGGTTGAGGGTTGTGGCTTTATTGTGTAAAATCACACAGGCCGTTATGACACTGCAGGCTTTGACTGGATCCAACCGCAGCCGACGCAGACAGTGCCAACGTCGTTTCAACACGCCGATGGACCTTTCAACAATACATCTAGCTCGCTTGTGACGTGTGTTGTATGCCCTTTGCTGAAGGGTGTGCGGATGGAGGAAAGGGGTGAACAACCAGTCACGCAGCATATACCCACTGTCCCCCAGCAGCAGGCCCGTGACAGGTTTTGCTTCCCCCTCGAAGGCCTCGAAGAGGTACGACTCCCTGAGTATACGCGCATCATGCACGCTCCCAGGCCACTTCACGATACAGTCTATGAACTTGAGATCACCATCACAAATCACCTGAAAAAAACACAGGGGGGAAAGGATGATGAATGAAAGTACACAACACATTTAGGATACTTGAGATATCGGTGATGTTAGCAATCAAGCGCGAAATAATGCAATTGGCAGCAAACAGAGGTACCCTTGCAATTTAGGTACACAGGTAGCTCAGTAAATTTTTGTTCCCACGACAAAACAAACCAACTGTACAAATAGAGCTGGCGAGAAATTCTTTTCCCATGTCCCTTACACCACAATACAAGTCGCCTTAATTTGGGGAGTGGGGTTACTTTGACCTAACAGTGCAGTTTATATAACGGTAGTTAATATAGCGAAATACCAAAAAGAAAAGTAAATACAAATGATGGAATGTGAGGGAGTATACTAAACAGATATGTACAATAAACTGTTTGTGGCCATTATCGACTAGACAAAAAACAAATTTCCACTAGAATTTACCTGCACATTGATGGAGTGGAAGTGTTTTCGATTAACGAACTCATGCTCATAATCCCCGGGCACCTGGATACGGATCTGGGTCCCGTCGATGCACCCAAACACGTTGGGAAATCCTGAGGAGGTGAAGATTTGCCGTTTCGTCTGTTCGGCAGCTGCCTGTGTTGGCAGTCTAACACTCTGAGGGAGTTGAAGTATGAGTGCCTCCGTGACTTGAGGGATAGTCCCAGAAATGGTGGACTGATCCATGCCAATCAACTCCCCGCAGACATCTTGGAATGAACCGGAGGCGTAGAAGCGCAGGGCGATCATTACCTGAAACATAATTGTTGGGATGAACAGGACATTGGCTACATTGTACGAACATTGGTCATAGTAGTATTAGGTCGGAAACCCATTATACATGACAGACATTGTTTATTTGAAAGCGTCACTGCTGCAAAAGAACATAATATTTGTGGATCTAGTTTAGGACTAATCTGATCAACATTAATGGAATTCCAGAAAGCGTAGCCTAAACATGTTTTCTATGTGTATTCCAATCAGTTTGTTGCTAGGTTGTGTGCTTTTAGATATATTTAATTTTTTTATATAAATGCGCTACACACGGCGTTGGGAGGAAAGGAAATGCTATCGCCCATTGAGTATGGCGATACGCCTAGGCCAAAACTGGCATTTGAGTCGAAATAACTAGGAATACATAGCAATTTGGCATCAAACTGGACGGCAGCACGCACTGTAATAATATCAAGCATATGTTTAATACAGAACTATCCACAAACCATATAATGTAAATAAATAGATGATTAACATAAATACAACTGACTGCCTATGGGTCAAACACTAGATTGACACCTTGATTTGTCCTGTCATGAGATTGGATACAGCAGTTCATAGAGAACTTGGCACTGTTGCGGATTCCGAGGGACACCAGTTTGCGAGGGACACATCGCTTCTGCACATGCGTCAACATCGAACAGCATCATCACTAACCTTATAAATTTAATATAATGTTTTTGGTAAAGATGTTTTCTATATGTGTACCAAACGATTTGTTTCTAGATGATGTAATTTAAGAGATATTTGACTTCTTGTGTATTTTCTGTATGAAGATTGCTTACGGCCATTGACAATGCCTTGAGTTTGACGCTACGCGCAGTGCAAAACGTTAGTTTTATTCAAAAATAATAGAATTCAAGAACCCTAACCTTATAAATTTAATATAGTCTTTATGGTAAAGATGTTTTCTATATGTGTACCAAATGATTTGTTTCTAGATGGTGTAATTTGGGAGATATTTGACTTCTTCTGTATGAAGATTTGCTCACGGCAGTTAACAATGCATTTGAATGGAAGTGTCCCTGTCAAACTGGTGTCCCTCGGAATCCGCATCAGCACAACCCACCTTGCACTATCATTGGGAATTTCTGACAGACATAATATTTGTTTGTGTACGTAGCAACAGCAATAAAGAACTAAACGGTTTCAAATGTTTTCCTTATCATTGAATTAGGGGTTTTGAGAAATCTATTGGGCGTTCAACAGGTCCGCTATAAAAAATATTCACCCCGTTCTTGTAGTACACGGTGGAGCGACAATGTAGTGTCAATACGGGCGAACAAAGCTGTATTATGGAGCAGGAAACAGAAACTGTGGTTCCATGTTCAAAAGGCAAAATATATTGGGTCACATTTGGTGAAATGCCAAACACTGCACACCTACTACACTGGGGGGGGGTAGTAAGTAAGCCGTAGATGTCATTTATAAATCAGATCAAACGTAGCGGGGAAAAATAATACATATGTAACGCTTAATTGTTCCTTCTTATAGTGACATTAGCATCGCCTTTAAATAACCCCCTATTTCAACCCTTTTCAGATATCATTATCGGGATGGAAATCACCCGTGTACTGCGGTTACGGGGTGATTCATTTATCTACAACTGAGGAGGCCTTGAGTGGCGAGCTTAGCATCTAGTAAATGGTGAAATGGTTTTAAGTAATTATTAATGGTTCAATCCATAATTGTTCCTACCTGCAGCAGCGGGGGAAGGGATCCCAACCGGTTGGACAGATTGATTTCCTGTGCAACCGAGTCTGTGATTGAAATAATGTCCTGTCGCCTGAACCGGTACTTCTGGTAAATCTCTTGATCATCATAGTTATCAAACGGGTGGGTACGATCACGGAATATTCGGTTTCTGTGGACCAAACGCCTCCCGAAGTATCGCCGATATACAAACAACTCCATCATCAACACACTAACACCACTGTAAACCAGATATTTCTGGTGTTAGAATTTCCGACTTTAAACGCGCGGTGTTTGCCTAACACTGCTCCACGCATACCAACTTTTCCGCGCTAAACCAGAAATCCCGCGCTAAATGCGTTTTGCCTCCCTAACACTGCTCCATGCATATGGCCCCATGACAACATTAGGTTGACTATGCAATTCAATTCAACTCAATAACGGCTAAAGTAGCATGGCATATGTCAGTGTAGTCTGACTTCCAAATAGTTGAAGACTTGGAAAATATATAGATTATAGTAGCATAAATATAGTAGCTACCTAGTATGCCTATCAGAGTATTTTCATGTCCATTGCCCGTGACCATAATTAACCCGCTGACGTCACAGTTGCTGGTTCAGCTATTCCAAGCGTAGAAAAAGTAGAATTAACCTTGTATTAGTTGTATGGATACTACAGCATATCCATAATCTTATGTGATACATCTACGCACCGTGCAAGGTAGTGACAAGTATCTAAATTGTCTTCCTTTTTAAATATTTTAAATGGTGATCATGACAGTCCCGATATATGAAAATCAGACGAATGCATGACGCGGGCAAATCACCCAGTTTAATCAAGTGGGTGATTGTGCTGCTTGCACGTGGGTGTTATTCATCTGACAATTTAATGAGTCCTTGGGCAGTAATTAGACACACGAACTATATGCATCATATATTGTAATGAAGCGTCAACATGGCATGCTTTAATTAGAGCGCAGAGGACGCTTAATGTCTAGTAGTAATATTGTACAGAACTCGGATATATAAGCCGTGTTCACACGGGCAATGTAAATCGATTCGTAGAAATCGACTTGCCTAGTTCAGGTTACATTTCGCATGTGAACGGGCGGCTGAGTCGGATTAGGGCTGAATCGATTCCTGTGATCCGGTTAATGTACACCACTTGTCGAGGTAGTGTACGTGAATCGATTTCTGTGAACCGATTTATTTTGCCCGTGTGGACGCACTGAGGTGGATTAAGGACGTCACACGCATGCGCAGTCGAGACCTTAGTTTGTTGACTTTCCGGTCGATCAAAAGCGCATATTATATAATTTAGTCTATGAAACCCCTAGCTGTGCACAGATATTTTTTTCATTATTTATTTTTCGGGTTTCACTGCCCAGCAGAAGTTTTGATCCTTCCAAACCAATACGATTCAGTCCATACATATCTAGGTGGAACCCACACTCTCTCGTGGCGACATCGACTAACCGAAACTGGTGCTGGTTAGTATCGACTTGCTCATGCGCTGATATCGATTTCCGGCCCAAGTACTGCCCGTGTAAATGGGCGTCTAAATCGATTTATATAATTCGCCTTGTCTAAATCGATTTAAACTTTTCCCGTGTGAACACGGCTTTAGACTATGCGAAGTGAAATATGCCTGACACACACAAGTGTACGTTCCCGTCCAGAGTTCCATATATTAATCACCGGGTCATACGCGTTATCTGGCGGGGGGGGGGGGGGCGGGCCCTAGCCCACGACTATCCGAGGCTAGTACCTCGGGAAAACAACATGTAAAAATATACGGATTTTCGGTTCAGAATTATATATTGGTAGAGAGCATTATTATTCTTGGATGATGGAGTGGGGACAATGTTATGTAAACTAAAAAGCAATAATATCCCACTCCCATTGTGACATGATATAAGCTATGTGAAATATATGTTCCTACATGATGCCTGAAGTTAAGTAGGAGATGTTCCTATATAAGAAGACAGTCCATGATTATTGACATGTTTCTCTATGCATCCATAAAGAGTGCAATTGGAGAAAGAGTAATATTAACAGAGATCTATTGTAACTGTTTGCAACTACCTGTCCTCCCCTGACCACGGGGTGGGCCCACCAGCTTAATTTGCATATGCACCCAGAGCACCACCTGCAGCTGAGTTGAGTGACAGCCACCACCACTGGGGGGGTGGCTCCCACCCCGGCTGTGGAGGTGCCTGATTGGCTGACTGTGGGACTGCCCAATCACCTGTGCCCTCTTGGCCTCTGACCACACTAGCCTCATTCTGCGATTCATTAATTATTCAAGATTCTGCTTCAGACATACTGAAGAGAGATCACTCTACTCCTGGCTCTTGAGTGAGACACAACTACTATAGAGCAGGACCCCAGACACTCTGTCTGATGCTAGGCAAATTCATATATCTAAATTGAGTTGAGTGCAACACCCAAGGGACTCCGGTTCAATGGGCTGTAGGCACTGATTCTTAAGCCGTGTTCACACGGGCAAAATGTGAGGCGAATCAGACAAATCGAATCAGGTGAGGCGAATTAGCGGACCGTTCACACGGGCAGTACTTGGGCCGGAAATCGATATCTGCGCATGAGCAAGTCCAGTCTGACCAGCGCCATTTTTCGGTTAGTCGACGTCGCCACGAGAGAGTGGGTTCGACCTAGATATGTATGTACTGACTCGTATTGGTTTGGAAGGGTCAAAACGTCTGCTGGGCAGTGAAACCCTAAAAATAAATTATGAAAAAAATATATGTGCACCTCTAGCAGGTTCATAAAGCAAATTTACTGGAAAGTCAGCAAACTCAGGTCTCGACTGTCACGTCCTTAATCCGCCTCACGTAAGTCGGTTGCGTCCAAACGCACAAAATAAATCGCCTCACATTAATCGCCTCACGTAAACTACCTCGCGAGGTGGTTTACATTATCCGGATCACGTGAATCGATTCAGCCCTAAACCGCCTCAGACGTGCGTTCACACGAGAAATGTGAGGCGAACTAGGCAAGTCGCTTTCTACGAATCGATTTACATTGCCCGTGTGAACACGGCTTTATACAGGCTAAATTAGTAATGAGATTCTGTGTGGGCAGAAGGTAAGGGGTGTGGGTGATAGGTCACTAGTAGGTGGACCGGAGTTGATGCCATTAAAGCCCAACTTCACCACTGTGACTTGTCTTCCTTTTATTCCTTAGGAGTTTAATTAAGGGTTGTTTAAGGGATGCATCAGGGAGTGAGATGAAGGAGAAGAGGTTTGTAGTATTATCTGGTGTTCATGCGGCCGGGCATCCAGTAATATTATAAACAGTTATCCATCATCTATACCCAGATAAGATTCGTATAACTATACTATTTTACCTCGGTACTACCCTCTGGCTACTCATAGTCCAGTGAGATCTTTATCTTATTTTTAAACATATAATGTTTCAGTACACAACAAAATTTTATTTGTTTCTCACCCATCGCCAGGCCGCTTGACTTTTCTAGTAGTTTGTTGTAATGTTTTGCAAATGATCTAGCCATCTTCCAGCCGGCGTGGGCCAGGATTCTCTTCACTGAGATTCCCAACTGTCTTGCTTTAGAGACCATGGCCCCCCGCGTTCAGTGGGATGCATAGCATCCAGTGTCAACCCCTGCCTCTTTGAGCACCTTGATTGTCCATCTGTCTGGAATTCCGTATTCCCCGTGACTTGGATATTTACACCCTAATGGCTGACACCACACAAATACGTTGATCCTCTGGAAAACTATTTACATGCACCGTGGACAACAGGTCCCCTGTGTGATTCGACTTTAGTAATCTCTCCAAATTGAATGTTGCCTCCTTGTTGTATATCTCCAGACCGTCCAGAGACAAAGCCACAATTGTCTGGCCTCTGGGTCCTGTCACTAGCAGTAACAGCACTGTTAAATTAAATCCTAATTCCTTGATTGATAAATGCTTATTATTAGGCCATGACTTGAAAAGCTTGAACACTACCGACACATCCCAAAATCTATTATATTTGGGTTTAATAAACCAGTG
Organism: Branchipolynoe longqiensis; assembly: GCA_030323885.1. NCBI lineage: Eukaryota > Metazoa > Annelida > Polychaeta > Phyllodocida > Polynoidae > Branchipolynoe > Branchipolynoe longqiensis. Next base: position 81,662,217 of record CM059189.1, on the reverse strand, counting down.
CACTACCTGGTGCTTTCCAACCATTTGTCCATCTATCCTTGGTAGAATGATTGAAAGTGCACATCTTGCTGCATTACTTGCACCAAATCCCAATCCTTTGTCTTCTAACATTCTTAGAAACCATACAATCTGAGCTATTGTAGGTTTTAATGGCTTAACCCCTTTAATTAAACAATGAAGTCCCCATTTCTTTAAGTAACTTGTATATAATTTAACCATGCCTTTCCTCCAGGCATGTGAAATGAGCCTCTCTTTTGTAATTTTGTCTAGCCCAAATTCTTCCAAATGTTTGTTTAGAAAAGGAATGCCAAAAGGGGTCTAGTCAACACGTCTCCGTGGGTTGTTAGCAGTCCTTGATGTTGTAGATTGTCCTTCCCTCGTGGAAACCTGAGCATGTCTTTCGCTCCTAATGCCACTGCCGCTAGCCATGGTTGTGTGTCCCACTCTGGTACTATCAGTACTGCATGCGAGTGATCCATCCTGATCTTCCTGGCTACTCTGCTGATAATGCTGAATGGTGGGAATATGTAAAGAAAATTATTATTCCAAATCAGAGAAAATGCATCCACTCACCAGGCTTCTGGCTCAGGATGCCAAGATACATATTTTGGTAACTTTTTGTTGTTTCGTGATGCGAACAAGTCAATTTCTGGCTTTCCCCATTTATCGCAAATGTAATCGAAAATACTGGGACTTAAAGACCATTCCAGATGATTATGGAAATGTCAACTTTTTCTGTGAGCCAAAGTATTTTCACTGCCTGGGGAATGTGCTACTGTTAGCCATATCTCATGTTCCTGTGCCCAGTCCCAAATTAGTTTGGCTAACTGGTTACATGGTTTGGAACGCGTCCCTCCCATATTACGAATGTAAGCCATGGCTGTTTTATTATCTGTTAATACATGTACATGATTTTTAGGTATGCGAACTAGACTCCGTAATCCCAAATAAATCGCTCTGAGTTCTAGTCCGTTAACATGATCGGAGATTTCATTTTCCAGGCAACGGTTGCCTGTTGGTCTCTATGAGCCCCCCATCCTTCTAATGATGCATCAGTCTTCACTACAGTATTGGATTCCCCCATTCTAATAGGGTTAGGTGAATTATCATAATATCCTGTAAGCCTTGTGGCGAAATTGTCATAGGCCGTTCAAAATTGTGTTCAGTGCAAGCCAACGCTAAGTTCCTATCTATTTCTAGTGATTTGATATGGGCTTTACCATATAGAATAGCAGGGTCATAGGCTATCATGATTCCTATCAGTATTGCGACCTGTCTTATCTTTGGCTTACTTACCTGTAGTAATTGGTTTGCCGTTGTTGTAAGTTTATCAACTTTTTGTTCCATTGGTCGTAATGCTTGCATTGCGTTTGATTCACAGTGAAGGAGGAGTACCCTCCCCCTCTCGCCATTTCCGCCACCAACCTTTGGGTTGCATAACAACCCCCCCCCTTTTTCCTCCCTCCTTATAAGCCGCTTCCCTGCCTCCCCTCTCCACTCCGCCTCCTTGCCCTACCAGACACACTGCACGACCAATTTTATTTGGCTCGCCCCCTGCTGCCTCCTGCTGCCTCCCCCGGGCCGGTGCCTCCAAGCCTTCATGCCTCCGTGACCTGCCCATCGCCGGGCTATGCCACTCATGCCGCGCACACGAGGCCGACGCGCCACCCGCGCATTCCAGGAGAGGAGCCGCCATGCCGCTGTCCTCCACAGCCAACTCCGCCTCCGCGATATCGGCTCCCCCCTCCCCCTGGCCTGCCACCAGGGAGGAGGCCCCAGACCGGCCTCCGACGGCCGATGACCACATCGATGCCAACTCCCGCGCCCTGGAGCGTCTCACCAGACTCGTGGAGAGCCTCCTCCTCCAGGGGGCGCCCCCGGCCCCCGCGCCAGTGCCCGCGCCCGCGCCTCCATCGCCTCCCTCAGTACTGGAGCGACTGGCCGACTTCGTGGACGGGCTCACCCGCGACGCCGCAGGCACCGCCCCCGCGACACAACGGCAGCTGGCCGCGCCACCCCTGGCGGCCCCAGACATCCACCCCATCTACCTCCGTCATATGAGGCGCAGAGCCTCCGCGACCCAGACGCCCGCCTCCCGGACCCTGCTCACCTCCGCCACCCGCTCCGCCGCCGATCACACCCCCACCTCGGCAGCCGAGGCGGTGCACAAAATATTGGAGTCCGCCGAGACGCAAAACACTGGACGTCGCAGAGGTATTCCTCCCGGCTACGTCTTCCCCCACGACCTCATCAACGCCGTCCGCTTGGATGTCCTCACCGCCCCCCGCGACTTTCGTCTCGGCTACCAGGGCCTCCCCCCAGCCACGTGCCTCCCAGGCCGACAGCAGAACTCCCTACACCCGGGAAGCATACGGGGTCCCCTGCTCAGCCTGGAACCGTTATCCTGCCTCGTGCGACCTCGCCCCCGCCGGTGAGGCGCACCGGGAGCAGGTCGCCCAGAGGTGCCACGCCTGCGCCTACTGCGCCAATGTCAGGCGCATCCTCACCATGCACAGTGAGGCGGTGTGCAACACAAAGCGCCTCCGGGAACGCACCTCCGCCGCCCCCGCGACCCCCCTGACTTGGGGATGCCCTTAATCCCAGTGAACTGCTCCGCCAACTTTGTGATCACCTCCGCTGGCTTGAAGGTGTGGAAGTGACCTTGTATGGTCTTCCTCATCATTGTAGTTGTGTTTATTTTCTTCCTCTTTTGGACCTTGATCTTCTTGACCACTTTGCCACTCATCTTTGCATACTTGCCGGGCTGTTCGGTGTGCGATTCTGTGTCCGTTAAGGTAGAGTTGGACAAAGAATCCGAAGAAGAAGACTTGCTCTTCTTAGTCTTCTTCGACTTCTTCTTCTTTGCCTTCTTCACCAGGGGCTTCTTCCTATGGGCCCTGGTGAAGTCATCGCCCTCAGATGAGTCCGCCCTCTTTTTGTGCTTCCACTTACGCATGGGCAGCACCACCGCTTCTTCAGATTCCTCCTCAGAAGAATCCTGCGGGTTGGAGAAATCCTCCCAGTCGTAGTCCTCCGAAACCACCCGCTGCTTCGGCCTAGCCTCACGTGGCTTAGCGGAGAGCAACTCCTCCAGCTTCAGCTGCACTAGCCTCGCAACCCGTTCATCTAGGTCAGCGGACCCCGCCTCTGGGGCTTGTTCTGGCGACCTTTGCCCCGTTAACGGCGGTGACACATCTTCATCTTCAATGAGATCACGAGGTGCCTCCACCTTACCCCTCTTCGTAGCCATAGCTGCGCGTCTGTAAGAAACCGAAAACCAAAAGGTTAGGAATCTTTGACAGTGGCCATGACACTGGCAAACAAATTAATCTATTACCAAGAGTGTCTAGTGTTGTTAAATCCATATTTAAACCGTCTTTAACACAGGCATATGTTTTAATTTGTGTCAGTCGCAGGTAACCGGTATGACGAACCAACCGAAATCAAACGAGGGGTAGGGACCAGTGTAGCAGTAGCCTCTCACACTCTCTGTCCAATAAACTTTTCCCACCTGTGGCTTTTGTGGCCAACAAGTTGGAGAAAATACTACGGGACTCGGAGGTACGCCTCAAAAAAGTTGGGGAATCTTAAAGTAACCCAGGAAAAAATGCAAATGATGTTATTGGCTCCTACTAAACATCTCTCCGTTCGACAACGGGCAGCATAACAAAAAACAACCATGTTACAACACACCATAATTAACCTGTAAATCAGTTAATTTAATATGAAAAGTTTTACAAACTTGATGTATGTGAATGCTAACCTGGTTGGTTTTGTAGTTATGTAGAAAACTTGCTGGAGCTACTCAACAAACGTCCTCCCGTTGTGAGTAGATTATGCTAATTGCTGGGGTCGGATGTGCTTCCTTCTCCCTGGACTACGAGTAGCCAGAGGGTAGTACCGAGGTAATATATATATATATATATATATATATATATATATATATAAATAGTAGCTAGGGAAAGAACAACAAGATACACGACTGGGTTGAGTAAGTTTACTGTCCTCTGGCACAGGAAATTGCCCATACCGTAATAATACAAATTTTCAACAAGGACTGCAGGCGCTAACCGGCGGACTGATCACCCGTGACGCAGTTCACGCCCACCACCGTCCTCTTGGAATGCATAAACATGAGCGGAATGGGTGGGAACATGATTTGGCGAAATACAATAATAGTAATAATATAACAAATCGGGTAACAATAATAATAATAACAATTCAATATAATCGAGAAACGATTAACTATTCCTCCACACCTTTATATTCGTATAATGTTTATACTTCAAATAAATAGTAGCTAGGGAAAGAACAACAAGATACACAACTGGGTTGAGTAAGTTTACTGTCCTCTGGCACAGGAAATTGCCAAGACTCACCTATGGTGAGCCCCCCAACCCAGACATGTGAATAGTGGTAGAGACCAGGGCTGACGCAACCCAGATATCATGAACAATTTGTTCAGAGAGGGGGGTGCGTAAGTAGGAGAAGACCATGTCAGAGGCCCAATCGCCCCGGGCCTTAAGTTCCTCCAGGGTTGCGCCACACATGGACAAAAAGGTGCAACCTCCCCGACGGAGCGAGTGTGAAGAAAAATCCTTCGGGTCAAGACCCTCTTTAAGGACAAATGTTTTCAATGTTTGTTCATAAATTTCATAAGTCATTGGTTCAGAATCTCCATCCTCAGACGGTACTCGAAATGCCAACCCCTCGAAATCCACCTTTAACTCGGAAAAATGGAGCTTTGTCCAAAAGACCGCACAGAGATCTGTCTCTGGGCAATGGGCAATAGGTACTTGGAGAATACGCTGGCGGAACTGAATTGTTTTGGATCTGTGAATTGTGAGCAGCATCCCCTAGTCGAAAAATTTAAAGGCCTTCCGGCAGAGGGCAGAATCCGAGAGGGTGATGTGGCATTTTCTTAGCAACCCTCTAAAGCAGCAAAGCACTGCTGTGCGCCAAGCAACATGGCCATAATTAAGTGTCAAAAAGCTAAATATCTTTAATAGCATAGAGGGGAGGATGGGAAGAGCCTGTCTTACTGAATCTCCTAATTCTCTTCTTATACCGCGCAGTGTACTTGATAGGACATAGTCATTATAATTAAGCTCAGGCAACTTATTCTGTTTTAAGAAATTATTGAAGCCACTCAAATAATTTAGAATAGAGTGGTAGCAGAAGGATCTAGCGAGCCACGTCGCGTATAAAGCAGCCTGGGCGACGAACATGGAAAGGGAGCATGAGAATCTGAAAATTCAGCGATGAATTCCAGGTATTTCTTGACCTGAGCGCTCCTAGTTGATAGGGAATTTGGGGCGTAAGCCTTCACCTGGAACCTCTTTTGCTCCTTCCTCAGCTGCTGTCCTGTAACAAGAAAAGTCTTCCTCAAAAATAACTGAGCAGCAGAGGGTCGTGCTGCGGTCTATCTCTCTCAGTCTCTGAGCATTAGTGTTCTCATTTAACCTACTTAAGGGGCTGTCACATTAGGTTTTTTTGCGGGAGCGTATGGCGGCGTAGGCGCGTTACGTCATATACATCGGCATACGCCGTATAGGCTACTCATACGCTACGCATACGCTACTCATACGCTACTCATATGCCGCCAGATGCCGCCAGATGCCGGCTTATGAGGCATACGCCGCCATACGCTTTCATAAATCGGTCCGTCCCCATTTTTTTGTGCATGCTCAAAGAATCTCGACCTACGGGGGCATATGGTTCTTAAGCGACACATACGCTGAGCATACGCCGGCATATTTCCCTCGTACGCTGGGGATACACCGGCGTACGCTAGGGGTATGCCGGCATACGCTACTCGTACCCTCAACTTGCGTCACGGGGGTATCTCGGGTGTATGCAGCATACGCAGAACCTACGCGTTGCGTATGAGAGCGTATTGGTAGCGTATGAAAAGCGTATGCGAAGCGTATGGCGGCGTATGCCCGACCTATGGTCTCAGTATATAAAGGCAACCCATGCCATTCCTTCGGTCATTCCTGCTCTGCTGCTCATACAGGATGGATGCCCAGGCACTGCAAGTACAGTTCCAGCTTTTCTACAGAGTTGCCCTTTATCACCATGAGCTTACTCTATTCCTCATGGTTCTTCTGTCGTCCCGTATCGAGAGACGAAGGAGGAGGGAGCGGGGGCGACGATCAGTGTGGGTCAGACCCTGGATTGGGAGGCGGCCACAGTTTGGCTTGTTCGACAAGCTGATGGTCGAGCTCCGCAGCGAGGACACCGCGTCGTTTGTGAACTTCATGCGGCTGCCTCCCCAGTTGTTTGACGAGATTGTGGCGCGAGTGGGACCCAGGATCGCCAAAAAACGGACCACATTCAGGGTGCCGCTCGACCCGGCACTGAAAATAGCACTTACTCTGCGGCACCTGGCATCTGGCACAAATTACTCCTCCATGAAGTTCGGGTGGAGGGTGCCCCACAACACACAGTTGCTGATAGTGCGTGAAGTCTGTAAGGCCATCGTCGACGAGTACATGGCCGAGGTCATGACGTGTCCGACGACTCCAGAAGGGTGGCGTGCCGTCGCGGACCTCTTTTCATAGAGGTGGAACTTCCCCCATACCTGTGGCGCTCTGGATGGGAAGCACATCGCCTGCAAAGAGTGCCCTCCAAAGAGTGGGTCGCTCTACTACAACTACAAGGGCTTTTTCTCTGTGGTCCTGTTGGCGCTTGTAGATGCAGATTACAAATTTATCTGGGCAGATATTGCCGGTATGGGCTCCGCGTCCGATGCCCAGATTTACAACGCCTCCGAGCTGAAGGCGGGCACAGAAGGTGGCACCATCGGCTTTCCGAACCCTGAACCGCTCGTCGACGGCCAGAAGGATGTGCCGTATTTTCTGATCGGTGACGACGCCTTTGCCCTGTGGCCGACCATGATGAAGCCATACGGCAAGAGGGGCTTGACCAATGACGAGCGACTCTTCAACTACCGGCTTTCCCGAGCTAGGAGAGTGGTGGAGAATGCCTTTGGCATTCTAGCCAACCACTTCCAAGTGCTGCTGACGACTATGCAGCACCACCCCTCCAACGTGAAGATCATCGTCAAGGCGTGCATTGTTCTGCACAACCTCATGAGGACACGCTACCCAGCGCTACAGAACATGCAGCTGGATCGTCCCGAGACAGCCAACAACAACTTTGTGCCTGGAGGTTGGCGAGAGGGCCACAACCTTCCTGACATTAACGTTGTACCTGTTAACCCCAACACCGCATCCAAGCTAGGAAAGGAACAGCGCAATCTAATTAAAGACTGGGTCGTCTCACCCGCCGGAGCACTGGCATGGCAAGACAGGATGATCTGACAAAACATTTTATCAGTCTGTATGCGCTGTGTCTGTCTACTGTTTTTGCAAACATGTCTGTGATGTTGTGACATGTCTCCTGTTATATGAGATGCTAATATGTTTATATGTCTAGTATAAAATAAACGATATCATTTTATAGATATGAAAACACAATTTTACATGTCTGTTACGTTCTTTCGCTCCCTAATTTAAAGTCATCTAGTTAATGTAATTGTAATGAGTCTCCTCTCTTTTTACATGAATTAATCTTTTACATACATACTAAGAACACAGGGAAAAATAGAGTGACACAGAGACAGAAAGGGGGAGACGAGTTAGAGGGAGGGAGGCAGGCAGGCAGAGAGAGGGAGGGAGGGAGGGAGGAAGAGAGATAGAGAGGGAGATAGAGAGGGAGGAAGAGAGATAGAGATAGAGAGAGGGAGGAAGAGAGATAGAGAGAGAGATAGAGAGAGGGAAGAGAGATAGAGAGAAGGAGGAAAGGGAGAAAGGGGAAGGAGAAACATTATTATAAATATTATAAATTTAAAGTTTTTATTTATGTTTTAATTTTAATTTTAATGTTAATTGTACTTTAATATATAACAATTAAATGATGGCATGCCTCTACTGAACACGGACACAAAAATTAAAAGTGACAGGATATTTATTTATTGAAACATCTTGACATATAAATGTACAAACAATATATATACATATATACATACAAAGATAAATAAGACTACATATATACATATATACACATACAATCACTTCTCTCCCTTCCCGTTGGCATCAGCTGGCGACTGTGAGGCTGAGGGAATAAGTCCAAATTGGACCCTAGCATGCCCGATATCCCGGATAACCCCGACAAGTTTAAGAGTCCCTCCGGGCTGGCCGAATCACACAAGTTCACTTCGGGGTCGGCGCGTGTCGGAGTCACCATGTCTGTGGCAGCGCCAGTCCCTGGCCATGGCGGACCCACAGTGGGCGGAGCACCCCCGCGCACCACAACTACAGGAGAGCCCCTCATGTGCGCGACCATTCCTAATGTCGGTACTTGTGCGGTGTGTGGTGGTGACGGCCGTACCACTGGCGGAGCTGGAGGCAGAGGCTGAGGCTGAAGACTTGGCAGAGGCGGGTGTGGCAGTGGCTGATGAAGACTGTGTGGCCCGCCCATATAGTGGTCCACGTACTCGTGTGTCTGCGCAGGCCACTGGTGGGGTTGAGGCTGGTATGCATGACTTGCAGACACACGAGCAGGTGCAGGAGCCGGTGCAGGAGCAGGAGCAGGTGCAGGAGCAGCCACACAAACCACCGGTGCCACGAATGTTCCTTCCTCCTCCTCCAGATGGTGCGACACCATGCGGTTGAGTGCACTGCAAATGGACACAAACCGCTCCTCGGGCATTGTGAGGATCATGTCACGCATATAGTTGGTGAATGTCCAACATTTGATCCTCCTTGAAGACCGACAGAGAACAGTCGCTCTTCTTGGCCCTCCGTCTCTTTGACGTGCCGATGGCACCGGTGCTGGAGGAGGCATTGGAGGCGGTGGTGGCGGCGTAGGCAGCGGACTACGCCCGTGAGTTGCCCCGAGAGGCAGGAGATGGCGAGCTGGAGCGGGGACGCCAGCGTTGCGTCATCGACCTCTCCACTTCCATCTCCAGCTCCTCCAGTGGAGAGTGGTGTTCTGGAGAGTAGTGTTCTGGAGAGTGGTGTTCTGGAGAGTGGTGTGGAGAGTGGCGAGGTGGCGAGGCAGGTGAGGAGGCTGGTGATGGAGAGCATTGTAACAAAGTCTGCCTCTTTCTGCCTCTCCCACGGCCTAGTCCTCCTCCTGTAGTTACAGCAGCTCTGGAGGCTGGTGTACTAGCAGTAGTACTGGTAGTAGTAGTAGCAGTAGCAGAAGCAGCAGCAGCAGCAGTGGTGTTCCTCTTAGCAGGCATGGTGGCAGAGTGAGGGGAGCCTGTTGCTTCAGGCTATATATACCCAGGAGCCACCAAGCGGCGGACCGCGGAGAGATAACATAGGTCGCGCATAGGTTTCGCATATGCTCCTCATACGCTCCTCATACACTCCTCATACGCTCCTAAAATATTCATACGCTCTGCATACGCTCCTCATACGCTCCACATGCCAATCAAAACCGTCAACAAAATGTTGCAGTACGCTCCCATACGCTCCTCATAGGCTCCTCATACACTCCTCATAGGTCCCCCATACACTCAAACCCACACGAAAGTTCACCGAAGGTCATCATAGGCCAGCTCCCGCACGACTTACGTAGGTTTTCAATACGCTCCCGCCATACACCGTAATGTGACAGGGCCTTTAGGGAGTCACAAGGCTGGTTATCACTGCTTCTAATATATGCTGCTGAATAGGTGAAGTTGTTTTGTACCGCTAATCAAAATAAGCGACGAATATAAAACATTATTTCTTTTGATTTCGATCTGCCTGTGCATAGGGCTGAGAGAACTGTTGTACTATCGGTAATTAGCAATATTGCAGAATTGGCCCAGGAATTGGCCCATCTCCTGAGTGTTACTATGAGCATCATCGACCTGGGGGTCAGCTGACACATAGTGGTGCCCGAGGTAAGGCTTTAAGGCGTCCCGGTCCTGGGCACGAAATGAACCGCCCAACCAGTCATGGCGATGCATTGCACCGAATCCCCATTTGGATGCATCGCTATATACCGAGTATGTGGGGGCAAATTTGCCCAATATCATTGCTTTACCATTAAAGACTCCTGCAAAACTTAGCCACCAAGCGATGTCCTCTCCAACTCCAGCGTTCAATCTTATCTTGTAATAGCACTTTCGGACTGTTCCTATAAGGTTATATAGCCTTCTACAAAATGTTTGTCCTCCCCTGATTACTTTTGAGCAGTGGGAGAGTAATCCACCAAGCTGCTCGAGCTGTTTTCGCGTATCTCTTTTACGTTCATAGAGAGAATAGAGGGTAGCTATAAGTTTAGTCATTTTATCCTCAGGTAGGGTTAATTCTACCATACGAGAATCTATAATAATACCCAGGAACCTTATTTTAGTGCTGGGGGGTGTTAACTTCTTAAAGCTTATGAAAAAGCCTAGTCTTCGAAGTATAGCTATAATCGTCAAGGTAGTTAACAACCCTTCCAATACCCTCCCTCAAAGCACATCTGACTATCATGTCTGAACTCTTTTGAAAGATGAATGGACTTGAGGAGAGGCCCATGCAGAGGTGGGTATCAAGCAGATAAGTTAACTCATCATCAAATTCCCAGACTAATCCCTGTCTAAAGCCCTGTTCACACGGACGATGTAAATCGATTCGTAGAAAGCGACTTGTATAGTTCGCCTCACATTCGTCGTGTGAACGGACGTCTGAGGCGGCTTAGGGCTGATTCGACTCACGTGATGCGGATCCTGTAAACCACCTAAGCGAGGTAGTCTACGTGAATCGATTCCTGTGATGCGGATAATTTTGCCCGTGTGGACACTCTGAGGCGGATTAAGCACCTCACACGCATGCGCAGTCGACACCTCAGGTTGTTGACTTTCCGGTCGATCAAAAGCGCATATTATATAATTTAATTAATGAAACCCCTATCTATGCACAGATATTTTTTTCATGATTTATTTTTAGGGTTTCACTGCCCAGCAGAAGTTTTGACCGTTCCAAACCAATACTATTCAGTCATTACATATCTAGGTCGAACCCACACTCTCTGGTGCCAGCATTGTCGAACCCAAAATGGCGCTGGTTAGCCTGGACTTGCTCATGCGCAGATTTCGATTTCCGGCCCGAGTACTGCCCGTGTGAACGGATGGCTAATTCGCCTCACCTGATTCGATTTGTGTGATACGCCTCACATTTTGTCCGTGAGAACAGGGCTTAAAGGGAGGAGATATTCGTCGCCGGGAAAACAAACGAACTCAGAATAGTTCAGATGTGTGCCACAGGGGTGGTACATGCTTAGTACTGAACTTTTCCACTTGGTGGTGTGCAGGAGAGTGACCTAGATTGTTGTGCCATTGGCTGGTTGAGTGGAGAGAAGCGAGGGTAATACTGAGGTATTTTCAATCTTCTTTAGAGTAGTGCAATGAGGAAATATATTTGCATAATATAAAATATATGTTAGTACAATTACATTGCATAATTCGATGAGAAACAGATATAGATGAAAAACGTTTTTTTGTTGATGAATGTAAAAAAGGTTCTGCTGTGGATGGGGTTTGAACCCACACCACCAAACAACTTCAGATTACAAGTCCAACACTCTATCCACTAGGCCACAGAGACCACACATAATTAGTAGTCTCACTTCAGGCTATTTGTGTATAGGACGTCACATATAAAAGGTATGTATGTATGTATGTATGTATGTATGTATGTATGTATGTATGTATGTATGTATGTATGTATGTATGTATGTATGTATGTATGTATGTATGTATGTATGTATGTATGTTATGAATGTATGTATGTATGTATGTATGTATGTATGTATGTATGTATGTAGTATGTATGTATGTATGTATGTATGTATGTATGTATGTATGTATGTATGTATGTATGTATGTATGTATGTATGTATGTATGTATGTATGAATGTATGTATGTGTGTGCGTGTGTGTGTGTGTGTGTGTGTGTGTATGTATGTACGTACGTACGTACGTACGTACGTACGTACGTATGTATGTATGTATGTATGTAAGTAAGTATGTATGTATGTATGTATGTATGTATGTGTGTGTGTCTGTGTGTGCGTGCGTGCGTGCGTGCGTGCGTGTGTGCGTGCGTGCGTGCGCATGCATGCACGCACGCACGTACTTACGTATGTACGTACGTACATACGTACGTCCGTACGTACTTATGTACGTATGTGCGTACGTACGTACGTATGTATGTATGTATGTATGTATGAACGTACATACGTACGTACATACGTATGTATGTATGTATGCATGTATGTGTGTGTGTGTATGTATGTATGTATGTATGTATGTATGTATGTGTGTGTGCGTGCGTGCGTGCGTGCGTGTGTGCGTGCGCGCGCGCACGTACGTACGTTCGTACTTACGTACGTATGTACGTACGTACGTACGTACGTATGTATGTATGTATGTATGTATGTATGTATGTATGTATGTATGTATGAACGTACGTACGTACGTACGTACGTACGTACGTATGTACGTATGTATGTATGTATGTATGCATATATGTGTGTGTGTGTGTGTGTATGTATGTATGTATGTATGTATGCGTGCATGCGTGCGTGCATGTATGTGCGTGCGTGCATGCGTGTGTGCAAACGCACGCAGGCAGGCAGGCAGGTACGTACGTACGTACGTATGTACGCACACACGCACGCACGTGTGTGTGTGTGCGTGCTAGCAACATCTAAGGTCATATCAGGACAGGTACCGACTTGTGACAGTGCGCACTCATGGCAACTTTATCGTGCTGCCCCACTGGAATACCAGGCCATCAGCACCATGACCTGATATCCCACTCAGTCACATTATCCTGACACTGAGCCAACCAGTCCTTGTCCTATCCTAATAATGCCAAGCGCCAGACTAGGAAGCAACAAGTATCAATATTAAAGTCATTGGTTTGACTCGACCAGGATTCAAACTCACAACCCCACGATCTACCAACACGGGAGACGGACGCTCTAACTCGAACACATGTGCGTGCGTGCATACATACGTACGTAGCGTACGTACGTACGTACGTACGTACGTACATACATACATACATACATACATACACACACACACACATGCATGCATACATACATACATACGTACGTACGTACGTACGTACGTACGTTCATACATACATACATACATACATACATACATGCATGCATGCATACATACATACATACATACATACATACGTACGTACGTACGTACATACATACGTACGTACGTACGTACGTACGTACGTACGTACGTACATACATACATACATACACACACACACACACACACATACATACATACATACATACATACATACATACATACATACATACATACATACATACATACATACATACATACATACATACATACATACATACATACATACATACATACCTTTTATATGTGACGTCCTATACACAAATAGCCTGAAGTGAGACTACTAATTATGTGTGGTCTCTGTGGCCTAGTGGATAGAGTGTTGGACTTGTATTCTGAAGTTGTTTGGTGATGTGGGTTCAAACCCCATGCACAGCAGAACCTTTTTTACATTCATCAACAACAAAAAAAATTTCATCTATATCTGTTTCTCATTGAATTATGCAATGTCATTGTACTAACATATATTTTACATTACACAAATATATTTCCTGATTGAACTACTCTAAAGAAGATTGAAAATACCCCAGTTTTACTCTCCCTTATCTCCACTCACCCAGCCATTTTTAAAACAACAGCTGCCAGCTATTCCCAGCCTCAGAACTGACCCACTTCTGGTGGTGAAGTGGGTCCCATACTCTCCCCACACATACTTGGTTCATTTAAACATAAAAACTAAACAAAGTTGTGCTTGGAGAGCATTTGTCGGAGTATGAGCAGTGTCCCAGCGAGCTATAGCTGGTCCCTTTAATTCGGTTAGTCGGGTGGATTGAGACCGCCCTATAAGCATCTTTGATGCCGACGGTTGACATCCAGTCCCCCGTCTCCATCAATTCTATCATGTTATCTATACTGTTATAACTAAACTTTTCACATACGTCTTGTATGCAAGTGTTTACAGAGTTGCCCTTTGGCCTGCTACAATCTACGATTGTTCTTACTCTGCCGTCCTCTTTTGGGACACAAAATAGGCCGTGAGAGCATGTCGGTTTGTCAGGGGCCAATAGGAGGATATATTGCTCTAGCTCGGGTAGTAGCTGTTCTGTAATAGCTTCCTTATCACAGATATTCCGTACTCTAGCTTTCTTAGTGTCGTATTCTAAACTACAGTCAGGATTTATTATGTGAAATCCGAAAGTAACACCCCGTAGTATATATGGCCAATCCGGGTCACAATCCCCTCGCAGGAAAAGTTCTACGAAAAACCGGCACGGTTTAAGTTGAGTCGTGATGCCATCAATTTTATGGTGTCAGTCACAATCGCCCCCGACACATGATTGGTAAATATAGAATTGCGATTGGGTCTCGTTTTAATACTCACGGAGAGTTACTTTATAGTAGCAGTCATTTTCAAAGACATTATCAAGGGTCAGAATATCATTCGGTTCAATACTGTTAGGGTTTATCCACTTGCTTGGGTTAGTTTTACTAACGTTGAAAGTATTACCTTAAAAATCAATTTCAGTGCATTTTACCTCATTAATTGCACTGTCACTCCCTTCATAGCGACTGCCAACATGTGACCACCGGTCACACAAATTATTTATGGTATTATCAGCTTTCTGAGCCCCTTTAATTTCTGAAACCAAGAATTTAGTGGTGGTATTATTATCACATTCATTAACAACATGTTGAACAGAGTGAACAATTAGGTCATCTGCGGAAGCCTCTGGCACATGCAATGGAGATATTAATTTCAACATTAGAATTGACAGTAGGTATTTTCAATTCACAATTATCATAGTTCAGGTCTGTAGACACTTTCGGCTTCACAACAGACATTTCAGAGTCAGCTGCCACACGCTGCTGACCGAGTCCCATCGGGTAATTGTCCCGCTGAGTACCATTAGGGGGGGGGGGGGGGGGGGGGGGGGCATTGCTCGCACCACTAGTGGGGCGCCGGTGCTCAGCGTTCGATGAAGGTAGCTCAAGCAGTTTAGACAATTCAGTACCCTCAGGGACATGTGGGGTGGCATCATTCCATCACACCTTGGTGCAACTGTGGCGGCCGTGAGACCACGAGGAACACTTCCCACAGTAATGACCGAAGCCGCATTTGTCCTCGGTAAGGTCACAGCCGCACTCACGGTTCCACCTGAAGCAAGACCGTTTTCCCTCACTTTTTTGGTTTGACTTCCGGTAGTTCTCCTGCTTGTTTTACGTTGCCGAATGTTAGGTAGGCCATAGTGAAGGACACTCTCACCATTATGGAGTTTGCTGAAGGCGGCGAAACCTAGGGTTTCTGCCAGCTTCCTTATTTCAGCGTTGTATTCAGTATGTGCACAGTCATTGAACTCGTCACTTTTAGCTCTGTTTGCAATGAAAGCTACATGCTGTATGAAGATTCTGTAGTCCTTTAATGTAAGGCCCTCTAAGTCTAGAACCCATTTAGAGGCTGCTTCAATTAGTTTGTAACCGTTAAGCTTCCGAACCTCCTTCGACTCACCGTGTAGCGCTTGAGCGACCACTTACTTCTTCGCCGATGTGAACTGCTCCTGCTCCTGCTGCCTGAACCTGACTTGCTTCTATGGCGGCGGTGGCATTCCCTTACATCACCTGTGCCTCGTCGTCCGACACTGGTGTCATTGAACGCCTGTCACGGCGTCTTGCTAAAGTTTCCCAACACCTCTCGAGTTCCATGATACACTCCTCCTGCTCCATCCATTGAACGTCTTCCCGAACCGCGCGTTCCCGCTCCTCCAGCGACATACTACTTATGTGTGACGCCAAATTATCCACACTTGATTCTGTCATTTTTTTGGTAGTCTGCCTTGTCTGTCTTGTCATCTTCTCCTGTTTAGTTGCCGCCTGTTTTGTCTGCTTTGTCCCCTGCTTTGCTTGTCGCTTGAGAGAGGACTGCAGGCGCTCACCGGTGGACTGATCACGCGTGACGCGGATCGAGCCCACTACCGTCCACTTGGAACGCAGAAACATGAGCAGAAAGGGTGGGAACAGGATTTGGTGAATAACAATAATAATAATATAACAAATCGGGTACCAAGTAGTAATAATAATAATAACAATTCAATATAATTGAGAAACGATTAACTATTCCTCCACACCTTCATATTTGTATAATGCTTATACTTCAAATAAAACAGTGGTACACTTTGGCCAATCTTTTCGATTCGAATCATTGAATTTGGAGAATATGTTGGTCAATTTTGCGCTGTGACCCACATTTGCTTGCTCCATCAAAAACATTTACACTCCTGCTTGGCAAGGATATTTTTCACTCACATATGTTCATATTTGTGGGTAGAGGAGAGGTGACTTGTAAGAAAATACTACACGGGTCCTTCCATCTATTTGATGAGCTAACAAAAGCGAATAGCTGACAGGCCTATTGAAATGAAACATTCTGCGGGTTATGTCGGATACAGTGGTGTCGCTTTATGTATGGTCTCGCCACCTAGCGGTGTCGACATGTAACAATACAGGCATGTGGCGCTATCTATGTAGGGAATTGTAGACATTGTCTTTTTTTTTTGTTCAAGTGTTTTTATTCCTCTGACTAACACGTTGTCAGTGCTAATGCACTGGTATTCCAGCCCTAATCACAATTGCCTCTACACAGTAAACAAATCTACACCAATATACAGATAGACAATTACAGGGAAATAAGCAAAACATTGGTACATGAATGATAGGTAAAGAACAAGATAAGAGAAAAAAGAAACATATACGAGGAGGTAACTATATTAGACTAGTATGGTAGGTGTTAGTAGGGGGGGGGGGGCATAACTGATTATCTTTCTAGTAGTAACATACTCATTGAAAGGGTGATGGGGGGGGGGGGGTGTAGGGTGGGCCTTTATGATTGAAGTAGGATCCAACTAGAATCATTTCCAGGCTCATTCCGTTGTAGATGGTTTTTTTGGTCTAGTTGGCCGCTACTGGTTGAGTGTATGTTTGTTTGTTTGTTTGTTTGTTTGTTTGGGGGGGGGGGGGGCGGCAGGGGGACAGGGAAAGGAATGGCAACACCAACCCCATCAACCACATCACACAGCAAACTAATCATACATGTAGACCTAATTCCATTTACCATCTAAACGAGATGAACAAGTTTCCATTGTAAAGTTAGATAATTTTAATTTCGTTTTGATTAATTAATATTCAGTTCTATATTTCTTTCAGCTTCACTTAGTTTTTGTATTTTCATTCAGCTCGAACTATTTTGATGTTGAACATTATATCTATATTGAATCATTTTAAATCAATTTGCTTCCCTCTTTTAGAAACATTTTATTCTGCTCATTCAGCTTAAATTTGCATAGTCCGATGGTTTTGAGTTTCTCTCATTTTCTGAGATAAACATATTAGGTTATTCATTATAATGTACCTTACTTTAGTTTGAAGTACCTTTTATTTTAAATCGCTAACTTTTGAGATATTTGAAATGGAAACATGCTAAATTATTGTTGGCAAGCTTGCCAAAACTCTATCATCATAGGCTTCTGCAATAACAGGTTCTATTAATTGACTCAGTATCCCATTATGTGTGATGACAAATGTTTAATAAGTGCACCAGCATCTGAGTTAGACATGTAGAATCAAATCAAGATAATTGTTTTGATTTTTAAAATGTTATGTTTTCAGGGGACTATGCAGCTTTAAGTAAGCTTGAAATCAATGACAATGCAACACCTGACCTCGATACGGATGTGGGGTATGGGTGGGAGTAGAAATAACACCCCCTCCCCGCTAAACAAATGGCTGTGGAAAACGAAAATACATACTATTTTCGATCAAGGGTGGTCGATACAATTTTCGTAGAAGTGTTAGTTCATGCCTACAATTTTATAGCTATCAATTACTTCAACACCTTTTCGTTTTTCCTTTGTTAAGTTAATTAAGCATGGGTCTTCCTCATTCAACTGCTCCGACCTTGCCCTTCCGTAGTAATGCCCCGGCCGAGTACCCTGTTATATAATACCGACAAATGTCAATTTTAAACATAAGTTTGACCCTGCCAGAGTTCGAACACCACGTCCATAGGTATGTCACTTCTTATTCCTACCTTTATTAAAAATCCAATCTTTTATTATACGCAATAGCTTTACCCAGAAACCACCGCGCGCGCTGCTCCCAGCGCATGCGCCCATCACACATCCTGCATGGCGGTGCACTGACGTAAAGAGAAATTTCTTCCCCTGAAATCGCCAGTTTTACATCTCTGAGTGATTTAAAAATTCGGTCTAAACATGCCGAAGAATAAAGGTAAGATATCTGTATGCTATTTACCCATTTCACGAGGCCAAGTGGACCACCGCTGTAATATATTTAGACACGTTGTTTCACAACAATTTATTCGCAGTATGGCAGAAATGTAATCATGTCGGCGTGTTTGCAACCGTGCTACCCTACCGTCTGAGTCTTAAGTATTCAATCTTTTCCTCCTGTTGGCTTATGTAGACTGAGTTTCATGTGTCAGATTGATGGTAGCGGTTTGTATTGTGTTGCTGTGAATTGCTGGTTTAAATATAAACTTCCATCTTGAGCGCTAAAATGTTATGTTGTAATGTAATCTGAAGTTTGGATTTGAGTTTTGACGTTGTCGTTGACGATATCGATGACGGTCTGGACAATCACTGAATGATGTGAATCAGTGTGCTTGGTGACTCACCAAGACCAAGTGTCACCTAACTACCAATGTATCTAGATTTATTTGAATCAAAACTCTGAACACCATTTAAATAAATATGGCCCCTGTCCAAAACCTTTCTGGATTATTGCTTGGAATTGAAAATATTGGCATTTGTGATTTGATGCTACCTATTCTAGCTACGACCTATGTGAGTATTTATTTTAAAAGTATTTTTATCTCAATGGAACATATTCCAATGGAAAGAGCTTGAGGAGACCTTAAACTTGGTAGTGATATAATTTTTCTAATGTAAATATCAAGAAAGTTACATCGATTTGAACTTGAAAAATATGCCTAATGGGGGACCTCCGACTTTTTAGTTCAAATTCCTGCCGTTCGCATCGCCACTGAACTAATGGGCCGAAACCACACACTGTCAAACTGCAAACTCAATGGCTATGAGCAATCTTCATAGAGAACAAGTGAAATATCTCTAAAAATACACCACTTAGATACAAACCGTTTGGAACTCATATAGAAAATATATTCAACAAACAGATTATATTAAATTTATAAGGTTAGGGTTCTGTATTTCTATTAATTTTGAATAAAATAGACGTTTTGCACTGTGCGTACCGGTCAAGTCAATTCATTGTCAATGGCCGTGAGCAATCTTCATATAGAAAAAGTGAACTATCTCTAAAAAATACACCACTTAGATACAGACCGTTTGGAACTCATATAGAAAATATATTCAACAAACAGATTATATTAAATTTATAAGGTTAGGGTTCTGTATTTCTATTAATTTTGAATAAAATAGACGTTTTGCACTGTGCGTACCGGTCAAGTCAATTCATTGTCAATGGCCGTGAGCAATCTTCATATAGAAAAAGTGAAATATCTCTAAAAATACACCACTTAGATACAAACCGTTTGGAACTCAGATATTCAACAAACAGATTATATTAAATCTATAAGGTTGGGGTTCTGTATTGTACTGTGCGTAACGGTAAAGTCAATGCCCGTGAGCAATCTTGGATTATATTCATACAGAAGAAGTGAAATATCTCTAAAACCCCACCACCTAGAGACAAACCGCTTGGTACACATATAGAAAACATATTCAACGAATAGATTATATTAAATTCATAAGGTTAGCCTTCTGCATTTCTATTAATTTTGAATAAAATAAACGTTTTGCACTGCGCGTACCGGCAAACTCAAAGCATTGTCAATGGCCGTGTAGGCCCACTACTACCGACGCGCCACCAAGTGTCAGAAAATGAACTACACCACATGTCCCCCATTATGGGCCCTTTGTTCTATAGTAAACCAGCCAAAAGTTGTGACCCATATTACTTGTATGAGCAAGGGTGAGGCATAAATGCCAACTGCCAATTTGTGTGAGACAAAGGGGACATTCTAAGCAAGTGCTGCGGATTAAATAACTGCATAGTTTGATGGGATATTTTAATCACCTTTGAGTGATTTGATGAAGATTTTTTGGAGAAAAGTAAAACTTGAAATTCAACCATCAACTTTTGAAACTAATACTGGTCCAATTGAAACAATTAAAAAATGAGGATGTAGATAAATATGTGCTCTATGTCATGAAACCAAAAGTTAAATTGTAGCTAGAAACCCTCCTTTTCGCGACATGAAAGGTAAGACCTACTGCAAAGTAGCTCCGCGCAGCGGAATGGAGCTAGCATTATCGTCGTTGCCGAACCGCTTCGCGGCGATCGGCGGTTTTCACACATAGCTACCTATTCAGCTATTGCTATGTGAGCATTTTTTTAAGAATGCATTTGATCTCAATGGAACATATACCTATGGAAAGAGCTTGAAGAGACCTTAAACATGGTAGTCATGTAATCTTTCTAATGTAAATATAAAGAAAGTTACATCGATTTGAACTCGAAAAATATGCCTAATTATGGGCCCTTTGTTGTATAGTAAACCAACCAAAAGTTGTGACCCAAAATCAGCAGGACATAAGCGATGCCGAGGTGTGAATGCAAAGTAGCACACGGCAGAGGTGAGAGTGTCAGCAAAAGTGCTGTGAATCAAATATCTCCTTTGGGAATAGAAACTTCCTTAAAATTTCACATGTAGACAGCTAATGAAGGAACAAAATGTCATAGTTTGAGGAGATAATTTAATCTCCTTTGGGTGATTTGATGAAAATTGTGTGGAGAAAAGTAAAACTTGAAATTCAATCATAAACTTTTGAAACTGATACTGGTCCAATTGAAACAATTTAAAAAAACGAAGATGTAGATAAATCTGTGCTCTATGTTATGAAAACAAGAGCTAAATTGTAGCTAGAAAACCCTCCTTTTGGCAAACTGAAAGATAACGCCTACCGCCAAGCAGCTCTGCGCTGCTGAATGGGGCTAGCATTACTGTCGCTGCCGAACTGCTTTGCGGCAATCAGCGTTATTCACACATATCTACATAAGCCATAGCATAGGCCTAGCCATGAACATAGCATGATACACAATAAAACATACATAGACGATAGAAATTAGAAGGATGTGAATTTTACCGTTTTAAACTTTAAATAATCCTAAATTGCATTATCGGTTTCACTGACACTGGGTCAAGTTTGATCTCATTTTAAACAAATAATAATAATAATGTGCGCAAAGTCTAATTTAAAAGATTTACGTTAAGTTAGATGTTATAAAATGAGAGCTTTATTGGTATGGGGCGGGCGTCTCCTTCACTTTTGTACAAGGACATTTTCATTATATTAGGTATGTGACAACCAATTTTAAAGTTAAGGGATTCCAGTTTGTCTTTTGTTGATAACAATAAAAAGGGAATTAGTATTAATATAGTATTAAATTCATCTTTGTGTGTTCACTATTAAGAAAGTTATGACGATTTTATTGACAAAATGACAATTTTTTGGTCATCCTTTACTTTGGTCTTATGGAAGACAGTAAAAATGTGACTCTTCCTTACGTCCTCCACAGTGGAGGTAGAGTTTGTCACATATTTTTCCTCGACTAAAAACAAATACTCCCTCTACCATAGATCTTTCCAAAACTTAGCCAATATGTACTTAAATATATAAAACATGTATATAGTTTTAAGAGGTTCATATTAACTTAAAGAATTCTGATGTTGAAAATTACGCTCAACTTCAAAATGTCACAACTTTCTTAAATTCTCTCCGACATAAACAATTTTTAAAAACAGGGGAACATATGACCTACATTAGGTACCCGCCAATCAGCTGGTGGCGCCACTATCGCCTGACCAATAAACTTGTGTGACTTTTTGCGACCTCATCTCAGGCCGAGTAGAGTCAGGAAAAGGCGCCCCCACCCCGAGACTCATGCGCACTACCCTCATTGTTACATCCGTTTTTGAAGGGCCAAAGATTTCGTCAATGATAGAGACTATTTTCACTGTGCGATGTTTGAAAAGTATTTTACTATGATATTCAAGTCTTTAGATGCAAAATTCAGAAGTAAGACTGCCAGGAATGGCCATGTTAACTATTAGAATGTGAATTTGTAGCATTTTTTTCTTCCTAAAAATGGTCATACAATGACTACAGCTGGAACCACAAGTCTATAATCTAGCAGAGTATTGTAGGTGTCAGGTGGTTTTATATAACGGTTACCATGGAAACCTACATTTTTCTGTGATCTATTTTTGTTTGATCAGTTTTGATAAGCTGAGGTGATTTGCCATACCAAGAATAACCTTGATGTGAAATTTCATCAGGATCTGACCATTATTTTTTTTAAAGCTACAGTTGACTCATATTATAGGTAGGAGTGATTGTATTACAGTTGTCATGGAAACCTACATTTTCCTGTGATCTAATATTTTGTTTAATCAGTGTTGGTAAGCTGGGATGATCTGCCATACGAAGAAGAACATATGTGTGATGTTTGATCAGGATCTGACCATTAATAAAGAAACTACAAAGAAATGTTGTTATAATTAGTCTATTTAACAGTCCTTAATAAGGCACTTCTAGTGCATTAGCTAATACAAAAGATCTGAAAGTCAACAACCCTCAAATGCATATATCTCACTAAATTTTTGGAATATCTTTAAAATTCAAAAAGCATATTCCTTTTGATTGGTTGGAGCTTCCAATGAAATTATAATTTGAATGTTTGGACTAATTTGACAATTTTAGGAGGGCGCCTAACATCATAGGGAAGCCCTCAAAATAGACCGATGACACTATATAAAAAGGAGTTGCTCTGAAGCGACACAATGAATACAGCAGAAGTGGACATGCACGGAGGTAGATTTTCTCAGCACAAAGAAAATGTCGGTAATTGGTTCACCCTCATTAGCGTTGCACGATCCTATGGTTCTTAGTTCATGCCTCTTCAATTTGACATATTAAATTGGTTATGTCAAATCAAATTTAGCCAAGTGGTTTGGTATAGAAAATTATATGCTTTCATCGGATTGTGTGACCTTAAATAAAATTGACAATTGTATTTTAATCAAATTAAAAGTGCCTAGTGACCTAACTGAGTTGCAAAGAGATATACTATATATCAAGTCCAATCAATCTATGTGGATGGTGAATTGTGTGATTTCAATCTAGTCAAAGATGTATTCAGCTAAATGATTGACCTTGTATCAATACATGTGAAGTGTGCGAGACTACACTCGAGCTATGACTGTTGCGGGCTTGGGCCAAGCAACCCGCATTCTGAAATGTGGGCTGCTTGCTGGGACATGCCCGCATCGGCCATCAAATGCGGGGCCGGGTTTATGGCCGTAATGCGTTGCTAGGAGACACCGATTGCGACTTTCCTAGCAACGGTGAAAGGTCAGGCGCTCGGGCTCAGACTCTAGCACATCAGGTCACAGTCTCAGCGTATACATGGGAAGTTGAGAGTAGTGCCACTCCCACTCCCAGCCCTATCTTTCACTATCAGTGCTATCAGAATGAGCCGACGCACGCTGCCAATGTCGACTACATGCTAACCTGCGACCTGTGCTCTTCCCACAACATCGACTATGTTCCATGGTGTTGCGTGGGCTGCATGCCAAAGGAACTGCATTGCAACTTCTACTCAAAAGATTACGATTCCAAGTCCTATTTCACAACTTTTTGAAACCGCTGACTATAGTCCCAACACTTTAAACTCACTTTGCATAGATCTATAATAACATGCTTCCTGATAATCAAACTTGGTAGGGTTATTGTTATTTGTTTGTGGTGTAGATTGTGGTGAACTTGTCCTCGCAAATATTTACATTAGATTTTTTTTTTTTTTTAAATACTATTTTGTGTGTGTGTATTCCCGACCTCCCCACCCTCGAGCTGCGACGCGGTGACACTCACTGACACACAGATAATGAAAGCGCAATTGTCATTTACTTATTTTTCTCACTTTCCAATCCAGGTAAGGGAGGAAAGAACCGGAGGAGGGGAAAGAACGAGAATGAAAACGAGAAGAGAGAGTTGGTGTTCAAAGAGGACGGTCAAGGTAAGTACATGTACTTAACGACATGTGTCCACCATTGGGGATACCATGATTATGGTATTATGATAGAACGAATGACCCCCTCATACAGCACCGAAAACGGACCCGTTCAGCTTGGTGATACAATAGATGTAGCTTCAAATAAGTATTTTCACGCCGATATTTGTAGTGGTATTTTTGTAAAGAGACCTGTGGTATTATGATCTACCTGGTTCAAGATTGCACGGCTTCCCATGTGGAACGTCAGGAATCCCGGCCGAGTCAAACCAATGACAAAATTGATACTTGGCCTGGCGCTCGGCATTACCATTGCCAGTATTGGGGTTTGTATCCTAGCCCGAGTCAAACCAATGACTTCAATATTGATACTTGTCACTACTTAGCCTGGCATTCAGAATTACTATGACATGGCAAGGAGTGGTGAAATGAAGACCAAGTGTCCGCAATCGAAATTATCTCTGCTTAATCAACTAATGTAAACCACTTCACCCCAAGACATTTGTTTGTGTGGTCACAATATACTCACTCACCCACTCACTCATTCATTCATTCATTCACTCATTCACTATGTGGGAGTAGACTAGAGGGCCTGCCTTAAGCGAATGTGTGTTGTTTTTGTGGTTAACAAAAATCTGTTAAATAGAATATATTAATTACATATATATAGAAGAACAGCTGGTTTAGCTTGTTCATTTCGTCAATTGGTCAAACTGTCATCAAATACTTTAAGAATAGTTATTAGTTATTATTTGATATATCTCATCTTGATTCATTCCCCCAGAAATTCTCAATTAATGATGTGGTACATTGTTATTTCAGAATATGCACAGGTGACCAAAATGCTGGGTAACGGACGCCTAGAAGCATTGTGTTTTGACGGCTGTAAACGGTTATGTCACATAAGAGGAAAACTGCGGAAGAAGGTGAGTTGGCTGGCTACGGCAATTTTTTTTATGGCCGTTCCTTCAGTAAGACCGTTTCTACATTATTGTATTTTAAACAAAACTATTTCTTCAATATTTGTTCCTCGAATCCAACTGAGAAGTTGATTAAATTAGTCGATTTGTAGGTGCAGTTTTCAGATTTTGGAAGCCGTCCATTTAAATGGGGACTCCTTACCACCCTCTCCTCACTCCTCACTAACCTATCACTGATGTCCAACATTTTGGTGTGTCAAATATTTATTTGACATATTGGATAGATATATCTATAAAATTATACTAATAAAATAGAATTACTTCAAACTAACGTCATGTCGATTAGGACGATCAAATTAACGTATTTATCTAAAGATATGATATAGCAGAAATTGAAAATTACTGAATTATGCGGCATTGAGCCCATGTTTGATTTCTGCTGCGTGTTGTAGGTGTGGATCAACAACTCCGATATCGTGCTGGTCGGTCTGCGAGACTACCAGGACACCAAGGCCGATGTGATCCTCAAGTACACCCCTGACGAGGCCAGGAACCTCAAGACGTACGGAGAGCTGCCGGAGTCTGGTGCGTGTAGCTTCTTAGCCTTTCCAGAATTACTCTTTTAATTCATTTGATTTTTCGTTGACCACATATATTTCAGATTTAAAAAAATTTATTGGTAAATGATCATTTTATTCAGCGAATAAAGGTAAGATTTCAGCGATTTTGATCATTGTATGTTTTTTGGGTTTTAAAAGAAAAGTAGGTATGGATAATTTCGCACATTTGATCTGTATGTTTGCATACATATTACAAAATGACAATTGTATTTGTGCGTTATTCCGTGTCTCTGGACCCCAGTGATGGTTGATGGATGTCGCTCGGCCCACAATTGAATCCTAATAAGAGGTGGAATTTCTATGAAAACGCACAGATTTTTCTCATAGGCTTAACACTGTCATGGAATCGTGGAAAATTGCTGGGAGTCCGGTTTCAGACAGTACTCTGCAAACATAACTTTAACACCATGCCCGAATAATTATTACAGTTCCTGACTCGAGAGTGGTTGCCATGGTTGTAACTATTATTGCCCGACTCACTCAATTTTCCCTTTTTTTCTCTCCGAAATCACTTTCATCCCTGAGTAATAAGTGCGATGGGAATAATTGTTTTTGAGTGGTCCGGTTATTTCTTTACTAAAAGAGAAACTAACTTCATCTTAAATGATTATATAATTGAAATGTCATTGAAAATACCACCACTGAGTGTATGCCAATGAAAGTTTGCGTGAGTAGCTATTCCAGAGAAGTTGCTTTGAATAATGTCCTTATTAATGTTTCTCGCAATGTTCCTCCCATTTACCAGCCAAAATTAATGATGTTGAACAATTCGGAGAAGACATCGATGACAACATCACTTTCGATGACTTTGATGGAGATGACGATGAGATCGATGATGTGAGTATTCATTAGTACGCAAACTGGTTTCCCTTATATCAGCTGCTATTAGAAATTATTTATTGTTTTGGTATGCCTAAAACTGCACAATCGGTTGAAAACAGCATTTTCGAAACCAAAACACTCGCCTATATCTGATCATACATATCCTACTTCTATACTGGTGCACTCCTTAAAGATTAAATTCTGTTTGGTGTTCCTGTACTATGCTCGAAAATTAGGTAGACTTTGCCTATATCAACACCAAAATTAATGTGTGGTTTCACTTAAAATATCTCCATGGCTAACTATTTTTTAATTTAAAAAAAATGACTTCGGCCTGAAGTAGATTATAACGATCAACCTAATATATTTATCTTTGAAAAAATGTTAATTTTATCGTGGTCATAGTCATAATACAGTGTCGCCTCTTCGTTTTTACTTGTAAAACATTATTTGCAGCTTTGCACTAATGCCTTATTTCGGCACTTAACTTTGTGTGCTCTTTCCATTTAATTGGTAAAGCTGCATAAGAGAATAAACTTTTTCCAATCCAAGACACTTACCTAGATTTGATCCTACATATCCAAATGATACTGGTGCACCTATCGGGATATGTCTTCACATTGTTCACCTGTATGCATTGTATGAATACTGAATGTAATTTTATGTCTTTTTCAGATATAATCTGCTTATTTGTGGGTTTTTTATTGTGAGGCAGGCGATTTAAAAAGATATAATTAAACAAGAACAACATAAGTGGACTTAGACTTCGGGATCCACTCGTTGAGGCTCAACTCAGCACGTCAAGTTGTCCATGAAATTACATCACGGTAGCCGAGGAGAATAAAACTACTGCATCAACAATTTCAATACTAAGAGACTGCTGATTCTGTTGATGAAGTCCTTCATCAAAACGGAAAAGGCTCCTAAGGGTTTATTTCTTTCTTTTTAAATAGAATTTGTTTTTAATTTACTGAGACGTGCTGCGTAAGCCGGAGATGTGTGCGTGTGGGAGTGCATGCGTGGAGAGGGGTGAGCGCGTGATGTTATACAGATTATTAAAAAAATATATATATAACCCTTGGTTTTCAACTAGCCCCACATACTATCACACATTAAATGTATTTGATAAATGATCATTTAGTATTTCGTAAAGTCTTCGTTTGTTAATTAATAACAGGTAGCGTAACATCGGATTACCTACACAATGTTCTATATTAGCAATTATCATTATATATGTGTAATATTCTATTGCATAGTATGCTCATTTATCATTGTCTAGCTTCAAACTCTGTATACTTGACCCTACATTGTGAAATAAGTACCCCAATATTAGGAGAAATATACAGAACCGCAGTTATGGGCGTAATTTATATGATTGTCGGTGAGCGTCCATGGACAGCTGTGGATGTTTTTGTCGGGGGGGGGGGGGGGTTCTCTCTTCTAGTTGTTGGTGTAGGGCCATCAAATATGCCCTTAATTATGTAAAAGCAGCTAAATCTAGTGAAATTCACATCAAAATGTTTAATGGTAAGAGATGATTGAAATTTAGGCAGGTTTTGTGTCTGCCAATCTGTACCGTTCACCCTTAAAGGCCAAGACCCATTGAATCAGCCGTTTTTATGTAGATCTAGGACAAATTGACTGAATGTTGTAAGCTGACGCTAATGTTTTGCAGGCCTAATAAATCTGTTTATTTGAAATGAAGTGTTTTGTGTATTTATTTGTAGAATTTTCTTTTTATGTATTGATTTATCTGACAATGGTTTGATCGATTATTCTTTACCAAATCTAAATCTAAAAATTAGTTGATCATTTTATATTCTGAATACATAATGTTAGTTTTTTTTAAAAAACTAACTTTAATCAACATTGACCCTTTTACTACACATAATAAATCTCGAGGACAGCAAAGTGGATGGTAGTTTTGTAGCTATTTTACCAAATAGGAAATAAAGTTGTTGGAAATTGTAGTGTTTGTATTTAATCTTATTCTTAGAGCCCCTCTGCTCAAAAATGCATGTGATTATTTACGCGATAGTAACACGTTTGCTTCCGACACGCCGTTATACCAATCCAAATATTAACCACCTCTCCAAAATTATATACTGCCAGTGCCACCTACTACTATTTTGGGAACTAATTTAGTGCGGTATGTCGCCCTCTGGTAAATATGTCTGTCGATGACGTGACACTGTATAAGAGCTCTCCACTAAAAGAGTCCAGAAAGCAATACGTGTTTCAACATGGCCGTCATGGGTCCTTTGATTGTATTCCGACCTAATGCTTTATCGCGTTTGGTGCGGTTTCGGCCGTCTATTATATCTGTGAGGCACAACACAGCACCTGCTTGTATAAATCGTAAGTATATTTGGATGTTTGAACGTTGCTGCCTGTTGGACACTTGACTACATCATTATTTACGGCCGTTGAGCGTGTTGTCTATGACCATGCCGGTGTGGCATGCTCAGCCGTGTGCCGTCCTCAGCCTTGTACATAGACTCAAACTCAAGGCATTGTCAATGGTCGTGAGTAATTTTCATACAGAAAATACAGAACAAGTAAAATATCTCTAAAACCACACCACATATTAACAAATCGCTTGGTACACATATAGAAAACATCTTCACCAAAAAGATTATATTAAATTTATATGGTTAGGGTTCTTGATTTCTGTTAATTTTGATTAAAACTAATGTTTTGCACTGCGCGTACTGTCAAACTCAAGGCATTGTCAATGGTCGTGAGCAATCTTCATACAGAAAATCTAGGAAAAGTGAAATACCACCTAGAAACAAATCACTTGGTACACATATAGAAAACATCTTTACCAAAAACATTATATTAAATTTATAAGGTTAGTGACTTACGACCATTGACAATGCCTTGAGTTTGAGTCTATGAGCACGGTACATGGCTGAGCACGCCACACCGGGCAAGTACTAAACTTTAGCCTAAAGTAGTCTAAGACAATTCAGGGGCATTTGTTACTTACGGTGTCGGTGGTCCAAATCTCCAAACCTAAGGAATTGATAGATTGTGAAAGTATCGGGATGGAGTATTGTGATGTTAAAACACTGTAAAACGCCTTGTTGATCAGCGAGTGGAAATGCTTCTATAGCACTAGTTAAAAAAACGAAACAAAATGCCCCTACTCTGCTACTGCTAGTTCTATTCAGCCTCAGCCTCGGACTACTATAGTGTAGCCTGTCCTGTAGGCCTACTGTAGCACTAGTTACTCCCGCAACAGTCTCAGTGTCTGCGCAACTGTAGGTAGGGTCGAATCTTTTATCTATTGTAGGCCTACTCTGTGTGTTAGCACTGGCAGCTTGATGGCCAACAAGTAAACTACAAACATAAGCTGCAACAAGTTCAATTATAAATAATCGAAATGTGTTAATTTATACATAACTGGAATAGAATTTGTGTTAACCTATTTGACAGTTAATAAATTATTTGACATACGACAATAAATTATGGCAGCCTGAATTTAATAATTGGGCTTTCTCTCGGTTATTTTGTATTTATTTCACTCGTATCCATTGACATATTTGCATATTTCGTACTATTATTAATTAAGATTGAGATTTTGCCTCCGTAGGGTATGTGTCGACTACAATAAATTAATATATCTAGTTATAGTAGTTTTTTGGGTTGTTTTTTATTAGCGATACATGATTTTAATTAATGTTTGTTTAAGCTGAGGCTGGCTTGAATGACGAGCAATGTCAGATTCAGGAGATGGCATCAAACTTCGCCAAAAACGAAATGAGGCCGAACATGCAACGATGGGATGCGGAGGTGAGCTTTATCATGATATGTACCTACTATGGACTAATTTATGTAACTACGAATAATGCTGAGTCTTAAATAAAGTTTAAATTGAATTATGACAGTGCACAATGATAGCTACTTGATATAGATACCTGTTTGGCATAACCATCCCACCAACATCATCACCCTATATCCAACTCAGCCACATTATCTTACCACTGAAAGACCGGTCCTTACCATATCCTAATAATTGCAAGTACCATGCAAAGTATCTTCAGAAGTATGTTATGAAACTGGTTTGACTTCTGAGATCGAACCAACAGGAAACCAATGTTCTACCCACTTAAAGTCGCCGGCTATACCTCACCCAGTTACAAACGAATCCAGCATCAAAAGCTCTACAAACATACCTTTGCTTAGTTTGTTCAGTTCATGTCACTGAACATATGGGAGGAGAGTTGAGGTCTGTGATGTATGAATGACATCATAGGTGGAATTCCCTCATCACATGACCTAGAGGGGTTCCCCACACACAGGGGAAGCCATGGCAACCACCAAGATGGCAGCCACAGAAAGCTCTCAATTCAACTTTTAAAGTTTATTAATCTACATGATTTAATCAATTATTCACAGAAAAAGTAGCTGGTTATGATAAATAAACATTTGAACTTTATATTTATCATTTTAGATTGCAATTTCTAACATTTCTTTCTCTATATGGTTGTCTAAAAGTGTTAGTGCTGCTGGACTAAATAAAACACAACAGAAGCAACCAATGTCAGCACTATCCCCCCACATATGTAGTTTCATAAACTGAAAACTGGCAAACGTATGCTTGGAGAGCATTTGTCGGAGTACGGGTAGTGTCTCAGCGACCTATATCGGGTCCGTTTAACTATCTCGCTCCGTTACTGCTTCAAGATGGACCGAGCAATCTCTGAGCTGCATTTCCAGCTTTAGAGTCCGATAACGATTTAAATATGTATCAGTTAATTTCCTTATTTATAATTGTTCAAGCAAAGCAGCTTTTGCTTTAATCATGGTCGTCATTCACCACTACTGAGGGTAATGGTGAATATTTTATCTAATGGGCTTCGAGACATGCATAGAACGATAAGATAATCCTGGTAATGCTCTATCCTCGTTATGAACCTATAAACAAAATTGTTATTAAGATGGAAAAATTGTAATCCTGAAGTGTGATAATTTCATATGAATTTAATATTGAGTCTACTCCTTCTATAAGAACTTTTCTGATTGGTCGACAGGCATGACAGATCACCCTAATTCAGAAAGAATACTTTAGAAGGCACTGGCACAAGTGGACATAACAACCAGCAAAGAGAGAAAAAAAGAGAAAATGGAATCTATTCTTTATGAAGCTGTTACTGCTTAGTAGGTAAACTAAATGTTTCATGCTGATTTCAAAGATATTATGTTGTATGCTTCTAATACATTTACCTGAATTTCTGTGCATTTTAAGCACCGATTCGATTAAAATCCAAGATGGCGGGTTTAGTACACAAGACGGGATGCGGAGTGCCTTGCCATTAAATATATCACTGAATAAGTAATTCCGAATGGCTTTGTCAGTTCAATAGAGTACAATTGTGGTGCTCAGCGATTCTGAGGAGGCGCGGGGCTCTGAACCTGGCCCGACTGACCTAGAGGCGCAGATTATGCGTCTTGTGCAACGCAAGTTCGATGAGATGCCCCCCCCCCCCCCCTCTAGCCGACAGGCTACTAAGGCTGCTGAGCCTTTGCGCGTTTCGGAAGATTCTGAGTGGGACAATCTTTCTGAAGATCAGGATTCCTCTGATGACGAATCGCCGGAAGAAGTTGTCGTGGTTGCGCGTAAACGGATACACATAAAGAAACAGCTGTCGTCGGATGGGGATGAGTTCACCAGGGCTCGTAAAAAGAAGCCGCTGGTGAAGAAGAGTAAGAAAAAGAAATCCAAAAATAGTAAGAAGAGTAAGTCTTCGCATTCTGATTCGCCGTCAACAGATTCTGATTCGGACACCCAGCATGCGGGGAAATACGCCAAATTGAGTGGTAAGGTGGTGAAGAAGTGCAAGACACTTAAGAGGAAGAAAATCCAGACCACCACCATGAGGAAGACGATTCAGGGCCACTTCAACAATTTCAAGCCGTCGGAAGTTATTATAAACAAGTTATTTAAAGAAATGGGGACTTCATTGTCTCATTAAAGGAGTCAAGCCTTTAAAACCTACAATAGCTCAAGTTGTAAGATTTCTAAGAATGTCAGAAGACGTGCGGTTAGGATTTGGCACGATTAATGCAGCAAGATATGCACTTTCAGTTATTTTACCGAGGGTAGATGGACAAACGATTGGAAAGCATCAGTTAGTACTCTGGTTTATTAGATCAGTGTATGAAAGAAACCCACCCAAACACAAATATAGTAGGTTTTGGGATGTGTCAGTAGTATTTAAGCTATTCAAGGCATCGCCTAGTAATAGACACTTATCAATGAAGGAACTAGGATTTAAGGTAGCAGTCCTTTTACTGCTAGTGACAGGACATAGAGGCCAAACAATTGTGGCATTATCTCTAGACGGACTGGAGATAGATAAAGATGAGGCAACATTCGATTTAGAGACATTACTAAAGCCGAATCGTACAGGGGACCCACTGTCCACGGTACATGTAAATAGTTTGCCGGACGATAAACGGATTTGTGTAGTGACAGCCATTAGGGCATATATATCGAAGTCGCATGCAATAAGGAATTCCAGACAGCTTCTGGTAAGCTTTATTAAACCACATGAAGCTATTTCGAGAGACACACTCGCAAGATGGACCATTAAGGTTCTCAAAGAGGCAGGTGTTAATACGGGACGCGACGCTTCTCACTCAATGCCTGGAGCCATGGTCTCCAAAGCAAGACAGTTAGGAATCTCAGTTAAGAGAACCCTGGCGCATGCGGGCTGGAAGACGGCTAGGTCGTTTGCAAAACATTACAACAGACTAGAAAAGCCAAGTGGCCTGGCTACTCGCCTACTCACCGACTAAAGATAGGTGAGAAACAGAATATTCTATGGTGTACTAAAAACATTATAGGATGTTTAAATATTAAGAATTAAAGGATAAAAACTGAGATTACGAGTAGCCAGAGGCGTAGTACCAAGGTAAAATACTATAGTTATACGAGTCTTACCTAGGTACAGATGATGGATAACTTGTTTTTCCGAGGCACTAGCCTCAGATAGTCGTAGGTCAGTGCCCGCACACCATACCACGACTATTACGTTGGCTTGTGCTGAATGAAAACATAAGAGTATCCATAGACTATTAAGATAATTTTGTATCCTATGAAGTATGTAAAAGATTGCTGGACCCGGATGTGCTTCCTTCTCCCTGACCCACTCACTGTAGGTAGTAGAAATTGAGCCTTGCTGTCTGTCTCCTCATTGCAGGAGGTGTTTCCTGTCGACACGCTGCGGAAGGCTGCTAGGCTCGGCTTTGGCGCCATCTACTGCGAGCCCAAGCACGGCGGCACGGGACTCAGCCGGCTCGACGCCTCCATCATCTTTGAGGCCCTCGCACAGGGCTGTGTTAGCACTACCGCCTACATCAGCATTCACAAGTATGTGGGGGGGGGGGTAGTGATCACGACAGGAACAAACATACATACATACATACATACATACATACATACATACATACATACATACATACATACATACATACATACATACATACATACATACATACATACATACATACATACATACATACATACATACATACATACAGTAAATATCACATTGGAAACAGCGGTTCTCATCTGAATACATTGAGCCTCATCACTCATCACTACTTGGTTGGGTGATCACCTGTGAATACAATGTGCAATAAACAGTCTGGTACAGCGTTTGAACATACCAAACCCGTGGTGGATAGATCGTGCTCCTTCCCGTATGTCCTCAGGTTTCAAACTCATTGTTGGACAAGAGCCCATTTGTAAATCAGAATCCACAATGGACATGGCACTTTAATGTTGCATAGTCCGATGAAACATCAAATTTTCAAAACCAAAGCAATTATCTAAATGTGATTCTACCTATCTAACTTAGGTACTGATGCACTTATTAAACATTTGTTGCCACATACAATGGCATACTGAGTCAATTAAAATAGAGCCTGTTACTGTAGAAGCCTATGGTGTCAGATCTTTGGCATGCTTTCCAAAAATAATCTTACATGTTTGCACTTCAAATATCTCAAAAGTTACCTATATCTCAGAACAATGACAAACTTAAAACAATCGGACTATGAACACTAATATAACATAACCACTGTTTGCGTTCTTGGAATATTCAAGGTAGATTATAACAATTAATTTAATATCTTTATGAGAAAAATGTCAGAAACTCAAAACCATCGGACTATGAAGACTAATATAACGACTGTTGGCGTTCTTAGCATGTGTGCGTGGATGATAGATAAGTTCGGGCAGGAAGCCCAGAAGGCGGCGTGGATTCCACAGCTGGCCTCCATGGAGAAGCTGTCCTCCTACTGCCTCACCGAGCCGGGCTCTGGCAGTGACGCTGCTGCTCTCACCACCACAGCGGACCGCAAGGACGACGTGTACGTCCTCAACGGCACCAAGGTGGGTGTGTGGGTATGGTGGTGCAGAGTGCAGAAAGCGTGGCATTGTGATCTGATGAAGGCGAGCATTATTAAGTGTTGTTTTTTCATTAATTTATTTGTGTTTTTATATTCAATTCAATGCTTTATTTCAGACTCAGCATTATGGTAGTTACATAAGTGGTCCATAGTAGGTATATATATATAAATAAATGTGAATAACATCCAGCCTGAAAGCCTGGCACATCAATATTGGCAAATAGCTGACTAGCACTGTGATACCTAGGTAGACGGAGTAATAACCTCATAATGTCATTATATGCTACCTTCAGTTTTCTAATGCTATAGAGACCAGACGGGATGGCCGAATGAGTTAGAGCATCCGTCTCCCATGTTGGTAGATTGTGGGGTCGTGGGTTCGAACCCCGGTCGAGTCAAACCAATGACTTAAAAATTGATACTTGTTGCTTCCTAGCCTGGCACTCGGCATTATTAGGATAGGGCAAGGACTGGTTGGCTCAGTGTCAAGATAATGTGACTGAGTGGGATATCAGGTCATGGTGCTGGAGGACTGGTCTTCCAGTGGGGCAGCACTATAAAGTCGCCATAAGTGCGCACTGTCACAAGTCGGTACCCGTCTTGATATGACCTTAGATGTTGCTAGGACGTAAAACTACAACAAGCAAACAAACAAACTAATGCTATAGATTCTGTAGTTCCACCAAATCTGGGCAGTATACTGATGCTCTTGTTATCCGAGGCTTTATTGGCATTTTCAATGAGACAACAACCCAATGCTACTACTAATACCTCTCCCCGCCCCCCTTAAATATTAATCCCGCCCCCTAAATATTGCCCACCCTCACAAGAAAACTCTCACATAAAATCCTCACAAAAGACAACGACTACCCTGAAACATAATCTGTTATTCTCATTTTTGATTGGCTTATTTTGTTGTTTTTAATAAGTGTCCATTTGGACAGGTGAATCGTTGTACATTTGGAACTACACGTGTGTTATATATATATCACGTGTGTTATATATATATATATATAACACACATGTAGTTCCAAATGTACAACGATTCACCTGTCCAAATGGACACTTATTTAAAACAACAAAATAAGCCAATCAAAAATGAGAATAACAGATTATGTTTCAGGGTAGTCGTTGTCTTTTGTGAGGATTTTATGTGCGAGTATATATATATATTTGGAACTACACGTGTGTTATATATATATATATATATATATATATATATATATATATATATATATATATATATATATAACACACGTGTAGTTCCATATATATATATATATATATATATATATATATATATATATATATATATATATATATACAAGGCTTGTGCATTTCTGTCCAAGTACAGAGTTTGTTAATTTTTATAGAAGTATAACGATGGTACAATGTTGTTCAAATATAAAGCTTGTCCATTTTTGTATAGGTATAAAGCTCATACCTTTTTTTGTACAATACAGATATTGGATATTTCTGAACAAGTTTACATCTAGTACATTTCTGTATAACTACATATTTAGTATATTTCTGTACAACTACAGATCGTGTACATTTCTGTACAACTACAGATCGTGTACATTTCTGTACAACTATAGATCTTGTACATTTCTGTACAACTGCAGATCGTATACATCTCTGTACAACTACAGATCGTATACATCTCAGTACAACTATAGATCTTGTACATTTCTGTATAACTGCAGATCGTATACATTTCTGTACAACTACAGATCGTGTACATTTCTGTGCATTTACAGCCGTTTTAAGCTTTCAACACAGCTGAAGATGTACAAGTTAATAGCGCTCTCTTCGCATCCCGGTTGTTGCAGTCATTCATTAGCGGCGGCGGTGTGTCGGACGTGTACATGGTCATGTCGCGGACCGGCGCCAAGAACACGAAGGGCATCTCGTGCATCATGGTGGAGAAGGGCACGCCGGGACTGAGCTTCGGCAAGAAGGAACGGAAGGTGGGGGATGTGCTTGGTCCATTGGGGCTTCATGTCTAGCAACATATACGGTCATACCGGGTATCAACTTGTGACAGTGCGCAATTGTGGGGTTGCGTGGGGCGCTTTATAGTGCGTGTTGCTCCACCGTGGTGCCGTGCTATCGGAAGCAGCTCATCCCGCTTAGTCATATTATCCTTAATTTGAATTAACGTGTAAACCTGCATAGCCCGATGCCAACATCAAATTCTCAAAACCAAAACACTGACCTAGATTTGATCTTACATATCCAACTTAGACACTGCTGCACTCATTATACATTTATGGCAATTTGGTGTACTTGTGCGACACTGTTATGCTTGAAGACAGGTAAAAAAAAGTTCTATGTCCAGCATTTTTTATGTGCGCACCAAAATTAATTTGACATGTTTTCAATTCAAATATCTCCAAAATTAACCCTTTAGAATAAAAATTACTTCAAACTAAAGTGAAATAGATTATAGAAATTAACCTAATAATATGATAATCTAAAAAATATGATACAACTCAAAGCTATCAGACTATGCAATTCTTAAGCTGACAGCTACCACTTTTTTCCTATGTTGCCTCTAGATGGGGTGGAGCTCGCAGCCAACACGCCAGGTGATCTTTGAGGATTGCCAGGTGCCTGTATCTAACTTGATTGGTGCTGAGGGACAAGGCTTTAGCATCGCCATGCGGGGAATCAACGGCGGCAGGGTCAACATTGGTAAGTTACACATACACCGGCAGAGGCGCCAACTAGATAAGAGTGTGAGTAGGGAGATCTCCCTAAAGGAGACATATAGCCTTAGCGTATGCCAACGTATGTGACTTTTGACCAACATGTTGGCGTACGTTGTCATACATTATGTATACATTGGGCGTACATTCCGGGTATGTCGTTATACGTCGCCGTGTGTCGAGGCTCCGAAAAATGTTTGCGTATGCTAAAAATGTCCTACATGTGGCTCGTACGTTGAACGTACGCGGCATGTTCATTCGGGATATGTCGGCGTATGTTGGGAGTATTTTAGGGATACATTGGTACACGTTGCTGCACGTTAGCCATACGTTCAGCCGGTGGGAAAGTGCAGTCCGCGTACTGCCAACGGATGCATTACGTACTCTTAACGTATACGCCATACTTCTAGCGATGAAGTAACGTATGTAATGTTGGTCAGCGTTCCGTGAGCGTATGCAATCGTTTTGCGAGGCACATGAACGCTCTCAATCGCTAGCAATAGGTCAGAGATCCATCCTGCATACGTTGCGTACGTTGTGTATGCGCCCATTTTTAGCCCCCACTGCTGAAAGGTTTGACGAATGCCGACGTACTGGCAAATTTTCTAAAGTTGAGAACGTGCTGACACCATACGTCGTAGTGTGACAGGGCCTTTATGCACGAATTGTAAATTGGGAGAAATAGCATAGCCGAAGGGGGGAGGGTGAAAAAAGTTATATAGAATTGTGCATTTTGGTGAAAAAATAGGCGTACATTTTTTAAAAGAAAACAAAAACAAGCTAAAATGATTGTTTGGCATGAGATTACAAATTTAATTGGGAAATAGGGGGATCTCCCGTAAAATCGGGAGACGTGGCCCCCTCTACACTGGAATAGGGGTTCACACCTAGTAACGCAGGGGTTTACACCTAGCGTCTCATGTCTGCACACCAGAAAGGATGGTTGGGTGGTTAGAGCAGCCACACAGAAAGCAGCTACCCTAACAATTCGGCTTGTTTGTTGGGGTTTTATGTCATAGTAACATCTATGGTCATGTCAGGACGGGTACCGACTTGTAAATGGTAGCCTTATAGTGCTTCCCCCTGAGTGACGTGGGCTGATTGGTGCTAGAGGTTCAGACCTGGTAGCGCAGGGTTAATACCTGTTAACTAGTATGCAATGTAACCTGTTACAAGATGGCTCCTAAACAAAGCATGGCCAATTGTACTGTTTTTGACGATCACCATCCACGATTATGTTTAGATTTGGGTGTATTAACTGGTATACAATGTGATTATTAGCGACAGTTATAACTATACTTGTACTGGTTTTGATTATCACTATTTACTGTTCTTACCCAGCGTCTTGCTCGCTAGGCGGCGCCAGTGCCGCTATTGAGGCGGCACGTGACCACCTACTGGTCCGGAAGCAGTTTAACACCACACTGAAGGACTTCCAGGTATGTAGGTCAAGGTTTGTGGGGATTTTACGTATTTCTTGAAGATTTATACTGCCTAAGTCTGAATAATCTTGTTTTCACCATTAGACAGTTGGTTGATAGAAAGCCCAAGCCTACACTTTTACCGACCAAAGGGATTTTTAACCTCCCATACCACATACACATAGGTATGAGTTATATACAGCGGTGGAAATCCAAATTGGCAGAGGTGATGGCATGGGGAATCAAACCACCAACCTTCAGATTAGGAGTCTGACCTAGAAAAAAGTCACACACTCTAACCACTCTGCCACAGAGAACACCACATATTGTATAACATGTTATACCCATATTATTCATTATGAAGTCCACTGTATACTCTTGTCTGCTTATATGTACTTACCAGTTCTACTGCTATTACTGGTGAGTGATTACTCTTGAGCATCTTGGGGAGCGGGCAGTCTGCTAGTATGCCGTTAAGTCGGGTCGCTTCATCTCTGCCTGTGAGCAGTCACCCACTCACCCTACCATTTTCACCCCAAATTTTGATTTTAATGAACATGGATGAAAGAACTTCGGATTTCCATGAATTTTTATTTTCACCGATTAACGTTCACAAAATGTATATATGACAACGATTGGTTATTCTGAATCCCGTTCTTATATGACCTTAAATGTTGTTAAAACATAAAATCCAAATAAGAGTGAGGCATGGGCGATAATACAGTCAGAGCAAGGACAGTTGAAACCTGACGTCCTGCATTCTCTCTCCCCCCCCCCCCCCCCCCCACCCCCCCCCCCCCCCCCCCAGTTTCCTGGCAGTGTTAATCCTGTGGAGGAATATCCATGTTTTCGAGGAAATTCGCTGTTGTCGTAATATAAGCATGGCTTGATTCTACCAGAACCCGCTAGCTGGCACCAGGGTCTTGACCTGATTTCAGCTTCTTTTTTGTTGTTGCCGGAAACCACTTTCATCCTTGAATATAAAGATTGTAATAATACTCATGGTGACTTTATAATTATAGTGCTGCCCCATTGGGAGGCCATGTCACTTGCACCATGACCCAATTTCCCACTCAGTCACATTATCCTGATATGGAGTTAACCAGTCCTTGCCATAATCTAGCATTGTCAAGCGCCAGGCTAAGTAGCGACACATATCAATTTTGTAAGTCAATGGTTTGACTCGGCTGGGTTCCTTAACTCCTGACCTTCTGCACCATGGGAAGCCTGTGCTCTAGATACTGATGACCACCGCGTCCTGTGACCATAGATGTTACTAGCGAGTAAAACCACAACAAACCCTGACAACACATCAAACAAAATCCTTTGTACACGATGATTTCTCCCACTAAGAAAGAACGGTATAACTAAGTGTTGAGTGGCTTACAGTGTTACGCCTCTGTGTGCAGCATCTGCGATTCAAGATGGCGGACATGGCGACGTCGCTGCTGGCTGCGCGTCTCATGGTGCGGAACGCAGCACAGGCCCTGGATGATATGGCCCCGAATCACGTGGAGATGTGTGCCATGGCCAAGGCGTTTGCCACCGAGACTTGCACCAAGGTGGGTCCACCACTAGGCAGGATCGTCCTAGGAATATTTCAGGCGCCCCCGGGCAAAGCAATGTATTGTGGCCTCTAAGTTCTAACCCCCTCCACCTCTCGTCCCTAATCCCTGGATTGGTTGGTGCTACTTTAGCGTGCAGTCTACCGGGACTTCAACCATACCCCATAACCCTAAAAAGTTAGTTAGGTAGGGTTCATAGAAGACCCTGTCTGACCTGACTATATTTTATCGAAGATTTATACTTCCTATCATGGATAAGTCTGAATAGACTTGTTTTCAGCATTAGACAATTGGTCGATCAAAAGCCAGAGCCTACACTTTTACGAACTCAAGGGATTTTTAACCTCCCTCACCACACAGACATGGTATGAGAGCAACTGGCCTTTGATGACACTGTAAGTTATACACAGCGGTGGAAATCCAAATTGGCAGAGGTGATGGCATGGGGAATCATTATCACCAACCTTCAGATTGGGAGTCCGACCTAGAAAAAAAGTCAGCCACTCTAAGCACTCCACCACAGAGAACACCACCTGTCTATTTAATTAACTGTTTACTGTTAGGGTTAGGACTAAAGTCCCAGTAGACCTAATGAAGCACCCATGCATTTTATGGCCCCGATTTAATATTAATGCTACTATTATTTAATAATCTAAGTCCTAATTCTTCCCATATTATGTTGCAATTCATTGACATATACAGTATATTATAATCTAAGATGAAGAAAATATAACAGGGATGAAAGACCTCTGCGATTTGTCTTACAAGAAAAAGTTGGAAAAAAAGTTTGTGTACATTTTGATGTAAATGTGTAAATTAGTATTTTTTCACTTTAGCATATAAACATACTTTTGATACATTCTGTGGGATAGATTAAATACATATATTATTGCTAACATAATTAAAAAACGGAGGCAAAAATAAATATTTGACTTACTATTAGAAAAAGTCAGAATTAATTATGTCCACCGTAACATGGACACCAAATATGTTGTGCCCAGCTTCAGAGAACAACCCACATATATATATATATATATATATTTTACCCCAGTACTATGCCTCTGGCTACTCGTAGCCCAGGGAGAAGGAAGCACATCCGAGTCCAGCAATTAGAATAATCAGCTCACAGCAGGAGGAAGTGTTGTGAGCAGCTCCGGCAGTTTTTCTACATTTACTACAAAACCAAACAGGTTAGTACCTTTCAAACTCGATACGTTGGTTTAGTTCATGTTCACGTACAAAGTTTTTTTAAACTTTTCGATTAGATATTACTGTTTTACAGCATAGTTTCGACCCTAATTGGCATGATTGAAAGAACAATGCTTCCATTGTTCGGTTATTAATTAAGCCGCCCGTTGCCAAATGGAGAGATGTTTGGCAGGAGCCAGTTACATCATTGGGGATTCATTCCCTGGGTCTCAATAAGATTCCCCATTTGTGATCCTCGTTAAGACGTACCTCCGAGTCCTATAGTATTTTCACCGACTTGTTGGCAAAAAAAGCCACAGGTGGGAGAAGTTTATAGGTACTTAGAGTGTGGAAGGGCACCGCTACACTGGTCCCTACCCCTTGTTAGGATCGGTTGGTTACCCATACCGTTATCCTGTGACTGTTGATTAGCCATATGCCTGCGTTAAACATTGATTTAACGCCATAAAATGACTACAAAGTGGAGTAAGGCAGAGGCAACTCACACACTCAGTGCGAATGAAGACGCCACACCACCTGTGCGGGTACAAAGGTCACCCTCGCCAGAACAAAGGGATTCTGAGGAGGCAGAGGGGGTACGAAACCGGCCCTGCTGATAGGGACCTAGACGAGCAGGATGCCAGGCTAGTGCAACCGAAAATGGAAGAAATGTTACCATCTAGAGCGGGTACGTCAAAGAAAAGGCGAAGCAATGTACGGCAAGACTCCGATGAGTCGGAATGGGAGGACTATTCAGAAGATCAGGCCTCAACAGAGGGCGACTCAGAGGAGGTGTTTGTGTCTGCGCAGAAGTGCAAGCACAAGAAGAGATATAATTCGTCAAAGAAGATGAGTACACGAGAGCCCGAAAAAAGAAGCCCCTCGTGAAGAAGACTAAGAAAAAGTCTAAGAAGAGGAGGAAACACAAATCCTCCTTCCGACTCGTCGTCAGACTCATCGACGGCGAGTTCAGAATCTGACACTAAGCACTCCGGCAAATACACTAAATCGTGTGGGAAAGAAATGAAAAAGTGTAAAGTGCTTAGACGCCTATTAAGGGCAAGCCGCTGGATAGGGGCAAGATGTTCGGCGGACAACTACAATACTTGTTCGAACAATTGGGGACCAGCTCTAAGTGTGGAAAACACATGGAAACTGACAAAAAGAAATCGGCTGACTGCAACTCCACCCAGTTCAAGAAGCTGAGGCAGGATTTTCGCAACCGGACAACGAGGAGGCTGGTACGGATCCAACTTCAGCTTCCAAGCCAGAGGAAGGGGCCAGAGGCAGTCGTTCTACTGGAATGACGGGAACAGGCCCTTCAAGGGGGATTTCAACACTCAGAAGCCGTTCCCCGCCCAGGGAAGAAATAGAAGTGGCGACTCAAACAATAGCAACCGAAACAGTAAGCAATATCTTTCAAGCCGGTAACCTCAATAACTGTCTCTCGGAATGGAATAAAGTTACAGATAACTTAACTATCCATAGCGTAGCAAAAGGAGTAAGGATTCCATTAATAGAAGAACCTATTCAAAATAGAATACCATTTCCATATCAGTTTCACGGTTCAGAACGTGAAGCATTAAACAATCAAGTCCTAAAGTTTTGCGAAAAGGGCATTATAGAATCAACACTACACGTTTCTGGGGAATTTATCTAGAATATTTTCTTAAGACCGAAACCAAATGGGGATGTTAGATTAATTTTAGACTTAACCTTATTTAACAAATTCGTAGAATACAAACACTTTAAAATGTTTTCGTTAGAAGCAGCGAGAGACACAGGGTGCTTGGCTAGCCAGCATTGACCTTAAAGATGCATACTAAACAGTGCCTATCTATAAACATGATCGAAAGTATTTAAGATTCTGTTGGAACGGCAAACTTTATGAGTTCACGTGTATGCCGAATGGACTGGCCTGCTGTCCACGCATTTTCACAAGTTTACTCAAACCAATTTGCTTGCTAATGGCTAGGAAAGGACATATCATGTTCCCATACATTTATGATTCATTTATTGTCGCGCAAACACAACAACAATGCCAAGCAGCAGTAGATAAATTATGTAAAAAGTTTACAAATTTAGGTTTCTACATACATGAAACTAAATCAGGACTAATGCCAACAAGCAAACTAAAATTTCTGGGTTTCTTTATTGACACCATAAAAATGAAAATTTTGTTAACAGAACAAAAAGTAGATAAATTCACAACAACAGCAAACCAATTATTACAATTGAACAACCAAAAATACGACAAGTCGCAGTCTTGATAGAAATAATGATGGCCTATGCACCAGCTATCTTATATGGCCAGGCCCATATGAAATCCTTAGAGATAGATAAAAACTTGGCACTGGCTCGCACAGAAAGGAAATTTTGAGCGGCCTATGACAATTTCGCCAGAAGGCCAAGGCGATATAATTGGGTGGCTTTCACACATAAGCAACTCACCCAACCCGAATAGGATGGGAGAGCCTAACTCTACTGTCACAACAGACAACAGGTGGCCCATAGAGACCAACAGACAACAGGTGGCCGATGGATGGAAGTCTGATTCACATCCCTAAAAATCATGTAAGAACAAAACAGCTAGGGCTTAGATTAGAAATATGGGATGGACTAGCTCCAAACCATGTAACAACCTGTCAAAACTCATTTGGGATTGGGCAGAGAAACATGAAATATGGCTAACAGTAGCACATATTCCAGGCAGCCAAAACACTTTGGCTGACAGGAAAAGCCGACACTTCCATGACCATTTAGAATGGTCATTGAACCACAACATTTTCTACAGTATTTGTCACAAATGGGGCAAGCCAGACATTGATCTCTTTGCATCGCGCAACAACAAAAAGTTAACAAAATATGTGTCTTGGCATCCAGAGCCAGAAGCCTGGAGAGTAGATGCATTTTCATTAATTTGGAATAATACATTCTATGACATATTCCCCCTATTCAGCATTATCAGCAGAGTGGCCTGGAAGATCAGGATGGATCACACCCACACAGTACTGATAGTACCAGCATGGGAAACACAACCATGGTTAGCAGCAATAACATCAGCAGCAAAAGACTTGATGAGCTTCC
This sequence comes from Branchipolynoe longqiensis, assembly GCA_030323885.1. Lineage (NCBI taxonomy): Eukaryota > Metazoa > Annelida > Polychaeta > Phyllodocida > Polynoidae > Branchipolynoe > Branchipolynoe longqiensis. The sequence continues at coordinate 81,617,230 of CM059189.1, read as the reverse complement.
CAAGGGAAAGGAACAATCTTCAACATCAAGGACCACTAACAGTCCATGGAGATGTGTCCACAACACCCCTTTTGGCATTCCTTTTCAAAGAAAACATTTAGAACAATTTGGATTAGACAAAATAACAAAAGAAAAACTAATATCACATGCCCAGAGAAAAGAAACAGTGAAATTATACACAAGTTATTTAAAGAAATGGGGCCTTCATTTCCTTCTCAAAGGATTCAAGCCGTTAAAACCTACAATTGCTCAAGTGTTACGATTTCTAAGAATAAGATGAAGGACTAGGATTCAGTGCTATTAATGCAGCGAGATGTGCCCTTTCCATTATTCTACCAAAAATAGATGGACAAACGGTTGGCAAACATCAGCTAGTACACTGGTTCATTAGATCGGTGTATGAAAGAAACCCATCCAAACAATAGGTTTTGGGATGTATCAATAGTATTCAAGCTATTCAAGTCATGGCCTAACAACAGACATTTGTCAATGAAAGACCTAGGATTTAAGTTAGCAGTCTTATTACTGCTAATTACAGGACACAGAGGCCAAACCATTGTGGCACTTTCACTAAATGGACAATAAATAGATAAGGATGAAGGTACATTTGATTTACAGACATTACTTAAATCAAATCGTACAGGGGGCCCACTGTCCACAGTACATATTACTAGTTTTCCGTGGGATAAATAGATATGTGTAGTTTCCGTCATTAGGGCTTACATATCCAAGTCACCCGGAATCAGAAATTCCAGACAACTACTAGTCAGCTTTATACGGCCACATAAAGCTATCTCGAGAGACACTCTCGCAAGGTGGACTATCAAGGTGCTTAAACAAGCTATGCGTCTCACTCAACGCGTGGAGCCATGGTTTCCAAGGCAAGACAATTAGGAATGTCAGTTAAGAGAATTTGTGCACACGCTGGGTGGAAGACGACTAGATCGTTTGCAAAACATTACAACACAACAAACGACTGGAAAAGTCAAGCGGCGTGTCGACACGGCTACTCACCAACTAGAGACAGGTGAGAAAAAACATTACATTATGTACTCATATATACATAGTATGGTTACAACATAAAAGGATAAAAAAAAATGAGATTACGTAAAATTCTCCCTGGGCTACGAGTAGCCAGAGGCGTAGTACCCAGGTAATACAGTATAGTTATACAAATCTTACCTGGGTACAGATGATGGATAACTGGTGTTTTCCCGAGGTACTAGCCTTGGATAGTCGTGGGTCAGGGCCCACCCACTCTACACTACCACGACTATCAGTTTTCGCTAGAACCAAATCGAAAACACTATAAGTATCCATATAAAGTTAAATCATGTTTTATCCTAAAAAGTACGTAAAAGATTGCTGGATCCGGATGTGCTTCCTTCTCCCTGACCCACGACTATCTGAGGCTAGTACCTCGGGAAAACACCAGTTATCCATCATCTGTACCCAGGTAAGATTTGTATGACTATACTATATTATATGAGCTTTTTTGTAACGTTTGGTTTTTACTTACTTGTTGCTCTTGGTGCAGATTTGTGACGACGCTCTCCAGCTGCACGGAGGGTATGGGTACCTGAAGGACTACCCGGTGCAACAGTACCTCAGGGATAATAGAGTACACCAGATCCTTGAAGGTAAACTATACCACTCAACTCTCTACTAGCTAAGCGAAAGGGGAAGAAAGAAAGAAATATGTATGGGGAAAGGAAGTGAATTCCATCTCCACGGAAATCAAAATAAGTGGAATTTCATATTTTAGTTTTATGTAGCCATTTGCAAATCAATGGTAGTTATTGCAGTAGCTAGCTCTAGAGCAGGTAGTAAATCCTGACATTGGTGTACGGATCAGTTATAAAATAATACTTTGTTTACGTGATTTGAATGATTAATAGTTCCAGTATTTAAAGGAAAAAGAAAATGACTGAAGATCAATTATGGGGTTATCCAGTTTTCAATTTCTTCACGGTTGTATAAAGCATAATCCTCCTCCCCCCCCCCCCCTCACGCGCACACACACACTCATCCAAAAAGTAGCACACATCAACATTGTATCACAGAATGTGACAATGATTGGTGTTATGTCAACATTTTATTGTACCATTAAAGTCGTACACCCTCCCAATGTATACAATGTATGATTGATATGACCTTGAACTTTTTCTGTAATACTATTTAGCCTGGATGAAAGGTCTCCATGATTTTTTTAATTATATAAATTTACCATTTAATGTTAAACAGAATGCCAAGGAATCAGGATGTATATGACATCAATTGGTTAGTGCGAATCCTATTCTTAAGTGACCTCAGATGTTGCTAGACCATAAAACCTAAGCAAAAAAAGAATTATGTATGAATGATAACAGAGCCACAACGAGGATAGTTGAAATCTGACTTTCAGCATTTTGTTCTCGATTCCCTGACAGTGCTAATCCTATGGGGCGAAATTCACGTTTTCGCTGAAATTGGCCGTCTGTGTAATAACCATGGCTTGGTTCTGCCGGAACTCACTAGGTGGTGCCAAGGTCTCGACTTGATTTCGGTGTTTTTTGCCGGTGTCGCAGTTTCAACGCCCGGTCAGTTTCAACGGCCCGTATAGACTCAAACTCAAGGCATTGTCAATGGTCGTGAGCAATCTTCATACAGAAAATACAGCAAAAGTGAAATATCTCTAAAACTACACCACTTATTAACAAATCGCTTGGTACACATATAGAAAACATCTTTACCAAAAAGACTATACGGTTAGGGTTCTTGATTAGTATTAATTTTGAATAAAACTAAGGTTTTGCACTGCGCGTACCATCAAACTCAAGGCATTGTCAATGGTCGCTAGCAATCTTCATACAGAAAATACAGGAAAAGTGATATATCTCTAAAACCACACCACCTAGAAACAAATCGCTTTGTACATATGTAGAAAACATCTTTACCAAAAACATTATATTAAATTTATAAGGTTAGTGACGATGATGTTAGATTTTGACGCATGCGCATGAAACTGACGGGCCATTGAAACTGACCGGGCGCTGAAACTGCGACACCGCTTTTATTCCTGAGTTTAGAATGGACTCTTGTTTATTTCAGGGATGAAAGATCTCAGCGATTTTTTATATTTACCGATTAAAGTTAACATTAAAAAAAAAAAAGAGATGTATATGACAACCTACTTGGGGAGTTTGAATCCCGTTCTTATATCACCTTAAATATTGCCAGGACATAAAGTTCAAGCAAGAACAAATTAGGTATGGGTGATAATACAGTCGCAACAAAGGATAGTTGAAACCTGACTTCCGGCATTTTTCCGCGATTCCCTGACAGTGCTACTAAGTCTATGGAGAAGATCCGCATTATCGCGGGAAATTCGCCGTTAGTGTAATAATGTCCGCTCGATTTCCACGTTTTTTTCTGGAGACCACTTTCATCCCTGTGTATTTGTATTTTAGTTGCATGCAGTTTCCAGTAATCACTCGATGTGTGTTCTTTTCTTTATAGGCTCCAATGAGGTGATGCGAATGATCACCGCGCGAAACATATTCGCTGACTGATTCAATGGCCGACGTGAGAACATCAGTCACACACCGGAACCAGTGCCGCGTTCAGAGTGTGTCTCGGAGGCACGGCAGAGACATCTCCGCGATGGTTTTTGGCCTATTTGCGTTCAGGGTACATCTCAGAGGCGCCCTCCATTTCAGACAGGAGACAAAAAGCACCTCGAAAATGGCCACCGTATTCAATGGTTTCAGCCAATCACAGTGCAGCTTTTCCATTGCAAATAGCTGCCGCCTATGGGGGGCGGCCATTTTCGAGGGGACAAACTGCTTTTGTCGTTCAGATTAGCGTGACGTCAGGGATTTCCCAGAGTCGTCTCGGAGGCGTACCCTGAACGCGGCCCAGTATTTATTATGACGCAGAACTGACATCAGTCAGAATCATCCTGGTGAACATAATCAGTCACCCAGTAGCTCCATGTGATGGCAACAATTCTGTATACAGTCAACCCTCGTTAATCAAAACTACTTTCACTTTGTTCCCACCACCAAATTTCAGGTTAGCGAGATATTCGGATAAACAGTTTTGATCCTCATTCTCCCGAGTGAAGAATGGGTGGAAATTAGATCAAAGATTCACCCCGTACTAGAAGTAGGGGTGAGAAACAACCCATTAGAAAAAGTGGCGAAAGGCTGGGTAAATGAAATCAGCACATAAATTCTTAATTTAAGAAGTGAAATATATTCTTCATATACATCTTTACATTTGCCACCTACTTTTGAGTTGGAAAATATAATAAAACATGTAGTGAAATCGACAGCATTCTGTGGTTGCCGTCTTGTCTTTTTGCATTCTCTCCAATTTCACCAACTCGATGCCGATATAAGTAGCCATTAGATACTGGAAACAGGAATTGCACTTCCTGTACCATACTAAAGCAATTGTCGCCTGTATTTAGACTAGGTTGTCATTCATCCGTACTCTGCGTAGGGGTGAATCTTTTATCGAGGTGGAATTTACGTGGATGTTTTGGTCGGATAGCGAGATTTCTGAGTTAATTAGGTCAGACTAAAGTGAGTTGACTGCATATTTGATTCGTTTAATTGATGCTTAATCAAAACAATTCAGTTCTTTTGCTGAATTACATCACATCCAATTGTAGTAATAACTTTGACCCAAATGGTGTTGACAGCACATTCTCTGAGGATGTCCCTTTATAATGATCCTATAAAACGTTGACCCCAGTCCAAAATCACGTTTTTGTGGTTTGCTGCTGCTGCTGCGGATATTTAGTTATACAATATATATATAGTTATAAAATTATGTACGGTTTGAATGCTAATGTCAGTTAACACTTTATTGCCGTGATATGGATTTGAGTCCATCTTATGATCTGATTTCTGTGATACGTATTGACCTCTATCAACACTCATCCTGCCGACTGTCCTCAAATTTCATATCGGGCAATAATTGTGGTTTTTGGGGGGTGTTTTTTTGATTTTGTGGTGAGGGGGAGTTGTCGGGAGGGTGATGCGTTTAGTCTACCGGATGCTATCAAATTTTCGAAACCAAATCATTTACCGAGATTTGATCCTATATATTCAACTGGTGCACTTATTAGACATTTGCTGTTGCATAAAAGGAACTACTAAATAAATTTGGTTGAACCTGAATTAATTTTGTACCTGTTCATTTCAAATATATCCAAAGTTAGTTATTTATAATCAAAGTTATCTTCGGAAAGATTATGACATCAACCTAATATATTTATATTTTACCTCGGTAAACAGCCTCAGGCTAGCCTCAGGCTAGGGAGAGGTAAGCACGTCCGGTACCAGCAATTAGCATATACAACTCACGACTGGATAACGTGTCGTTGGGTTGCTCCGGCAAAATTAGTCTACATACAAGCAAATACGCAGTAAGTATAATAAAAACTGTGGTTAGCTTAATTATGATGCATTAGAGCATCATTATGGAAAGTTTAGACTTTCGTTGGTCCAATTTGGACGAGTTATTTGGTTATAAACAACCAAGGATAGAACACTCGAGTGGGTTTCTCGAAGGAACCAAACCGGTCATTAGCGGTTATGTCAACACCCGGGTCACCGTGTGACTATGGGTAGAGATGTGGGTTTCGCCCTATCTCATGTGGAAATTCTCTCGTACTCTAATAGAGAGTAATGTTGGAGATGCTCCTGGGTTTCTTTTATAGACTCCCCTAGACAAAACTTTTTCAGGCGTTTCTCCGAGTTTCGTAGCATTTTCTCCAACTTGTTGACGTAGTAGTCACAGGTGGGAGAAGTGTGCGGAACAGAGGGATGGGCGGGCCGATACACTGGTCCCGACCCCGCGTAAGGTTTGGGCTTGACCCACAACCCACGCACAAATTTAGCTTATTACGCCTGTGTTATAACGGTATAAACACGTTCTCTAACACCAATAGATGTCCAAATGAGTTTGAAACAACCATATTGTGACATATGTATATACCGGGACTGACCAAAAATCTTTGTTTCAGCTCCCGATGGCCACGAAGCGGAGTAAGCGCGGTGCAGCAGCAGCCGAGGGGCGTGTTCCGAGTGGAGTGGACGAGGAGTACGACTCCTCACCTGTGTTGTCGGCAGGGCCGTCGACACAGCCCCGGGCGCATATCCTCTCCGACCCGGACGAGGACGCAGTGCCTGATGTGCCTGCGCCTCCAGATTGGGAGGCTCGCTTTGCACGATTGGAAAGCGACATCTTGACTGCCAAATCGCCTGTGTCTCGGAAGCGGCGTAGGCCGAGTGTCCAAGAGGATTCGTTTGAGGATTTCTTGGACACAGACTCGGCGGTGGAGCTTAAGGCTCCTCCTCCTCCTTCTCCTAAACGGAGGAAGAAGAAGAAACAGGTGATTTCTTCGGGTGATGAATTCACCAAGGAGCGGGCAGAGACTGGTTTTCGCAAAAAGCGGAAGACTAAGTCCAAAAAGAAGAAGAGGAAGAGGAAATATTCTTCTTCTGATTCCTCCACTGAGTCTACTTCTACGGAATCAGACTCAGACACCATATATGAAGGAGTCTATGCGGACATTGGCACTAAAGTGGCTAAGAAGGTGGAGAAGCCAAAGGCTAAGCGGGTTAAAACCACTACGCTTATGCGCGAGACCGTGAATGGTCATTTCCGCACGTTTAAACCGGCGGAGGTTATCTCCAAGTTAGGAGATGAGTTAACAGGCATAAAGGGTGTTCCCAACTCCATCATTAAAGAAATGGATCGGGATGTCAATATGACGGATGACCGTAAGAAGTTTGAGGATGTGTTGCACACAGTGCATAAGGCAGTGTTGGCTACCCTAACAGCTATTGTTCCTGTGGCTAATAGGATGCAGAGTGAAAATAAGTTCTCGTCTTTGGCTAAGACAATGGACAAAGGCATTGCAGTGTTAGCGGCGGCAGGTAATTACCTGTCGTTTCGAAGATATGAAAATGTCTTCAAGTCAGTTTGCACAGATGCTGGCAAGGAAGTGGCTCGCTCTAAGAAGGTTACCGATAATGAGGGGAAGGAGTTTACGCTTTATCTTGCTCCAGAGCCGATTAAAGGGAAACCTTTAGATAACACCAAGATGTTTGGCGGTCAACTACAATACCTCTATAAAGAGGTAGAGACTGCAGCCAAGAGTGGCAAAAATATGGATGGCAAGAAGAAACAGGAAGCTCCTCGTTTCAAAAAGTCACGAGGGGATTTTCGTCCACGACGGTTCACCAGAGGAACCAGACCGAGTTCAAGCTTCGGTCAAGGGTTTCGGGGCCGGGGCGCTCGCCCAGGCTGGACCGACAACACCACACGGCCAATAGGCCGAGGGTTCAACTCGTCGAGACCTTTCCCCAGGGGCGGGTCCAAGTAGAGGTCCAAACACAAACTTTACAAGTCCCTGAAGCCTCTAAAAACACACAAACTGTAAGCAACTTTGTGGCTGGTAATATTAGTAATCATATTTCTGAGTGGCACAAAATTACTAGTGACCAAGAAATTATAAAAATAGTTAGGGGTGTTCATATTCCCTTTACACAAATTCCTGTACAAAGTATAATACCTTTTCCATATAACATTCAACCAGTTGAACGAGACGCACTAACTAAACAGGTACATAAATTCTTTGAGAAAGGAATTATACAAAAAGTGACACACTGTTCAGGACAGTTTATTTCAAACATTTTCTCGAGACCGAAGCCTAATGGTGATGTTCGAATGATCCTGGATTTAACAATCCTTAATAAAAGGGTGGAATATCGACATTTTAAAATGTTCTCTCTAGATACGGCACGAGATCTGATTACACCAGATGCGTGGATGGCTAGTGTTGATTTACAGGATGCATATTATACGCTTCCCATAATGGAACAATACCGAAAATTTCTTCGATTTATTTGGGATAACCAACTCTATGAGTTTACCTGCATGCCGAATGGCTTAGCTTGTGCGCCACGTTTATTTACTAAATTGCTTAAACCTGTTTTCTCGGTAATGGCGAGGAAGGGTCACATAATGTTTCCATACATAGATGATTCTTTTATTATAGCATCAACACAAATTGGTTGTGTGAATGCAGTTTTGGATTTATGTGCATTACTCACTAAATTGGGGTTTTATGTACATCAACAAAAGTCAGTGTTTAAACCAACAAAACAACTCAAATGTTTAGGGTTTATTCTGGATACACAGTCCCTTACAGTGTCGATAACAGAACAAAAACTAATTAAGTTTATGACTACAGCGACTCAGCTTATTAAGTTATCAAAGCCAAAAATTAGACAGGTTGCTGTTCTTATTGGCATAATGACATCATATGCACCTGCTGTGTTATATGGGAAGGCCCATATTAAGTCGCTAGAAATAGATAAAAATTTAGCGTTAACACGAACTAAAGGCAATTTTGAGCGAAAGATGTTTATTTCGCAAGAAGGGTTACAGGATATTGGATGGTGGATGCAACATATAGCAAGTTCACCAAATCCAATCCGCATGGCGGAACCTAATACAGTAATTACTACTGATGCTTCGTTAGAAGGTTGGGGAGCTCATCGAGATGGGGTCACAACAGGAGGTAGATGGCTTGATGATGAAAAATCAGACTATATTAATGCACTAGAATTGCGTGCTATTTATCTGGGCTTACGTAGTTTAGTAAAGATAAATAAATCACAGGTTAGAATACTAACTGATAATACTACTGCCATGGCATATATTCGTAACATGGGTGGAACCAAATCAAAGTCTTGCAATCAGTTATCTAAACTGATTTGGAACTGGGCACAGGCTCAACAAGTCTGGCTGACTGTAGCGCATATTCCAGGGTCACAAAATACACTTGCAGATTATAAAAGTAGAAATTTCCATGACCATTTAGAGTGGTCTCTCTCTACACCTTTGTTTAACTTCGTTTGTGAAAAATGGGGTACACCTGAAGTTGACTTATTTGCATCACGAAATAATAACAAGTTACCCTGTTATGTTTCTTGGCATCCTGAACCGGATGCTTGGAAAGTAGATGCGTTTGCTATTACCTGGGAAAATAATTATTTTTATATTTTCCCACCATTTAGCATTATCAGCCGAGTAGTGAGAAAAATCGGCTTGGAAGGGACACATGCGATACTGGTGGTGCCCGATTGGGACACGCAACCTTGGCTGCCAGCAGTTTCACAACTGGCAAAAGATCGTATACGATTCCCAAGAAAACTCGGGAATCTGACGCACCACGGACCGCTAGTGGTTCACGGCGACGTGTCAACGACGCCCCTATTGGCATTCCTTTTCTAAGGAAGCAGCTACAGCAATTTGGATTGGACAGAATTACTGAGGATAGGATAGTATCGGATGCCTGGAGGCCAGGAACTGTCAAAATGTATACAACCTATTTAAAGAAATGGGGTGTACATTGTTTGTTAATGAAAGTTAAGCCAACAAATCCAAAGATTTCACAAGTAGCTCGGTTTCTTCGTTCGCTAGAGGATGAAGGACTTTCCTTTGGAGCGATTAATGCGGCGAGGTGTGCGTTATCAATTATATTACCTAGAATTGATGGTGAAACAGTTGGAAAACATTATGTTATTTGTTATTTACTTCGTTCAATTTATCAAAGGAATCCTCCAAAACCAAAGTATAGTCGGTTTTGGGATGTTTCTATAGTATTTAAGTTGTTTCAGGCTTGGCCTCACAACTCGTGGTTAGATATAAAACAGTTAGGTTTTAAGGTCGCGGTCCTGTTATTGTTAGTAACCGGACACAGAGGACAGACGATTGTTGCTTTATCCTTAACTGGATTAGAAATAGACAAGCAACAAGCTACGTTTGATTTAGAAAAATTGCTTAAATCGAACACGTTAGGTGACCCTTTATCAACGGTTCACTTAGACTGTTTTCCGAATGATCGGAAATTATGTGTTGTGTCGGCCATACGGGCTTATATATACAAGACAAAGGATTTACGTGCATCACAACAACTATTAGTGAGCTTTATAAAGCCACATAAGGCGATTTCACGAGACACACTTGCCAGATGGACAATTACGGTGTTGAAATTGGCTGGAGTGGATACGAGTAAATACTCTTCCCACTCAACTAGAGGAGCCATGGTCTCCAAGGCACGGGTGCTTGGTATTTCTGTGAAAAGAATACTAGCGCATGCAGGCTGGAAGACGGCTAAACGACTAGAAAAGCCTACCGGCGTTGCAAAGCGTCTTCTCGCCAACTAACAAGAATAGGTGAGAACAAAAATTTAGAATGTTATAATAATAAGAAAGAATGATATTAAGGATAAAAATGAATTATGTAAAGGTCTCCCTAGCCTGAGGCTAGCCTGAGGTTGTTTACCGAGGTAAAATAGTATAGTTATACGAGTCTTACCTTGGTACAGATGATGGATAACTGTTGTTTTACCGAGGTATAAGCCTCGGATAGATGTGGGCTAGGGCCCTCCCGCCACACCCTGCCACATCTATTCCGTTGGTGTACCTTTTCGGTAAAGTAATAGTATCCATTGTTTGAAAGTCATTTTTATCCTCAATAAGTAGGTTAAGATTGCTGGTACCGGACGTGCTTACCTCTCCCTAGCCCACATCTATCCGAGGCTTATACCTCGGTAAAACAACAGTTATCCATCATCTGTACCAAGGTAAGACTCGTATAACTATACTATATATATAAATTGTATCTCTCAAAATAGCTGACGATACAACTTTAAATTATATGATATTTGTATATTTTCTGGTGGTTAATTAGTTTTAAGAAACATAATCTTTCAATGGTCAATCTGAGTATGGAATAGGAACGGGTGTGGAAATTCAATTGTAACATGTTTGATTTATGCGGAAAAACTAGGGCCAGAGTTTGATGAAACATTGAAGTATCAGTGAAGGCGTCAGTTGTGAAGTGTCATCACCTGTTATAATCGAAAGACGTGTTTGAGTCAGTGTGTACATGGATTTTCAAATGGAATGAAGCCGAAGGCTGAGGCCCATTTTGAAACCACTCGGCCCACCCAGGAGGACAGTTATGATGCCCATTAGTATGGGAAATCATGTCTTTACACAAATAAAAATTATATAGCTATTTTGTTATTAGCTATGGAACTATATTCTAGCGACTTAATGTAGGACTAGTGTCATTGGGTTGAGTAGAACTAGAAGGCACTCTTGTATCAAAGTAACACATGTACAACAAATATGCTTATAGAACTGTCAACAGAGAAATAAATGTACACAGCTTACAAATGCAGTTTAACATTGAATGTATCATGAGGTTTTACATCCTAGCAACACTTAGTCATATTAGGACGGATACTGCCTTGCATTAATTAGTGTGTGAGAGGTTGAGACGTGACACGTTGAGCCTGCATACAGTTCATAGGCTGCCAGCCACGTTCGCCAGTTTAGGACGAGGTTCCTTTCCAAGTTGAGAGGAGCAGGTGGTTTTAATCCCGTCAGAGCCATGTTTGTGAGTTCGTGGCACATCTGACGAGATGTGACACGTTGAGTTCTGCTCGACAACTGACTTTATTATTCACCCACGTCATGCTTCTCATGTGCAAACGTGACCCATCACATACCAGACTGGGGCCCGACCTGCCTTCCTTACATAGTGTGCACTCTCGACAGGGAAAGGAGTGGCAACACCGACCCCAGTGTGGCATTGATCTGCTTTGCCTAGGCTGGTTGATTTAAATGTGCATGGAGGTTTATCTTGAAAGTTTTGTAACAATCACTGTTCCTGACAGGTGCTGGTAGTTGGTTCCAGAGTGCTCACCCCAGAACAACCGGTGACTTTTTCATTTTACTAGGTTTAACATGTGGCACTTTCAGGATAGATTTAATAATAATAATAATAATAATAATTCAAATGACTGGTTTACAGAAGCAAGTTGACACGTGCTGGTAGTTGGTTCCAGAGTGCTCCCCCCAGAACAACCGGCGACTTTTTCATTTTACTAGGTTTAACATGTGGCACTTTCAGGATAGATTTAATAATAATAATAATAATAATTCAAATGATTGGTTTACCGAAGCAAATTGGCTTTGATAGATAATAGACACTAATCGCGAAACAGAAGAAAACTAACCACTTAGAGTAATAAATAAACAAACAAAATCTAAAAGAACTAGTCATCACCAGTTTTAGAGATTTAGACTTTCAAGTGCAAGTACCAGAAAACAAATATCAGCACGCAGGTATTAGTTCAATGTTTGTTGCGGTGTGTGGGTAGTTGGTATGATTCATATATTATTGACAATGCTCAGCCATTTACGGTGAGCCCCGCCCCCCCTCCCCCACCACAAAACTGTTATTTAAAAGAATCCTGAAACATACTTTATTGCGTGGTATTAACTGTTGTCAATGCTACTTTGGTTTTGAGTTTCTCTCATTTCCTTAGATAAATATATTACGGTGACTTTACTTTAATTTGAAGTAACTTTGATTTAAAATAACTAACTGAGGAGATATTTGAAGTGAAAACATGCCGAATTAATTTTGGCAAGCATCTGACACCATAGGCTTCAGCAGTAACAGGTTCTATTAAATTGACTTAGCATTTACTTTGATGCAGCAACAATCATTTAATAAGTGCAATGGTATCTAAGTTGCATATGTAGAATCACATCTAGCTGAGTGTTTCGGTTTTGAAAATTTGATTCTTTCATCGGACTATGCAGCTTTAAGTATACGAATCCAGGTGCGTAGTTAAATAATGATAGACTGTCGGGCCCCTTACTTACATTCTAATAGTTTCAACGCACACGGGGGAATTTAACCATGGTAGATATGCATTGCTTCCATATTTGGGGAAGGCGGGAACCTTTAGCCAATAAGGATATATCCTTATAGGTTGAAGGTTCTTGTTCTTTTTACACCCGCTGAATAAATTACTTTTAACAAAAATCAATTTCTTGAAGTTTCTATAACCCCAAATATAGAAGACTATGTTCACGGTGTGTTGCTAATGGGTAATGGGCTTACCAATTAGTCCCCGTCATGATATGACCTTCGATGTTGCCGGGACGTAAAACCCCAAAATACAACCAAACCAATTAGTCATGTAAATATGCTTTACTTTTTTTAAACAAAAAATAAACCAATCATATCACTTATAACAGCTATATTTACACAAAATGAAATGGAAGCTTGTGAAATTAAAATGTTTATTGAAAGATACTGGTATTATATTCACGGAATTTTTTTTTTAAACACGCACACATTCAGTCTCCCTCCAGAAACACCCATAATTATTTTAATATCCGTTAGATTTAAAAAAAAGAAGAAATTGAAAAGGATAATATTTTAAAACCTTTGATTAAATGCAGTCACTGTGTAGTAGTATATAGGAAACCTCGAACAATAAAGTGTGATATGCACTTCAGCAACATATAATGGCATAGCCCAAATGTGGTAAGGAAACCCATGCTGCCATCTACCATCCATTATGTAACCGGAGAACGTCGCTAGATTAAGAATTGGATCACTATATAAAAAAAAACGTGTTGCAAAATAATCATAATACAAATAAAACTTCAAAAACCACACATGGCTCACGGGTTTCTCTAGCATACTTTGCACTTCTTTTTCAACAAAAACTTTTTTTGGCGAAAAAAAAACCAACCAAACCTCTGACATGAAGATATGTAATTCATGGGAATGTTACTTATTTTCCTGCATACAAAAGAATCTACTGCCTGCAATTATGGTTTAAAAAAATTGAAAACAATATTTACCAACCCGGGGGAAAAAGTGACAAACTCAACTGGGTGGATGGATGACTGAAAATAATGCATGAAATCATTCGCTGTGATTAAAAAATAATCTAAACAGAAATGCATAAACATGGTTAGAGCCCCCACCTTCCATGATTAGGGCCTATACCATTCCCCAGCACAGAGTCCGCTTATCCCTTTCTCCAAATGTTCAGATATGCGTTGCGTTGTCATAAGATACCAGGCTTTTGCTAGCATCATTTCTTTTTTAACTCCAAAAAGATAAACATCTTAAATTACATTACTATTAAACCGTCACAAGTAAAGAAAAAACAAAAAGATTTTAATGTATAGGCAGAGTTTTTAATATAAATGTACAGTATTTATATTTTGATTTACAACTGTAATAACTCGACAGTGAATGACAGCAGTTTCCAGTACTGTGCAGGATGCTGACGTGATTGTTATGGTTACCTGCTAGGGGACAACGCCCTCTGCTGGCATGCGGGTTAACTAATCGATGAACATTCAACCCTGAAATGACCAAGAAATTGCATTCACTTGCTTAAAATGCTAATGCTAATGACAATACACTTTTAGATGTTTAAATGCTTCTCAGCGATGTTCCCAAAGTCTGACCCGAGGGCTGAAGTGAACATCATAATGTAACACACATATATGAACATTTCAAGGAGGGACAAACTAAGTTTCTGCAAAATATATTATTTTGTAATATGACTGTACCAATCGTCGGTGGCGCCGTACCTAAAGGTGAGGAACTACTTCCATACTTTCTCAGTCAGTGACTGCAATTATATGACACCGGGGAACAAATGCGGACGTTCTTGGTTCTAACACCCGCAAGTCCTTCAACTGTGAGTTAGCATCCTAGTTTATATTCCCATTACGGGTTATAGAGCACATATATGAAGCGGGCTTGACTGCTGGTAAGCTTAGCAGTTGGGCAGCGCTGAACCCCTCTAAAAGGCAAACTTGCGGGAGAAGTAGCCGATTTGTAGGACAGCACTCCAACAACTACCTGGACTTAGCTTGAGGTGCGTTTACACGGCACAAGTCGCACAACTTGTTGAGCACAACAGTCTCAACAAATCACTCAAATGTAAAAGTGTGTTGAGCGCAAGACAACAAAATAGGATTTGCTCTATTTTGTTGAGCTGCTGTTGAGATTTTGAGTGCAAGGACCAATGAAGATGCGCCTTTCTAATCATGTGACCTGGTTCCCTGGATCTTTTCATAGATTACGCCATTATTGAGAAATGTTGAGCACAAGGATCAATGAAATTGTGCCTCTCTGATTATGGATTGTGACCTGATTCTCTGGGTCTTTTCATAAATGGCACCACTAGAGTGGTAGATGTAACTAGATATGACACCTAGATGCACACCTTGTTCCGCCATGTGAAGGAACCATGTTTAGTTCCCTTCCTGGCAGCTAGATGGCTCCCTTTCCGATATAGTGACTCGCCTCCGACACCGAACTAGGTCAAACACTGTTCATCTTTCATCTTGGCTGTACCTTCCCCTTTGGAATTGAACCTTACAGGTGATACTTGAAATGATCACCGCTGTGGTTGTTAACTTCCTTGTAACAATGTAAAACCACTAGTTCTGAGCATTAGAACTTGACTATTATATTTCCAACAACTATCAGCAACTGATCTTAAGTTGACAAGCAAGCCGTACCCTTTCTTTACCATCCAAACCTCTACTGTGTGTATTGGTAAGATTGAACAAGAGGGCACAAGCGAGCGAGCAACGGTTAACTATATGTTACAAATCAGGACAGATACTCACTCAAACAAGCCACCTCCTCCAAAAGAGCACGACGAATCAGAGATAATGGCAAAAACCAAAACGACTACATGTGCCTCATTGCAACACCACGCAGATAGTTATACATGCTTGATAAAATAGTCCTATGGGGAATTGGAATGCTAATTTTTTTGTCTATATTTATTATTATTATAATAATAATCAGCAATATTATAAGTGGTTTTTCCCATTCATACCTCACATAATCCATACCTCCCCCACCTCCATTTTCGCGGATTCTCACAGCTAGTTGTCGTAGGAAGCACATCAACTGGTAACCTTTCTATTATATACATTATACTGACACAGGAGAGCTCTTCAAAATAACAATCTATACCATGTGCTAAAATAAGAGCAGGCCGGGAAAGGGGGCACTGTCGGGTATGTCATACAAATATAATATATATATTATATATATAATCATTCTATTGCTATTTAATCTATACATACATCAGCTCTGTGCACATTGGGTATTACTTTGTCATGTTGGTGTTAGCATACATACCAGATTCCTAAAACAAACAAAAAAGGGCAATGTAATTAATATTAAAATAATTAATCAAAAGAAATCCTCTCAATTTCCCTCAAATGGGTGAAGTGTATGTCAAATTGCACTATGGAGGAACCTTTAAAAAACAACCATAACCCAGTGTTTGGAGATCATTACTAGCACAATATCGCAGATTACTAATAACACATAATAGCTTGTGTTAATTCGTTCGGCATTAATTGCACTGATTGGTTAATCTAAAGGTTACATTTGTTTCAAACAAAAGAGAACAAGCCACTAGATAATGATCCATACACACAGTTACACCTACCAATAGCGAAGCACAGCTCTAACAAAATTGTTAACATTATTGTGATTAATAGGACAAAATGTGGTGTTTCCTCAACGTGGAATCAGAAATGCACTAAATGAGAGTCACGTGCATAACATAGAGCGTTATTAAATTGTCAAAATATGGGGTATTCCGAGTTTGTGTCCGCTGGTCCATTAGGAAGGACTGACGCTGCGACGCTGTGTGCAAACACGCCGGGTCACAGCTTCAGCTTACACACCGGAAGCTGGGATTGGTGCCACTCCTAGCGCTATCCATCACTGTACTTTAAACTCACTTTGCACTTGGGTTAAACTGAAACATGTAGTTTATCCCAATTATGCCTGTTGTGTTCCATACACATTTAATTCCAAGGCACAATTAAAAAATATTAAAAAAGCAGTTGGGTGGTTGCAATGGAGAGCATGATCATGCATGTTTCGTTGTGATGTAAGATGTAAATGTAATTTTTAGAACAAGAAATTTATTATTTTCTAGACAGGTTTTGAAAAGTAATCATTAGGAGTAACTATGTGCAATTTTAGGAGGATTCATCCACTTGTGAGTAGAAGAGTACCTGGAAAATGTACACAGGATGCAAAGTTTTCATTGTGATTTGAATGAATTTAGGAAATAATCTGGCGACTTTCATGTTCAGATCCCGGCTTCAATCATGTTATGCTATTTATAGCAGCAGTGTTTTCACATGCTTGCATTGTCTGATCTAGTGAAAATTGAGCATTAACACATGTTTCATGGTGTGATGCATAAAGAAACATGCGTTCTGCTCACTCTCAATCACCATTGTTTTACACAGCCATACTCAACAGTGCTGAAATAAGCTTTCTACCAGTTTTGGAAGCTGGCTAGATTGAACTATTTTGTCTGCTATGAAGTAGCTTCTGACACAAGCAGTAGGATATTGCCATTCCAATTTTTGGGAGTCGTATTTGTGTAACATGGGAATCTATTTCATCATTTAAAAAAAAAAACATTTTTATTCCCTACTGCATTGCTCTCATTGCTTCTTGAGAGTATAACAAAAGGAATTTTCTCCATCTGGTGTGAGAATGGAGAATTGATTTAGAAGAAAACAGTTACAATGTGAGGGGCGAACCAATTAGGTAGGACCAGCAGTAAAGAAGAAACCCAGCTCTAACCACATGCCTCTTGATGACCAAACTTGGTAGGGTTCTTGGCATACATTCGTTTCTACTGTAGATGCCAGTGAAATTGTTCTAACGAAACATTCTAAATTAGATAAAACAGCACTTACTGTATGCGTGTTCACCACTCTCCGGCACCCCAGCTACAGAGGGCCAAACCCGGTCCTAATTAGTAACCATGGTGTGCAGGCAGCAGGGCCCACTGCTGCTCAACCAGTGCGCCACACACAGCAATGTTGAGTCGGTGCTATCAATGTATACCCCCCCCCCCCCACCCCCCAGTGTCTGGCACACACACTGCACCCCTTTTCTGGATTGGTGCAGTGTGCTTTCACCCCACCCTCGAAGCCTGATTTGGGGCCTGCTGGGTACCAGCATCGGTATCTCCGAATACTTATAATCACTGCTTCTAACCCCCCCCCCCCCCCCAAAAACCACATAGGTTAACCAACACATTTCAAGTATCCACCCATGTCACCATATAACACAATCATTCAACCCCGAACAAGTAATGGAATTTAAACTATTGTAATACATCATTCGAATCACCTGAGAGCAGCTTTTTCTGTTCTCAACTCGTCAGCATTGATGAGAGTTCCTACCAACTACTGCAATTATTAATTAATTTTACAATATTTACAGATTACAATACCATTTACTTTGTACAACTTCTCATAATATACTAGGCTACAAAACTCCAGCGTGTACAAGACCAATGCTTTCCGTACACTATTTTGCAGTCTTAGTTGGTTCTAGTTTTATTCATTTCCTGTAACTATCTGTACAAGGGGTCATATACAAAGTACGCCACGCTTATTAAATGTTCGATATCCACCACCCCTATGAAATAAAATATGGCCATCACCGACCCCTTTAAAATTACAATAAATTTGACAAATACCCATCCCATACAAATAATGTTCCACCTTCAGCGCCAGATAATTTGTGATCTGATTGTTCAAATCGAACCCCTATGTAGTCATAGGACAAGTGCGAATTAATCCATCTTTTTTTCTCACGCCCCTACCCCGAATATGATTTTGCACCATTTAGCAGTGCTCAAAACACTGACCAAGTCGCTCACCGCCGTTCCCTCCCCATACACACCCTGACGTAATTTGTGCACGTCCCCTTAGTCATGGCACGTGCTACTAATTGCACACTGCCCATCAGTGACTTACTACTGAAACATACACTGTACTATCACCACCAACCACGGGGGTTCTACACGTGCCACCTGGGGCTTGGAAACAATAACTAGCCTTTCTCCTGTTTCTAAATGGAACCCTGCAGCAGTTATTCACTGTATCCTAGCAACAAGGAGCAATGCAATTAAACACACACCCCAAACCCTCTTATTTAAAGACATTTTTCTGTTGTTGCTAATAATTCTCAAAATGTCTTTTTGTAATGATTCTAGAATAGTATAATTACATGTATAATCATACACCTTATCATTACGCTATTCAGAACAAATTACTTTCTTTTTGTAATGATTCTTTTATCATGACGCTATACAGAACAAAGTACGTTCACCCCTGTCCATACATGTTTGCCTGAGTATAACCATAGCTCTTAGCCGCGTTTATTAGCCGTTAATCTAAAACCTTTATTTTGTTGTTGTTGATTACATGCAAGAGTAATTTATATTATATTAAGTCGCTTAGCCCGAAAGTGCACCCACTGTTTGTTATTGGCACCGTTTGATAGCTGAAAAGTAGATAAAGAAGTCGAATTTAATATGTCGTCCCGAAAACAATTGTCACTCATCATGCTGTATGTATATGTGCAGGCATGCATATATACATACACACGTACATATATATATACACATGTATATATATGAGTCAGCCTCACGAAAACGGGCCAATCGGTGGTCAAGTGAAGATGTCGGCATCGCAATTCTTAAAAGTGTAGTGCATTTCTTTGTTTCATATTCAATTATCCTAGAAAGACATCAGGTTGTTTTATTTTCTCGACCTTTACATTCAGGATAAATTTAAAGACTTTCTAACACCTCTGTCAATGCTAAATCATAATTATCCTGATCGACGCCGACATCAAATGATCGACGCCGACAACTTTAATAGATGTCGGCATCGCAATTCTTAGTCTCGTACATTTCTTTGTTTTATATTATATTATCCTAGAAACAAATCAGGTTGTTGTACTTTCTCGACCTTTACATTCAGGATAAATTTAAAGGCTTTCCAACACCTATGTCAATGCTAAATTATAATTATACCGATCGACGCAGACATCCAAGCTCGACGCCGACAAATTCCACCAATTGGCCTCTTTTCGTGATCCTGACCCATATACATACAGTGAAAATGTGTTATACCGCACCCCGATTAAACACGAATTTGGAGATAACACGATGATTCATTGGACCCAAAATTCTTTTAACGGTTATTCAGTTAACTGAACCCCAATTTAATGCGACCCCGCTGTTTTTGCGATAGCATTTTATGGACCCCAACGATCGCGTTATGATGGAGTTTCACTGTATATGCATATACACATATAACTTGTATTATGTTATATATATATTTATACAGACACATACATATATGTGCTATATAATATATTATATGGATGTCAATAGTGGCAGCCTTCCAGACACACTCACACATACCCAACCACATTTTGAGATGCTAGGGTGCGGTGACTGCTTCCTGCCTCCATGAACCACCACCAGCTGTCACTTTTGGTAACTACAGACACACATATACAGGTACAGGATCAAATATCCGGCAAGCCTGGCACCGGAAGTATCCCGGATTTCTGGATTTTCCGGTTTTCTGAAGACACCCTTAATATATACTTAAATATAAAATAAACTATAAAAATAAAGATATACTAGATCTATTACATACTCTATTATATAATAAATACATATATCTATATATATTTATTATATATGTGATGCATAACCATTATACGAGCATAAAGGCGCGGAAGGAAATTGTTATTTTTGTATATCATTGTCAGTATTATTATTATTATTATTATTATTGTCATACCGCTCTGTGGGTGCTCCCGGTCCCCACCATAACTTGACCGGTGGCGCCGCCACTGGCCACATCCTCTACACAGGCGCGACACAGTGCCACTTGCGTCTGAGAATTTTATATAACAAACCAGTTTAAAAAATAGCCGGCTTTCTGGTAATTCCGGATTTCTGGAAGCTGAATAAGGGATTCAATACCTGTATATTAACATAATACAATATGTGTTTTCATATAAAGTCACAAAAAGAAAAGGGAAAAAAAGGAGTGAACATTTTTATTCTTTAAAAAATAATTCTCTTTTAAATAGGAAAGTTCAATTATCGAACTGAGCCATTTTGGCATGAACCAAACTAGTGACGACACGCATCCACTGGCTACACGAAACGCCGGGCGGCCCATGCTACTAATAGGTACCGGCAGCGTCATGAAAAACCTGTGGGCTGGTGCTTTTTTTTCATCAATATTCACAGGGTCATAACTATCTCTGTATGGATTTGATTTCGATGAAATTACATCACTTAGAACATCAACACATGTTCTATCTGATGTTGTTGGATTGAATATATAGTAAGTTATTACTTAAGCAAAATCCATTTGTATGATGAGTGTATTTAGTGAATATTCCTTCCTTCACTGATGTAAAGAAAAATGACCCCTGAAAACAGGTGATCATAAATTGGCTCGCGCTCCCTTGCACTACATCGTAGAAAGTCATGGATGGTACCAAAAGAAGCGGCATGACCTCAGCTTTCTAGCCACATATGGTTTGCCCTAGGTCAAAAACGTCAATCATTGTAAATTCTGCAATATAAATTATTTTTAAAGTTTAAAACCATGTACTAAATTTTAAAATATTTGAAACCTAATAAGATTTGGTATATATTTACTACAACTTTACCAACTGAATACGGAAGATAACTTCTGCTTACATTCTAAATACTATGTAAATACTCACATTGATCTGACTAATATTGATCTAGTTATGACACTACTGTTACCATATTGCAATGGAACTTTTGGGTTACAGAATTTCTTTGCGTTACATGCTGCAAATTGTGTATTCAAGTTATTGTATACCTCATTCTATATACATTTTGTGTAAATAACCCGGAATTGAAAAAATGGCTGGAAGACCAGTGCTTCGGCACTGACAGCAGAATAAACATCTTTACCAACAACAACAAATATGGATAGATAGACAATTTGATTCCCTTTCCAATGGTACCAATGTTACTATAGAACTAGTTAGTGCAAGGAGCCGCACACAGAATATTGATACCAAACTCTTTGGGCCTTTACTGTCAATAGTAGTTTCACAATGATGACACACGTGTACAAACGTGTACCTGACATAGCTGTACATTGGAATGTATTACAGAATATGTAATCTAATAGTGTGTCAAATTGAGGGAAGATCCAACCATTGCTTTAGGTACAGTGAATATTTAGAGATTTATTTAAGTCAATATTTTTGGTTTTAGACACTTTTAGTTAGTATTTTAAATCAAAATGCAGGTTTTTATGTTTTTAGTTAAATTATTGGTATAGCTAATATGCATTAGTTCTATATGATATGTGTGCAAAATGTGAAGAAGGTCCAACAACTATTGGATGAGCCACAGTGAGTGTTCAAAGATGGATGAATATATTAATATTTTAGATTTGGGACATTTTCTTTTCTATGTGAAATCAAAATGCACTTTTTATATTTTTAGATAGAATATTAATAGAATAATGTTTGTTACGTCCAGATGGTGTACACTGTCAATTTATAGGAAGATACAACAATTAGTTAAGCTACAATGAACATTTAAATATTTTTCAAATTGATATATTTGGTTTTCTGACTATTCTGCCCTATATGTCCAATCAAAATGCAATATTTTCCATATTTTTAGATAGAATAATGATATAAATAATATCTATTAGCCTCAGTGAATGATTATTCTCATACTGTGCCAAATTTGAGGAAGACCCAAAAGATTGTTTGGCTGCAATGAGCTTTCAAAGATTGAAAATTTCACATACAAATGCTGTTTACATGCAAACAATTACCCTTTTTCACATTTTAAGATGCAAATATCTTTTGATTATCTGGACATAAAGGTCTTGGAAAAAATAGGCTATTACACTGTTACGAATATTTGAACTAACTATTTAGTATTTATTCAGTCTTGTTGCAGTTTTGGAAGAAAATACCATGCTTTGAAAATGGCTATTTGGCCAAATCATGATTTTTTCGTTATGAATTGCACTTTTTGACAGTCTCATTAAAAATCTGCTTCATCAATTGATTTAATAATTGGCATTTTAAATTCCTCTATATGTATACAATGGAAATTGATTAGCAGAACTCCCCTCAAATGGTTCCACTGTTTATTATATTTGGTCAAATTTCCACTTTTAATTCAAAATTAATACATTTGATATATTTAATATTAAAAAGTTATTATCTCAAAAACAATAATATATATAGCCTTACTATTTCTGGATTTGGGCTTGTAATTGGGCTTGTAATTGCAATGTCCACAAGAAAGAATAAATATATTGAGCCATATGCCTATTTTAAAATTTTGCTGCCGGCGCCTACTACTAATCGTCCACCGAGCGTTTCCACCAAAATATATCCAGCCAAAGCCAGCCCTACAAACCCAGCAAAGCTGCTTCATGGCGTGCGTATGGCAA
Source organism: Branchipolynoe longqiensis (assembly GCA_030323885.1). Classification (NCBI taxonomy): domain Eukaryota; kingdom Metazoa; phylum Annelida; class Polychaeta; order Phyllodocida; family Polynoidae; genus Branchipolynoe; species Branchipolynoe longqiensis. Next base: position 81,593,990 of record CM059189.1, on the reverse strand, counting down.
TGCGACGAGACCTCATAGATTCCGTCAGAATGGTGTGGTTGTAGCAGATCGGACATCAGTCCCGTAGATTAGCTATGGGCTATAAGACACACAAGGACAAACAGAACCTTTCATTTGATACATGTTCGCACTTCTATAAGCCAACATATCTCCCATCCCCAACTCGCTAACACACGCATCAACACAAATACACACTGTCTCAATTCATCTGTAGTAATGCGATATTGATTCTCAATTTTCTTGAGTGGATACTGGATTATTTTAACATATTTTATGGTTTAAAAAACACTTTGATAAATCACTGTTAATACATGATCTAATTGGCATTTTAATGCTTATATATGACGTTCCTATGGAAGCACCTATAATAGTAGTCAGAAAGGTACACAGAACAATACAAAAATAATCTTGAAAAAGTTCCGATGAAAGCAGAAAATATTCAAAAAGCAAAACATGATTATAATACATATTCAGCTGAGATATTTGTGCTTTCAGGCAGCATGGTGCACTTAACATTCAGAGTATCCGGTACGAATTGATTAGAATGACCCAATTGGCCCACCACTCAAGAAATTATGGGCCAATAAATTATATATGAAATTGTTTATGAAAGCTTTGTTTAGTGTGTAGTGGCAATTGTCATGAGGGCTGGAAGACCAGTGCATCAGCACTGACATGTTATTTGGAAGAATAAAACCACTTCAACAAAAAACCAATGTGATGGTAAGGAAGCCATAGGTGTCAACATGTCACGCATCAGAATTTCAACCATGGTTAACAACATAATAAATTCTGCATCTAGAGTTGAAATAATTAAATTGATCTACTATCAAAACAAACAGCGTTGTGTACATTACAATGATAGTGTAAAATCAAGATAAGTTGCCATGATATATTTAGAAGCAATCAACAACTGTTTACTCAGTTCTCATTGCGTACTGCGCTATTTGGTATTTAATGTACAGGTGCAAAACTCTTTGTTAGTGTTAATTGATGGAAACAAATTTAAAAGGGGGTGAAAAAGAGCGTAAATCGTGCAATGGTGCAGACCAGCTGATACCATGAACATTAATCATTACATCAATATTTGCACCAGGTGTGGTAGCCTAATCGGTAGAGTGCGGGCCTCGTGTGTGAGTGGTTCGGAGTTTGGTTCCCGGTCGAGTCAAACCAATGACTTTAAAATTGATACTTGTCGCTACCTAGCCTGGCACTCAGCATTAATAGGATAGGGCAAGGACTGGGTAGCTCAGTGTCAGGATAATGTGACTGAGTGGGATATCGGGTTATGGTGCCAGTGGCCTGATTTCCCAGTGGGGCAGCACTATAAAGTTGCCATGAGTGCCCAGTCACAAGTTGGTACCCATCCTGAAATGACCTCAGATGTTGCTAGGATGTAAAACAGCAACACCCAACAAATCAATCTATATTTGCAAACAACTGTGAATTCTTTTTTAAAACTAGGTCAATCTTGTAACCACTTGCTAACCTCAGACTGCTCACCGACAGTAATGTGTACTGGCCATATAAAAGCTCCATAATCCATTGCTTTTGAATTTCTGGCAATTTTAAAAATAAAAATGTATCAGGTTGACCGTTACAATCTACCTTACTTAGAGGAACTTTGGAATTGTTTGAACCTAAAACGACGAAATGCTGGACATACACAGGCTTACACAACTGGCAGTAGTGACAGGTTCTATTAAATTGACTTAATATTCCTTTTATGCAGCAATAAATATTTAATGAGTGCACCAGTATCTAAGTTGGATATGTTGAATCAAATCTCAGGCAAGTGTTTTGGTAAAAAAAAATATATTAAAAATGCTTTCATCGGATTATGCAGCCTCAATCAAAACATCGCGTATTCTCAGGCAATCATGTGATCAGAGAGAGATCGAACAGACAACATCAGTTTGGTGCAGTTGCAGAATGCAAGGCACTCTGCATTCATTGTCAGTACCAGTGCCGTTTCATTTAAAATATCGCCAAGCTTAGATCTAATTTTCAGTCTACTAGTTATTTCTGAATAATGATGGTGAAAGTCACAGATGTAGGTAAAAAAAACACCATAAACCTCTAACAAACCAATTTCGTCCATTTTAAGATTTGTGCTAGTGTTCAAACCCCAAACCTATTTTACAGATACCATACACAGATGCATTTAGTTTACTATCCACTTTTTACAATCCACTTCAATTGTTCACCATTGTCATCTAGAAATAAAGACAATGCATAAAAATATATTACATGGCTCAGTAGTTGCCATGTTTCTGACAGCTAAACTCAAATGTTTTTCTAATTTTATTTTGTGTCAGGGTCAATGCATGCCATTGATTATGAGAATTATGTTCGCACCATTCAGTATTCCTCTCAGATTTTTATCACACTTTACTATTCCAGCATCTCTGCTTGGGACCTGACTCCCCCCCCCCCACACACACACACCTCCCACCCCCCAACCACACACACACTGAGTCATAGGTTAAAACATTATTCTACTGATTAGCTTATCTTCAATATAGCCAAAGGTATGGCTGGACAAACGTATATACACATATAAGTATGTCTATCTATTTGCAAAGTATTTCTCTAAACCCTCATCACGGACCCGGTATACATATATAAGTATATATATGTGTATGTATATATATATTACAAAACACTCGCAACCTATTTAAAAACAAAGAGATGGAAGACGCCTAGCAGCGTCTTCGGATCGTCAGCTGCACTCAGACACATTAAACCACTCGCACTGTCTTCACTCACCGGTGGCAGTTGCGACAGGAAGCGAATATGCAAAACTGCACACGTAAAGCAAGACAAACCTCTACAACAAGTGTGGGCTAACCCCAAATGGACTAGGTGATTCCAGCGCCAACTCTAGTTAGCGGAATTTCCTTATAATGACAATGATCATGATCATGACCATGATTACTACCATGATCACTACCATGAAAGCTGCATTCTAATTGGCTGACTGCTACATCGTCTCAATGGCTATCCTCGTAATGAAAGCTGCACTGTCATTGGCTGGCTCGAGTCACGTGACGTGGGGAGCTGCGTTCTCATTGGCTCACACCCTGTGTGGGATGGCTGCCCTTGATGGGTAGGGGATGGGCTTCAGTGTTGATAACCCATTTGTCTAGTGGTATTAAGTCGTCATCTGAGAACAGCAAGTACAGATACTTGAGTGTCTCCGCGAGGAAGAAACTCTGCTGCACATCATCTTTTGCCGGTGATGCAGAGTAGACGTCGCGGATGCCAGAGTAGCCATTTTCTGTCCGACAATGCTTTTCGAGAGCCTGGAAATGATGAAATTGAATATTGGTTAGAACATCCAGATCTAGCTAACTTTGGAGGAAAAACATGCTAAATTAATTTTTGGTGAGCACTTGGAAATTCTAGACACCATAGGGTTTGATTAAATTGATTTAGTTAAATTCAAAAACATTTGAGGGTACTAGAGCCAAAAATCTAAATTAAAAAAATATTCAAGACTTTTGGCGATGCATGCACACCATGATATACACACCCTGACCTCTGTCACCATAATGATTCTTCACACCTCCCCCTATGTGCATGTAGCAAGACCCATTGTAGGGGTTACCAACATTGGAAAATGAAAAACAAGACGATCTTAAGGGATGTTATATTGGAGGCGGTAGTCTGGGGGGGGGGGGGGGGGGGGGGTCCGCCCCCAAAAAAATGTTTACGTCTTAGATGCTGTGTGACTCATTTTGGACACATCTGTGATAGATTTCTACATTCTTTTCTACGATAGCAATGTCGTCGACTGTTCTCCGTAATAAGCCGTAAAATTGATATAATAGTACTATATTAATGGTATTGTATGGCGTAAGGTGATGATGGGACATCAAATATTGTACACCTTACAGCGAAACTGTAATGGTTTGCAACCCGGCCATTGTGTTCCGATCAGTGACAGTACCCATATATTGACCATCGTGGCTTGGAGCACACCAATTTAGCCATCTCTGAAATGAAATATAAGGCACAATAGACAAGTATCTAGCACCCACCTGAACAGCCTCCCAGCCCCAGTCGCGGTATTTCTGCTCCTTAGTAAAGCGCCACATGTAGAAGTACGTCTCGATCACCTCCGGACGCAGTATATAGTACTTCTCATTATGTCGCACTGCTTTTGCCTCATTGTTGTGATCAAAGCGGAATGCCTCCGGTCCCAGTTTTGTTGCTGAAAGCAAAATAGAAATAACAATTTAATGACAATTTGTATGCAAAGAATTTGCCGACAACGCAATGCTTCTCAAAATGGTTTGCGTGTATTCTTTCCTGAGGTAGTTTTGTGATTAGATTTATAATTCCCCCCATGTGAAATGATAACCCCTTTCAGTGAGGGTGAGGGTGAAATATTTGGAAATTTTATTGCTGCGAGAACATTGTGGCAGTGAGCTATAGATGTCTGTCTTCCTATAAAGTTCTCTTCCGACATCACCCAAGATTAGTTGGTTGTTGGGAGGATTACGCCCTGGCAACATGTAAGCAGGATGGGTACTCACTTGTGACAGTGCGCACTCATGGTGACTTTATAGTGCTGCCCCACTGGGAAATCAGGCTGCCGGCACCATGAGTCACATTATCCTGACACTCAGCCACATTATCCTGACACTGAGCTGACCCATCCTTTCCCTATCCTATTAATACCGAGCACCAGGCTAGGAAGCGACTAGTATCAATTTTATAAGTCATTGGTTTGACTCAATCGGGAAGCAAACTCCCGACATTCCGCATGCGAAGCCCGCACTCTACCGATTTGGTAACCGCGTCCGGTTATCACCCAACAAGGATCCCTCTAATTGCAGGACATTGGTGTAGAGGCAGTTATCCCAATGAAATGAGCTCTGTGTCGATTCAATTTGGAAATATTTCTTATTTGGTAAAAGGTATTATATTTGGGGAATAGGGTTCTTTTTTCCAGTACCAGTGCACTGGTCTTTATGCTAGTCTTCAAATATATAACATAAATATAATATAATCTAAGATGAATAAAAGTTTGCTACTATGAAAAGAAAAAATAGTGCGGTTACCCCATAGAAATGATCAGATAACAAACATGGTTGTACAGTTTATATTTTCACCACATAGGTGGTATAACTTTGAACAACAGTAGTTATAATCTTAAAACCAAGATAACGAATTTAGAAGATAAATATTTAACTTTCATTGTTGCTTCCTGTGAACTACCACATCATTTCTGACTTGTAAAGTAAAGCTGCTTTATTTAACGATGCCTCTAGAGTAGAAGAGTGTATTCATTTTTATCATCGACTATTGGACATCAAACATATGGTCATTCTGACATATTTCTTTGAAGGAAATCAGCTTCTGCCACATAGGCTAGACTTTCCGATAAGCAGCAAGGGGTCTTTTATATGCACTTTCCCAGAGACAGGACAGCACACACCAGTCTTTGATGAAACAGGTGTGGACCACTGGTTGGAACGGAAAATAGTCCAAACTGCAAATGGGTCAACTGAGCAGGATCGATCAGATGATCCACACCTTCACAGGTGGACACTCTACCGCCTTAGGTACGTCCAGCTCCCCATTTCTGTCTTGTGCCATTAATCCAGAAACTAGGCACATATTTGAGGAGTAATCATTGGGCTCACCGGATCGGTCATAGGATTCGTGGCAGGTGTGGGCAATATCCGCTGCTAGCTGTCGATAGTGCTTTTTATCCGAAGACTGTTCAGCACCGAGAATGAACATACCTCCTAAAAACACAAAAAGGAAAAACTCACCATCACAGATTAACACCAAGCACTAAGAAAACATAGTGTGTCGTTGTACTAAACCAGTCATGATCGAGGATTGGGTTTGTTCTCTGAAACTAGGTACCAATGTGTGACATGGAGACCAAAAGTGAAAACATTCCAAATAATAGCAGAATGCATGTTCATAAGAAGGTTATCATGGTGTGCATATGTCTGAGTTGAAAAAAAATACCTAAACTATTTTACTTTTTGATCTTATACAAATTGAGAAAAATGTTAAAATCACTCGTGACATGGAAATCAAACACATCTAGAATATCATTTTAACAAACACACACACACACACATAGTATTGATTACAGTTAAGCAAACATGATTGTCTTACAAGAGGAACAAAGTGGAAAGAAAGTTAGGGTAAATGGATGAGGTGTAAATTTCCACATTTTCACAAAATGCTTTTGATACATTTTGTAGAGTAAATTAAATACATGCAGTATTGCTAACATACTTAACAAACAGGGGCAACAATAACTATTTGACTTGCTACCAAATAAAAGGTCAACGTAACATGGAAAACTAATAAGCGGTACCCAGTTTTAGAGAACGCCTCATACACAAATGGGACATTTTATTTTTAAATTGCATAATCCGTTTGTTTTTTGTGTGTTAAAAAGCCACTTTAATACACGATTCCAATGTTAACTAGGTCACGTCACTGTTTGTGTGAAGGCAAAAACCTTAAATGTCCCTAAGGGGCAAACCCACCGAAGAAATGATTAATAAGTGCATCAATACATAGGTTGGATATGTAGGTTCAAATCTAGATAAGGATTTTGGTTTTGAAATCATAATGAATTTCATAGGATTATGCAATTCTTTAAACTAGTACTTTAGAAATGTAGCCAGGGATGATAATTCCATCCAATTTTTCTATCGATATTATATTAAATAAAATTAATTCCATATTTTTACAATACAAAGTGAGACAAATACTTGTCCTGACATAGTGTGTTGGTCCTTAGCATTTGATAACACATTGACATTAGCAGTACCCGTATGTTGGTGCTACGCAACACCGAGTTGGAGAATTAAACTAGTGAGTTAAAATAATGCCAAATAAAAAGAAATAGCCCCACATCCTACTTAATCAGCAGAATGCCTGCATTGTGGTATATATTCTCCGATCTAGGGTAGTTATCATGTGTTAAGACAAGGATATAATTCTTAAGTCTAGGATATCAATTCTTAAATCTTGGATATAAATTCTTAAGTCAAGGATATCAAATCTTAAAAACCAGGATATAAATTCTTAAGTTTAGGATATCAATTTGTGAGACTAGGAAATCAAATCTTAAGACTAGGATATAAATTCTTACGTCTGGGATATAAATTCTTAAGACTAGATAATCTTGTTGATCATAAAGAGACTATTACTTATTTGAAGGAGACAAGGAGGATCCTCCAAGAAAGTGCGGTTTTAATTTTTTTGCTCCTGCTTTGACATTTTGTATTTGTCTACAGCTGCTAAAATACAGCAAAGAAAAAATGGTTCATGACTAAAATCAAAATCCATTGCCACTACTATTTTTTCTTGCATAATATTTTTGCACTGTAGAACTTTTTTTTCTCTTTTCCTTTTTTCTCTTTTCTTTTAAATCCTTACGTAGAGGTCATAAACAAGGATAGATGTATCCAGTAAAGTCACATAAAACCAAATCCATAATCACATAATATATGACACCATCTCGATGCCAAGAACACACACTTATCACAGACATGTTCTACTAAATAGTTATTGGCGGGATTGTGTTCCAAGAAATGCAAACCTCAACCAAACCTCAAACACCGACTTCACTAAAGAACCTCATCCTGGTATCCATGCAGCACTCTGACTATAACAGCTCTAATTCTAGCACAGTGTGCATATCTGCAAACAAACTCACATATCAGATCAGTAACAGATTCCCCCCGCCACCCTCCTTCCCAAACAAGGATTCGGACTAATCAATTGCAGTCATATATATCCTGATTCCCCGGTATTTTGTGAAAGTTAAGCAGTGAATATATAAAATCACCGAAATCTGCGAAATGGCCGAGATCTTTCATTCCTAAATGGCATATAAATAACGTTCACCATCACTAGGTATTTTGGTTTCTATTCTAAGATTACTAAGATCAAACCCGCCACATACGATCACCAGGAAGCATTTAAACAATCCTTATTTTGTATTTGGGTCAAGACCAGAAACCACTGTCATTTCCCCCCCAATAATTTTGTATTATAGAAAAATGAGTATTTTCTTCTTCAAATACTTAATCAGTCCCTATCGTAATATGAGATTAAGGTTGGTTGTTGGAGTTGTATGTCCTGGCAACATCTAAGTTCATACCAGGACGGGTACAGACTTGTGACTGCGCACTCATGGCGACTTTATAATCTATTAGACATACCAATCGCCTTTAAACTAAGAACTTGTAAACATCCTAACCTACAACAATGTCTACAGACATTCAAAGTGGTCCACTGTGCTCTTAACCAGACGGGCTGGCCGAATGAGTAGAGGACCCGCTTCCCATTTTGGCAGGTCATGGGATCTGAACCCCTGGTTTTGAGGCCTGGCCGAGTCAAACACAATAACTTTGAAACATTATACTCATCGCTACCTAACCCGACATTCGGCTTTATTTGTAATTTGACTGAATTGTGTTTGAACCAGTGCGGAACAACAAGCGTCACCTCCCGACTGATTGGCTTCCGGCTTTCTCATCATTCCGCCTGTCGCCATGCCCTTGTTGGACTCCGCAGCTAGCTAGTGCCCCACACAAACTTACCGACCCACCTACTTGTGGTCATATCACCATTGTATGGCTCAGCTCAGGTCTCTCCTGTCGTCTCAATAAACCCTATTTACTCGCACTATCGCTTCCATGTTGTTCGCTCACCAGATCACTAGGATAGGGCGACCTAGGAGCACTAGAATGAGGAAGACCCAATTTGTCCCCGATTGAAATTTATATCCATGAATTTAACTAAATCCAATTTAATTGAGAAAAGAAAAAATGTTAGTAGGTGATGTTTAGTGTCCAAAAACCCCCTCCAAAAGGACATTGCAATTACCAAATGATGCATGCACTAACTATATAACAACCATATGCACCGGAAAGCAGATTAGGATAAGAATCAGCCAGCTTAGGATAAGAAGCACTACACTGCTACCACAGAATGCGCACAGTAGTCAGGCGAACCATCACCAAACCAACCTGAAAAGCATGACAAATGGTCCATCTTGTGTTCAACGCGGCCTGACTTCCATTCAGCCAGATACCGCAAGCCCTCCCCAGAGCGCTGCAGCAGCCTACTCTGTATGCCCTGTTATAAGAAACAATTGGATAACAACATCATCAAACTTGCTTAGAGCGAAAGGCACAGATGCGCTAAATGCCACAAACCTGCAAAGCATGCTAGGTGGTCCATTTTACTGACGATTCGCATGTTTTTGTACTCGGCAAGATATTTGAGGCCACGAACCGACTTTCGTAGCAGCTTCTTGCTTATGACCTTGAGGAGAGAAGGTCACAATGCATACATGGAGATCATTGACTACCCAAAGCGTGCAGCAGCGACATGCCCCAATCAATGTAAGTCATAGAGTTCAGTTAGGAAATGAATCACATTTGTAAAGTTTTGTTGTTTTTTTGTGATAAATTTATTTACCCTGCTCATAACGGCCTATGACACAACGTGGCAGCATGGCATCATGGAGGATCTTCATGCGATTGGCCTTCGTGGCCACTTGCCAATTTTCATCAGGAACTTTCTAGCCTTCAGGCATTTCCGCGTCCGTGTCAAGACTACCTATTCCCGCCTACACTCACAGGAACTAGGAGTACCTCAAGGCAGCATACTGGCCGTGACCCTTTTCGGGGTCAAGGTCAATGGTATTGCTGCTGCTGTAAAGCAGGGGGTCTCCTGTAGTCTTTTCGTGGACGACTTTGTTTTATATTACAGCGGTGCTAACATGAATGTCATAGAGAGACAGCTACAACCAAGTATAAATGGGATCCATCAATGGTCAGTTCTGAACGGTTTCAAATTTTCCAAGACCAAAACAGTCTGCATGCACTTCTGCCTGCTGCGTAGAATACATGCGGAACCGGAGCTGACCCTGGATGGGGATCACATTAAAGTCGTTGAGAAAACCAAATTTTTGGGCCTCATTCTCGACGCAAAACTGTCTTTTGTGCCACATATAAAGTACCTGAAAACAAGATGCCTGAAAGCGCTGGATATTCTGAGGGTGCTGTCCAGCTCAGAGTGGGGAGCGGACAGAGATGTTCTGCTCTCTGTGTACAGAACCTTGGTTCGTTCACGAGTGGATTACGGCAGCATAGTATATGGTTCCGCAAGGAAATCATATATTGGGCTGCTAGACACGATCCACCACCAGGGACTGCGCTTGGCCCTTGGGGCCTTCCGCACCTCACCAGTTCAGAGCCTTTATGTCGAAGCCAATGAACCATCACTTAATAACAGGAGAATCAAACTGGCCATGCAATATGTAGTCAAGATAAAAACTAATGCATTGAATCCTGCACACAATTGTCTATTCGAGCAACATGACGAATCCAGGTATGAAGCCAGGCCAAATTACATCCGGCCACTGAGGCTCCGAATGAAACCTCATTTGGAGGCCTTAGGCGTGGATTTGGACGTGTTGGAGGATGCCAAAGTCCCAGAACATCCCCCGTGGTCGTTGAGAAAGCCATCGGTTATCCTCCGACTCACGGAACTGAGGAAATCTGGGACACATCCACTCGAGTACAAAGGACTGCATGCAGAGATTCAAGGCCAGTTTGCAGACCACCTCTCCATATACACTGATGGTTCGAAAGACCAAAGCCGGGTAGCTGCTGCGGCAGTCTGCCGACGGGAAAGATTTGGTGTACGTTTGCCCGATCAGAGCTCGATTTTCACTGCAGAGGCCCGAGCACTCCTTCTCACTTTGGAGTGTATCGAGGTATCCAACCACACTAACTATGTTATATACAGTGATTCCTTCTCTTGCCTCCTGGCTGTTGCTGGACTGAAAACGAATCACCCTATTCTAGCAACGGTCATTTATAAAATGAACCAACTGACAACAGATGGGTATGATATCCACCTGTGCTGGGTGCCTGGCCATGCTGGCATACAAGGAAACGAACGAGCTGATCGGGCTGCGAAGAAGGCCCTGAACTGTGATCTTGAACCGTGTCTGATCCCTCACTCTGATCTGAAACCACTAATAGCCACCCACATAAAATCCAAATGGCAACATGAGTGGGATGAAAACATCAATAAACTTAAAGAAATTGAACCATCTGTGGGAAAGCCACCACAGACTCATGCGGGAGGTCGGCGGGACCAAGTGGTCCTTAGTCGCTGCCGTGTTGGCCACTCGTGGCTTACACATGCTTTTCTGCTCAAGGGGGAACCTCCCCCTGAATGTATTGGGTGTCAGTCCCCACTGACACTCAAACACATTTTACTAAGTTGCGTTGATTTTTTGGCCCTGCGCCAACGGTTCTACACTGCAGGCAGTATGCATGACCTTTTTACTAAGGTAAAACAGGAAAACATTTTAGCCTTTTTGAGGGCAGCTGGACTGTACCACCTTATATAGTTTACTAAATGGATTCTATTAATTATTAATGAAACTTTTCTTTTTCTATGGGAATTTGTTTCCCTTGACCACAGATATATGATTGTGAGCTTTCTAATTTAATTAGTGTCTATTGGCACATAATTGATTGTCTGCTTTTACATGTAAAAGCGATGGTTTGAACAAAAAACAAACATTTCTCGCCGTGAATATGGCCTATGCTGCCGACACGGCGTAAAGCAACCACCAATCAATCAATCATAACGGAGAAGTGTTAACACTTGTTTTCACCACTGGGCAGCACTAGTCTTAATTTGATTCAAATCTTATGAATTTTGTTTAAGTAATAATTTGGGGTTTCTTGCTTTTTAATTATGGCTTCAAACTGTCTGTAGATTGCAAACAGTCCAAAATCCAGCTTTTACTATACTTTGTGTTAGTCTATTTAGCTATCATTTTGTGTTCATTACTATCGTAACTTGTTAAATATATTAGTTGCTATTCAGGCCTTAAGGTCTAATCATGCAGTTAAGCATATAGATTTCAATAGGTTTACGTCTTACTCGTTTGTGTTGTACTAAGGAAATATACATCAGCATTTTGTCTGTTAACATTTGGAGTCAAGTCGTGCACCTACTCCTATAGGATAATGCTGGTCATGATTTTGTCGTTAACCTGTTGTACCCATGAGGTTAACAGCCTAGCTATCTCAGAGCCTGATCTGAGACTGAAGGGATTGAAGTCCGTACACTAAAGTATCTTATTTAGAATTTTGTCTTAGACTGGTTGATTTGGTGCATGAGACCCGTCACCCCCCTACCCCCCCCCCCCTCCCCTCCTCTTCTGGGAGAATCGAGTCAGTAAGCTGAATGAAACTCACCTTTTAATGGGAGAGAGATAGCTTAGGTACCAGATTGACGAATTATGGAATATTCATTTTGAGTATCCTAAACTAATGTTGATTGAATTTATATGTGACCTACCAGGTATTAAGTAGCATTTGGGAGAAAATGAGTTATGCACATATTCATACAGTAAAACCTCTCTAAATCGACCGACCATGGGACCGACTTTAATTAGTCCATTTAGGAAGGTGGTCGGCTTACGGAGTTTTTTTTAATTGTTAGAATGGTATTGTACGGATGATCGTTTGGGACCCAAATAAAGTGATCGATATAGAGGACTGGTCGATCTGTGGAGGTGGTCGGTTAGAGAGGTTTTACTGTATTCCTTTTTGATAGTTTTGATACCACTCTCATTTGTATCTGTATATCCCTTCTGGGTGACAGATGTCGCTATTTCACACCATGATTCCCCAGTTTATTTATATTAGTAAAATCTGTGACTGATTGCTCAACACTAGGCCTGGCAACTTAATACTCGTCCGCTATGTGACATGTCACATATGTCAGGGATGAGAACAGGTCAGACCTAAAAAGACGGGTCATTGCCCAAAAGTTGGGAAACCACCAATCTCGGGAAATTCTCACATCGACAAGTGTCAAAATCAATCCCCCAAAATCGCAAAAAACGCAGATGGACATAAATTCTCATAACGACAAGTGCCCAAATCAATCCCCAAAAGCCAGGAAGCTGCCAATCGGCGGGAAATTCTCATCCCTGATATGTGAATATTTATACACCCTTAAACTGTAATACTGAAATAGTCATACTCCGAACTACTTCTAAAACTTTCCAACAGATTCTTGGCTATGGTTATCTGTATATCATTTGCTATAATAGAAATGTCCTCATGGGGCGGTAGCGCTTTATTTCACGCTACAGGGTTCCTTTTCGATCAAAAATGTTACTTTGTCACTTACATCGATGGCATCGTTGTACATTTTCCTGGCTTCGACATCGGTCTCCCCCGACCATATCCACGCCTTGATGAGGTATTCATAAAAACTGTCCCCCAACGCTCCGATTGAGACGTGTTCTGAGAACAAGCATACAAAACGATGGGGCATGCAGTCTAAAAATAGACATTTGATCTCATCAGCACTTTAACAAGGTCAGCACATCCGATTTCATTTCTAAAAGAAAATTTGATATTATATAATAACATTGCCAGCCAATACTTCAGCATCTATTCAATATTAAAGCTGCATAATCTGGTGAAAGCATCACATTTTCTAAATCAAAACGCGTGCCTAAAATTGATCCTACATCTCCAACGTAGACACTGGTGCACTCATTGAACATTAGTTGAGTGCACCATGCTCGAAAATAGGTCAACAAAGTCCACATCCAGTATTTCAATGTGCACACCAAATTTATGTTTTTTTCATGTTTTCATTTCGGATATCACCAAAGTTAACTACTTAAAATAAAGTTACTTCAAACAAAAGAAATGCAGATTAAAACGTATTGTAACTTGGTATAATTATCTATAAAATATGGCAGTAACTCAAAACCATCAAATTTGGAACTTTCTAGAATATATAGTCACACGACATTACAAATAATATCTTACATGTTGCTACAAGAATAATAATGAAAAATATCATCAACTAAATATTTGTGAATAAAATTAAAAATTAAGATGAGCTTTATCTGGAAATGTTCTAAGAGTGTTCCAATTTTAGCCTCCGAGGGCCTACACGATCTATTCATGGGAATACATATTTTATAGGACAAAATTAATATAAGCTCACGCTGTCCCCACATGCCGGTACGCGGGTTGAGGTAGTTTGGGTACATCCCATTTGGCTTCGGCAGCTGATTCAGCACCTCACGGATCCGCCGGATCTACAGCAGTGAAGAGTTAGTGACAGCAGTCAGCGATAAAATTATAGTGTGGCAAACTTTCACCGCATTCTGATTGATTCTCTCAGAAAAACCTCTCACTCGACGCGGTGGTCGAATCGGTAGAGTGCAGGCTTCCTGTGCGGAAGGTCTGGAGGTCGGAACCTGACCAAGTCAAACAAATGACTTACAAAATGTATGCTTGTCGCAATCTAGCCTGGCGCTTGGCATTACTAGGATAGGGCAAGGACTGGTTAGCTCAGAATCAGGATAAGGTGAGTGGTGACTTGTCAGTGTGCACTCATGACAACTTTATAGTGCTGCTCCACTGGGAGACCAGGCCGCCGGCACCATGACCCGATATCCCACACAGTCACATTATCCTCATGCTGTTCCAACCAGTCCTTGTGGTATCCTATTAATACCGAGCACCAGGCTAGGTAGCGACAAGTATCAATTTGATAAGTCATTGGTATGATTCGGCTGGGATTTGAACTCCCGACCTTCTGCACGGGAAGCTTGCACTCTACTGATTCCGCCACCACGTTAGGTCTCAGATCCACGAAGGCTATCCCTACAAGTATGTACAATTATACATTAATTTTTTTATTGCAGTGCTACTTTGTTATTCACGATATTCTCATGACATCATATGGTACGAGTGTCATTTGGCAGAAAGCATCATTGTATCAGAGTAGCATGCGTGCAATAATTGCGGTGCTTGAGAAGCGAACAATGCCAAATGTCAAATGAGAGCTGGTTGGTGAAGAGATGATTGTCGGTTTCATCGCGTATGCGTCTCACCTTATCCATGTAGATCTGGTTGCCGGTGACCTCAGTTAGGTAGGCAAACTCGAGATGCAAGGTACCAAACTCTGCTAGGATCGAACAGCCACCAGACGCCCATCCCCAGTTTCGTCCGCTTCCACTGCAATACGTTAGCACAACTACTACAATAACCGGCCGCAGACACTCCTCAAAATAACTGACGGCACATGAAAGACATCCTTATCAAATACATGTGTTGTTCCGAGTTCCGCTGGTTCCACAGGAAGGACTAAAGCTGGGACATAACACGTCAGGTTACTGCTACAGCTTACATGCTGAAAGGTGTGTGTGTGGGGGAGGTGATACACATACACCATGATACACGAAATGGTATGTAAAATATTAACCAGGACAATTTCATTGTAATCTACATCAGAAACAATTGTATCAACAAAGTTGGTCATCACAAAACAATGTGGTTATAGGTTCAAACTTCAAAGTGAGTTCAAAGATTAGGGCCTATTGTGAAGAGTAGGTCTGTGAGTGGCACCAACCACAACTTCCTGTGTGTAAGCTGAAGCTGTGACCTGGCATGCTGGGTCTCCGCATCAGTGCTTCCTGAGGGTCCATCGGAATTCAGAATAGCCGTAACAACCTTAATTGACATATAGTACCTCTCTAAATCGACCAACAATGGGAGCGGCTTTAAATGGCCATTTAGGGAGGTGGTCGGCTTAGGGAGATTTAAATTTTTTTCCGATATAATGGTATTGTATGGGCGATCATTTGGGACCCAACTAAAGTAATCGATATAGGTGAGTGGTCGATCTGTGGACATGGTCAGTTAGAGAAGTGTTACTGTAGTCATAACTTCATATTCTAGCGATACAATGAGTAACATTCAAATATTAGTCCAATAGAAGCTGGAATAATTGTATACACGTTGCTTTGCAAAATGTAAATGTGATTGAGGACTCAGGTAGTTCAACAAATATGGCGGGATATACTCTATTATGCAAAATAATTTACCATGGAACCTAACATACGTGTGATATTTCAATGAGCTGAAATAGTTAAAATTGCCTTGATTGTATTTCTACGTTATTCCTATGTAATTGTTCAGAATATTTCACGCGGGAAGGCAACAACTCTAACTTCCTTCCTTTCTCACCAGGGGGCTCCACTGCCGACGGGTCCCGGCTGCGTGGCGAGCCCTGTCTTCTCGACTGGTATAAAGGATTAATATTGGTCATCTAGAATAGCTTTGCCGCTGCTCTCGCCATATTTCCGAAAATATTACCCCGGAATATAACTGCTTTGGCGGGGGGGGCGGGGCGGGGGGGGGGGGGGGTATTACTCCAAGTATAATCCTGAGCCTATTCTATGAACCAAGGTAGCTGGCACCGGTAAGGGGATGGATTTGTGATAATGTACGGAGGTGTTGGGGGGTGGGGGATCGAACCAAGATAAACCAAGAGCATCCAGTGGCCGCCATCTGGGGTGTGCCCCCCTCCCCCTCCATTCTCCCCCAGTTCGTCAATTCTATGCCAACATAGATAAGTATTGCCTGTTGTAATTAGCACCTCCACAATTAGTTTATAATCGTTTCATACCAAAGCAGTTTTAGCTTGGATTTAGACATGGCCGTCATTCACCCCTTATCTGGGTAGCGGTGAATATTTTAACTATGGTGGATTGGGAAATTTGAACATCATTTCCTGACTATTTATGTATTTAATCAATGAGATTAATTAAGATTACTTAGCAGAGTTAAACTTACGTCCGCAGGTTCACCATAGCCATAGGGATGCCCGTCGGAGTGTTGAAGGCTGGTAACAGCTTGTTGGCGATCTCTACTGCTTTGTTTTTGAACATCTGAAAAATAACATTTGTATTTCCGGTTTGTCGTGGGGCTTTTAAAAATTTACAATCAAATGGTATTGAGCTTTTGTCATTTTTGGAGATAAAATTGTCGTTATAATCTAGCTTACTTTAGTCTGAAGTAACTTTATTTTCAATGGCTAATGCTATGGAGATATTTGAAGGGTAAACATGCCAAATTAATTTTGGCATGCACGTCAAAACTCTTGAGTAAAGGGCTTCTTCTGTTGCAGTAACAAATTCTATTAAATTGACATGAAAAGCTGCGCTGTGATTGGCTGAAACCACCGAATGCGGCTGCCATTTTCGAGGCGCTTTTCATCTCCAGTCTGAAAAGGGAGACGTCTCCCGAGACGCACCCTGAACGCAAATAGGCCAAAAAGCATCGCGGGGACGTCTCCGCGGCGCCTCCGAGACGCACCCTGAATGCGGCCCTGGTAGTCGTTATCAATTTCCCACCAATTGGCTTTAGCAACAAACTCAAGAAGTTAATCTTTAGGCACCATCTATAAATATCAATGTGTTTTCACAATCAAAGCAATGTTCGGTAAGGGAGCAAAGAGAGTAAAAAGGCATGTCCACATTGTTTTTCAGACAATAACAATGGTAACATTTTATCACTTGTGTATTACTGTCGTTATCAATTTCACACAAGTCGCCTTTTACAGCAAACTCAGAAGAAGTTAATCTTCAGGTACGGTTCATAAAGATCAATGCGCTTGACTATCAAAACAATTTTCTGACCTTTGTTTTCACAGAGGTCGCCACTGTGGTGTTTGTAAAGGTCAGGCACAGAGGTACATGAATATTCAGCAATTACCACCCAGGTTCACAATCAGGAATTGAAACAAGGAGCATAGCAAAATGGACAATGGACCTGACATGTGCCAATGTTAAAGACTGCATACGCACAGCTGATGAGTTAGTTGCCAGCCACAGTATACCATTTGTGAATGTTGAGTTGAGTTTTGTTGAACTTTGTAGTGTTCTTTAACCATAAGGCCAATATTTGTTTGTTTTAATTGGTGATCGTCCCCGCCCGTGGCTGAAAAATCGGCTGCCCCTCAATTTAACTGTTAAAAATGTGTCGGGCTAACAGCAATTGAATTCTTGTATCAATTTTTAAGTCATTGGTTTTACTCGGCCAGGGTTCGAACCAAGCAGTTCGAATCCCACGACCTACCAGAACGGGAGTTGTGTGCTCAAATCATTCGGCCATCGCGTCTGGTTACCCATTACGTCTACGTAAAAAATTAAACAAATTAAATAAAAAACCGCCTTCCCGACCATGATTTTTATTTCAAAAGGATGATCACCAATTTGTTTAATATATTATTATTCGGCCTAAGCATGTAGTATGGTCACTGTATGGGTTCGCCAAGGGGCGATCTTACAGCCGAGCCACCAATGCTACATCACATTAAAGTGCATACTTGTGCAAAATACATAACTGTAAATATAGAAATGAATCGCGCTGGCAGTTGAATTGGATTTTTTTTAATAGATATTTGTTTAATAGAAGATATTGTTAAAGTGAGATTTAATCAAATGTTTTCAGTGCAAATTGGACAATGGTGATATAGTCTAAGAATAAGGCCAGCCACTTTATAAATAATGTCACTTTACATTGCTAATAGAGCATCAATTTTGAGTAGGGGAATAAATACTACAACATATTGAGGGTGACACTACGTATCATACTGGATCCAATGAGATCTGCTACATTTAGCACAATCATGTTGATGAACAATATTAGGAGCCTTTCACATAGACATGAGTGTTGCACCTTTCCTCAATCAATCAATCAATAGTTCCGTCCTCTAGTCGAGGGTTGGATGCAATGGTTCTCCACTTGTCCGATGGTGTGCTGTTCTGATACTGTGAATAATTCAAGCCTGTCCACTGTGAAATATTTGTAAACCATGATGTTCTTGGTCTCCCTCTCCCTCTGCTGCCATTCACCTTCCCTTCCAACAATGTATGGTATATTGAACTCTGACGAATGATGTGGCCAAAATAAATAAGTTTCTTTGTCTGTATAGTGGCAAACAAGCTTTTCTTATTTTTAATTTTTCTGAGAACTTCTTTGTTGGTGATCTTCTTTGTCCATGATATTTTCATCATCCTTCGATAAGTCCACATCTCAAATGCTGCTAAACGTTTGTACATTTTCTTAGAGATTGTCCATGTCTCAGCCCC
Source organism: Branchipolynoe longqiensis (assembly GCA_030323885.1). Lineage (NCBI taxonomy): Eukaryota > Metazoa > Annelida > Polychaeta > Phyllodocida > Polynoidae > Branchipolynoe > Branchipolynoe longqiensis. The sequence continues at coordinate 81,574,993 of CM059189.1, read as the reverse complement.
ATACATTAGAGTAGACCACACATAACACTGAAGAATACACTTCCTTGTTTGTATTAATATCTTACTTGATGTTAACACTCTATACATTTTGGAGAATGTTGTTCGGGCTATTGTTATCCTTCTTTTAATTTCTTCCTCACATCTCCCATCATTTGTAATCTTTTGTCCGAGATATATGAATTCGGATACTTGTTCTATGTTTGTGCCATCTATGGTTATATTGACATTTGGTTTATCTGTCTTTTTACTTTAACCATTGTTTTGATCTTCCTGGCATTCATCTTCATGTTGAATAGTATTCCAGCTTTATTGATTCTATTCACTATATCTTGTAGGTTTTTCTCACTGTCTGCTAGTATTACACTGTCATCGGCATATCTAAGATTGTTGATGTTCATGCCACCTATTGTCACTCCCTTGCAATCTTCAATGTGTCTGAAAATCATCTCTGTGTACAGGTTAAATAGACATGGTGACAATACACACCCCTGTCGAACTCCTCGTTTAATCATGACTTCATCCGATAGGCCCTGCTCCATTCTTATAAATGCATGTTGTGTCCAGTATAAGTTCACAATTAGTTTAATGTCTTTCCCATTGACACTAATAGTCAATAAAGCAGGCATAAACATCCTGGTTCACTTCACAATAACGTTCACAAATCATTCTCATATGGAAAATCCCTTCACGTGTACCTCTTCCAGATATAAACCCACTTTGTACGTTACTGATTTGTTCTTCAATTTTCTGTCTGTTTCTCAGTAAAATTATTTTCAGGATCATCTTCAACATATGACTCATCAGGCTTAGTGTTCTGTACTCAGTACACAATGTTGGTTTTAGCTTCTTTGGGAGTCGTACAAATATGGATTTATCCTTTCCTAGTGAATGGATATTTAGGTTGAGGTTACGTTCGCTGGAGTAAATATATTTGTTTCTCAGTTCTTTGGTTTTGATTATTTACTTATTATGTCTGTAGAAAGTTTTGAAATCTTAGGTGTTGTTTTTTAAATGTTTGTTTGTTGGAGTTTTATGTCCTGGCAACATCTAAGGTCAATTCAAGACCGGTATCGACTTGTTACTGTGCACTCATGGCGAATTTATAGTGCTGCCCCAGTGGGAAACCAGACTCTCGGCACCATGACCCGATAAATTAATTGATTGTTGAGTAATGCATAACACCCCAAAATAAAATGAGCTTTTAAAAAACCACCAAAAACGTCATGATTTTCCACTTTCAAGGAAGGATTTTGAAGGATATTTAGACAAATTCCCGGATGTTCCAAACCTGGAATCCTGAATTATCAAATTCCAGGACTTTCCAGGTCTTCAAAAACCCGTAAGAACCCTGTAACATGCCTTCAGTGAGCAGGCACTGGTCTTTCAGTCCTAATACAGACGTCGTCACACAAAGTTAAAACACAGGATAGAAAAGATAGATAAGATAAGATAGATAGATAGATAGATAGATAGATAGATAGATAGATAGATAGATAGATAGATAGATAGATAGATAAGACAGCTAAAAAAAATAGCGAGAAAATCAGTGCATTACTATTACATTAAATAACAGACAACTAACTATTCAACAGTAACTCAATAACCTAAATATCCGAATAACACTTTCTGTGCATGTCTGAAGCTGTATTGTGTAGGGGCCCTGATTTGTAATGGGTTTGGGCGCAGATTATATGTGGGTGACGTCATACGTCAACATGTAGTGTGTAGCTATGCTGACCCGGTGGTTACGTCATACAGGGCGTGGAGCTTTTAAATCTGGGTCAATACTGTTTAATGTCTGCACAACAATAAGATGGTATATTGTCATGTGAGAGCTAATGGGCTGTGTATAACTTACAGCGTCATCAAAGGCCGGTTGCTCTCATACCATGTCTATGTAGTGTGGGAGGTTAAAAATCCCTTGGGTCGGTAAAAGTGTAGGCTCGGGCTTTCTATCGACCAGCAGTGGAATGAGGAAGACCAGTCGTCTATGACTGAAATTTCCCCTGCTTAAACAACTAATGGACCAAATTTTTTTTTTTTTAAATGTGACTAACAGTGGCCGCAGGCAGCTGGTAGTGTGTTTGGACCCCGGTTGGTGGTGCCACCAATAGCATCGGTGAATTTGAGTTTTGTTTGTTTTACATCCTGGCAACATCTATGGTTATATCAGGACGGGTAATGACTTGTGACAGGGCGCAATCATGGTGACTTTATAGTGCACCACTAGGAGACAAGGCTGCCAGCACAATGACCTGATATCCCCCTCAGTCACATTATCCTGACACTGAGCCAACCAGTCCCTGCCATATCCTAATAATGCTGAGCACCTGGCTAGGAAGCAACAATCATAAATTGTTAAGTCATTGATTTGACTCGACCAGGGTTCGAATCCCATGATCTACCAACACGGGAGATGGACGCTCAACTCATTCGACCATCCCGTTTGGTCCAGTACTTACATGGTTTAGTTTCTATACTCGCATAGGTGCTTATACCGCACATAATTAGTGACGATTGGAGGTGAGTTGAAGGTGACGGCCAAGGTCAAGTGAATGGGATAGACAGTAATAAGTAATGCAGCAGTCTACTGTGATCTGCACATGTCTGCTGACAATAATGCACTCGCCCCCTGGAACATCTTAAAAAGAGGGTTGATGGGTGTGGAGAAAAGATCAGGGAAGCTTATTGCTGGCTGTCTATCTGACCACTGCATTGAAGAGTATAAGGAAAAGTGAGAAAAGCGGGGCAACAAGACAGGGTGTTGAAGTGAGGGAAGGAGAAAAACTGGAAGCACCTCGGAGGGCTTAGGCCAAAAAAACACCCTTAAAAACAGTCGAGTTTCCGGTTGCAGGCAAGCCACCAAAAAAAAGGTAGGTATGTAGATGTTTTTTTGGGTGTGTTTTTTAACGGCGCAACACATGTAATATGTCAGAAAATTGGGTTTATTTCTAAAGATTAAATAATTTCACCAGAAAGAAATTAGTCGACAACTTTTTGCAGGGTCAATTACCTTGAGTTCCTCAAATGTATCAACACACGAGCCAGCCTAATAATGTATAGTTCTCTATTGTATCATTACCCATTCCCAACGAAAAGGGGGCGGGAAGGAAAACCATCACCACTACAAAGTATCCGCATACACAATCCCCCGCACCACACCATGTAAAAAGTCAACCTACCGAAGACGCAAGCGTGTACACTAACCATAACGCTATCAACATCACCATCTGATCATGTCAAACAACTGTAACGCCACGCCTCTCTGGTACCCTTTGAGGACACGCCTAATTGTGAATAGATGAACTGACTAATATATGGGTCGTTTGCAGAAGTTGTGTACCACTTTTGACATGGAAACCAAAAGTGAAAACATTCCAAATAATAGCAGAAAACATTCCAAATAATAGCCCATTCAACATTATGTCAGAGTTGAAATTTAGATTTTTCACTTTTTGATTTTGATCTGATATAAATTGAGAAAGCTGTTAAATTATCTGTGTGTGTGTGTATGTGTGTGTATATGTGTATATGTGTGTATGTATGTATGTATGTATGTATGTATGTATGTATGTATGTATGTATGTATGTATGTATGTATGTATGTATGTATGTATGTATGTATGTAAGTATGTATGTATGTGCGTATTATGTATATGGGTCTCCTGAAAACTGGCCAGAAGTGTCACATAGAGAGTTAAAATCTAATATTTGAATTTTTTACATTTTTTGGGTGCAAATGATAGCTGGAAATCTCCCCTTTACATCTATGTAAAATATAAATTGATGAGATAAAAAATAAAGGTGTAGTCCATGATTAAGCTATGTCTTATGGCAGTATAACATGTGTCACAGGTGTAACACATGTTTAGGACACCACACAGTCTGCTTAATAAAAATCTAATCAGAATTAAATAATATCATACTTAGAAGCATATTAATCATGGCATAATATACAGAAATATGTAGTGCTTATATTGATTAAAAAAAAAAGTAATTCCCAGCCATGCTTTATTCACTGAATAATTAGTGTACAATATTTGTGTGGCATAAGGACACCACTGGTTACAGGTGTGACGGAAATTTGTAAAGTTATTTCTGAAGACAACAAATTTTTATTTTTTTTATTTTAAGCATGCATACATGTTAATAAATTCTTCCTTTTTGATTTGGGAACTGTTTTGTTTGATATATCAATGCAATACAAGATGTTAATAAGGATTCAACCATGTCCCATATGTCATGTTACTAATGGCTGACTGTAAAATGTTTTTTTTTGGTACAAAAACACTTCATGACTAAAAGGACCAAAGTTGCACAAAGTTTATTTTATTTCCCTTATTTCTTTCATCAAATCTGAACATGAATATGAAAAGTATAAGGAAAAAAATAAGTAGGAAGTTTTTGTATTGATGTTTTAAAATCCCATCCCATGCTGACTAGTTTTCCGGAGAGTGACCCATATGTGTATGTATGTATGTATGTATGTATGTATGTATGTATGTATGTATGTATGTATGTATGTATGTATGTATGTATGTATGTATGTATGTATGTATGTATGTATGTATGTATGTATGTATGTATGTATGTATGTATGTATGTATGTATGTATGCATGCACGCATGCAATAACTTTAGCAAGCATCCATAAAAGAACAGGAATAAAAGGAAAAAAACAGAGGGCGGCACATGTACACAACCATGATGCGTGATTGGTTTTCTCTTGCTGTGTATACATGGCCAAAGTGAATTGCTACGCAGCTCGATAACTATTAATTCACCCAGTGCTCGCATTCAAAATAGCTCACAATATCAGATCATCAATGGCAATGATAGGAAATCAAACCATGCTTCCCGCCTTTTATGCGCAATAGAACATGCTTATCTTACATACCCTTGATTAAATAGATCTTTGAATTGGGTTTATCTACACAACAGAGTTGGTGGGAGATCTCCTAAGTGATAGCCAGTGTAGTTTGGTCAAGTTGAAGCTGCTCTCGAAAATAACTGTGCACACAACACAGGTTTCTAATCTAAATATTGCAGAGCGCACACATACACCGCTTGTTGAGGATTTTCAAATAATGCAATGTTAGCACTCCATCTCACCCCGACTTGAATGTTTAACTTGGTCTGCTTCTCGCACCACCGGACATGATGGCCGAATCGCTAAGAGTGCTGACTGGCAGGAGGTCGATGATTCGAACCAATGATATACAAAATTTACACTTGTCGCTAGCCCACCTGGCGCTGAGCATTAATAATAGAATAGGGTAACGACTAGATTGCTGAGTATCTGAATAATGCAACTGCCTAGGATATCCAGTCATGGTGTCAGCGGGGGGGAAGAGGCGGGAAGACAGCGTCGATGAATGGGTAGAGTAAGGTTTGCTGACTAACATAGGATTGTGGAGAATAGGGAAACGAAGAAAGAGCTGGGTAAGAAATCATGAGTTGTGCTCAAACTATCCTTTTGTATTAATGGGGAAGTGAAGTGAAGTGAAGTGAAGTGAAGTGAAGTGAAGTGAAGGGGATGGGATGGGATAGAGCAGGATAGAGCAGAGCAGAGCAGGATAGAGCAGAGCAGGATAGAGCAGAGCAGAGCAGAGCAGAGCAGAGCAGAGCAGAGCAGAAATCAAACATTCTTTGCACAAACTTCATTAAATGAATCTCCATTTACACATGTGAATAAGCATTGATTCACTGGCGCTGGTGTAAATATTTCTAACTCTAACCAAACCTTTAAGTTATATCCACCAGCTCGTGTAGATAAGTCCGTATTCACACTAACTCATGGAAATAGCTTTGCCCAGTGGTAGACTGGTGTAGCTAAATCACTTGTGTGTACGGACTTGATAGGACTGTGTCCCCGACATCAATTGAAAGGTCGATATATCATCGAAACACTAATAAAACATACCCACAGCCAGTTGTTTTTTTACACTACTTCTTTCCTCTGTCACTGCATAACACGTGTATATATCTCCACCATATATATGTAAATGACTGACAATGGCCAGAAGTTGAACTTGTCAGAGATGGCTCCATTCCCTCACTCCTGTCACATACACTGCGCACATAATAACCGCACATTTTATACAACAACCCACCACCTTAGCCCATCATACTGAACTTACTAACCCACTAACAAACTAACCTTCTTAATCTACTAATATGCCCTACACATGTACCCGCTGAGCTACCTATCTACAATCTAGTGTAAATGGCCAGAAGACCAGTGCCTCGGAGCTGAGCAACATGTATGTTCTGATGAATAAACTGTTTTACCAAAAGCTCACTTTATTCGCTGAATAAAATAATATTTACCCCCAAAATCAATCACAAAGAATTATTAGTGAACCTAAACATACCACGTCTCCCGTCAGTCCGTAGCAAGCGAGCAGTCCCCCAACGAATCGAATGTTTACTTCAAACACGGAGATGTCAGACGTCTGAGGGGAAAACAATTCACAAGTTACAGAATGTATTGTAAAAGGAAGACAGTAAGCAAAATACGGGACATTCACAACTGGCCTCCTATCTCGCAAGGGTCCAAACAATAAGCAAAATAGGGGACATCCACAATTGGTCTCCGTACCTCGTGTACAAACAAGAAACTAAATAAGGAATATTCATACTGACCGTATCTCGCAATTTTACAAACAATAAGCAAAATAGGGAACATTCACATTGGCTTTCGTAACTCGCGAGCCAACAAACTATTTTGCTGATTGTGCTATGTTTGTTGAAATACAAAGAAATATTAATTGACATCTCACTATAACTCAGCGGTAAATAAAAGAGTTTATAATGTAGGTTTTATTTGTGTGTGTGGGGGGGAGGGGGGGGGAGGGTGAGTGTGTGAAAAGGCATGTAGATGACTCGGAAGCTCGGGACAAATACTCATGAAACCACATATTTGATGCGCAGTAATATAAAATAAAAGATTAATCTGAGTGACACTCAGAGCGACGTTCTGCGAGCTTACAATAACCCGGACATAGAACTTTAATGTAGTAATTGACTAAAACAAACACAAACAAAACAACAGTTAAATGTAAATAGTTATATGTACCTAATCATAGATGTATCTCCAAACATAATATATATGTACTGGACATGGTGGCCGAATTGGTTAGAGTGCAGGCTTCCCATGCGGAAGGTTGGGAGTTTAAAACTCGGCTGAGTCAAACCAATGACAATTGATACTTGATGTTACTAAGCCTGGTGTTTAGCATTACTAGGATAGGGCAAGGACTGGTTAGCTCAGTATCATTGGGGAAGCAGTATGTTTATAAAGTCGTCATGAGTGTACACTGTCATCCATCCTGATATGCCATAGATGTTGCCATGCCATAATCCTCCCCCCCCCCCATAAAAGAAACCCACCCAAATATATGTATGTATGTATGTATGTATGTATGTATGTATGTATGCATGTATGTATGTATGTATGTATGTATGTATGTATGTATGTATGTATGTATGTATGTATGTATGTATGTATGTATGTATGTATGTATGTATGTATGTATGTATGTATGTATGTATGTAAGTATGTATGTATGTATGTATGTATGTAATTACTTATATATATGAGACAAATTAAATTGTTCCTATGTATAACAATTCCCATTTTCAATACATATAATTTCAATTTTCTATGTTGCATTATTCCTCAGACATAAACTTAAGTATACACGGATGCCGAATCTATAAATGTGTATGGAAGCAGGGTTTGCAGCTACCTGCCATTGTGTCAAATGTATCAATTATGGTCGGGTCCTACATCTTCCCCATCACTTATTTACCACAGTAACAATAACAATTGATCTGACTCGTAGCTAATGAATACACGGAGCGCAATGAAAAGAATGCATTGTTCATGTTGGTTCGTCAACATGAGTAATTTGCGCCCGAACAAGGAGTTACTCCGGTGCCGCCACATGGGTACGATCCCGTTAACCGCCACGCCCCTGCCGGAATTCCCGCGAACTAGCTCTCGGGTGCGAGACTCGTGACATCACGCCCGGTGTCGTATTCTCAGCGGCCGGTCATTCTCAGCGGCCTGTCGTGGCTTCTGCGCATGCGCGGATTTTCGATCGTTGCCGCGAGCACTGCTATTTGTTTTGTTTACACTCGGCCATTCGACGCTGATCGAGCTGCTACGTTAATATCGCTTGGAATTTAAGGTTAATTTAATTAAATTTCATTATTTGAGTATGTAATTCTGTTAAATATGATCGCATTCAATAGATTTCGGCGTAATCGGTCCCTAACACTGCCGGGCACCAGCTGAGCTTGTAGCCGGCGATGCCACGGGTCTTTTGACCACGACGGGCCGCTGAGAATGACGGGCCGCTGAAAATACGACACCGGTCGTCGATGACCCACCAGATCCTGAATCTACCACTACGCCTCCAGCAGCCGGACCAGCAACACCACCAGCTTTACTCAGCCGCCCACCCATCCATACAAACAGATGAACATTCTCTAAGCAGTAGGGTTGAGAGCCTGAGTTGACAAACATTTGACTTTTGAACTTACTTACTGGTGTACACTACTATTATACCTGACTACTTTTGAATAAAGTCCATGTCAATGAGCTGCTTGTTCGTGTTGTGAATTATATATGGATGAACAATTTACTTTGTGTGCATTCAATCATATCGGCAATTATTGCTAAGTACAATCGGGTAAATAAATAATTAGTCTCCCCAGTTCTGAACTACTTGAATTTAATTGAAACATGCCTGAGTTCCGCTTTAAACCGGATGCTTGCTTATTACGATGTCGACACATCAAACGGGATAGCCGAGTGGCTAAAGCGTGTGCATGTACACATATAGATGTCAAATGATATCTTTGAGTATAAGGCAGGGATGAAAGTAATATCGAAGAGAGGAATAAAGCGGAAATTGGTAGCGAGGCGGGAGATAAAAAAGAGCCACAACAGCATGCTCTCCAAGGATATTCTGTACTGTGAATAGTGGGAAGGAGCTAGAATGGTGCTTGGAGAGTACTAGATGAAATCCCACTTCCAGTATTTTTCTTTTTCTTTGACTCCCTAACAATGCTAAGCCTATTAGAGAATTCTAAGTTTTCATGTAAATCCACCCTAACTTACACAGCCCAACACCAACCGAAAATTGGCTGCCAAAGACAGCTTGAGAATAGTTAAATGTTTAAAGTCTTTCTAGTATTTTGTGATGATATTAGGTAATAAAGAAAATACAGACTTCAATTATTTTTTATATGTGGGTAACATGTCCTAGATGTTTTAGAAACACAAATCTTATCCCAAAAATCATCTAGAAATTTCATCCTTGCGTTAATCATGTGATATGAATATTACCAGTGTGCCTGTAGTATTCTTTGTGCAGGGTTTTTGCCAGAGGATAAAATGGGTAAAATTTAATACCCTGAATTTTTCTCTGTACCCATAAATTGTTGGGATGTTTTTTTAAAGGTTCTTCAAGGAGCCAGATCCCCCCCCCCCCCACCTTCCCATTCCTCATACCATCAAAATATTTTCTGGTGGAAACCCTAATGTGGTATTCCTTTACACAGTTAACTCGTCCTAAGCAGTACAATTTCTCATATCCTACTGCAATGAGATTTATGTCTATTTTAATACTGGCACAGTGTATTGCAAACAAAGGAAACATCATGCCTAGCCTTGGGACTGGAACCCATATGAGACGAGTCTTCTAACCATTTCACTATCCAGGCTCCCTGCTGCAATCATCCCATACTACTACCACCTATGTATGTGGCATTTCACCTGAAGATGTGAGTCCAACTCACTACAATAACCAGACAGCATAGCCGAATGAGTTGAGCATCCGCCTCTCGGTTTGGTAGGTTGTGGGATTTGAACACCAGTTGAGTCAAACAAATGACGTAAAAACTGATACATGTCGCTACCTAGCCTAGCGCATCTGCATTACTAAGATAGGGCAAAGCGCAGTGGAATGAGGAAGACAAATTATCCATGATTGAAATTTCTCCTGCTTAATTAACTAATGTAAACAATTTTTTTATTAAATTGTTAAACTCTTTAGCTTATTCCATTTTTAAAGTGCATTGGATGAAGCAAATAAACAACCACATAAGCTCACCCCTTCAAAGTTGAGAGACGTGGCGATCCAATCCCTGCCCTTCTTGTATTCGTCGTTCAGCTCCATTATGTACAATGTGTCGAGCCCATCGACGATAGTAGCCCCAAAGGCTGTGCTACCAAAGATGCTTGCAGAATGGCCCCGTCGCGAGATTGGTTTCAGCTCATTCTGACCCCACGCAAACTTCACATAGTTGTCCCATGCATGCTTCATCATCTGGAAAATGAGAACAATTTTAATTAGGCTGAAGAAAGCAAGTAGATCGGGAGACTGAAGCGTATAAGAGAAAGGACCAAGAACATGGAAACACTTCCAGTTAGTACATATATGCAGGGATGAAAGTTGTCTCCGGGAAAAAAGCGGAAATGTTGATGTTCTCACGTAGGTTTAGCATTGTCAGGCAATCGCAGAAAATTCCTGGAAGTAGGGTTTCATATATATTGGTATACGCTGATAGTGCTGCACTGTTTGAAGCATGTATTAGTAGTATACGTTGATAGTGTTGCAGCGTTTGGAGAATTTATTAGTAGTATACGCTGATAATGCTGCGACATCTGCACTACATATTAGTAGGTACTCCAAAGTCGGCGTATACGGTGTCCGCAGCGCGAAATTTGACCTATTTTAACCGTTTTAAAAAGGCTTGAATCTCCACTAATTCTGCTTGGTTTGAAATAAAAATTATATCAAATTAAAGCTTGTTCTTTTGCCTTTTAGGATGTCTGATTTTTAATCATCATTATGAAATAAATCACAGTCAATGGACACTTGTTGGCGGGTACCATCGGCAGCTCTGAGCATGCTCGCCGATTTTGTTTTCATCCAGTCTGAGCTACTCCCTTCCCTAAACTTGATGGCTTGGTGAGTACATTGACCTGAGCTAAAAATAACCACCAATAAAAGATAGAGAAGAATCTAGGCTTCATTAGCATATCAAGCATGAGTGTTTCTGAGTGGGAAATTTGATTGAACTGAAGGAGTGAAAACATTAAGACATTAATCCTCCTTGAAAATTGATCAGGATTGTTTTAAAAATTATATCATCAGAAAGCTTAAGTCTTCCTCTACCTAACCAGAACAATATTTGGTTGAGATTTATATCATGCGCATCAAGGTTGGTCTGATAAGTGACTGCTGCAAGAATTTGGCTATTGTCAGCTTGTGATGCTTAGAAGTGAATGTTGTCTTTCTTTCTCTGATCAGTTAGAAAATGATGTCATCATGTAGAGCTTTTAATTCTGGTTATTTTGGTATAAAGAGTGCAGTGGTCGGACAATTAGAATGGGAGTTATGCTATTTTTCTTAATTTTATTGTCAGCTCGCGATGCCTAAAATTGAATGTTGTCTTTCTTTCTCTGATCAGTTAGAAAACTATGTCATCATGTAGAGCTTTTGATTCTGGTTATTTTGGTATAAAGATTGCTGTGATAGGACAATTAGAACAGGAGTTATGCTATTTTTCTATATTTTACTGAATTAATTATTGGTGGTTGCTGGAAATTAAGGAATTTAGCAAGTTTGACATGCAATTTCAGAAAGAATACTAACAGTGATGGTCTGTAAAAAATTGAGCTTCTTATTTGTACTATAGAGAATGAGATTCTTTAATATTGGACAGATCCTATGCAAAATAGGTTCCAGGTGGGACCCTAAAATCCAAGATTTGGCTAATTTGGAAATGTGCACAAATCGGGGCAAAAAAATCAATCTTTAAACATTCATAACTTTGCAGCTATTCAATCGATCTAGATGATTTTTATATCATTGAGATCCAATTTAAAAGATCTGTACAGATATATAAGATGTAATACTGACCTGTTGAAAATAGAAATCACTTTGGAGTACCTAATATTAGTATAAGCGCTTTCAATCCCTGAAATCCGCGAAAACGCGGAGATCTTTCATCCCTGTATATGAAGGATTCAGGCTCAGAAACACCATCTGAACCAAAATGAAACCAAGATTTCCATGTTTGAGCTGAGAGTTCCATCATTTCGACAGTAAAATCTGTTTGTTCGCACAAGCTGCCACATGCTCTATATAAATTTAATGCCCTACTCAAAATTATATTAATAGACATTAGAAACTGGAAAGCACGACACTAAATTCCATTTGACAGAAAACAACTTAAATGGATTTGTCGGTTTTTGCACATGAACCCTTAATATGTACAGGTGTACTAAAAATATTTGTGTTTATTGTTTATTCTAATTGTATTTTCATATTTTGTTGCTTATTATGTTCCCCACAGCTAAATCGGTCAATAGGACACAAATTACTATATGCATCATGTTCACAATGCCTCCTCTACAAATCTCAAAACTTTTCAGCGAAACGTATAGAGCACATATTGAATATTTTGTTCCTGATAATATGGACCCCCCCCCCCCGTCAAATCACTCACTCGACCATTATATATATTCCTATTATAATTGCGCTGAATGCTATAATTAGATCAAAATAAAATTCAGTCAGAAATAATAATAAAAATAATAATGGTATTATAATAAGTTTAAAAGCTACTTCAGGTACTGATACTATTGAAGACCCTCACACGGCACATCCAGACAATTGACCCATGGTAGAGGATCTTAGTTGTGGCTACACCATTAAGACTATTCATTTTTTTTAGGGGAAGACTGCTTTCATGAATCATGGATAATTTAATTTTTCAATTATAATTATTTAATGTAAATTCCAATTTGAGTGACATTGATTCACTCATTCAACTCTAATGATTTATTTTCCTGAGACTAGAAACAATCGTCCAAATTTATTATATAATTAGGGAGGGAGGGAGGGAGGGAGGGAGGGAGGGAGGGAGGGAGGGAGGGAGGGAGGAGGGAGGAGGGAGGGAGGGAGGGAGGGAGGGAGGGAGGGAGGGAGGGAGGGAGGGAGGGAGGGAGGGAGGGAGAGAGGGAGAGAGGGAGGGAGGGAGGGAGGGAGGACGGAGGAAGGAAGAAATTATCGGGAGTTGGGTTAAACCATTTATACGAAGAGTCAAGGTTTGTGCGCCTATCAGCCAACCACATTTAAGACTTTTTAATACAAATTTTCATACAATTCAGGACCTATTTTCGCAGCAAATATAACACACATATTTAATTAAATATTAATAGAAATGAGTGAGGTGATGCAATCTATTGATCTCTATGTGGGCAATCACTTCACTGGCCAGTCTAGTCTGTGATATAACGGGTCTGCTACATCTTGAAAAAAATATTATAGTGGCCAAATCCAATTTAAGACCTCTTAAGGCCGTTCACAGAAAAGCTACTATATTTAAGACTTTAAGGATCCACGGGAACCCCGAATGTGTCTGTACCTGGTCGTCTATAGACACGTTGGTGCTGTTATGGCTTTCCGCAATGAGTTTTAATTAAACACTGTATCGTGGACACTTATTAACATTAGCCACATAGCCAAAAATTAATCGATGTCTTTTGCTTGACTTCAGGGCCAGTAATTAAATAGAAAAGCATCTTCAGAAAACTGCAACACTCAGAATTCAGATAAATTCCTAATTATGCTAATATCTAATTTTACTGAGCTTCCTTCCTCAAATTCTTAGCGAATGCTATACTCACCGTAGTTAGTACTATGACTCTGTGAGTATGTCTAAAACTCGAAGCATTATTTCGCATGGCCCATGGGTAGGCCTATGCCACATAGTAGGTATGTTGACATTCACGCGCTGCGTCGCTGCCGTGTTGTCCCCAATCGCTGTGATCGGGAATGCGCGAACGGTTCTCGACATCTCTATCAAAATCGCTTCTCATTGGCTATCGGGGAATCATGATCACCACATATAAAGGAAAGATTTCTGAATGTCATCGTTTTCGAATTTTGCATCTCTGATGATTCGTTCGTTCGTGACACAATTCTAAACATTTGGACTCATTTTTGGATGCTCAGTTCAAAATCACTCAATATATGGCCCAAATTATTAATGTCTTTTCTCACATTATACCAAATATTATCAAGATCCTATACTCTATGTCGAAAGTGGTTAATTTTGAATCGGAAAGTGTCATGGGTTGCGTGACTTTGGCACTATGGTGACAGGCTCACTTCTGCCGTGCACTCATTTTCGGTTCAAAATCAGTTCAAAATCACTACGGGGATAAATAAAAAATATGTAGCCCAAATTATTAAGGTCTTTTCTCACATTATACCAAATATTATCACGATCCAATAGGTCGAAAGTGGTTAATTTTGAATCGGAAAGTGACATGGTTGTATTCCACGCACACCAACACGCACATGTGCTTAAAGGTCACACCCATTGCCTTTGTTTCATGGCCAATCATGCGATTTTAAATATTTAAAAAAATCATAACTTTCTTAATACTAGACCAATATGCATGATCTTTGTGTCATTTAAAAGCATTTGTTTGGCTCTTTTCAATGGTATGAGTATCATTTCTATATGATAAATTTAAAAAAAAATTCCAACTTACCTACACATAGCCTATCATCACCCTATGGCATTGGACTGATTGGTAATTACAAAATAACTTAATTAGTTAATAACTTAAATAAGGGAGCAAGTGGTAAATACACAAATAATGACGCGATTCATTAATAACTACCTCACGAACTTTATCCCGCCGCATCTTCGTTACTTCATCTTTTGGTTGACCACCCTGGCCACCACCAACACCTTCGTGGTCTTTCTTTTCCTTTAGATTTTCTTGTATCTCCTGCTCCTTTCTCCATTCACGCTCACGTTTTAACTTTTCTGCAACCTTCAGTTTATCCATAGCTATATCTTCCTTCATAGGCGCATGATCAAGTAGTGTCAGGTTGTGACGAGGCATGATAGTTACTCGCACGCCATCTCTTAAAGTCTTAATTTTTTCACCTATTCTATGTTTGTCTGCTATCCTATGTTCGTCGAAGTCCTCTCCTGGGTTGTGTCTGAAAGGCAAATCGAAATGTGCCCCCCCTTGAATCGGCTCCGGGAGAAAAACACCATCTTTAACAACCCGGTTCCAATCGGGCAAAAAGAAGAAGGCACCAAAACAAACTGTTCCAAATGTTACAAATACTAATAATACTATATATTTCTCCCGAAGCCGTAAAGTCCGGCGGGTTTGGATGATGGGAACCCCATTTATGTATCGTTGATAGGTCGGCAACACTGCGGATGCCGCCATGTCGCCTACGTACCACCCAGTCCCGCACACACTTGCCGAATGCGTCCTGATTGGGTGAAATTCGTCATGAGAAGACGACATTCATGTTTGTCGAGAACGTGTGCCCACGTGTCACTTGCCTGTTTATAAACAAGCCAAGCAACTCTGTTTGGGTACGAACCAATTACAGCATTGGTATATCGATTAGCACGCTTATTAAAGGCATGTTGGTACATGACTTGTACAACAATGTTGTAAAAGAAGAAACGTCACGCATATGAATAGTTACAGGTTTAGACTTGCTCTCAATATTGAATAGAGGGGGTGTATTGACCACACGAGGCAACTTTCGGTGGCCATATTGGATTACATGTGCAAGGCTTGGAAGTGCTTACATTGTGTTTATTTACCGATTTGTTGGTTTATTTGTCACTGTTTTGAGCAGTTTGGCCTCAAAGGTTGGGGGAAAGGGATTTTTTGATGGAGGGAAGCATTTTTTAAATCATGTAGCCTCACATCATTGCTCAAGTGCAGTATGTTCACACTTTGGATGCTCTGTCAAAGAATTAGAAAGGTTCGGGCAGTACCCACTAGCTGGCGCCACATACTTTGGCAGCCCTGATTATAGGTAGGCTCAGTGGTGGCCATAGTGTTCTTGGTATAAGACAGGGGGCGCCATAGGTGGTATTAAGTGTAATCCAAGATGGCTAACCGCCGAGTGATGACGTCACGTGCACTCCCTCTATACAGAAGGCTTGCACCTGTCTACATTGTGCTTATTTAACTATTTGTTGGTTTATTTGTCACTGTTTTGAGCAGTTTGGCCTCAGAAGTTGTTGTTAAAGTGCTGAAAGTAAACACATTGGATGTAAACTGCCCAGCTAGAACAGCTCAGAACACAAGGAAAATTATGTTACTGCATCAGCATATGTTCACAACAGGGCTAGGGAAGGGTGCTCATAATCCAAGATGGCTGATTGCTGACCTCTGACCACTGAGTGATGACGTCACGTGCAGCTGGGTCCAGCTTATCCATTAAAAATAAGACATGTTAAACTAATTATATTAAAATTCGTAAAAATGGATAAGCCTGGTTTTGTATTTGTTGTTGTTGTGCTAATTGACTATATATGTTTGTTAAGACAATCAAATCTATTTTATTCTGAGATGCTGGGTGGTGGTGGTCATACGTTGTTGGGCAGAGACATCCAGGCACACAAGACACATCTGGTAGTGCACATCCGTAGCACAAACACAATCTGCAGACCAGAGGACAGTTACCACATCAAGCTACCTAGGGTACACAATTCGATCTTCTGTCCCGTACGTGCATGGAATAACTACTGTCAACATTCAGGTCTGCATGAAGGTGCCCCAGCATTCATACTCTCGAACGGGGACCCCCTGACCAGTCAGTCTTTCATCAAATGCATACGGATGATATTGAAGGAAGCCAAGTTCCCCTGGTGGCCGATGGTGACGTCACATAGTCTACGATGTGGAGCTGCTCAAGAATATGCTCGAATAGGAGTGTCTCTGGACTGTATAAAATTATTAGGACACTGGAAATCTAATAGTATATTTAATTATGTGAATAAACATCTTGTTAGTAAAGGACCATCTACTCTCCTGTCTCAATTTGGCTGTGAGTTAGATGGTCATTATCCTGTTATGTCTGAGAGTATAAACCAAATTGCTTGATTTGTGCCTGGTGTGCTTCGAGAGTATGACCGTGATCTTCCCACTAGCTGCTGTCACATGTCGTCAATTTCAAGAATATATATAAATGCTAAAAAAGTAATTTAATATATCATTACTTATCTTATATAGTTATTCAACTATCCTGCAAATAAGTAATATGAATAGTCAGGCTTAATTCACTATTATGGATTGTACTATCAACAAAATTAGAGTAAAATAGATCAAGCGAATAGGCTATCTGTACTGATTGACTAGAGCTTGCCTAATGGGGACCTTTCAGTTTGCTTGAGTCTCTCATCAGATGGCGCACCCTGCCGGTTTCTGTAATGCTTTGGTTGGATAGAAGCAGTTCCTTCTCCTATCAAATGTGAGGATTTTGGTGTGTGTGGTTGGGGTGTATGCGGATCTAGGGGTGTGTGGTGGGTACTTAGGGATGTGGTGGGGGTGTAGGTGTGTGTGGTGGGGGTTGATGGTGTGTGTGGTGGGGGTGTTTGTAGTGGAGGTGTGTCTTGCAGAGCGGCACCTCACAATCTTTAGCATCTCTAAGCCCCCACCACACGGCTGCACCCGCACAACAGCCCTAAACCCCCATCACACACACCTGTACCCTCTACACCATACAACACATACCTATACCCTCTACAACACACGACACACACCTTTACCCCCAGTACCCCTTACACCCCAACAACACACTTAAACCCCCACCACACAATTACACCCCACCACACACCTACACCCTCACCACATCCCTAAACCCCCACCACACACCTACACCCCTAGATAAAAGATTCACCCGGTATTTGTAGTACACAGGTGAAGACCAGCCTTATATAAATACGGGCGAAAATAGCGTTAGTATGGAACCAGAAGTAGAATGCATGGCACCAGTGTCAAATGGTTACATATATCAGTACAGAGTTGGTGAAATGGGAGAGAATGGAAAAAGACAAGATGGCGGCCAGAGAATGCCGTCGATTTCACTTTTAAATTGCATTAAATTATATGTTTGATTATATTTTCCAACTCAAAAGTAGCGGGTAAACATGAAGACATATACAAAGAATAAATGTTGCTTCTTAGATTGTGAAATCAGGCTCTCATAAAGACTCAGTTCATTAGCCCGATTTTTCGACCGTTTTTATATAAGGCTGTTTTTCACCGCTGTACTGGAAGTATGGGGTGAATCTTTTATCTACTACACTCCCACCACACCCCTAAACCCTCACCACACCTACAACCCCCACCACACCCCTAAACCCCCACCACACACCTGCACCCCCACCACACAGATCCCTAATCTCCCACCACACACCTACACCGCCAACATACACACACGTACACCCTTCTATCCAACCATGACGGCCGACTTGGACTGGGAATGGGTGCTGCCACCAAGTGTATAGTGAGAGAAATGGCTTATGACAGCTCCCCATTGTTAGCTAGTGATAAGCCGTGTTCACACACACAACTTATGCCGAACTAGATGAGGCGAACTAGTGTCGTGTCCACACACGGAGCGGTTTAAGGCGGAAATCGATATCTGCGCATGAGCAAGTCCATACTAACCAGCACCAGTTTCGGTTAGTCGACGTCACCATGAGAGAGTGTGGGTTCAACCTAGATATGTATGGACTGAATCGTATTGGTTTGGAACGGTCAAAACTTCTGCTGGGCAGTGAAAACCTTAAAATAAATCATGAAAAAAATATCTGTGCACCTCTAGCAGGTTCATAGAGCAAATTTACCGGAAAGTCAACAAACTCAGGTCTCGACTGTGATGTCCTTAATCCGCCTCATCTAAACCACTACCGTCCACACAGGCAATATGGGCCGACTTAAGTTAGATCGCTTCATATAACCTACCTCGCGACGTGGTTTACTTGAAGCGAATTAGTTGAGGTGAGTCAGCCCTAATCCGCCTGAGGGTCGCGTCCACACGGCGAAATGTGAGCCGAACTAGACAAGGCAAATTAGTTGAGGCAACTTAACTCCCATGTGTGAACACGGCTATAGACATAGCAATGGCTCCTGTGAAAATTTATTAAGCCTGATTAATAAATTTATTGGCCCAAAAAGAATTCCCTGCGTTTGGTCTTGAATTATAATTTACTTTGCTTTAGTTTGAAGTCACTTTTATTTTAAATGGCTAACTTTGGAGATAGTTGAAGTTCAAACATGCAAAATTCATGCCAAAACTATTAGGCTTCAGCAATAACAATTAAATGGTTAATAAGTGTAATATGAATAATCAATGCTTAGGACCGACCCCCGCTAAACGCTCGGAAAGTTAAATAAATTATATATCGGCATGAGTATATTATTAACCAATTGCTGTTATTCGACGCGAGTATACAAATGGCAGCCCCCATACGTATACGTAGTCATTATTCAATTCAATAGACTACATCACGGTTCCAGCGGCGCGGTGCATTGTGGGATGCATCAGAGCAAACCCCCCCCCCCCCCCAAAAGCACATGGCACATGCTAATACACTGGTGCAGCTATCAAATGTGTTAGTTTCAGCTCATGTTGAAACATAGAATACCAACTAAAAAAATATATATAATAAATTAAGATATTAATCTTGTATCCAGCATTGCATTTACATCAATATAATCAGCACATTTTATGCCATGTGCATTTAGATTTAGAAAGGTCTAGGCACTCAGACTAGTGTTAGAGCCATAGTACTCAATGCATTGTCAATGGCAGTGAGCAATCTCCATACATAAAAAGTGAAATATTGATAAAACTACACCACCTAGAGACAAACCGCTTGGAACACATATAGAAAACATGTTTAACAAAAACATTATATTAAATTGATAGGTTAGGGTTTTGGATTTCTATTATTTTTTAATAAAACTAACGTTTTTCCTTGCGTGCATTGGCAAACTCAATGGCCGTATGCCTGTGCTTTGCTCCCAACGCCGTTTTCAGCGCATGCGCAGTCGGAACCGTGATGTAGTCTATACTTTATTTCAGACTCAGGATTATGGTAGTTAGCCTCCCCCCTGGATGAGTCGGTATAATTACCTAAGTCAAATATGTAGGACCAGATCTAGATAATTGTGGATGTTATTTTTAACATCGCTAATTCACGCCGGAGACGAGACAGCCCGAGCTACAACAACGAACTGAACCAAATATGACGACCGACGGCCCGGATCTCCCCTGCGGTTAACACGGTACGGTGGCGCCAACTAGCTTTAACCGCCGACACGAATTGACCAACGACCTTAGTTCCAAGTTCCTCCGCCAAATGCCGCCACCAGCACCAACACGACTGACGCTACCCGAGCGCGCCAAATTCGACCAATGGACCACACATCAACACCTCCCAGCCTTTCTTGATTTTGAAGCTTTTATCAGACTGTGCAAGTGTGATATCAGGTCATGGTGCTGGCGGCCGGTCTCTCAGTGGGGCAGTACTATAAAGTCGTCATGAGTGCGCACTGTCACAAGTCAGTCCTGTCCTGATATGAACTTAGATGTTACCAGAATGTAAAACTCCAAGAACTAATCGGACTATGCAGTTTCAATTCAACCAATGGTGTCACTTCCTCAGACCTTGGGAATAGAGGTGGATACAGTGCAAACACAAAGAAGGAACGTACTTAGTGGCGAATGCTATTTATTTATATTTAAAGTATCAGCATCTAAAAAATACAAATAATAGATTAATAAAGCAATACAATAATTCATTGCATATAGAATCTGATTATAGCATAACTGCGAAACGTATCTCAATCGTTTAGTCCATATAATTTGTAACCAGACCCAATCATTTTAGTTCCAATTACAACATATAGTTATGATAAGTGTCATATATTGTAATCTCCTTAATGCTACACTCATAATTATATAAATCGTATTGCTATGACCTATTTGCATTATATATAAAACACTATTTTGTTGTAGCAATCGTATAACCGTATTGACATTTTCTCCATGTTCACCTTCATCCATCGTTTTTTTGGTTAATTACATTATAGACCCTATAGAGATGAGCTAGGAGATGAGCAGGAAAACATGCCCTCTTCAAAGTTAGTCTTATTAATCCACATTCCACAGCAAATTGTCAACTGGATGAATGCCAGTCAATTTGTTAATTCAACAGTCCATGCAGTAATAAAGCACAACTACCCTAAATTGCTTAATTACCCACTAATATATTGGTAGGCTAGAGCGCCTTGTTACCCAAGTATTGGTGAGGCTCAGCATTTAATATCAGTAATCAAATGGAAACCAATGATACGCGCTACTTTAGCATGCGGTCTACCGCAGTATCTTCGCTGTCAAATGACCTGATCTGTATACCGAGAGCTCAGCTGGTTTTGTTATGGTTATGGCTAGGTAAATTGTTTTTATCAGCCTGCAATATAAACAGGGTCCATACACATGTTAAGATATGGAATCAAGGTTATTTCAAAGCTGTTTTTGATAGGAATTTAAGGTTATGTCAAGGGTGTTTTTGATAGGAATTCAAGACTATTTTCCTTTGGAATTAGTTCGAAATCGCCATTTAAAATGGCTATTTCAGATCAGTGGGGACAATTTAATGATAAGCCGACACTTGTCTTTAAAAAAAAAATCATCACATTATTCATGTGATTACTAACTTCTACTATCCCACTAAAAAACATAACCTCACTGAACTGTAATTGATCAATGTTTGAATGTGCTCAGTTCCTTTACGACTGCTTTTACTGTACACATGCGAACAAAGCCAGCCAGGTTGTGCAGGGCTGAGGCGTGGTCAGTGGGGGTGTTGGCGGCGCAGCCGTCCTCTACCAGGGTGACAAGGAAACCCTTGTCAGCAGCGTCTCTCACGGCAGACTCGACGCACTGATTGGTCACCATCCCCACAACGACGAGCTGGGTGACGCCTGGGAGAAAGCCAGGCATCGGTATATATCGTAAAATCTCGCGTGTTAGGTGAGCCGGCAGAAAAGTTGAGGTCAAAAGAGGAAATTCCACTCTGACAAAGTTAGCGTACAGTTAAATGAATTGTGGATTGAGAGATAACTCGGAGACCAGGGGTTCATATAAAAAGTTAGCCACCAGATTCAAGAACATAGTTAAATTCAAAAACATTTGAGAGTAGTTGAAGTTACTTGAACCAATAATCTAAATTAAAAATATTCATGACCTTTTCAGTAACTCATGCAAAGCAAATCCTGCGAGACATTATGTAATACAATAGAAAATAAATTTATGATTAACAAAATACTGTACTACGTCCATTACAATGTGACGATATATTTATAATTTGACATTTCAGTATATTTGCGAGCATATTTGAAGCTGACAATATGAGCAGTTTATGTGCTCTAAGAATATATCTTAGAAATTCAGTGACTGATGAATTGCCAAAAGTATTTAAATTCAACGACTGATGATATGTTGTTTACAATGACTGTGAATACCTTATTTATATACAAATACAGTTCCAACAGAAAATACAGGATCGAATGGCTGAATCGGTGGGAGCGCTGGCCGGCTGATGGTGAGCTCGAACCCTTGCCGAGTCAAACCAAATTTGCCGAGTCAAACCTTATTATACATCCTGATATGAACATTCAGGTGGTACTATGATGTAAAACACGAACAAACTCATTTCCAAACAGACAATTTTTGTCGCTACATAGGCCTATGTCTACCATACAAGAGAAGCGGTGAAAAGGGTCAAACATCCAACCCACCTAAATTTCGCAGTACATACTCAATATTTGTACTGCAAAAGACGCTGCATGATGTTTTGGGGATCAATATCTCATCGTCTTCCGGTGTTAACTGCGTGACAATCTGAGCCTCGGGACTGCCCTTGGGGACAAAGAGGCCACTGATTTTATAATCCAAGCTTTGATCCCTGCCATCCATCGTCAAGCTTTCTATGTAAGTGTAAATCACCTCTGACCTCGAACTCCTGAAGGCTGTGAGTAGCTCTCGGATCGCGGGGATGGTGGTGCTTAACCTGTTGAATATGTAGCTGTGTTCAACCGGAATGTTGCTGGGGTCTATGTGGCTGTGGTAGCCGCGGCCCGGTAAGGCACAGTAGTTCTGCATGTCGATGACTAACAGGGCACACTTCCCCTGCTGCAGGGCTACCTCTCGTGATAAAGACATCCTGAAATGCAATCACATCATAATAAAAACAAAAGAGAGAGGGAGAAAGACCCACTTATTATTATTATTACTACATTCTTTGATTAAGCGGGGGGGAAATATATACAACTTGGTGCATCTAGATTGGAATAGCACCGAAGGCCATCCACAGCATCATGCTGGTTGTCCGAGGGAGCAAGTGGTCCTCACTCGATGCCACATCGACCAGTCTTGTCTGACTCATGCATTTTTACTCAAAGGAGAACCATCCCCCTGAGTGCATTGAGTGTCAGTGCTCACTAACACATCCTGCTTGAGGGTGTAGATTTCATGACCTTGCGTCAAGAATATTGAATGTAAATAACATGCAAGATCTTTTACCAATGTAAAGCACATACCGATTTTAGAGTTTCTAAGAATAATCGGACTGTATTGTTTGCTGTAATTTTAGCAATGTTTTTTTAATTTACATTTTGCGATCATTTGACACAAATTTAAAATTGAAAAGATCATTCTTGCTGTTATTTGACACAAATCTGACATTTGCCGATATCTGTGTAAATTTTATATGAACAATAAAACTATATTTAAGCACTAGTTAATGACAGTATTTCCAACATAAGTGAATGCAGATAGGTATGGAATGCTTTCCTGACTTCTAGTTCTAAACAGACAAGTATGACATTCAGTGACTAGGTGTCAACAAATGTAATTGAATAGGGATTTGTTTTCACTATTTGCTCACAACAGCACGGCCATTGAAAGCCTATTACTGTTACCATGGGCGCTTCAAAAAGAAGCTGAATTTATCCGTTTAATTACAAAATACCGGTAGAAATTTAGTTTCAGCGATCAGCCAAACTGTCGAAATAGTAGAATATTCCAATACGGGCCAATGGGATGTTGCTATTCCATCTTCAAATAAGCATTATATTTCAAGATAACCTCCACTCTAGGGTTAAATTCAAATTGGTATATCAAACAAATATTACTTTTTTCGATTCAGGAAAATTACTATACTAGGGTTTTATTTTTCAATTTGTTTATTTACAGATGATTTATTCAAACGGCGTTGTACTCAATTTGGAAGTTATATTTAAATGATCTATTAAAATTAAATGCTATTAAGATGATTGTAACAATAATTCAGCATGTTGTGGTTACAATGTACGACAATTGATGGTCATTTAAATAAAACGCATAGCACTGGGTCCATTGGGTAATCTAACTACTCCCATATCATATGCTATAAGTCCACTCCTAATACCAAACAGAAAAAAATCTACCAGACAACTTAATTAATGAGCACACTAAGCACTTTGATGTTATAAGACTACCATAACATATCTACTGCTACTCAGGTCTTCTTCCTATGAACATTCGATTCAGTACTGAAGAATATAATATAGGTATAAAACAATACTGTGAGAGGATTTGAAAACTGACTTTTCGATCACGATTTTCTCTTTATAATCAAGTGGTATTCAACCAAAGTTCTAATTAAACTAAAAAATGGACCACATTATATTAACTTTAAATTAACGCAGTTGAAGGCCAGCACAATAATACCAAAACTGAACAGAAAACATGAACATACATAGTTTATTTTCATGATGCAATATAGCATACATTTCTATATACAACGTCGCCAAACCTTGCCTGTCGTGACAATTCCAATCAATCATTATTTTACTTATTGGGTTAAAACTGCAGTAAGATTCAGTTATTCCATATTCACGAAATTACAAGCATTGCAATAAGAGTTCCCTTTCCACTCAATGAAAGCCAATATCAGGTGAACTCGCTACCGTCGGCGACTGAAAAATCAGTGCACACTTAAATGAAGAAACATGGTGTGGAAGTACAATCACAACTGAAGTTCGCAATTACGCCGCATTCATACGTTTGTTTTGTTTTTAAAGTGTTCTCTCCCCTCCCCCAACATATCTTCAATGGAAAAATGTTCCTAAGTAGGGCATGCTATCATTTAACCCGTCTTTGTACGCTCCTTCTGCAGCCGATTGGTGTAAGCTCGAGACACCAGGTTCCACGAGTCCATGTAGCGGTCCATGCACATCGCGATGCATTTCTACAAACCCAAAACAACGAAAATAAAGTCAGTTAGAACAAAAGAAATATCCACAGCAGGATGCAAAGCAAATCGATCGGAATTTTTTCAGTTAAAATCAGTCTGCGTACAAGTTTTAAATGACAGTATTTTCATGTTAATGCTGTCGATACAATATATTTGATTTCCAAATAGAACAAGATAGTAAGCTTCTAAGCTTCTTAATTATTGGCACAGATCTATTTTTAATTTAGTAATGCTCGTTTTAAAGGGTTAATTGTTAAGATACGTGATGGGAACAAAAATGCAAAATCAATTTTCGTGCCCAAACTGAAATGGTAAACACCATAGGATTCAATATTTCCAGGTTGTATTAAATTCACCGAGTACTGCTTATAAGTTATATGCTGCTATAAATGATTAATAGGTGTACCAGTATCCAAATTGGACATGCAGAATCAAATATAGGTAAGTGCTTTGGTTTTAACAAGGTCGATATTATTTGCCTGACTGTCGGGTTTACATTGAAGGAAATTGGTATTGTAGACGGAATTTGGTGCTGTTTATCCGATGGTTTACCCATTACTTTCCAGAAAACCGTACGATATATATGTTTCATATTTCCATTGTCTTTATTCTCTTGTACGTAAAAATAGGCCGCTTCGTCATACAATGTACTGGAACTGATTAAAATCGAGGTCATGATAAAATAATATTGCCGCTCTAGTTAAGTTTTTTTTAAAGAAAGAAAAAAAGATTGACATCTCATAGGTCATGACATTGTCGTAAAAATGGTTACTAGGGGGGAGGGATTTCTTAGTATAAATCCCAGTTGGCAGGGAACTATCAATCTTACACTACTGCCACCGTCCCTAGCCATTGTTTATGTTTTTAGAGCTCTAATTGGTTGGCAAACCGATGACGTCACCGCGGGGTCTCCAGTGCGTGAAATCTTCACTGCAGACAGGACAGTCGGGGGAATAATAACTTATTTTAACAAATTGATATTTCACCGCGAGGATTAAAAATATGTTATGCCTTCATCACATTATATATCTTTGCTAGATCACATAGATATGGTTTTGCCAGCAGTGAACCAAATGAAAGAGATTTATTTGAAGGATTGTGGTTAGGTGTACAGGCTCATTCCAATTAATATAACCGCATCGTCATATATTTAGAATACCTACCGTTTCCGAGCTATCTAGTGATGTTCCTGGTTTTGCAATACATTTCTTGAAGCATTTGTCGGACATTTTCTGGAGAAAAAGGGAATTAAAAACATCATTTAAAAAGTTAATTAAATCCCGTCCTTTAATTTTATTTTATGTACGATAGCATCTCTGAGGCCCTCCTTAAATTTTCAAAGGGGTCCAAAACATAAAACATCTAAGTTCACTGGAAGCTCTAATGATTCAAAAGCAACACGGTTTTTGATTTTTTTTTGTAATATTCCAAATTTCAGTGATATTTGGATTTGAAAGTATCACTTTACGGAGGTTAAACTTCTTAATAAGGCACTTCAATGCATTAGATAATACAAAATATCTGAAAGTAGAAAATGTCCCCCGGACATTACATATCATATCTTTGCTTCTACTGGACCTATTATAAGTATCTGATATTTGACATTTTTCTGCTACTAACCAACCCAGTAGAATAAATTAGTTCAAGCATTTTTATCACCTGTCCTGGTGGTAGACAACTTGAAGAGATTGTTAGTTATTCGTAGCCATAAATGAGGCTATTGTAAACATTTTTAAGCCCGACTAATAATTCATTGGCCCCAAAAAGGAATTTCTGTGCCTGGTTTTGAATTATTTAGGTATGTGCCAAACCGACGATGAGCGGTTCAAGTCAATATCTCAAATAGAACCAGATATATTAATTTTCTAAAGATTTTCTTAAGGATGGTTAGTGAAAATCACATGATTTGCCATGTTCAATGTCAAATTGCTCAACAAATACTTATTTTTAAGGTATGAAACAAAATTGAGATTAAAATATAATTTGCCTTCAGCAGGCAGCCTCAAACATCAGGATTTAAACATTTGCAGAATAAAAATGTGCATAAAATTAAAGTTGCACAGTCCGATCGTTTTGAATATCTGTATTTTCTCTGAAATAAATATATTAGATCGACCACTAGAATCTACTGTACATTAGTTCAAAGTTACTTTTATTTTAAATGGTAAACCTTTCAGATATTCTGAGTGCAAACATGGAAAATTAGTTTTGGCAAACTTACCAAAACTCTGACACCATAGACTTTTACAGTAACAGGTTCTGTTAAATTGACTCAGTACTGCCTTCTACACAGAAATAAATACTTAATAAGTGCACCAGTATCTAAGTTAGATATGTCAAATCAAATCTAGATAATTGGTTTGGTTTTGAAAATTTGATATTTCATCGGACTATGCAGCTTTAAGGAAAACAATTAGATATTTAAAAAATCCACAACTCAGGGACTAATAGACCAATTTTCCATTAGTATATATATATCTGCAATTAGAATGTTAAGAGCTTTCCAACTGTACCATTTGCAAATTAACTTCAGGAAAAGAAAAATTCAGTTTGGAGTACCTAATCAAAACAATAAAACATGAATTAAACTAGCTTCCATCCAGATATCTCAATTATTAAAGAAATTACATGAATTTTTCTGTAAAAGTCACCAATTTCGGTCATGAATGTATCTGTTCACTTCAGGTCACTTTACTTTGTTTTAGGTCACTAGCCACCACGTTGTTTTAGGTCATGTGGCTACCATTTCGTTCCAGATCGCTGTGATCGGGAGTGCGCGAACATGTGTTGACACACTTGCCAAAATCGCCTCTCATTGGCTATCCAATGGGACAAGCCGGGAATCCCGGTGATGTCACATATTGGGAAACCGATATGAATGGTCTTGTTTTCGAATTTTTCATTTCTGTTGTTTCGTTTGTTCGTGAGAGCATTTAAAATATTTGGTCTGCTTTTCGGATGTTCAAATCGGTTAAAATTCACTTTGGACGTAATGTAGATGCAATTATCAATGTCTTCTCTCACTTTCTACCAAAGATTATCACAATCTGTTATTTTGATTCGGAATGTGCGATGGGTCGTCTCGAAAAATATGTCAATGGGCCGTCACTCGTAATCTTCATCCAGAAAAAGTGAAATATCTCTAAAACTACACAAGTTAGAAAAAACCCGCTTGGCACACATATAGAAAACATATTCAACGAACAGATTATACTAAATTTAGAAGGTTACGGTTCTGCATTTCTATTTTGTGGGAGAAATCATGCAAGAAATCTTGTAAACATCATGAAAATTAAGTAAGTTCTGGCACATTTTGTGTTTGAGCTACTCTTCGATATTAATTAATCAATTAATGAATTAATAATACAAAATCAGGCTTTGATGCAGCCTTAAAAATGGACATTTTCTTCTCTATAATCTATTACCAAAATCTTGTAAATATCATGAAAATTAAGGAAGTTATGGCATATTTTATTTTGTGGTTGAGCTACTCGTCGACATTAATTAATTAAATCATTTATAATACAAACATGAAACCTACTGAAGCTATGCACTTTTAAAATTCAGTTTGCATTGTTTAGGGTCACACCCATTCCCTTTATTTCAGTCTAATAAGCGAGTTCAGCATTGTCCGCGCGCATGTGCGAGGCCAACTTCCGGGCGTCTCTGTCTGGATAAACAAAGCCACGTTTTGCATTGCGCCTATGGCCGTGAGCAATCTTCTTACAGAAAAAGTGAAATATCTCTAAAAACCACACCACCTAGACACAAATCGCTTGGTACACATATAGAAAACATGTTTACCAAGAAGATTATATTAAATTGATGCGGTTAGGGTTTTGGATTTCTATAAATTTTGAATAAAACTAACATTTCGCACTGCCTGTACCAGCAAACTCAATGGTCTTGAGCAATATTCTTACAGAAAAAGTCAAAAATCTCAAAAACCATACGACCTAGAAACAAATCGCTTGGTACACATATAAAAAACATGTTTACCAAGAAGATTATATTAAATTGATAAGGTTAGGGTTCTGGATTTCTATTAATTTTGAATAAAACGAACGTTTCGCACTGCGCAGACAGGTGTCTCAGGCAAACTCAATGGCCGTGAGCAATCTTCTTCCAGAAAAAGTTAAATATCTCTAAAACCACACCACCTAGAGACAAATCGCTTGGTACACATATAGAAAACATGTTTACCAAGAAGATTATATTAAATTGATATGGTTAGGGTTCTGGATTTCGATTAATTTGGAATAAAACTAACGTTTTGCACTGCGCGTAGTCATCACTGTCATGCACGCGGGTTTGTTTATCCCGATGACTTCCCATCAACCACCGCGCGCCCGAGATGCTGAACTCGCTTATTACAGGACAAAAAAAACATGCGATTTTAAATTAATAAAAAATTCATAACTTTCTTAATACTAGACCAATATGCATGATTTTGGTGTCATTTAAAAGCATATGTTTGGCTCTTTACAGTGGTATGAGTTTCATTTCTATACAGTAAATAAAGGCTCCCTTTATTACGTCCACACGGGCACATGCACTGGATACACCGACGGGAATGTCGGCTTTGGATTCGGGCTACTCACCTGTAATAGTTCCTGAGCGTTGGCTACAGCAATTTGAGCCTTTACTTGATCCATTAGCTGGTCGCGATTTGCTCCACTTTGGGATAAAGAAGCCGCCCCGCCTGCCTGTCCAAAATCCATTTTGTCGTGTGTTCTGATGTAATTCGCACCGTTTACTTTTAGAGGACAACCACCGATCTCACGTGTCCTCAGTGAAGTTAACTTATTCCCGGCTAGTGCGGACGTATCTAACCTCAGAACAGAGACCAGCGAAAACCAAGACTGGGTACCGGCGCAAAACAAGATGGGATGAGTAAATGCTGGAATAAGCGTATTTGTGGGGTTGAACTTTTATATACGAGCCACCGAGATATAGCTGGAGTTAATTAACTGAGGAAAAAAGAAGGCTCTTACTTTGTATCCATTTTAGAAAACCAGGTATAGTCCGCTTGGGACAACAACTGGATTCCGAGTAGTTCTAATGCGTGCCACAGTGGTGCACGATTCGTGGTGAACTTTGTCGGTACTGGTGACCTAGAAATTAGAATGGTCATGTGACATCCAACTCCTTTCTGACCTAGTTTAGGTTTTATTGAGGTCACCAGCCAACGTAGTGTTTGTATTTCTTCCTTTGGTTTTTGTATACAAAACAGACCAAAAGTGAATTTAAAAAAAAAAAAAAGTGAATCCTTTATGAGATAAAAACATTTTTGCAAAAAAGAAAAATATATCACAGCCACTGTCTTTAATTTGGCTCGTGTTTTTTAAAGTTTTTTAAAAGTTTAACCGACGTGCTTCATGCTGAGTCCGAGTACAGAATTGTACAGAAACGGTACCTCGCATTGTAGGCCTACGTCTTTTCTTTCTTCTTAATTTATTTTTGGTAAAAGGAAGAAACAATCAAATGTCGCAAACACAGGTAGGGTAAAGGTTCTGCTTTTTTTTTAAATTGAGTTTTTCTAGAAACAAAAATATGACTTTATCAAGTTTATGGCAAATGCTGCATAATCACTGGGGACCCCCCCCCCCCCCCCAGGATATTTGGGTCAGTATATGAAAAGAACAAAACAACCCAAAACCATCAATAAATATGTGAGGTAGAGTCACAACTCTGTTATTCTTAATACATTATTTCTTTAAAGAAATAAAAATATAACCTGATAGGAAATATAGCAGTCACGTTCCCCCATAGATTATCCGATTCAGTATATGTATGTCATCATCATCATCATGCTGTCGGTCGCGATGCGACAAAGACTGCTTTCATTACTTGACTGCCGCTCTCCATTTAGCTCTCTGCTGTGACAGTTGCGTCCATGAGTCGGTCTTAATGTCTCTCAGCTTCAGGTGACATTTCATGAAAGCTGCCTGCAAAAGTGTTGAAGTACTGCTGGCTTTTGCAAGTTACCAGCAGCACTCTCTCGGGGAGCAAATAGAGGTTTCACACCGGCAAGAACATGTCAAGACAGGCGTAAAAACTATTTGTCCCTGCAGTGGCTGGTCGGGAGATGCTGGGAGTTCCATACATCAACCGCCCTTAATGCTGCCAAGTGACATGGTTTTCTGTTTAGGGTTTGCTCCCTTAGCCTTCGGTTCTGTCAAGAACCTATACCACAAGGCAGTGGTTTACAACTCTGCAAGGCAGGGGCGTCAAACTCCCTGAGGTATTGCTATACCTGCAATACCTGCATACCTATGTATGTATATATATATATATATATATATATATATATATATATATATATATATATATATAATTTTTCAATTGTGTTGTAGATTCACCGGCGAGGCAGATAGAATGGCGGAAACAGCCAGCTGAGATTCAATAGCCCTGTTCACACGGGGCAGTTAATTCGAATCATATAAATTGACTTGCCTAGTTCGGCTCACATTTGGCGTGTGAACGCGCATCTGAGTCGGTTTAGGGCTGATTCGAATCATATAAGGCGGAATTTATAAACCACCTCTGTATGTGGTTTATATGAAGCAAATTTTATGAATCGACTTATATCGCCCGTGTGAACGCAAGCGACTTAGTTGAGGCGGATTAAGGAGGTGACACTATATAATATAATTTGCTCTATGAACCTGCTAGCTGTGCACAGATATTTTTTTCATCATTAATTTTTAGTGTTTCACTGCCCAGCAGAAGTTTTGACCCTTCCAAACCAATACGATTCAGTCAATACATATCTAGGTCGAACCCACACTCTCTCGTGGCGACGTCGACTAACCGAAACTGGCGCTGGTTAGTATCGACTTGCTCATGCGCTGATATCGATTTCCGGCCCAAGTACTGCCCATGTGAACGGGCTTCTAAATCGATTCATATGATTCGCCTTGTCTAAATCGCTTTAAACTTTTCCCGTGTGAACACGGCTAAAGAGTTTGCCAGTTTTCCCATTCTGTCAAAAAGAGATTCCTTTTCCTGATCTGATTGTATTCTGGAGATGTCAGTACAGAATTATACAGCCACGGTATTTGAAACTCAGCAGTTACGTGTTTATTTGATAAAGGATTCCCATTTTTATACATTTTTGCAAAAGGAAGAATCACAAATATAACCGTATAGCCAATATACAGCTTAGACACTGATTTTCTTGTGTCTATGGTACGCTAGCTAGTTGGCTCCTGTTTATTTTTTAACCCCAATATAAATAAATACATGCATTGATCAGTTCAGAAGTGTACAGACATGATATTTGAAACTCAACAATGTGTTTATTTAATAATAGTTATAAAAAAAGTATTGCCATTTTTACGTTTTTATTTAATTTTTGCAAAGGGAAGAAACAAAAATATAATGTCATGGCAAATACAGTATGACCGTTCGCATTTTTCGAGGGTACTTGACTCGGTATTAAAAAAAAAAAATCACCACAAAAACATCAATGTGTCTGAGTGTGAGGTAGGATCAAGGTTCTCTTCTTTTAAATATTTGTTGTAGATCCACTGGTGAGGAACATGCTGAAAAAACAAGGTATCTGTCTCCTTGTTTTTCTTAACCCACAATAAATGCTTATATCTAAAGCCGTGTTCACACGGGAAAAGTTTACACCGCTTTATACAAGGCAGATAATATGAACCGAACTAGTGTCGCGTCCACACGGGCAGTACTTGGGCCGGAAATCGATATCAGCGCATGAGCAAGTCCATACTAACCAGCGCCACTTTCGGTTAGTCGACGTCGGCACGAGAGAGTGTGGGTTTGACCTAGATATGTATAGACTGAATCATATTGTTTTGGAACCATAAAAACCTCTGCTGGGCAGTGAAAACCTATAAATAAATGATGAAAAAAACATCTGTGCACCTCTATCCGGTTCATAGACCAAATTATATAATATGCGCTTTTGATCGACCGGAAAGTCAACTAACTAAGGTCTCGACTGCGCATGCGTGTGACATCCTTAATCCGCCTCAAGTAAGTCGGTTGCGTTCACACGGGCGATATAAGTCGAATCATAAAATTCGGTTCATATAAACCACCTACACAAGTGGTTTATAAAATCCGAATAATATGAATTGAATCAGCCCTAATCCGACTTAGCCTCACATTCACACGGGAAATGTAACCCAAACTATACAAGTCGATTTTTATGATTCGAATTAACTGCCCCATGTGAACAGGGCTTAAGTGTCATGTCGGGTCAAGGTTCTATCATTTTTATTTAAACTTTTTTAATAATTAAAAAAATTAAATTTACTGGTTGCGCACATAGGCATGAAAAAAAGACGTATATTTTAGTCTAAAATTGTGCATGTTATTCATGTCATTCGGCCATCCCGTCTAGTTAGACGGGATGGCCGAATGAGTTAGAGCATCCATCTCTCGTGGGGTCGTGGGTTTTAACCCTGGTCGAGTCAAACCAATGACTTAAAAAATTATACTTGCCGCTTCCTAGCCAGGCGCTCGGCATTATTAGGATAGGGCAAGGAGCAGTGGAATGAGGAAGACAAATCGTCCACAATTGAAATTCCCCCTGCTTAAACAAGAAATGTACCAAAAAAACAACAAAAACGTGACTAATTTATGGGCGGAGGCGCGAAAACCAACCATCGACTTGACCGTAGCCGATGTGGCGCCACCTATCTGCTCACGAACGAACTGCCACCACTGCCCGCCGCGCGACATGTGGAGCCACATAACGGCTTAAACCCGAATTATGTTATTCATACCATGGAGACATCAGCACCGATTCCCGCCCAAACGGTCACGTGACTTCAAATTAAAACTTTCAAACCCCTCCACCGTCGAACTTCTGCCGCCTCCATCCAATAAGGAACACCACCACCTTTGTTCCAAAGCCTCAGGAGGGGAGGGGCCCAAGCCTATCCTGCGTCTAGACCCAAGACATCATGGAACTGGGGGCGTCGTTCTCAAATCCACAAATGTTACTACTAGAAAGATAATCAGGTATGCCCCACCTCCCATTAATGCCTACCATACTAATCTAACATAGTTACCTCCCCGCATATGTTTCTTTTTCTCTTATCTTGTTCTTTACCTATCATTCTTGTACCGATGTTTTTGTCTATCTGTATATTGTTGTAGATTTGTTTACTGTGTACAGCCAATGGGGAGCTTTCATGAGCCAGTTCTCTCACTTTACACAAGCTTGGTGGCAGCACCCGTTCCCGGTCCAAGTCGGCCATCATGGTTGGATAGAAGGGTGTAGGTGTGTGTGTGTTGGTGGGGCTTTAAGGATGTGGTGGGGGGTGTAGGTATGTGTGTGGTGGGGGGTGTGTGTGTGGTGAGGGTTTAGGTGTGTGGTGGGGTGTAGGTGTGTGGTGGGGGTTTAGGGATGTGGTGTGTGTGTGTGGTTGGGGTGTCAGTATTTAGTGAGGGTTTAGGGGTATGGTGGGGGTGTAGGTGTGTGGTGGGGGCATAGGTGTGTGGTGATGGCTTAGGGGTGTGGTGAGGGTGTAGGTGTGTGGTGGGGGTGTAGGTGTGTGGTGAGGGTTTAGGGATGTGGTGGAGGTGTAGGAGTGTGGTGTGTGTGTGGTGTATGTGTGTGCTCGGGGTGTAGGTGTGTGGTGATGTAGGTGTGTGGTGGGGTGTAGGTGGGTGATGTGGGTGTAGGTGTGTGGTGGGGGTGTAGGTGTGTGGTGGGGTATAGGTGTGTGGTAGGGGTGTAGGTGTGTGGTGGGGTATAGGTGTGTGGTGGGGGTATAGATGTGTGGTGATGGTTTAGGTGTGTGGTATGTGTTTTGGTGGTGTAGGTGTGTGGTGGTGGTGTTTGGTGGTGGTGTTTGGTGGGGGTGTAGGTGTGTGTTGGGTGTGTGGTGAGGGTTGAGGGGTGTGCTGGGGTGTAGGTGTGTGGTGGTGGTTTAGGGATGTGGTGTGTGTGGTTGGGGTGTAGGTGTGTGGTGAGGGTTTAGGGGTGTGGTGGGGGGTGTAGGTGTGTGGTGTGGTGGGTGTGTGGTGATGGTGGAGGTGTAGGAGTGTGGTGTGTATGGTGGTGTATGTGTGTGGTGGGGGTGTATGTGTGTGGCGGTGTATGTGTGTGGTGGGGTGTAGGTGGGTGGTGTGGGTGTACGTGTGTGGTGGGGGGTGTAGGTGTGTGGTGGGGTATAGGTGTGTGGTGGGGTGTAGGTGTGTGGTTAGGGTGTAAGTGTGTGGTATGTGTTTTGGTAGTGTAGGTGTGTGGTGGTGGTGTTTGGTGGGGGTGTAGGTGTGTGGTGGGGGTGTGGTGAGGGTTTAGGGGTGTGGTGTAGGTGTGTGGTGGGGGTGTAGGTGTGTGGTGAGGGTTTAGGGATGTGGTGGAGGTGTAGGAGTGTGGTGTGTGGTGGTGTAGGTGTGTGGTGGGGGTGTAGGTGTGTGGTGGTGTAGGTGTGTGGTGGGGTATAGGTCTGTGGTGTGGGTGTAGGTATGTGGTGGGGGTGTAGGTGTGTGGTGGGGTATAGGTGTGTGGTGGGTGTGTAGGTGTGTAGTGAGGGTGTAGGTGTGTGGTATGTGTTTTGGTGGTGTATGTGTTTGGTGGGGTGTAGGTGTGTGTGATTGAGGTGTAGGTGTGTGGTGAGGGTGTATGTGTGTGTGGTGGTATAGGTGTTGTGAGGGTGTAGGTGTGTGGTGGGGGTGTAAGTGTGTGGTGGGGGTTTAGGTGTGTGGTTGGGGTGTAAGGGATACCAACCAAAGCATTACAGAGACCGGCATGAGTCGCCATCTGACGAGAGACCCATGCAAACTGTAAGGTCATCATTGTGATTAGGGCTGGAAGACCTGTGCATTAGCACTGACAACATGTTATTCAGAGGAATAAAAACACTTGAAAAAAAAAAGGGCTGTGCACACCTATGTCTCGAGGGACCAGGTTCGTAACGGCCCCAAATCCTCGCTAAAGTGATCGGTTCAGCGTTCGAATCCGCCCCCACCTTCGTAAATTGTAGTTTTCGCTGATTCATAAACTTAGTATGGAGAGCTCCGTTTTACAGTCCCATGACTAGTAGAAAAAAAAGTTCTCTGATTGGATGGTCTGAACGCTGGTTGCTGGTTGGTTGCGTTGTTCTGAGTAGGGTCACTACTCAAGACATCGGATCCAATCAGACACCAGTTTACACTTTAGTTGCAGGGTGTCCAATAGACGAGATCACCGTTCCGACTGTGCATGCGCTGAAAACGGCGTTGGCAGCAAAGCAAATGTGTATGGCCATTGAGTTTGCTGATATGTGTAGGGCAAAACTTCGATTTTTATTCAAAATTAATAGAAATACATAACAATTTGCCATAAACATGTATCCACACATGCAATATAATGAGCTGATGAATATAACTAACACAAAACTAGCCATAGTTAAACATTTTGAGCTTAGAAACATACAATTCCACACAAAACAATCAGTCACTTTATCCATATCACTATTATTAATTCTTGTTCTAAATATTAAAATGCCAAATGTGTCAACATACACTTGTTTCAAAGAAATATATAGCCAATATCTGATTAACCCTACTCATTTTCTAGTTCTACATATGTCATTAACCATAGGATATAAATAAAAACATGAATAAAATAAGTAAAACTGAATCAGACTAGTGTTATAGCCCAGATTTGTCTAAATCTAAATGCACATGGCATAAGATGTGCTGATTATATTGATGTAAATGCAATGCTAGATAAAAGATTAACATCTTAATTTATTATATATATTTTGTTAGTTGGTATTCTATGTTTCAAACAAAGGCTGAGATGAGCTGAAACTAGCACATTTTATAGCTGCACCCAGTGTCTTAGCATTGGCCATGTACTTCGCGGGGGAATGGCGATGTAGTCCATGGGAGGGATTGTTTGTTATAGTCCCGGAACTATAACACACCGACTTCCACATAAAGTTCAGATTGTTTTTAAACTGACATTTGTAGGCTACGCTGGAATATATTTACCATCTACTCAATTAAAATACCATTTTTATTATTTCAGCAAACTAAAAAGTATTTATAATGTATTGTCTTTTATTTCAATTAAATATGATGTGTTTCCAACAATGCTATAAAACAATAAATGCTTGTTGATATTGACAGAAGTAACTGCTACAACTGGAATAGCCTACATATTTGATGCACTAGCTGGCAGCATGATGGCAACACTCCCAGAGATTAGCAGGGTTCCTTTTTAAAGACACCCGATAGAGGCGAGGAACATGGGAACCATACTCTGACCAACGCTCTTCACACACAACGTTGCTTAGTTTTTATGGTTGTGTAACCCTGTGTTGCAGTTTCCGAGGCACACCAGTTTGCCAGGGACACATCGTTTCTGTGCATGCGTCAAACAGCATTGTCACTAACCTTATAAATTTAATATAATGCTTTTGGTAAAGATGTTTTCTATATGGGTACCAAACGATTTGTTTTTAGGTGGTGTGGTTTTAGAGATATTTCACTTTTTCTGTATTTTCTGTATGAACATTGCTCATGATCATTGACAATGCCTTGAGTTTGACGGTACGCGCAGTGCAAAACGTTAGTTTTATTCAAAACTAATACAAATCCAGAACCCCAACCTTATCAATTTAATATAGTCTTTTTGGTAAACATGTTTTTTATATGTGTACCAAGCGATTTATTTCTAGGTGGTGTAATTTGAGAAATATTTGACTTTTTCTGTATGAAGATTTGCTCACGGCCATTGACAATGCATTTGAATGGATGTGTCCCTGGCAAACTGGTTTGCAGCGTAAACCGCAACACTGGGCCGCGATCAGGGTCTGTCTCGAAGGCGCCTCGGAGATGGCCGTGATGTCACGCTGGTCTGAACCGCAAAGGCAGTTTGTTATCTCGAAAATGGCCGCCCCGATAGGCGG
Source organism: Branchipolynoe longqiensis (assembly GCA_030323885.1). NCBI lineage: Eukaryota > Metazoa > Annelida > Polychaeta > Phyllodocida > Polynoidae > Branchipolynoe > Branchipolynoe longqiensis. The sequence continues at coordinate 81,536,940 of CM059189.1, read as the reverse complement.
TGGCCATTTGCAATGGAAAAGCTGCACTGTGATTGGCCGAAACTACTGAATACGGCGGCGATTTTCGAGGCGCTTTTCATCTCCAGTAATACTTACGTATTTCAATTTTTTTGAGAGTAGTAAGTATATAGAGGAAATATATTTGCTGTAATGTAAAATATTTGTTAGTACAATTTCATTGTGTAATGGTGCTGTCACACTACGACATAATGGCCAATGTGAGTTCGACGTGGGTGACGTTTTGTCATAACGTCGAAGATCGTCGGACCACGTTAGAGTCATGTTAGGGTCACGTTAAAGTCACGTCGCGTCACATCCACTCACATCGACTCGCGTCGAGGTACGTCGGAGGACATTGAAGTTTTGGACATGTTGAAAACTTTCGACGTAGCTTGACGAGATGGTAACACGTTTGAGTCATGTCACGGTCACGTTACGGTCACGTTACGCCGACATTAGGCTCGCGTTATGTTCACATCATCTACGTTAGGTCCACGTCGCATTACGTCATTGACGAGCATCCAGCGTGACCGTAAAGTCATGGACGTCATGCAAACGTTTTGGAAAGTGATCTTAAAGTGGTCTGAACGTGGTCTGAACGTGGTCTGAATGTGGTCTAAACGTTTTGCCTTTGGGTATATAAAAGCTGCCATGTGCACATTCCGGTGACGTTGCGATGGCGTCGGAGTGTCGCCGATTCCTCGTTGAGGTCACATCGACCACGTTAGCACCATGGCAGAGCAACGGAGCGACATTGTCGACGCGGCTGGGAAATCCCCTTTGAGTACGACGTGGCGACGTTAGGCTGGGTGTGATCACGTCCGACACGTTCGACACTCGTTGTGGCGACGTCGACGCACGTCAGTTAGTTGAACGTGTCCACGCTGGGACGGACCTTATCATGCCCGCTCGACGTTCCGCCACTGCTACGGTCACGTTTGAATGAGGTCGAGCATGCGAAGACCTCGCTGGCATTACGTTCACCAAATAAATATCTTCTACATCCTTTCTCATTCCGACGACGTTAGACCGACGTTACGACCACATCGACTACGCTGCCGTGTCGTCCAACTTGGCCCTGTATTTGCATATTACGTCGAGATTTTTGATACATTTCACGTTGCACCCACGTTGGCGCATTACGTTGTAGTGTGACAGCACCATAATTTACTTACAATGATTATTCACAAACACATATGAGGGGAAGCTTTGTTGTTGTTGTTGCTGTTAAATGTAACAAGTAAAGCACCAATGGGGAATTGGATGCCTAAGCCCCAACTCCAAATTACAAGCCCCACACCCTAAACAATAGACTGTCATTTTCGATCTGGATTTGCTAAATATTGTCGTAGTCTGTACTGACCTCACAGGCAAGGAGCCACATTAACAGGTATGCCATTTTCATCGCCCTCACGACACTGGTTACCGTGACTTGGATCCCATACAAGCTATGCGCAGTATGGTTGATGAACATACCCCATACGTGCTTGTATATGTAAGTTCATTGCCTGTATGTATGTGATTGTGAAAATTAAACGATTTATGGGCATAAAGCACCTGTCACACCTTACCGGACTGAGTACCGGACAGCACCGGACAAAGAATTGTCTAGTCCGGTAGTGTCCGGTGACAAAATGTATCGAAATGTATCGAAATGGAGCATAAGTGGGTCAATTGCCGCCGGGCAACCGGACAAGTACCGTACATGTACCGCACATGTACCGGACGAGAACCAGACGGACCGACCATCAACCGGACACGTACCGGACTGTAAATATATTAGGTTGATCGTCATAATCTATCAAACCTACACCCCCACCACATCCCAAAACTCCCACCACACAACTACACCCCCACCACATCTCAAAACTCCCACCACACACCTACACCATCCCAAAACCCGCACCATACACCTACACCCCACCACATCACTAAATCCCCACCACACACCTAAACCCCACCACATCCCTAAACCCCCACCAGACACCTACACCCCACCACATCCCTAAACCCCCACCACACACCTACACCCCACCACATCCCTAACCCCCCATCACACACCTAAACCACCACATCCCTAAACCACCACCACACACCTACACCCCCACTACATCCCTAAACCTACACCACACACCTACACCACCACATTCCTAAACCCCCACCACACACCTACACCCCACCACATCCCTAAACTGCCACCACACACCTACACCCCCACCACATCCCTAAACCACCACCACACATCTACACCACCACATCCCTAAACCACCACCACACACCTACACCACCACATCCCTAAACCCCCACCAGACACCTACACCCCCACCACACACCTACATCTCACCACATCCCTAAACCCCGACCACACACCTACACCCCACCACATCCCTAAACCACCACCACACACCTACACCCCCACCACATCCCTAAACCGCTACCACACACCCACACCCCACCACATCCCTAAACCGCCACCACACACCTAAACCGCCACATCCCTAAACGCCACCACACACCTACACCCCCACCACGTCCCTAAACCCCCACCACACACCTACACTCCACCCCATCCCTAAACCCCCACCACACACCTACACCCCACCACATCCCTAAACCCCCACCAGACACCTACACCCCCACCACATCCCAAAACCCCCACCACACACCTACACCCCCCACCACAGACCTAAACCCCCACCACACCCATAAACCCTCAGCACACACCTATAGCCCCACCAGACACCTACACCCCCACCACATCCCTAAGCCCCCACCACACACCTACACCCCCACCACACCCCTAAACCCTCATCACACACCTACACCCCCACCAGACACCTACACCCACACCACATCCCTAAACCCCTACCACACACCTACACCCCACCACACACACACCTACACCCCAACCACACCCCTAAACCCCCACCACACCCCTAAACCCTCATCACACACGTACACCCCCACCAGACACCTACATCCTCACCCCCACCACTTGTTCGTCATGTTCTTTATACCCTCCTGTGTGATTTCATTGTCCGGTACATGTCCGGTGCGTCTCCGGTACTGTCCGGCCTTTCTCCGGTACTTCTACGGTAAATCCGTTTATTGTCCGGTTGGTGTCCTGTTGTGTCCGGTACATCTCCGGTAGCTGTCCGGTGATGTTATCGCCACCGGACAATTCCGGAGGCTACCGGATGGGTACCGGACATGAACCGGACACCAACCGGACACGTCAGTCCGGCGGTGTCCGGTAGAAGTTTTGTGCATATTCAAAACTTGTGCCGGTCACCACCGGACACCACTGCACTGGACAGTGTCCGGTTCTTGTCCGGTTCACCAGTCCGGTAAGGTGTGACTGGGCCTTAACCCATTTACAACTACAAACTATATATACTATTTATTTAAAAAAATTATGATGATGATTATTCTTAATGGTTTTTGTTTTATTACTCAAATAAATCCATGAGCCTCTGTTCTATCTCTGGCTCTCTGTTTTTACTTCCAACTACTCATTTCCAGACAGCACACACAGGTCAATTGCACTCTTAATGTCACTCTACAGATACAATGGCGGGTAAATTATGCAAAGTTTTGTGGTGAGCATTTTTCCATGTACAGTTTTTGTCCCAAAAGAATATATCACAGACCTTTAATGTCCAGTCACACCTTACCGCTCTGGGGAACCGGACGAGAACCGGACACTGTCTGGTACTGTACGGCGATGTCCGGTAAATGTCCGGTACCCATCCGGCGGTATCAGGTGGTGTCCGGCGGTTTCGATACATTTTGTGTACCGTAGAGCACCGGACTAGACTAATATTTTGGCACACATATGGAGGTTGATGGAGCCCTGAAGTCATATAATTGTGTGTGTCCTCTCCAATGTCTATCCAACCTTCTCTCAAATGCTTCTACCATTGGTGCATCAACAACTTGGTCTGGAAGACTGTTCCATGGATCTGCCACTCGAAAGAAAATTGAGTGTTTCCTGAACTCAAGTATGGACCTATCCTTGAAAACCTTATATGGCCTACACAGTCATAGCCTGAAAACAAATTGTATCCATCTAATCAATTGTACACCTTCATTCCTTCATTTGTGGGTGCTAATCAGACTATTGTCATCATCTTCATCATCATGCTGTCGGTCGCGATGCGACAAAGACTGCTTTCATTACTTGACTGCCGCTCTCCCATTTCATGAAAGCTGCCTACAAAGGTGTTGAAGTGCTGCTGGCTTTTGCAAGTTACCAGCGGCACTCTCTCGGGGAGCAAATAGAGGTTTCACACCGGCAAGAACATGTCAAGACAGACGCAAAACTATTTGTCCCTGCAGTGGCTGGTTGGGAGATGTTGGGAGTTTCATACATCAACCGCCCTTAATGCTGCCACAGTGACATGGTTTTCTGTTTAGGGTTTGCTCCCTTAGCCTTCGATTCTGTCAAGAACCTGTACCACAAGGCAGTGGTTTACAACTCTGCAGGGCAGGGGCATCAAACTCCCTAAGGTATTGCTATACCTGCAATACCTGCATACAGATTTTTGTAGATGTCCACATATTCAACATTGATTTTATCCACTTATCTTTAGAGATAGCACATGGATCAGATAAACACGTCGTGCACTTGTGAATTCTAAGTTTTTCTCCATTTATCGTTTTTGCTGCATTATCTAATTTCAACACATAATCAGACAGAACATTGCTAAAATCACTTACTGCTATCGACCATACTAACGGTTTCTTTTGCCAACCAGGCAATGCACATGTGCAGCAAATCTATCATGTAAACAACAACACACACTCAATGTGACAATAGAAACCACACCAAACACCATATTATACTTTTCATGAAATCTCTACCAAAGTATAGGATTTAATCTGCATCCAATCGTACTGACAGAATATACTTCATATTCACTAACAGAATAACTGCATATTGATATTAGTACAAAGTTGTCATAACCTTGACACTTAGAACATAAAATGTACACTCTGTCATCCTACAATTATGTTGGTTAACAGCACTATTCTTTCTTTTCTTTGTAGACAATTTCAGTTTATTTTAGACTATATTATAGATGTGAATGAATGTAGCATAATATAGCCGACAAACTAATGCCTGAATGCTGAAAAAATATCTTTATTCAATTAATAAAAATGATCATTTACCCGTCCTCCAAAACTCCTTGCTTCCTAATTGCTATGCACGTTTATCAAACATATGTCAGAACAGTATGAATTCAATGGCCTTTTAACTGAAACACATAGGCAGAACCACCTTATGTATATATACACATATATATATTTCACCTCGTCCCCTAGCCCTTGGCTAATTATAGCACAGTGGGAGGTAGATAAAAGATTCACCCGGTACTTGTAGTACACGGGTGAAGGACAACGTAGTGTAAATACAGGCGAAAATAGGTTTAGTATGGAACATGAAGTAGAAACTGGTTCCATGATCAAATGGCTACCCATATAGGCACAGACTTGGTGAAATGGGAGAGAATGCAAAAAGACAAGATGGCGGCCGCAGAACGCCATCGATTTCACTTTTAAATCATATTAAACTAGATATTATATTATATTTTTCAACTCAAAGGTAGCGGGCTATCAATAAGACATATGTAAAGAATAATTGTTGCTTCTTAGATTGTGAAATTAGGCTCTCAATTCATTAACCCACTTTTTCGACCGTTTTTCTATAGGGTTGGTATTCACCCGTATACTGCGACTGTGAGTACTGGGTGAATCCTTTATCTAAGTGAGAGGTAGCATAGTCCACTTGATTCAATTTGCGTTTCCACCTCACCGAGTACAGATGTGGAAAGGTGAGCAATGACTCAGGCTTTACGCTACGAAATTTCTTACTGATGGAGTCATAACCATTTTAGGATGTATTTACCATAGCCCATCTAGCAGTGAGCAAAACAATAATGCTCTTCTAGAATTAGTCAATGAGATAAAAAGAATGAAACATGATAACCAGGTTATTGTTGGGGATTTTAACTTAAAAGAAATCGACTGGGACACTGGTATCTTACATTGCCGTGATGACCATTATGCGTGGATTATTTTCTACCACCTAAATGACTATTTCCTGCACCAATTTATTCAGGAACCAACCAGGTTCCGAGGAAATGAGATCCCAAATCCCTTGGACTGGGTCATTTCCAATAAGGATAATCTTATAGATAACATCAGGATAGGTGCCCTGATCAGTAAGAGTGACCATGCTGTCATATCCTTAAAAATTGATGTTGAAACAGAAAATGAGACCATCCCACTAAAATACTCATATTATAGAAGGGATTACATTGCCATGTGTAATGATATCATGTCCAAAGACTTGCTAAATAAATTTAAGGAAAAAATTGTGCAAGAGTGCTGGGACCTGTTTCAAAATGTGTTATCAGGTGCTATCAAAAGGCACATACCACTAAAACAATTCACAACCAGGAAACAACCTCCTTGGTCCTGCAGGGATATTACCACTGCCAGAAAATTGAAAAACAAAGCATGGAATGTCTACTTCAAGAATAAGACATTAGAAAATTGGGAAAAATACACTAACGCTAGGAATGCCGCAAATGACATTGTCAGTGGACACAAAGAGACTTTTGAGGACAAAATTGTCCAAGACATTAAAAATAACCAAACAAATTTCTGGAGTTATGCTTCACATAAATAAAAAAATGGCAATGGCATACCAGCTCTAGCCAATTGTGATGACGAACTAATCGTAAACGATGAAGGCAAAGCTGAACTACTCAATGACTTCTTTGTTAGTGTATTTACCAATGAAAATACGGATAATAGCCTGCCCTCTTCAAATTCAGGAGTCACAGACTTCATCAGTGTCATTGATATAACAGACAGTAAAGTAGAAAAATTAATTGAAAAACTAAATGTCTCCAAGGCACCTGGGCCAGATGGGATCCATGCAAAAATCATCAAAGAGTGTTCTGAACAAATTGGACCTATTTTGATGTCTGTATTCCGTAAAAGCCTATTTGAAAGGAAAATACCCAAACAATGGAAAGATGCTGATGTCAAACCCCTGCATAAAAAGGGACCAAAATGCCTGGCATCAAATTATAGACGCGTGAGTTTAACCTTACTATGCTGTAAAATGCTAGAAAGAATAATCTGAGATCATGGCGTAGAACACTTGGAAAAACTAGGATTGATATCTCTAGACCAACACAGATTCACTAGAGGCAAATCTTGCCTGACACAACTACTAGAAGTGATGGAAATTTGGACTGACTGGCTGGATCATGGCCTAGCATGGGACACCATTTATCTGGACTTCTCTAAAGCCTTTGATAGTGTGCCCCACAAAAGACTATTAAACAAAATCAAAGCTCTGGGAATATCCAGATCAATTTTTGAATGGATACAGGACTTCCTGTCTGAGAGAAAGCAAAGGGTAGTCATAGGTAATAAAAAAATCTTCCTTTAAGAATGTCACCTCAGGAATACCTCAGGGAAGTGTGCTGGGACCAATATTATTTATAATATTTATAAATGACCTGCCCGGCAGTGTCTCATCAAACCTAAAAATATTTGTGGATGACACAAAGGTCTTTTGAGCAATAAAAGATGTAAGAGATAAAAATCTCTTGCAAGAGTATATTCGGAAACTTGCACAATGGTCCGAGAAATGGCAATTGCCCTTCGATGAAAAGAAGTGCAAAATTATTCATTACGGGACAAATAATCCTCATTATGCCTATAGTATGAAGAAGACTGTCCTGCAACAAGATAGCTATGAATAGGACTTGGGCGTAACCTTCGAGAGAGCGACAAACATAATATTTCCAAGTTATTTAGTTAATTCTTTTGGTCTTTGAGGGTGAGAGAGGCAGTCGGGCGTGCTGATGGTGACCTGGATGAGGCTGAGCGGATCGTGGCTGATCGGGCTACAACTCAGCCTCATCGATGGTGACCCCAGCACCTCCACTACCCCAGCAGCCAAGCCGTCGAAGCAACACAGGAGGGAGGATGATGATGCGGCTATGATGGCCATACAAGAGAAGTTTGTGGCTGCTACTGCTGAGCTGTCTGCCATAAAGGATGTCCTCACCATCAAAGAGCCCATGAATGAACGGATGTCATTCATGGGCTGGGTGAAGACAGTATGTCTCGGTGCTACCGACGACCAGTGGTCGGAGTTTCGGGGAACTTTCATGGCCATGTCGACCCGCTGGATGGCCATGGCCATGGCCCCGCAGCAGCAGCAGCACCACCAGCAGCAGCATCAGCAGCAGCATCCACAACAGCACCAGCAGCAGCAGCCACAGCCACAACAGCACCAGCCATAGCCACAACAACAGCACCAGCCACAGCCACAACAACAGCACCAGACACAGCCACAACAACAGCACCAGCCACAGCCACAGCCACAATAACAGCACCAGCCATAACAGCTGGCAACAACCTCCTCTGGCGGCGTCTTCCATGCTGCACCCACACCCTCGGCAGCAGCATTCTACAACCAGCAGTGGTCGGCTTCTACATACATGGGTGGCTACGTGCAGCAGCCAGGCACTCTCACTGGCTACCCACAGTGTGGTGTGGTAATTGTATGTCCCCTTGTTCCCGCAGCAGCAGCGGCCCTTCATTCAGCAGCCCAGCATGGCTGCTTCGAAAGCTGGTGTGGAGACGTTGCTGGACAACATCCAGGGGAGCCCCCATAGACCAGCTGATGTAGTTATTTTATTTTAAGGTTGGGCCTTGAACAAACCTGCAGTCTCTCAGGTTTCAGCCCAGTCTCCACACACCAGGAATGATATCGCGGTTACCATCTTCCTAGTCAACCATGTTGTTCTGCATGCGGGGATACCCTATGCGCATTAAATTGTGCAGCACAAGACATGCAGTTGTTATTAAGCAATTTGTTGCCGGGCTGTGCTGTATTGTACTCATAAGAACTTGAAACTGATTGGCCAGAATGCCAAACACATTTTCGACCACCTGGCAAGCCCTCAACAGATGATAATTGAAGATGTGCTCCTCATGTTCCAGGCCACAATGGCTGAAGGGCTTCTGCATGAAGTTCCGCAGGGCAAACGCATCATCACCAATAACAAAATAGGCATATCCTGGTTGTCATGTGGAAGGGGGTCTGGGTGTGGTAATTGTATGTCCCCTTGTTCCATGGCCTGTTTCAGGTTGGACTCGTTCCAGACCTGCGCATCAGAGGCAGCCCGGCGTCGACCTAGGTCCACCCAGATGAATTTATAGTCAGAGTCCACCAAAGCCATCAGGACAATACAGAAATACTTTTTGTAGTTGTAATAGGTGGATCCCGACCCAGGTGGACTCTTGCAGGTTATGTGCTTGCCATCAATAGCCCCACAGGTGTGTGGGAAATTCCATTTCTCCAGGAAACCCTCTGCTATCGCATGCCAAGCAGCAGGTTCTGTTGGCAGCGGCATAACCTCATCCACCTACTCTTCTTCTATGAATAAAACATGGTCACAGATATCTCAGCCCAAGCCCCCCTAGGCAAGAGTGATCACGTCACATTATCTTTCACCTTTCAGTGCCATACAGAAGAAACTGAGAAGTCATACTTAAAAACATTCTACTCACGTGGAAATTATAGTGAGATGAGGGAACTCATGGACATCGATTGGGACAGCCATTTTCAAGATAATAGTATATATGAATGCTGGAGTGAGTTATCGCAAAAGCTGGAAGAAGCAGTGAGGAAACACATACCGACAAAGACAATCCATCCAGATGCAAGAACCAGGCCACTGTGGATGAACAAAGAAGTGTCTACCAAAGTCATACTCAAACAACGAGCTTGGAGGAAATATTCAGCCACAAGAAGCTCTGATGAACACAAAATGTATGCCAAATTCAGAAACCAGGTACGATGGAAGTCATGTAAGGCTACAAGAAACTTTGATAAACTCCTTGCCCAAGAAGCCAAGGATAATCCAAAATCATTTTGGGCATATATAAACTCTAAGATGAAAACCAACAGTGGAATAGATGAACTGGAACAACCAGATGGGAGTCTAGCTTCAAAGGATATGGATAAAGCAGAGGTATTAAATAATTTTTTCTCAGGAGTTTTCACTAGAGAGGATGTTAATACATTACCCCTGGTACAGACATGCAAATTGATGAAGGACTTCCCTGATGTGCTATTCACACCAGACATTGTTAAAAAAAAGCTGAACAAACTCAAAACAGGCAAATCACCTGGACCTGACGGAGTACATCCAAAAGTGCTGAAGGAACTGAGTGTGGTGCTTGCAAAACCACTTGCTATAATTTTCAATAAGTCATTTGAATCTGGTTGCCTACCCAACAAATGGAAAATAGCAAATGTTATCCCAATTTTCAAAAAAGGAAACCGCATTCTCCAGCAAATTATAGGCCAGTAAGTCTCACATCTATAGTATGCAAAGTAATGGAAAGTATCATCAGAGAGCACATGCTCAGCCATATGCTAGAGAACAAATTTATGTCGGACCACCAGCATGGGTTTCTACCAAAGAAATCAAGAGTTACGCAGCTACTAGAAACTTTGGAAATATGGACTGACACATTGGATAGGGGGGAATCACTAGATACTATATACTTAGATTTCATGAAGGCATTTGATACTGTCCCCCACCAGAGGCTAGCTACCAAGTTACAAAACTATGGCATTGCAGGAAATACTCTGAGATGGATCCAAAGTCTTTTGACTGGAAGGAAACAGCAAGTCATAGTAAATGGCAGTAAATCTTCCTTCAAAGAGGTTCTCAGTGGGATACCTCAAGGGAGTGTCCTGGGCCCTATTCTGTTCATCATTTTCATCAATGACCTGCCAGAGATGGTATCATGTGGGATAAAATTATTTGCAGATGATGCAAAGATCGACAGAACTGTGAATTCCACGGAAGACTGTGATGATCTGCAAAAGGACCTGCTGGAAATGGAGAACTGGGCCAAGCAGTGGCAGATGAAGTTCCATCCGTATAAATGCCAGGTCATGCGAATAGGGAGACACCACCCAGACTATACATATTTTATGCATGATAATTCTACTGGCCAGCCACTAAATCTCGAAGAGAGTGAGGTAGAGAAAGATTTAGGAGTATTTGTAGACAATGGGCTAAGTTTCTCCCAGCACATACAACAAACCGTATCTAAAGTTAATTAGATTGTGGGAATGATTCGCAGAACCTTCAAATACTTGGACGAAAAGATGCTGATCACTTTGTACAAGAGCCAAGTGTGGCCAATACTAGAGTATGGAGTCACTATATGGCACCCAATATTGAAGAAGGATATTAAATCCATTGAAGCTGTTCAGAGAAGGTTAACTAAGCTAGTGCCACATCTGAAGTATCTTAGTTATCCAGACAGACTCAGGAGACTCAAGTTACCAAGCCTCATGTACAGAAGATTTCGTGGGGACATGATCTACACATGAAAGTTCCTGAATGCTGAGTATAATGTGGATGAGGCCTTGCTATTCAGATGCATACAGGGAAGCAGTAACAGAGGTCACTCCAAGAAGCTTTTCAAGGCAAGGTACAACAGCTCACTCAGAGGGGCCTTCTTTTCACAGCGAGTGATAAACATGTAGAATGAGCTACCGGAAGAAGCGGTGGAAGCAGATACCATAAATCAATTCAAGAATGCGCTGGACAGGGCCTGGGCCAGAGAAAGATTCTTGTACGATTTCGAGACTGCATACCACTAGAGCTGAGAGCTACAAGCTTTGTATAGGCTACCACAAGCCTGCATCAAAGAAGAGGATAATAAAAATAGCTTTGCACACATGAAATGACATAAAAACAACAGACCACTCTCCAAGCCCCAGCCTACCTTGACCACTGTCCAGCTGCAGACCAGCCTCTCCTTGGCCTGTCTCCATACTCTACTGCCCAGCAGCCCCTCTTACACACAATTTACCTACCGATGCACTACCTGGTACATCCGTTTTACAGTATGGTCTACATTATTTCTACATTATTTCTCATTGCTACACACATGCCTTTACTGGTTCTTGACCCCTTAATATTTACCCAGCCTAACTTAATCTACCTTATATTTTCCTTTCCAATATACTAGAATTATCCCTCCTGCTCCATAACCTTTAACATTGCACCCATATTTGATAACTGTCAACTCTAAGTCTAAAATCTGCCTAATTTTACACTGTGTTGCAGAGAACCGTTTTGCTAAGCATTCACTTCCACTGGCACGATATATGTATATATATATATATATATATATATATAAACACACACACACCCATATGAATACATGACTGATGTATAAGAATTATGCAATGGTCGTGCAAATCGTCTGTTCGAACCTGTCGTCTCAATTAGTTCGGTGTATGAAACTCTCTAACACCAGGGCCACATTCAGGGTCCGTCTCGGAGGCGCCGCGGAGACGTCTCGGCGACGCTTTTTGGCCTATTTGCATTCAGAGTGCGTCTCGGCAACATCTCGGAGACACCTCCCTTTTCAGACTGGAGATGAAAAGCGCCGTATTCAGTGGTTTCAGCCAATCACAGCGCAACTTTTCCATTGCAAATGGCCGCCGCCTATGGGGGCGGCCATTTTCAAGACAACAATCTGCTTTTTACGTTCAAACTAGTGTGAGACGGACCCTGAATGCGGCCCAGGTGGCAGCACTCGTTCCAGACGAGACCTGAAGAGAAAGAAAGGAGTGGCTGTTGTGATATATGCGTAATAGACGTCTAGACGTTTAGACGTCTAGACACGTCTGTAATATATGCAAATGAGATGACATCATGGAAAAGTTTGGCCGGCTATGGTTTGAGCCCTGGAGGGGAATAAAGTCATTCAGTATCCCGAAGTCAAAGTGTTCAGACATTGTACTTTCACAGCTGTGAACTGGTTGTGAAGTGAGCTGCCAAGAACCGTTTCTCTGACTGGGCTTCGAATTGCGCTATCCCTAGACTGTGAATGTTAGTTCATCATCCTGAACGAACTAGTCTTGATATATTAGTCTTACATGGGAGCGACACGTCTAGACGGCTGTGTTGCATGATATGGTCGTCGTCGTTGTAAACTTTGTACACTCCTCTGGCCTGGGTGTGTAAAAGTAAAATGAGGTATGGACGTGTTTGTGTGTGGAGCTGTCTTTGAGGGTTGGGGGGAGCATTGCAGAGAGGGTGCATGTGGGTGTATGGCTGTGTGTATGTGGGTGTATGGGTGTGCGCCTGCGGGTGTATGTAGCGTCTATGGGTGTATGGGTGTGCGGGTGTGTGGGTATGGATGTGTGAATGCTGGTATGGGTGTGGATGTACGGGTGCGGGTGTAGATGTGGGGGCGTTTCAGTGTCCGTATGTCACTGTCGGTGTGTGGGTATGGGTGTGTATGTACGTGTGTGTGTGCGTGTGTGTGCGGATGGGTGCGTGTATGTGTGTGTGTCTCGAGTGTGGAGGCGTGGAAGTGTGCGGGTGGGTATGTGTGTGAGTGTAGGTGTGTGAGTGTATGTGTGCGTGGGGAGTGTTGTGTAGGTGTTATTTGGTTGTGAATGTATGGGTGTGTCTGTGCGCAAGTGTGTGTGTGGGGGGGGGGGAGGACAGTGTGGGTGTGTATGTGATTATGTATGTATGGGTGTGTATGTGCGCAAGTGTGTGTGTGGGGGGGGGCAGTGTGGGTGTGTATGTGATTATGTATGTATTGGTGTGTCTGTGCGCAAGTGTGTATGTGTGTGTGTCGGGGCAGTGTGGGTGTGTATGTGATTATGTATGTATGGGTGTGTCTGTGCGCAAGTGTGTATGTGTGTGTGTCGGGGCAGTGTGGGTGTGTATGTGATTGTGTATGTATGAGTGTGTATGTGCACAGGTGTGTGTGTGTGTGTGTGTGTGTGTGTGAAGAACCTGCCCAAGGCTCTCTCATCAGGAGTCCGTTAGGAGGACGGTGGGCGGGTGGGTGGGTGGGACTTTGATTACAGCCAATAACGATCACTGCGCAAAGGTAAGTGTGGCACAGTCTTCCCTGTGCGCACTAATTACATAATCTGCTCACACATACACATCACCCCCCCCCCCCCCCGCCGCTCGGCAAACACTATAGACACAGTGCACCACAAGGAGGGAGATCACTGAGAATCTAGATTCCAATATTTGAAGAGTTCAGGCGCAAAACCACGGAAACGCCAATCCAAAAATGTAGTTTAAATAACAGATTTTTACATGAAAATAATTTTAATTCTCATTAACTCCACTTTTAATATGATCACTTGGGTATGGAGCAATGAACACAAAAAGTAGGAATAAAAAAAGAATTGAGGGTTTGATCCCAATGCTTATCTCTATTTTTGGATTGGCGTTTACGTGGTTTTGCACCTAAACTCTTCATTTGTCTCTTTATATCTCTTAACAATATAATTGCAATGCCATTGTTTTATAATAGAGATGATCTGATTTTACACATACATAGGAAAGGTAATCCTATGGAATGGGTAGTCTCATTTTAAAAGGGTCGAAGCCGAAGGCTGAAACCCATTTTAAGTCATTCGGCTCACCTATTACGACTATTGTGAAGCCTGCAAGTATGTAAAAACATGTCATTCATTTTTAACCTACATGTTCAAAGCTATTTTGCTACTTGCTATTGAGCTATTTTCTTTAAACGTAAAGGAACGCCGTTCCCACACATCCCCACAGCACTACACCGCTGCATAGACAACATATAATTACTATCTCATATGTGAATTTTCAAACTATACCATATGTAAAGTGCCTGTCACACCTTACCGGATTGAGCAACGGACATAAACCGGACAAAGAATTTTCTACTCCGGTGGTGTTCGGTATCAAAATGTACTGAAATGTGTCGAAATGTTGCAATGGCCGCCATACGAAACGGACGCTAAACGGACAAGGAACGTACATCAATGAATATCCACAGGATGATAAACGGACGACAACTGAATATCAAACGGACGGACCGAACAGCAAATGGACACATACTGGACTGTTCACGGACATGCCGAAAAAACTGATGGACTGAATTCCCCCAACACCATCAATGGACTATTCAAGAAGCAAACCGGAGACGTAACGGATAGGTACCGGACATGAAATGGACAAAACGGACTAAACAGACTTAAACTGGACACCAACCATACACATCAGTCCAGCGGTGTCCGGTACAAGTTTTGTGCATGTTCAAAACTTCCCACCGCACACACCGGACACGAGCGGACAGAGAACGGACACGCCAGATGCGTACCGTATATAAAACGGACATTGACGTATTTCACCGGACAGTGTCCGTTTTCTATCCGTTTCCCCGGTAAGGTGTGACTGAGCCTTAAGTCTTGGAATGAATAACATTTCAGCTGACTTGAGCTAGCTGCTGATGATAATATCAGACTACATATACATATATTGTAAATAACTATCGTTACATGGTTAGAAGACTAGTGCCACAGCACTGACAAAAGAATTTAATCGATGAATATTATATTTACTACATAAAAAAAACTATATTGTAAATAGTGTAGTAGTCTGCACTGAACTCTCAGGCAAGTAACCACATATACAGGTAGGCGTGGGTAGTGTGGTGATATCAGGGAGCCTAGGTGGTATAATGGTTAGCACACTAGCCCGGAATGCAAAGAGATGTGGGTTCGAGTTCTGATCTAGGCGCAATACTTCCCATTTTCATCACCCCCACGACATTGGTTGTCATGACCATGATCCTGTACAAGCTATGCGCTGTATGGTTGTCGAACCTACCCTATGTATGTGTCAGTGAATTGCCTGTATATATGTAATTGTAAATGTGATGGGGCCCCTTTGTTGGCCGCCCAGAACTTAACCCTCACACTGTAGACCCCCCAAGCAAGCAGGAGAACGAGTATGATTGCTTCACACATGTTTATTCTCAGCTCACTGCGGCATCCACGATCAGGTGACCCGCCTCTGCTCTGCCAGGTCCCACATCAACTTCCTTGGACGGGAGGGGGGGGGGGTTACGCTAGCCGCATGCAATAGATGGCAGCCCTGTCGCGGTGCTGTACATCGGCTACCGTACCGCCACCTATCGCTGTAAACTGCGATGATTACGGAGCAGTCCTTGCTGCCATCATATGGTAGTGGAGCTCATGTCTGGACTACTACATAAGCATTAAAAGACTTCCAATTCCAGGGGGACGAGTGTAGTAGTCTACACTGACCTCTCAGGCAAGTAACCACATAGGCAGGTAGACGTGGGTAGTGTGGTGATATCAGGGAGCCTAGGTGGTATAATGGTTAGCACACTGGCCCGGAATGCAAAGAGATGTGTGTTCGAGTCCCGCTCTAGGCACAATATTTCTCATTTTCATCACTCCCACGACAATAACTGATAAAATACTTTAATCAATGCATACTATATTCACCACATAATCCCCCCCCCCCTCCCCTTCCAAAAAAAACCCACCCTATATTCTAAATAAATGCATTGTTCATGGCTGGAAGACCAGTGCATTGATGTTGACAACAGATATATTCAATGCACACTGGTGTACTATCTAAGGACAGGGCATGGGTGAAAGGATGCTGTAACAAACCACAATGGGATGGGATCCTCTCCCACAGGCCTGTATGTCATCTGCGTAGATGTACATAGTAGGCTAAGTTATCATATACAGGTTAGGAAAAAACTTGAAAAAAAACCCAAACAAACTAATATAGAAACTACTAACACCCAAAACCGCAAAGGTTGGCCCGAGCAAGATCAGGTAAAGACTCCTGAGTGCGGGACCAGACCAATCCAGTACCACAGCTGTCCAGCATTGAAAACAAGCACCCTCACGGGAGCTTATACGTTATGGGCAGAATAAAAAACTTGTCACAAAAAAAGAAAAAAAGAAAAAAAAAAGAATATATAACAAAACCATGGCAACACCAAAACCGTGACAACATAGCGCCGAACATCCAACTGCAGTTTAGTATTAATGTAGCAATGATCTAATCACTGAAGTCTGATTTTACTCTTGTATTAAAGTGTATTTCTAAAACACCTTAATTATCTGTGCTTGGAGGTAGCGAAGTGCAAAAGTAATAGGTGTGCAATAAACATGTAGGGGCCACGACTTGGAATTCAAAACATCTTGCTTTCTCAAGACGTATTGAAAAACCAAGACAGTCTACATATAGAAACAAATAGGGGTGAGCCGTCACAGACTGCAACTACTTTAATATTGAGGATGGAACCTAACAAACTACATAATTAAAATGGCCATAAGTAGCTCTTCAAAGTTTCTATGAAGAAAATGCTCCTGTGTATAGTATGTTCATACTATTCAATTAAAACTACATTAAAATAAAGAGATAATCTTATTTGCCTAAAACATTGTGCTCTTTGTATTCTGGAATTAGTCATTTTTACTGATGAAACACCATGGTCTATTTAAACAAGTATTTTTCTTAGAATCAAAATCCTGGACATAGTTAATGAGAAATAACCAACAATATGAACAAATCATGATGTATAGCATCATATAAGCCATTAATTACTCTAATGTACACAGGCAGATGTGTTGTTGTTTTAGCAGTCTACACAAGGATGGCCACTGGAGCTGGGTGTGGGTGTGGATGCAGCGTGGGATTTCTCTCTGTGTGGTATATCCACCATGCAGTGTATGCGCATATACAGACATACATGTATATATATATATATATATACATATACACACATATATATATGCATATATATTAGGCATGATTATAAACATATAGTGATATACCCGCATATATGTGGATATATGTACACATATATAGACATATATACATGTAGATACATATATAGACACATATATATACACGTGTAGATATGTATATATATATATATATATACATACACATATATATGCATATATATACGCATATACATATATTCGCATAAGTACTAATAGGTGTGAAATAAACAAACAAGGGCGGGTGGTTTTGAAGCAAATAATATATCCCCTTGCACCTTAGGGGTTATCCAAAGTTTTCAACATTTTCTATCATACAAAGCATACTATTTTCCAGACCCCCCCCCCCCCCTCCTCGAAAGTAGTACATATCAACAGTTTACTACAGTATACAGACAAGAAGACGACTGTTTCAAATATCAACATATTATAAAATGATGGAGATTGTACTTGACTGAAACCCCCCCACCCCTACCCCCAAACCCACCCCCAAACCCACCCCCACCCCCACCACCTGTCGTACGCTTTGTATGAGCATGACAACGTTGAAGTCTTTGGATGGCCCCTTACAAACATTGGCATAAAGCCAACATCTTCTGGGGGCGCCACCTACCGCCAACGGATGAATTTATCTTCACGTATCCACTATATAACTTCCAGAGGTTAACGTAGGTATATTGTGCACCACATATGTAAATCGAATTTGAAAGCTAAACTTTTTTTTGTGTGTCACAGATACAACTCTGCCATATTAGCACCCGTAACAACGACATGAAGTACAATGTCTCCGATGGATGCGATGAATAAATGACATAGCCATGAGGAGATGTCAATTTGCATCACGTAGAAGAGGGCAGCATATAGGTTGTCACTGCTTACATTATAGCTACCGTCTGGAAGCACGTGCTTACTATCACAGTATCAGAGTAGTAGTCTGCAGTGACCTCTGAGACAGGAGTCACATCGACAGGTGGAGGTGGATAGAGTGGTTGCATCAGGGAGCCTAGGAATGGTAAGAAGTGTGTGTTCAAAAACTGCTCTGGGCACAATATTTCCCATTTTCAACACCCCCGCAGCACTGGTGCCATGGCCAGGATCACATATAAGCTCTACACTGAATGACTACTGAAGCTACCCTGTGTATGTATGTGGAAGTGCATGGCCCGTGTGTCTGCAATTGTAAGTATTTTTTTTCTTGAAGATTTATACTGCCTATTATGGATAAGTCTGAATAGACTTGTTTTCACCATTAGACAGCTTGTTGATAGAAAGCCTGAGTCTACACTTTTACCGACCCAAGGGATTTTTAACCTCCCACACCACATAGACATGGTATGAGAGCAACTGGCCTTTGATGTCGCTGTAAGTTATACACAGCGGTGGAAATCCAAATTGGCAGAGGTGGGGGCACGGGGAATCGAACCACCAACCTTCAGATTAGGAGTCTGACCTAGAAAATAGTCAGACACTCTAACCACTCTGCTACAGAGAACACCAATGACTTATGGATGTAAACTAACTACACTAGAGTTACACTAGAATATTTCTAACAAACTGACATTTATATTCCGCTTGCCTAACTGCAACTGATGATTAAAACTTACTACAACTTTACCAACTGAATACAGAAGATAACTTCTGCTTACATTCTAAATACTATGTAAATACTCGCATTGATCTGACTAATATTGATCTAGTTATATGACACTACTGTTACTATATTACTATGGAACTTTTGGGTTACAGAATTTCATTGTGTTGCATGCTGCAAATTGTGTATTCAACAGTTATTGTATACCATATTCTATATACCTTTTGTGTAAATAACCCTGAATTGAAAAATGGCTGAAAGACCAGTGCTTCGGCACTGACAAAAGACTTATTCAGCAGAATAAACATATTTACCCCAAAAAACACATTTAAAATACTTACAATTCCAGTGGGAAGAGTGTCTGCACTGACCTCTCAGATAGACAGGTAGGTGTGGATATGGTGATTGCATCAGGGAGCCTAGCTGGTATAATGGTTGGCACACTATAGCCCCGTAATGGCAAGAAGTCTGATTTCGAAAATGGCCTTTAAGCGCAATATAATTTCCTATTTTTCATCATTAGTAAATAGGGAAACTCCCCCGCCTTACATTGAAATAACACTTTTATTTTAACAAGAAAATAACTGTAAAAATAATAGCTAAAATCAGTTGGCCTTTCCCACAGGCAGTCCTTTCTAAATATTATTCACTCTCACATAGCCTGTCCTGGCTATATGATCCGAGCTGTTGCTAGGATGTAAAACCCCATTAATTCCCTCGCTCTGATTATATAACGCATTCTCTGCCGACATGGCTGCCTTATTATTGTTGACCAGACGGGATGGCCGAATGAGTTAGAGCGTCCGTCTCCCGTGCTGGTAGATCGTGGGGTCGTGGGTTCGAACCCTGGTCGAGTCAAACCAATGACTTAAAAATTTATACTTGTCGCTTCCTACCCTGGCGCTTGGCATTATTAGGATAGGGCAAGGACTGGTGTGCTCAGTGTCAGGATAATATGACTGAGTGGGATATCAGGTCATCGTGCCGGTGGCCTGGTTTCCCAGTGGGACAGCACTATAAAATCGCCATGAGTGCGCACTGTCCCAAGTCGGTACACGTCCTGATATGACCTTAGATGTTGCTAGGACGTAAAACAACAACAAACAAACTTATTATTGTTGTCATGTGCAGTTCTCACCCGCTGGCTCCGAGATAAAACATTCACCCCATCCCAGCTGGTTGGTTGGTTGGTTGGTTTTACGTCCTGGCAACATCTAAGATCATATCAGGATGGGTACCGACTTGTAACGGTGCACACTCATGGTGGGTGACTTTATAGTGCTGCCCCACTGGGAAATCACGTCACCAGCACCATGACCTGATATCCCACTCAGTCACATTATCCTGACACTGAGCTAACCAGTCCCTACCCTATCCTATTAATGCCGAGCGCCAGACTAAGAAGTGACAAGTATCAATTTTATAAGTCATTGGTTTGACTCGACCGGGAGCTGAACTTCCATCGTTCCGCACACGAGGCCCGCACTAAACTGATTCAGCCACCTAGAGAAGGGGTGAATGACTACTCAGTCTAAATACGAGAAAAAACTACTTTAATACGGAACTGGAAGTGGAATTCCTGGTTCGAGTATCCAGTGGCTATCTATATCTGCATAGATGGCGACACAATAAAGCTGTCGATCTGACTTTTAAAGTCTTTTAAGCAACATAATGCAACCTATTTAACAATTCAAAAGTAGCGGGCAAATATAAAGAAGTATGTAAAGAATATTTGTTGCTTCTTAAATTAAGACTAAAATTTTCCAAGCACTTTTCCCCCTTTTTCTAATAGTCGGTCTTGGGTGAATCCCTAATGTCGTTTTTTTTTGGTCCATTAGTTGTTTAAGCAGGGGAAATTTCAGTCATAGACGACTGGTCTTCCTCATTCCACTGCTGGTCGATAGAAAGCCTGAGCCTACACTTTTACCGACCCAAGGGATTTTTAACCTCCCACACCACATAGACATGGGGAATCGAACCGCCGACCCTCAGATTAGGAGTCTGACCTAGAAAAAAGTCAGACACTCTAACCACTCCGCCACAGAGAATGCCACTCTAGGTGAATCTTTTATCTAGCTAGCTCCATGATCGTGTGTGTCACGGTTGGTGCTTTGCTAACATTTGTCTTCGTTGCCTTCGATTGCGGTACCGTCATTGGCACGTCTCAGTGTCACCACCAGCTCCAGGCATTAATTAACTGTGTTAGCATCGCATCAGACACTGACGTCCATTTTGCAAATAAGCCGCAATGCATTATGGATCCTCGGAGTGGATGCACGCAGGGAGGGAAGGAGGGAGGGAGCTGGTAGTGTGGGTGAGTTCCATTGCTGCTCCATTGTGCACTTTAACTGGATTTTTCCAAATGTCTTGTTTTTTTGCTTCCTTTTTTGTTTGTTTGGTATATTTGTTGTGTAAACATTGCGCCTGGCCAGCGTCATATCCATTAGGCTATCTAGACTCCCTGATGCAATCAACCCATGCGTACCTGCGCATGTGACGTTTCATCTAAGGTCAGTTCACCTCACTATATATATTATATATAATCTATTATATACATATAAACGCTCGGAGAATTATTTATTATTTATTAGTTTCGATTCTACTCGACTTAATATTGTCCAATCGCCGTCGTCCGCTGGCCCTGCTGCGGTCCTGGCGGTTTCGACGCTGCTCGAGTTGGTTTGAATCGTCACTTGCCTCCAGTTTTTTGCTTTTTTAGGTAGAGCATTTATCGCTCAGCCCGGAGTCGAATAAACGAACCAACCCAATCTGCTGTCTCTTGTCAATTCGTAGGGGAGGCTTATATATGTATATATATATGTATATATATCTGTATATATATATATAAATATGTATTACTTGTAATTTGTATATACACAGATATATACATCCATCCATCCATCCAAATAATCCATCTGCCATTTCATAAGACTCATTTGTGCTTCACGTTCAACAGACCCTCGTGGTTAAGGGATTGATGATGATGATCAAGAGTCCTCAACCTGAAAATCTTATACTTAATCTAACCAATTTCAAATACCGTCAGAAACAAGTGAACGTGGTTTTATGGTACTACCACAGCAACAATATTGGCTGAGATAAATGCAAATGAAATATTCGAACAAAAAGAAAAGTTTATTTTATTTAACGACACCTCTAGAGCACATTGATTTTTATCATCAGCTATTGGACGTCAAGCATATAGTCATTCTGACATATTTCTTTGGAGGAAACCTGCTGCTGCCACAATTTGAATGTCAAACATATGGTCATTCTGACATATTTCTTTGGAGAAAACCTGCTGCCGCCACATAGGCTAGCCACTCTTTCCGATAAGCAGCAAGGAGTCTTTTATATGCACTTTCCCACAGACAGGACAGGACATACCACAGCCTTTGATGAACCAGTTGTCGACCACTGGTTGGAATGGAAAATAGCCCAAACTACATATGGGTCTACTGAGCAGGATCGATGGGATGACCGACACATTCACCTGTGGACACTCTACTGCCTGAGTTATGTGCCGCCCCAAAATATTCTCACAGTGTGTTTTCGGCTTAAGACGGATGACCTTAAGTGGTAGGTTGGTTGGTTGTTGGAGTTTTACCTTCTGGCAACATTTAAAGTCATGTCAGGATGGCTAACGACTTGTAACAGTGAGCACTCATGGCGGCTTTACAGTGCTGCCCCACTGGGAGACCAAGCATCCAGCACCATGACCTGATATCCCACTAAGTCACATTATCCTGATACCGAGCCAACTAGACCTTGCACTATCCTAATAATTCCGAGCGCCTGGCTAGGAAGCGACAAGTATCAATTTTGTAAGTCATTGGTTTGACTCAACCGGGAATTGACCTCCCGATCTTAGGAGCCTGCGCTTTACCGATTCAGCAACCGCATCCGGTCCTTACTTAGAAGTAGGCTAATGGTAGGGTATAACAGAACCGCGGTCCTGGGATTATTTAGGTCCTTGAGTAACATTCGACGTCATCTCATGTTATCCACTATTTGTCATTACGAATAGTGAGTAGCTTTATTCTAAATTCAGCTCTCTCTTGTTCAAACCCTTTTACCAAGCCGCATAGCCCGATAAATGCATTAAATTTCTAAACCAAACAATTTGATCCTACATATCCAACTAACTAACATATCCAACTTAGATACTGGTTCACTCACTAAGCATTTGTTTCTTGCAAATGAGGGAATATATAGTAAATTTAATAAAGTCGATCAGTGCTGAGGTATGTTGTGTCCAGCATTTCGATGTGCACACCAGAGAAACTTTGCATGTCTTTTACTTCAAATTTCTCAGCCGTTAACCATTCACACTAAAATACTTAAAACTAAAGTAAGCTAAATTATAACGATCACACTAATATATTTATCTAGATATTGTGGCGGAAATTCAAAACCATCGGACTATACAATTTCAGCAATTTTCCTCTATAGTACACTGTAATAGTTGTGCTATAAATGCAAAGCTTCAGGAAAATAAAGGTGTTCTTAGGTTCCCATAGCTATTTTATTGCCCAGCATTCCCAGAGAAAGGGTCATACTGTTATAAATCTAGTATATATAGAGTATTATGTATATATATATATATATATATATATATCTATATATATATATATATATATATATATAAACCACTAGGCAAGAAGGTTAGACAAAGCAGAGTTGGGCTGAGTTCTTTATTAGTTCTCTGGCTGGGACTAATATGCCCTACCAAAAAGAAAAATGCGAGTGAAGTGACAGTGGTTTGAGTTATTTCCGCACCAAACATTTGGCGCCCCAATCGCACGCAGATAACGGGGTGGGTGCGCGAATCCCGAAAACACACAAATAATCGTACAATGAATATGACATCAATATTGGAATTGCTCCGTTCCTTTATATTATTATAATACATTATAATACACATAAACCACTAGGCAATAAGGTTAGACAAAGCAGAGTTGGGCTGAGTTCTTTATTAGTTCTCTGGCTGGGACTAATATGCCAAAGACCCGAACCCGGGTCCCCCAACCCAACTCTCTTAATTAGTCAGCGCTAGCTTTGCTGCCACGCGCATATCATTCATAATACAAATGGATAAAGGTGTCTTTAGGTATTGAAATACCGCATTACATGACTAATCACCTCTTGTCTTGATCTCTTCTAAGGAAGCACCGCACATTGAAAGATACGTGCATCCTCCCCTACGCAATGAGTGAGAAGAAATTAATTCCCTGTCAAGACCAGCAAAAACCAGCAAACAATTTCAAAGTTGTTTGATAAGTCTTATATGTTAACGGAGAGCTTCCTCCGAAATCATTAGGCCGAGGAGTATTTAAATGTTCTAGACAACCAAGTCGCATACAGCGCTACTCGCATAGAATCACAAGGTAAAGGAGAATGCGTATCTGAGTTGGAGAACTTTCTGTTCTGCTTTGAGTTTATCGAGCTCTGGAAAAACAAATGTTGCCGAAATAAGTCACTACAACATAGTGTCGTGGGGGTGATGAAAATGGGAAATATTGTGCCTAGAGCGGGACTCGAACCCACATCTCTTTGCATTCCGGGCCAGTGTGCTAACCATTACACCACCTAGGCTCCCTGATATCAATACACTCCCCACGCCTACCTGTCTATGTGGTTACTTGCCTGAGAGGTCAGTGCAGACCACTACACTAGCATACCTTGTGGGTCCGCATTAATTATAATACTAGCCATGCCCGGAGTATTTAGCCTGCTTAGGGCGTCCGTTATTATATTCAGCTCGCTGTTAATGCACACAGAAGCAAACACAAAATTATATTTTATTGACATCCAAAACAACCGTGGCAAATAGTACATAATCAATTTACATTTCGATCTTCCTGTGTTTAATGCCGATTCTACTGTAGCATTGTCTGTAATTATCATTATAGCAGCTCCTTCCCAACTGGCCCCCAACGCTTTACGGCCACATATACGGCCCACATTTCTTGTTCATTAATATGCGCATCACGTAGACCGTCATCTGATTGATCGTAGTGGTGTTCAACAGTCAAACTTAGAGGATCTGCCTGAATTGGGTCAAAGCAACCTATTAACCAATCGGTGCCATGCATAGCTCCATATCCCCATTTACTGGCATCACTATAAATAGATTTTATGGGAGCAAACTTGCCGAGTATTAATGCCTTGCCATTAAACGTGTCTGCAAAGTCAATCCACCAATTCAAATCCTCTCTGAAACCCGCGTTGAGCCTTACTTTATAATAAGGTTGAGTCACAGAGTTTACCAAGTCATATACTCTACACGAAAAAGTTCGCCCACCATGCATGACTTTTGTGCAGTGGGCTAACATTCTGGCCAACCTTTCCAGTTCTTTCCTCGTTGCTTTCATTTTACCACTAAAAGAAGCCAGAATCCTCCGCAATTTCTCAAGTTTATCGTCCGGGAGTGTTAATTCCAGTTTAACGGTGTCAATTAATATCCCTAAGAATTTTATCTTCCTACCTGGACAAATTAACTTCTTGTAATTTATGTGAAAACCTAATCGACGCAATATGGAAATTAATTTATTTTGCTGCTCCCTAGCCATTTCCCAATCTGAAGAAACAATGCAAAAATCATCTAAGTAATTTACTATCTTCAAGATGCCTTCTCTATTTGCACAGCGAACTACAAATTCAGATATTTTTGAAAAAACAAAAGGACTTGATGACAGCCCCATGCATAACCTGTTGTCAAGCATGTAGTCCGGTTTCACTCCTATGTCATCATTAAATCCCCAAACCAACCCTTGCCTTGGCCTATCTGTTGGGTGTATAGCTACAGCTCTGTACGCGTCTTTTAAATCGATCGTAGAAAGGTAATCACCGACACTCATGTAATCAACATCATGGTCCACACTATTATAATTGAATTTAAGAGCTACTTGATCCGTAAACTTATTTACCGAATCTTTTTTAGGCAGACTACAGTCTATTATACCCCTTCCGCCCCCCTGTTTTTGGTATACAGAAAATATTATGTATGCAAAGTGGGGTATGCGTCGTTCGGGAAATTATGCCTTGTTCTAGTTCAGCCAATAATTTTTTAGTTATAATATCTCTGTATAGAGTATTACGGATTCTTTTAAATTTAGTCTCATAATTTGCCTCACAGTCCATATTTATCACGTGATACCCGAACACCACTCCCCATAGGATATACATCCAATCTGGGTCAGTGTCCCCTCTCAGGAAGGGCTCACATATAAATCGACATGGCTTTAACTGTACTAGGTTGCCTGCTATATAATGCGTACAGCTGCAATTGCCGTTAACACAGTCATTTTTGACATTAATTATTTTTGGTATTGAATTGGGGTATTCTTTAATATGGACTTTCCAATAGCAGTAATCACCCCTAACTGTTTCTACATAGAGCATGTCCTCCCTACTTGCATCATTTTTATTTCTCCAATTATTTAGTATTCCATCGACCTGGCTTTTTACACTATATTCAACTTTTATTTTATCACCTGACACTAACGTGTTGCTGTCTTCGGGTTTGTTTTGAATTGTATGAAGCGTATTAGCACATGCAATGTCATCTGTACTATTTAAATGCTGCCCTAAACTTTTATCGTTCGAGTCATTAATTACACCTTCGGCTCCCCATACAGACACTATTCCATTGGAATTAGGTTACTCGTAGAGGTTAGTAGCACATGTAACACTAATTGGATTGCTATTTGCACAACAGCCACCACCTACCGGCATACCCACCAGTTTAGCGCTGGCACCACATGATTTATTAACATAATTAGGGTCATTAGGCACACCTGTAACATTACATGTTATAACATTCCGCTGAAACTGGGCCGCGGAAGGAAATTTATCAACACGAGAGGTAGCAAATTTTTGTCATCCCTCACTTGAAATGCGCACATATGCATTATCAAACGTCTCTCGTATTTGTTGTTTGCAATTACTAACACCACATTCCGCCGCAACATGTTTCATACGATATTTGAGATGCCGGCTGCCTTCCATTCGTGTCTTGTGTTCGGCAGTTCAGTCTTTAGCACAATTATATTTTTTGTGCCCTTTGCTGCCACATTTTGCGCACCAGTGCCCAAAATTACATGCGTCATCCATTCTGCTGCAGCCTGCCTCTTTGTTCCACCTAAAGCACCCCGCTTTTCTGTCCTTCGTGTACGCATTTGACTAGCGCACCGTGCCGGTTGACTTTCTTGGCCGCATGTTGTGCATACCATAGTGGAACATCCCCACACCTGTGTTGCTGTTACTAAAAGCCGCAAAACCCTCTACTTCCGCCAACTTCCTAATGTCCTTGTCATATTCTATATGCGTGGAGCCATTAAAGTCATTCTGCCTGGCTCTTGAAGCCATGAAGCATAAGTGTTCTAGGAAAGCGCGGAAGTCTTTTACAGTTAAGCATTCAAAGCCAAGGCACCAACGAATGGAAGCGGTAATTAATTCATAGCAATTTAATTTCTTCACCTCCTTTCCTAACACCGCATACTGTCTGAGACTCCACTTACTTCGCCATCTTCTTGTACTGCTGGTGCTCCTGCTGCGCGAATCCGATGGAGTTCGTCTCTGTCATCTTGTTCTTGACCTCTGTCGTCCCCTTGCCACTCCATACTCGGAGTGTCCAATGGCGGCTCCGGCATTGCACCGGCTGGTTCTCTTGGTCGTCCTTCTTCCTCCAAAGGCGTCATGCTGAATAGACGCCCTTCTTGTCTCCTTTTCATGGCGTCTCGCTTCTCCTGCAACTCCGCTATGCGTTGTTCTTTGGCCATGTCCGCAATTTCCTTGAGTAGCGCTGCCTCTTGGTCGTCCAGACTGAGTGCTTGTACTTTTTCCACCAACTCTGGTGAACTTTCTCTAGAGACACTCCTCGACAAATCTTCCTCTATTGCTGCGTGCGCCTTGTTAACTTTGTAGTCGGTACTTTCTTTCCTTTCTTCTTTCCTTTCATTTTCTTGCACTTATCAACCTTGTGCGACAATCCGCCCAAGTCGCAATACGGCATTCTAGAAAGGTCGCAGCTAATGCGCATGGTGTTCCCCCAAGCAAAAATGCGAGCGAAGTGACAGTGGTTTCAGTTATTTCCGCACCAAACATTTGGCGCCCCAATCGCGCGCATATAACGGGGTGGGTGCGTGAATCCCGAATACATGCAAATAATCGTACAATGAATATGACATCAATATTGGAATTGCTCCGTTCCTTTATATTATTATAATACATTATATATATATATGCATAATTCTCCGGTGTGACTGACACTGGTCAACATCCGTGGGAGGTGAGATGGGCCGAAATGACGCCACCAGTACAGTGTTGCATCTTTATATTTGTGTACATTAATTGATTAAGCGGGGCGATTTTCAATCGTGAGTAATTAGTCTTCCCCATTCTACTGCTCCTTGCCCTATCCTAGTGTCGTGGGGGTGATGAAAATGGGAAATATTGTGCCTAGAGCGGGACTCGAGCTAATTATTACACCAGCTAGGATCCCTCATATCACCACACTACCCATGCCTACTTGTTTATGTGGTTACTTGCTTGAGAGGTCAGTGCAGACTACTACACTTGTCTCCCTAGAATTGTAAGCCTTTTAATGCTTACAATTACATACATACAGGCAATGCACTAACACATACAGGGTAGGTTCAACAACATTACAGCATGTAGCTTGTACAGGATCATGGTCACGGCAACCAGTGTCATGGGGGTGATGAAAATAGGAAATATTGCACCTAGAGCGGGACTCGAACCCACATCTCTTTGCATTCCGGGCCAGTGTGCTAACCATTATTTTTTAACGTGTGCTCGTATAGCACCTCGAGACCTTGTCCTGCAACTGGCTATCTAATCCTGGCCAGTAGACATAGTCTCGGGCCAGTTGTTTACTTTTAATTATGCCTAAGTGGGCACATATGTTGAAGATGATCCTGAAAATACTTTTACTGAGAAACAAAGTAACGTACAAAGTGGGTTTATATCTGGAAGAGGTACACATGAAGGGATTTTCAATATGAGAATGATTTGTGAACGTTATTGTGAAATGAACCAGAATGTTTATGTCTGCTTTATTGACTATGAGAAGGCCTTCGACCGAGTCAATCATGAAATGTTAATCAAATGTTTACAAGATATTGGTGTCAATGGCAAAGACATTAAACTAATTGTGAACTTATACTTGACACAACGTGCATTTATAAAAATGGAGCAGGGCCTATCGGATGAAGTTATGATTAAATGAGGAGTTCGACAGGGGTGTGTATTGTCACCATGTCTATTTAACCTGTACACGGAGATGATTTTCAGACACATTGAAGATTGCAAGGGAGTGACAATAGGTGGCATGAACTTCAACAATCTTAGATATGCCGATGACAGTGTAATACTAGCAGACAGTGAGAAAAACCTACAAGATATAGTGAATAGAATCAATAAAGCTGGAATACTATTCAACATGAAGATGAATGCCAGGAAGACCAATGGTTATAAGTAAAAAGACAGATAAACCAAATATCAATATAACCATAGATGGCACAAAAATAGAACAACTATCCGAATTCATATATCTCGGACAAAAGATTACAAATGATGGGAGATGTGAGGAAGAAATTAAAAGAAGGATAACAATAGCCCAAACAACATTCTCCAAAATGTATAGAGTGTTAACATCAAGTAAGATATTAATACAAACAAGGAAACGTATTCTTCAGTGTTATGTTTGGTCTACTCTAATGTATGGGGCTGAGACATGGACGATCTCTAAGAAAATGTACAAACGTTTAGCAGCATTTGAGATGTGGACTTATCGAAGGATGATGAAAATATCATGGACAAAGAAGATCACCAACAAAGAAGTTCTCAGAAAAATTAAAACTAAGAAAAGCTTGTTTGCCACTATACAGACAAAGAAACTTATTTATTTTGGCCACATCATTCGTCAGAGTTCAATATACCGTACATTGTTGGAAGGGAAGGTGAATGGCAGCAGAGGGAGAGGGAGACCAATAACATCATGGTTTACAAATATTTCACAGTGGACAGGCTTGAATTATTCACAGTCTATCAGAACAGCACACCACCGGGACAAGTGGAGAACCATTGCATCCAAACTTCGACTAGAGGACGGAACTATTGATTGATTGATAGGTAGTGTTTTGAACTTAACAGTAGTGTTTTGAACTTAAGTTCAAAACACTAGTGTAGTGTTTTGAACGGGGTTGTGTTTTGAACGTCCTACACCTGATCGGGACGGCCACGAGGACAAAACTTCAGCGCGTTGCCTAGTACGCTCATGACGTATTCTCCGACCCCGTGAATGGGCTTTGTTTACCTGCAGGGCGGTCGTCAATGACGTATGATTCATGTGGCACAGCCACCCTCCCCACACCTCCCTCCCACCCTCCCACCCACTCACACACCCACGTCACCGCGTCGTTACATCACTGCGCATGCGCAAAGCCTGATCAATGGCCTCCAAGACCCAATGGGAGCAGGGCAGCTCCACTGTGCACTACAACCAGCGTCGCTACAGGCGTCGTCGACGGCTTAAAGTCCGCCGGATATTGCCCGAGAATCGTCTTAGACAAAATATTGGTTTGGTTTTACGTCCTCGCAACATCTAAGGTCATATCAGGACGGGTACCGACTTGTGACAGTGCACGCTCATGGCGACGTTATAGTGCTACCTCACTGGGAGAACAGGCTGATGGCACCATGGTCTTATATCCCACTCAGTCACATTATCCGGACACTGAGCCAACCAGTCCTTGCTCTATCCTAATAATGCCTAGCGCCAGGCTAGGTATCAATTTTTAAATCATTGGTTTGACTCGACCAGGGTTCGAAGCCGTGGGTTTCGAATCCCACGACCTATGCTTATCGTGTCTGCTCTGAACTCATTTCCAAACCAAACCAGCCTGAAAACCCGGTGTGTTGTGAGCGACGATGTTCATTTGTTAAAGTTGCATAGTCCGATAAAAGCATTGCATTTTCAAAAACAAAACAGTTATCTAGATTTGGATCTAAATATCCAACTCAGATACCGGTACGCTTATTAAGCATTTGTTACTACATAGAAAGGGCTAGATAAAAGATTCACCCGGTACTTGTAGTACATGGGTGAACGACAACGTAGTGTAAATATGGGTGAAAATAGCTTTAGTATGGAACAGGAAGTACAATGCCTGGCTCCAGTGTCAAATGGTTACTTATATCGGCAGAGAGTTGGTGAAATGGGGGAGAATACAAAAAGACAAGATGGCGCCCATAGAACGCCATCGATTTCACTTTTAAATCTTATTAAACCAGATGTTTTATTATATTGTTCAACTCAAAGGTGTAAAGTATGACTTGACCCGTTGAGTTGCGTAGTAGAACTGACTTTATTAGCCGGCGACCTGCCCAGCTGACCTCCCGTGACCTCTCGTGACCTCTCGTGACCTGAGACCTTCTGCCTCTATTCACACGACATCAGTATACACAACATCTTCCTTTTATTACAAAGTTATTTTCACATTAGTCAGTAATAATAAAAGGGTGATTTGAGCTTATCCCTGGCCACATTGCTCATGGCTACCCTTTCTCTCAAGTCTCTGATTAACTTTAATTTTAAATAACGTTACTTAAATCTAACATACATGTTTTATTTTCAGTTTGCACTTTACTCACACATTTCTCAACAATGTGACAACCTTAACTCTTATCACCGCCTCATCTTTTGTATATCTGTAGGTTTGGCGCTACACTTCCTTTGGATTACAGCCTCCTTATCGGGTGTACTATTCGACCATACCTTGTTTTGTATGTATCAATTTTTTGTTTCACTTCGTCATTATTTTTTTTTCGGTCGTGATGTACCTGTTTTGTTGCGATGCTTGGACATTTGTATATGAATTTCCTGTTTCTTTGGATAATGTGCTCTGCCTTGTTCCTGATCTCATAATCTCTGGGCCTTGGTGTTTCTGACTTTACAACCTGCCCTGACGCCCATTCCCCTTTGTAATCGAGGTATCGTACCTTGTCCCCCACGTTTAACTTAGGATGCTCTGTTCCTACTTTTTTGTCAAAATAAGATTTTTGCTTTGCTTTGTCACCTATAATTTTCTGTTTTTTAGATGACTGGACTTTAGGTTTCAAATTTGCCATGACAGTAGGTATTTTTGATCTTAATGTTCTCGACATTAGCATCTGCGCCGGTGAAGCATTCATGGAATGAATCTTGGCATTCATCATGTTAAGCAAAGTTATTGAGAGATCTCTGTTATCCATTACCGCTTTTTTCATCATTTGCTTTACTGTCTGTATGGCTCGCTCTACTTGGCCATTACTTTGCGCATGCATGGGAGTCGAGTACACTCGTTCAAATCCATAATCTGTACTGAATTTACTATACTCCTCACTCTGAAATTGGGGCCCATTATCCGACACAACTACTTTGGGTATCCCATGCCTCGCAAACGTTTCCTTCATTACTTTGTTCGTTGATAGACTAGATGTTGATTTTAATTCAATAACTTCAGGGTATTTACTATAGTAATCAATTAACATAATATAATTCTTGTTATCTACATGGAACAAATCTGCACCCACCTTTTCAAGCGGCACGTCTGGTACTGAATGACTTATTAATGGCTCTACATGCGGTTTGTTTCGGAAGCACTGACATATCTGACATCTAGATATTTTGTGTTCAATTTGGCTGCTTAATCCCGGCCAAAATACGTTATCCCTGGCTAATTGTTTTGAACGTATAATTCCCATGTGAGACTCATGAATTATTTCAATGACATTTGGTTGTAATGATTTAGGTATAATTATCCTGTTATCTTTCATCAACAATTCACCCTGTATGTTATCTCATGTCTGTACGTGAAAAATGGTTTCACTTGATCTACTACTTAATGTGAATGTTCTGGCCAACCTGACTTGGTGAGTCTGATGATTTCCTGTAATGTTTCGTCTTTCTTTGTCTCTACTGCAATATTATCTGTGTATTCAGGCGCTATGTCTATTTCCGCTATTGACAACTCTTTGTCAAACAAGTTGCTTGGCGAAGTGCTACTTGTATGGGCCCTGGACAACGTATCTGCAAAATATAGATTAGCACCTTTAACATATACCACTTTGATATCATAATTCTGAAGCCTCATTCTCATCCGTTGCATCCTGGCAGACAAATCATGCAACGGCTTCATCATAATTGATATTAATGGTTTATGATCTGTTTCTATCGTGATATCTTTTCCATAGATGTACTCATGAAAACGCTTACACCCAAAGCGCATAGCGAGCAACTCCTTTTCTATTACAGCGTAATTGCTCTGAGTCTTATCCAGTGCTTTCGATGCCATTGCGACTGGCAAATTATTTTGGAACAGGCGCCCAGGCCTGATTGTGATGCATCAACTTGCAACGTTATTGGTTCTTTAGCATTGTAATATTTGAGCACAGGAGCTTGCATCAATAATGACTTTAACTTCTCGAATGCTTGTACCTGCGGTTCTTGCCAGTGCCACTCTACTTCTTTCTGCAGTACTATTCTAAGGGGCTTAGTGATTTCTGACAATCTGGGGATAAATTTGCTCACGTATCCGACCATCCCTAAAAATCTTTGCAGTGCCGTTTTATCTGTCGGAGCTTGCATATGTACAATAGCCTGTACCCTATCCTGATTTGGCTTTAATCCATCGGCAGTTAATAGATGACCAACATAATTAACTTCAGATCTGCAGATTTTAGACTTGCTCGGGTTCAACTTTAGATTAATTTCCCGTGCCCTGTTCAACACAGCTTCGAGCCTCGTGTTGTGCTCATTGATGTTACTACCGTAAATCAAAATATCATCAGACACTATCTGCACCCGTTCTAGATCACTTAACAACTCATTCATTTGCTGTATGAACAAATCCCCGGCAGTCTTTATCCCGAAAGGTAACCTTGTGAACCTGAACCTGCCCCATGGTGTATTAAACGTGCATAGAATAGAGCTGGCTTCGTCTAGCTGAATTTGCCAGTATCCCGAGTTTGCATCTAACACTGAGAAGTACTTTGCATTATGTATTCTAGCGACAACTTCTTCCACTGTACGAATTGGGTAAGGCCCCCTCAAAATAGCCTTATTTAACTTGGTTGGATCAAGACAAATTCGAACTTTACCCGGTTTTCGCACGATAGTAATAGAGTTAACCCATGGAGTAGGCTCTGTCTGACTCACAATTACTCCCATCCTTAACATCCTATTAAGCTCCGCTTTTACGTCATCTACAATAGCATGCGGTATATGCCTTGGCGGATCTACTACTGGGCTTACATTTTTGTCAATATGTATCTTTGCATTTACTTTAATGACACCCAGTCCTTCAAACACATCTTTAAAGTTGTTTACCATTTTGTTCGCAGAAGCTGCGGTGTCATTGTCCACTGTTGGTTTGCCCAGTTCATCGATGCGCGCTACCAGCCCGAGCAATATGCACGCCTTCCATCCTAAGATAGGGCTGCCGGTCTCAGTGATTTGGAACTTGAGGTCCCGTCCGCGCACTCTGATTGTAGCTTCGCCCTCAGGTTTCACCCTCTGTCCCTTGAACGTGAGGAGCGTACATCTCGATGGCTCCATCTTGACACTTCTGAACTTGTTGAACACTTGCCGTGGAATGAGGTTCGCCTCAGCCCCAGTGTCTATCTTGAATCGAACTGCCTGCAACCCTATGGTCACGTCGGTAAACCATGGTTCCTCGTCTTCTGCGTCGTCCGTCAACACCGCCCCCCACAAACAAGTCATACGACAACTCGTCAGCTGACCCATGACCATCTCCACCGTCATACGTGTTATTTGGATCAACACTGACCTCATTCACCTCTGCTGCCTTGTTCAGTTGCGACCTACATACCTTCACGAAGTGCCCAATCTTATGACACCCAGCACACTCCTTCCCCTTCGCCGGGCATTGTCCACGTACGTGTGAATACCCACACCAACTACACTGTGCCTTGCCCATGCTTGTGTTGGTTGTTCGTCCCAGGGGGTGTTTCCACACTGGGGGGCGTGTCTGTTGTGACGACATTGTGTTCACCGGTGCTTGTCGCACCCGGTGTCGCCCTGAGTGTAGCTGAAGTATGCTCACTCAGCCTACAAATGTCAATGCACTTTTCAAGCGACAAATTTTTTGTTTGCAGCAATTTGTCCCGCAGCACATTACTCTTCATACCACATACCAGACGGTCACATAATAATGAGCTCTCCAACTCACCGTATTCACATTGAGCCACCCGAGTTCTCAACTCTCTGATATACGTTTCCATATTCTGCTCATTCTGGTTATATGAATGACACTTATATCGTATTACAGTTATATTGTCTTTGCCTTCACAATACTCTCTAAAAGCCATAACCAACGGCCCTATGCGGTCTCTCTCCGACGGGTCAATTTCCATAGTACGATGAACTTTTTGTGCTTCCGTTCCCGCAACATGCAAAAATATAGCACATTGCACCTTCTCCGCTTTACTTGCAGCTCCTGTAGCAACTGCATAAATTTCATAAGCCTGTATCCATGTTCGCCAATTAGTTCCTATATCGTCATCCAAATTCAAAGGCGCCGGCGCTTTTAAGCCTGTGAGCGACATGTCTTGTTCGTTCGTCTCCTCGTCTGACACCATGTAAAGTATGACTTGACCCGTTGAGTTGCGTAGTAGAACTGACTTTATTAGCCGGCGACCTGCCCAGCTGACCTCCCGTGACCTCTCGTGACCTCTCGTGACCTGAGACCTTCTGCCTCTATACACACGACATCAGTATACACAACAAAAGGTAGTGGAGAAATATGAAGACATACAGAGAATAAATGTTGCTTCTTAGATTGTGATATTAGGCTCTCATGAAGACTCATTTCATTAACCCGATTTTTCGACTGTTTTTATATAAGGCTGGTCTTCACCCGTGTACTGCGAGTATCGGGTGAATCCTTTATCTAAGAAAGGGCATACTAAGAGAGTTTTATAGAACCTGTTAATGCTAATCAGAGTTTTGACAAACACATACAAATTTACTTTGAATGTTTATGCTTAGAATATCTTCTAAGTTAGTCGTTTTAAAGCAAAGTTACTTCAAACTGAAGTAATATAGATAATAACGATCAACCTAATCAATTTATCTCAGAAAATTACAGAAACCCCCAAGCCACCGGATTATGCAACTATGGTAAAAGGCAGTCGCAAAAGTCGGTGGGTGGACTCAACCCTCGGCAAAGGTGCATAAATGTGAAACATTGGTTTCTTAATTTCCTCTTTTTTTATTTAAATTTTTTTTTTTTTTATTGAGGCTGTATTTATTCTGCCCATAGCATATAAGCCCGGGTAACCAGGCTTGTTTTCAATGCTGGCCAGCTGTAGTGTTGGTGTTGTCTTACCAAGCAGTAGCTGCTGATAAGTTATTTGATTGTCTGCATTTCAGTAGCAGATAGATCTGTTGGTACGTTTAGTAGTCTATGTTAGTTTTTTTGGGCCCTCTTGGCATTGAATTTTTGTTCTATTCTTATTACTATGTTAGTTGTTTTCTTAAGGTTCTATGTTAGTGTTTTGGGTTTTCCTGGGAAGAGTTTTCCGCTTTTTTCTACTTAATTCTATACTAGCCTATTTTATTTACATGTCCATAGGCCTGTACGTCTATGGCTAGCAATAATCAATTTACTTGTTGTCACATCTATGCTGCTTGCACAAGACTCTGTTATATGGTTATCGAATAGGGAACTGATAAAATAATATCTATATTATGCCCCCAAAAAAAACACGATACAAGAGTGAGGCTGGTTTAAAGATTCTGTGGAGCATGAAATATTGAACTCCAATGTGATCTTCAGCAAGCTGTGGACATAAATAGGCTAATTATTCCATTATAACTTCACTGTCACAAACACAAATATTCTTAGTAAATGGACTCTTATATTCTATATAGCCTACTATTGTAATATATGCTATCACCTTTCACGATCGAAATATGCCGACGGGCCCATAAAGTATGAGGGGATTTCGGAACCAGCCTATGCGGGGGTTGGGGGGGGGGGAGAGGGAGTGCGTAGGTAGGGCTGGATCGTGTGTCAGAGTAGACCGGTGTTGCAGTTTCCGCGGCACACCAGTTTGCGAGGGACACATACATTCAAATGCATTGTCAATGGCCGTGAGCAAATCTTCATACAGAAAAAGTCAAATATCCCTCAAATTACACCACCTAGAAGCAACCCACTTGGAACACATATAGAAAACATATTCAATGAATAGATTATATTAAATTTATAAGGTTAGGCTTCTGCACTTCTATTAATTTTGAATAAAACTAATGTTTTGCACTGTGCATACTGTCAAACTCAAGGCATTGTCAATGGTCGTGAGCAATCTTCATACAGAAAATACAGAAAAAGTGAAATATCTCTAAAACCACACCTAGAAACAAATTCCTTGGTACACATATAGAAAACATCTTTACCAAAAACATTATCTTAAATTTATAAGGTTAGTGACGATGCTGTTCGATTTTGACGCATGCGCAGAAGCGATGTGTCCCTCCCAAACTGGTGTGCCGCGGAAACTGCAACACTGGGAACGTCAAGTGCGTGGGTGGGTTGTGTGTCTATGTGTGTGTGTGGAAAGGGGGTGGGGTGGGTGGTGCGGGGGTGTTCAGATGTGAATAGAAGTTCCATTGATATAAGGTGGGAGCTTGAGAATGTAGTTCTACTTGGTACACATGTGGGTGGTCAACAAAGCAACGCATAAACATATAATGTTCAGTATTCCACATAACGGCACATACACAACTGTACCCTGTATGTAACCAGATATGATTAGAATAAATATGCCAAACCAAGCGAGATGACTGAATGAGTTGCGCGTCCGTCTACCCCTTTTGGTAGGTCGTGGGATTCAAATCTGTGGGTTCGAACCTTGGTCAAGCCAATGAGTTAAAAATTGTATACCTGTCGCTACCCTAGCCTGGTGTTCGGCAAGGAGCAGTGGAATGAGGAATATCAATTGTCTGTGATTGAAATTTCTTTGCTTTTATCAACTAATGTACACAAAAATATATGAAAGATCCACTATAGTGAGTACTACATCTATGTGTGACCGGACGCGGCGACCGAATCAGTGAGGATGCATGCTTTCCGTAAGAAAGGTCTGGAGTTTGAATCCCAAGCCGAGTCAAACCAATGGCGTACAAAATTGATACTTATTGTTACCTAGGCTGGCGCTTGGCAGTACTAGGATAAGGCAAGGACTGGTTAGCTCAGTATCAGGATAATGTGACTAAGAAAGAAATCTGGTCATGGTGCCAGTGGCTTGGTCTCCCAATGGACAGCGCTATAAAGTCAACTTAAGTGCTCGCTGTCAAAAGATGGTACCAATCCTGATATGACTTTGGTTGTTGTCAGGACGTAAAATTCCAACAAGGAAATCTGTGTGTTTGAGATACACAGAACAGACTGAGCCAACGACACATTTCATACAAAGACCATGTTACCAAGGAGGACGTCTGTGCCAATATCTAGCAGGCAATTAGACTACACAAAAATCTCCTGACAATCATAAAGAGAGACTAACCGCGGTGGTATGGCCATATTTCCTGTTCGTCAGTTGCTGCCAAAACCATCTTACAAGGCACAGTGAAAGGGAAAGAAGACAAAGGCGGACAAAGGAAGAGAGGGGGAGACAACATCAGGGAATGGAGAGGTGTGGAGTTTGGTAAGTTTCAGAGGGCAGTGGAAAACAGGGAAAAGTGGAGAAATCTGGTTATAAAGTCATTTGTGGTGCTCCAATGACCCTCACGATTAAGGATTTGATGATGATGATGATTGAAGTGCAGTACAAGGATGATCTGAACAAGTCAAACCATGCATGCACGCAACCTGCTTTGGCAGACTGAAAGGAGTGAACTGTGTTTGTTGTAGTGATTGAGAACAGTGGAGATGGGTGACGTTGGTGTGAGCAGGAGTCATACCTGTGTCTGTAAAAACACGCTGTGACTGGAGTGGGCAAGACGGGGAGGTGAGTGGCTCGGTAATGGCATGAAGAAATAGCCTCGTCCATAAATATCCTCGTGCATAAATAGCCTTGTGCATAAATAGCCTTGTGCATAAGTAGCCTCGCATAAATAGCCTCGTCCATAAATAGCACCATGCATAAGTAGCCTCATGCATGAATAGCACCGTGTTGATATGACCTGGTACATAAATAGCATCATGCATAAGTAGCATCAGGAATATATAGCCTCATGCATAAATAGTCTTGTGCATAAATAGCCTCGTGCATAAGTAGCCTCATGTTGATATAACCTCATGCACAAATAGCCTCATACAGAAATATCCTAATGCATATATAGCCTCATGCAGAAATAGCTTCGAGCATAAATAGCCTCATGCAGAAATAATGTTGCGCATAAACAGCCTCATGCATAAATAGCCTCATGCACAAATAGCCTCGTGTAAAAATAACCTCATGCATAAATAGCCTCATGCATGAATAGCATCATGTTGATATAACATGGTGCATAAATAGCCTCATGCATAAATAGCATCAGGCATATATAGCCTTGCACATAAATAGGCTCGTGTATAAATACCTCATGCATATGTAGCCTCATGCATAAGTAGCCTCGTGCATAAATAGCCTCATGCATAAATTGCCTCATGCATAAGTAGCCTCATGCATGAATAGCACCGTGTTGATATAACATGGTGCATAAATAGCCTCATGCATGAGTAGCATCAGGCATATATAGCCTTGTTCATAAATAGGCTCCTGTATAAGTAGCCTCATGCATACATAGCCTCATGCATAAGTAGCCTTGTGCATATATAGTCTCATGCATAAATAGCGTTGTGCATAAATAGCCTCATGCATAAGTAGCCTCGTGTTGATATAACCTGGTGCATAAATAGCCTCGTGCAGAAATAACCTTGTGCAGAAATAGCCTCATGCATAAATAGCCTCGTGCAGAAATAGCCTCATGCATAAATAGCCTCGTGCAGAAATAGCCTCGTGCAGAAATAGCCTCATGCATAAATAGCCTCATGCATGAATAGCATCGTGTTGATATAACATGCTGCATAAATAGCCTCATGCATAAGTAGCATCAGGCATATATAGCCTTGTACATAAATAGGCTCATGTATAAATAGCCTCATGCATAAGTAGCCTCGTGCATAAATTGCCTCATGCATAAATTGCCTCGTTCATAAATTACCTCATGCATAAGTAGCCCCGTGCATATATAGTCTCATGCATAAATAGCATTGTGCATAAATAGCCTCATGCATAAGTAGCCTCGTGTTGATATAACCTGATTCATAAATAGCCTTGTGCATAAATAGCCTTGTGCATGAATAGCCTCATGCAGAAATAATTGTGCAGAAATAGCCTCATGCAGAAATAGCCTCATGCAGAAATAGCCTCATG
Source organism: Branchipolynoe longqiensis (assembly GCA_030323885.1). Lineage (NCBI taxonomy): Eukaryota > Metazoa > Annelida > Polychaeta > Phyllodocida > Polynoidae > Branchipolynoe > Branchipolynoe longqiensis. The sequence continues at coordinate 81,496,210 of CM059189.1, read as the reverse complement.
CAGAAATAGCCTCATGCAGAAATAGCCTCATGCAGAAATAGCCTCATGCAGAAATAGCCTCATGCAGAAATAGCCTCATGCCTATATAGCCTCATGCAGAAATAGCCTCATGCATAAATAGCCTTGTGCATGAATAGCCTCATGCATGAATAGCCTCGCGCATGAATAGCCTCATGCACAAAGTCCCACTGGATTAGTAAGCAAAGATGCGCACAATTAATCAGAGCCTCATGCAGAAATAGCCTCATGCATAAATAATGTTGTGCATAAACAGCCTCATGCACAAATAGCCTCGTGCACAAATATCCTCGTGCATAAATAGCCTCATGTATAAATAGCCTCGCGCATAAATAGTCTCATGCATGAATAGCCTTGTGCATAAATGGCCTCGTGCACAAAGTCCCACTGGATTAGTAAACAAAGATGCGCACAATTAATCAGAGGCTCTCGTTTGTATCAATAAGGTTATGGCGGGTAAAATGCTGACGCCGTCGTGGCGAATTTGTGGTCGGATCATAACCATGCCATAATCTGTAGTGCAATGCCATTTCCCTAGGTTGTCCCTCAACCAGGTTTTCAGCATTGACACAATTAAGCTGACAACTACCTACCTTGTTTCAAGACACATATATTTCCCATTCCCAAATAATAGGCTGCATCTATATATATATATATGTATATATACATATATATATATATATATATATATATATATATATATATAAATATATATATATATATATTTGGTGATCAGGTCTGCTTAATGCTTGTAATAATTTGTTGGTGTTTTTAGGGCCCGCTGCCATACGAACATGATGCTTGTATGGGTACCTGCAGGCGTTACTAGAACCAACAAACCTGAATGATGCTTCACTTCCGGTCACCTGACCTCCGATCGCTACTTATCCTCTTACAAAAGTCCAATGAATTCATAGCAGGGTGGCCAGTAGTTGGTAAAAAAAAAAAAGAAAAAAAAAAAGAGGGAAGTGGTCAGCGAAAAGCAGGAGGAGTCAATAAGAAAATGCTGGCGTAAGCAAAAATCAGACTAAGATGTTCTGAGTAAGCTGAAAGTCAACCGAAATGTTGCTCACTTGTCATGTACAGTGCATCCATCTCGTGGCTGTATTCTCGCCTAGAAAAACTTAAATGGTTATATATGAATGTCCTAAATGACTTATTCAAAGCCTGTCCTTCCAAAGTAGGAAAAGTCAGACTACATAAAATAGCTGTAAAAGGCAGCTAAATCGCTTAGTAAAAGAAGATTTAAATGATAAACAACCTAAGAAGTTCATGGATATCACTAGATGCCGTGTACATAGGCTATGTGACCTTCAGGATGCAACTGCCACATATCAGTCTTTGTGATCAGTGGCGTACTAATAGCCTATTTGTCTATGAATATTTCTACTCTGCCAATCACACCGTTCCTACCCTTTCTGGTTCCAAGTTCTACCGCAATAAAGTATTTTGTTTCGAACAGATTTATAAAAGAAAAGATTTATAAAAGAAAAGCCTAATTGTTTTCTCATACAACCACTCTGATTTCGTGGGAAGGCAGTCACTTTATTTAAGGGCCTCAAAGCAGCAATTTTTGCCGAGTCATCGTTCTTTGCATTAGCCATTGCAGCTATCCTATAAACTTAACGAACCCCGTCACCCACTACAAATTGACTGTCTGTTGTGATGGTATGGGGCTTAATTCTTTGAATCGGCATATTTCGATCCTGTGCTACGATGTTTGGGACCAAGAGATTTCAACTATCACTCAGTGGCCGAATAAGTAGAGCGTAGCCGTAGGCTTCCTAAGTAGAAGGTGTGGAGTTCCGAAAACCTGGTCGCGTCACACCAATGACTAATGGCCCTGTCACATTATGACATAAGGCGTCAGCGTAGGGACAACGTGAAAATAGATTAAATACGTCGAACTTCTCGGCGTAATATGCAAATTTGGGATGTCAATGCCGCGTCGTTGACGTGAGCGTAACGTCGGTTAAGCGTAGTGATAACGTCATTCAACGAGAGAGGACAACGTAATTACGCTCACGGTACGTTATATACATTATTCGATCAACAGAACTACGTTACATACATCACGACATGGTGGTGAAATGCTAACTGTACGTTGGACGTACTTTAGACATACTTTATCCATACGTTGTCATTACGCGGACTGTATGTTCCCACCGCCTTTGAAGGAGGTCAATGTAGTGCAACGTAGTGAGCAGCATTTGACTAACATACGTCTAACGTCATCGACGTTTGCCTAACGCGTACATAACATACGGCAAACATAAAATCCTTACGTTGTCCAACGTTGTGGTACGTCGAAAGTTTTCAACATGTTGAAAACCTCGACGTAGCTCGACCTAACTCGATGTATCTCGACGTAAATCGACATGTGCCTAACATAACCATGACGTAACCCGACGTACCTCAACGTAATGACGAAACGTCACCTATGTCTGGTTATGTTGGGTCGTTACGTCATAGTGTGACAGGCCTATTACACAATTGATAATTGTCACTACCTAGTCTGGCTCTCGGTATTACTAGGGTAGGGCAGCGAGTGGTTAGCTCAGTGTCAGGATAATGTGACTGACAGGGAAATCAGGTCGTGGTGCCGGTAGCCAGCCTGATCTCCCAGTGGAGCAGCACTATAAAGTCACCATGACTGCGCACTGTCACAAGTCGCTACCTGTCCTGATCTTCCCTTAGATGTTGTCAAGATGTAAAACCCCGACAAACACAACTATCTTGGGGGTACCTGCACGCATTCTTTTCTTGTACGAGTTTGGTGATATTACTAGAATAGGAAGAAATACAGGATTCACCAGGGGAGTAAAATTCCTTTTCACCCCTTACTGTATCAGCATCTTTTATTTGTCGTCACCCCTCCCACGCTACTTACTGGCCGCAGCAGGTACGCGGGGGTGGGGCTGAGGGTGGGGGGCTGGCGCGGGGTGGTGCTGGGTTGTCAGTAGGCGAGAGTGTGCGAGATGTGAATGGACCCATAAATACGGATCGTTCAGAGATTATTGTGGGCCACTTTAAACTAAGCTCGTCCCACCATGGTGAGTCTTCTTTTTTATGATTGTTCAGAGATTATTGTGGGTCACTTTAAACTAAACTCGTCCCACCATGGTGAGTCTACTTTTTGTGATCGTTCAGAGATTATTGTGGGCCACTTTAAACTAAACTCGTCCCACCATGGTGAGTCTACTTTTTATGATCGTTCAGAGATTATTGTGGGCCACTTTAAGCTAAACTCGTCCCACCATGGTGAGTCTACTTTTTATGATCGTTCAGAGATTATTGTGGGCCACTTTAAACTAAACTCGTCCCACCATGGTGAGTCTACTTTTTGTGATCGTTCAGAGATTATTGTGGGCCACTTTAAACTAAACTCGTCCCACCATGGTGAGTCTACTTTTTGTGATCGTTCAGAGATTATTGTGGGCTACTTGAAACTAAACTCGTCCCACCATGGTGAGTCTACCTTTTATGATCGTTCAGAGATTATTGTGGGCTACTTTAAACTAAACTTGTCCCACCATGGTGAGTCTACTTTTTATGATTGTTCAGAGATTATTGTGGGCTACTTGAAACTAAACTCGTCCCACCGTGGTGAGTCTACCTTTTATGATCGTTCAGAGATTATTGTGGGCTACTTGAAACTAAACTTGTCCCACCCTGGTGAGTCTACTTTTTATGATCATTCAGAGATTATTGTGGGCTACTTGAAACTAAACTCGTCCCACCGTGGTGAGTCTACTTTTTATGATCGTTCAGAGATTATTGTGGGCTACTTGAAACTAAACTCGTCCCACCATGGTGACTCTACTTTTTATGATTGTTCAAAGATTATTGTGGGCCACTTTAAACTAAGCTCGTCCCACCATGGTGAGTCTACTTTTTATGATCGTTCAGAGATTATTGTGGGCTACTTGAAACTAAACTCGTCCCACCATGGTGAGTCTACTTTTTATGATTGTTCAAAGATTATTGTGGGCCACTTTAAACTAAACTCGTCCCACCATGGTGAGTCTACCTTTTATGATCGTTCAGAGAATATTGTGGGCTACTTGAAACTAAACTCGTCCCACCATGGTGAGTCTACTTTTTATGATCGTTCAAAGATTATTGTGGGCTACTTGAAACTAAACTCGTCCCACCATGGTGAGTCTACTTTTTATGATCGTTCAAAGATTATTGTGGGCTACTTTAAACTAAACTTGTCCCACCACGGTGAGTCTACTTTTTATGATCATTCAGAGATTATTGTGGGATACTTGAAACTAAACTCGTCCCACCATGGTGAGTCTACTTTTTATGATCGTTCAAAGATTATTGAGTTAGCCACTTAAAATAAAAGTTACTGCAAGATAAAGTAAGGTACATAATAACGATCAACCTAATGTATTTATCTCAGAAAAAATCTGAAACTTAAAACCATCGGACTATGCAAATTTAAGATACATACACTATTCATGCGGCGAATACATGGAGTAATCATGTGGTCAGATTTGTCATAAGATGGACAAATAGAAGTCCATGCCTAGTGTTTCATAACATTTATGCGAAAATATCTATTAGGTGCATCTGTAATCATTTCAAGCTGTACTTCCCCTTTGGTCTCCTCCAATTTGAAGCCGCCATGTTCCAGAACTTGTAGCACCTTGACCCCGTCCTGATATGACCTTAGATGTTGCTAGGACGTAAAACAACAACAAACAAACAAACATGTAGCACCTTGTGTACGGCGTGAAGGTCGAGTTGGCTGCTATTAATAGCTTCGTATCATGTCCTGCGGTTTAAGATGTGCGTATGTCTGTGCATGTCCGCGTATGTCTGCATATGCCATCATATATTTTATATTTGTTGCTGTTCCTCGGTTATTTCCAGTCAACCATATACAATGACAGAGACAGTCCAAGTAAAAATGTAAAATGTTATTAGTCTCACCGCTTCACTGGTCACAGCTGGTCCAGTGTATTATTAACAACCCCACCCCAACAACATAATTAATAAACTCACATAACTAACTACACTAGAGTTACAGTAGAATATTTCTAACAAAATGACATTTATATACCGCTTGCCTAACTGCAACTGAACATTAAAACTTACTACAACTTTACCAACTGAATACAGAAGATAACTTCTGCTTACATTCTAAATACTATGTAAATACTCACATTGATCTGACTAATATTGATCTAATTATATGACACTACTGTTACCATATTGCTATGGAACTTTTGGGTTACAGAATTTCATTGTGTTACATGCTGCAAATTATGTATTCAACAGTTATTGTATACCTTATTCTATATACCTTTTGTGTAAATAACCCTGAATTGAAAAATGGCTGGAAGACCAGTGCTTCGGCACTGACAAAAGACTTATTTAGCAGAATAAACAAATTGACCACACATTTTTTTTTTTAAATGTGCATGTCCGCGCATGTCTACGCATATCTGCGTATGTCTGCGCATGTCTGCATATGTCTGCGCATGTCCACGTATGTCTGTGAATGTCCTTGCATGTATATGCATGTCCGCGGATGTTTATGCATGTCTTCGCATGTCCATGCATGTCTGCGCATGTCCACGTATGTCCGCGCATGGTCACGCATTCATACGCATGTGCGCGCATATATCCGCGCATGTGCGTGAATGTGCACACATGTCTGCGCATGTCGGCACATGTTTGCGCATGTCTGCGCATCATCCCGACGCCCGGAAGTGCATCATGTGGCGTTTCACGTGGGTGAATTATTGATATCTTCAACAGACTGCGCTCACGTGGATCAGTCAGTGTGAGTTATTGGTTTACGAGGTGATAAAAGCGCCATTGTGGCGTGGGGTGGCGTTATCCTGGTCACGGCACCGCCATGATATGGGTTCACTGTGCAATACATGTAACAGCGGTGGCGAAAACGCATCACATGTGGTCAAAAAGATGTGTGTGTGGTTTAATAATATATCGACTGAGGCATTAGTCATGGTTTCATGTAGTTGGAATGCTTTGCTGTGATTGTTCCCTGGTAGAGCGATGGCCATATTTAGTGATACTCTAATTAATTGTGATTGGGTTTTCTGTGACGGCAACTGAGTCGACGGGGGTACTGGCAGCTATTGTGAATAGTTTGATATTTAGAATATAGCAAGGTCATTCAGCAGGCTGGTTATATTTAACTCAAGGTCCACAAGGTCCACATTCAGATATGGTGATGTCATGGAAGGATGGTTGCAACAAACGAGAACATTTTAATAGAATGGAATTCGAGCCCACATTTCTACCATTCGTCCTAATCATTAATCTGTCTACAGTCACTGATGCAATCAATCTATCCATGCCTAGCTCTGTAAGTCCAGTTTGGGCATCAAAGGCTGTGGTATGTGTTGTCCTGTCTGTGGGAAAGTGCATATAAAGGACAGCTTGCTGCTTATCAGAAAGAGTAGCCTATGTGGTGATAGTGGGTTTCCTCCAAATAAATATGTCAGAATGACCATATGTTTGACATCCAATAGCCAATAATAAAAATCAAAGTGCTCTAGAGGCGTTGTTAAATAAAGCAAGTTTTACTTTTCTTTTACCTCTGTAAGTGACATTTTACATATGGAGATAAGTACATATAACGACACTCATTCCCCTAGAATCGCAAGTTTCATATGTATGATTACAAATATTCACTGAATTCAGCTAGCATACTTCCTATATGTATACACAGAGCAGGTTCATCAATACAGCGCTCAGCATGTACATAATCCTGGTCACTGCACCAATGTCATGGGACCGTTGCAACAACAAGCCTAGACACTTCTTGCCATTCCGGTGCCACTTACCTTTCAATATGCATCTTATTATAGTGAAGTCTACCATCGATCATCAGGGCCCCATTCCCAATGTCGGCTAGTGTCCGCCTAGTAAAACATGAAGCACACAAGCCGCACGCCTGCTGACCAGTACAGGTGTTAATCCCAATTAGGAGGGCAGGTACAATGTCACATAATAATAGCCTTCCTCTATTTCATCCAATGACTGACATAGACTATCAAACTCCTGAGTGGGATATCGGGTCAAGTACAAGCACTGAAGCAGCCTGGGTCTCCTAGTAGGACAGCACTAGTAAACAGGCATGAGTGTGCACCGTCACAAGTTGGTACCGGCATCTTCTGACCATCGTCAAGAGGAGACACAAACTACAGTGGTATGGCCATATTTCTCATTCATCGGATCAGCCAAAAAAACACCCACATCTTTCAAGGAACAGTGAAAGGCAGGGGTGGGTGGGGGGGTAAGAAGACAAGGCGGACAAAGGAAGAGATGGGAAGACAACATCAGGGAATTGACAGCTTTGGAGTTTGGCAAGTCCCAGAGGGCAGTGGAGAACAAGGAAAACTGGAGAAGAAAACCTGGTTGCAGGGTCATCTGTGGTGCCCTAATGACCCTTATGGCTAAGCGATTGATGATGATGATGATGATGATCAGCATTAATGTGACCTTAGATGTTGCCAAATGGTAAAGCCCCAACAAACACAACACTTACAGTGGCTCGTTATTTCACTAGTCGGACAGTGGGTCCTTACCGTTGCTGTCAGTGTAGGGTACACAGGCCAGAGCTTATCATTATGAGCATCACGTTGACACCATGTAACGATACACGACGGCGCTACCCGTCATTTACCGTCATAGTAACTTCACCCTTCCTTGTTGTGGTCAAGCTCTGCTAGGTGGTAAATGGGTGGGGATTCCCCTGGCAGATCATCATCAATTAATTAGATTACAGTGACCTAAGCAATTTATATGTACACCTTGGTACTCCGCATTATCATGATAGGGCAAAGGAGTAGTGAGTGGAATTGTGAAGAAGATCATATTCTCTGCGGTTGGAATGTCCGCGTAGCCAATTAATGTAAAAAAAAGAAGAAAGATGGTACCTATCCTGATATGACCTTAGATGTTGCCAGGACGTAAGACCCCAACAAACAAATCTCGGTGTTTGAGATACACAGAACAGGCAAAATGGGATATCAGGTGCTGGTGGCCTGGTCTCCCAGTGGGGCAGCCCTATAAGTTCGCCATGAGTGTAGACTGTCACAAGTCTGTACCCATCCTTGATATGACCTTAGATGGTGCCAGGACGTAAAACTCCACCAACCAATCTAAGGTGATAACAGGATGGTCCTGAACTGTGATTATAAGTTACCTTTACCTAATGTAGTGGTCTGCACTGACCTCTCAGGCAAGGAGCCACATAGACAGGTAGGTGTGGGTAGTATGGTGATATCAGGGAGCCTAGGTGGTGTAATGGTTAGCACACTGGCCCGGAACGCAAAGAGATGTGGGTTCAAGTCCCGCTCTAGGCGCAATATTTCCTATTTTCATTACCCCCCCCCCCCCCCGCCCCGCGACACCTAATAATCATGCAGCCAAAGGACATGCAGGCTCAAGCAAGTTTTGCTGTCACGCCCTGCCCTTGCTTATTCAAATGTCTTCCCGGCTCTCTTTTTTGTTGTTGTTTTCCTGCTGGTCTGAGAACAAAAATAGGCACAAATGTATTAACAAAATATTATAACAAATAAATAAATAAAATATTATAAAAAATTAAAAAAACAAAAAAACAACAACCACCTCCCCCCCCCCACCTGAATAATGAATAATTTATTCACATTTAGCACCGGTGGCTTGTTGCAGTTTAATAGCGTCAAGCCGTGATCGGAGTCTTAATGGAATAAAAGCAGTGTGCGCCAGAAGTGACTTGGACGCAGGCGAGTCTGCGCGTCATGCACCAGCGAGTGGTCACATCAATTATGCCTCTACTCAGACCGGAACCAGCGCCTTACCCGCCCGGCAGGTGCGCGTTCGACTAGAAAATCACACTAATCAGGCGGGGTGACTGGAAAGGGAAAACATAATGCCTTCAAGGTTTTGCTTTTATTGTTTTATGTGTTTCTTTGTTACTTAAAACAATTTTTTTTAAGTTCCTGGGTAAATTCAAGTTTTTTTCCTAAATGGATTTGATTTTTGTTGTTGTTATAAATACAGTTTATTCATTGAATAAAGTCTTGTCAGCACCGTGGCACTGGTCTTCCAGCCATGTGACAATACAGTTATTTACAATATATGTATATGTAGTCTGATATTGTCATCAGCAGCGAGCTCAAGTCATCTGAAATAACAATATTAATCATTCCAAGACTTACATATGGTATAGTTTGACCATTCACATATAAAAATAGTAGTTATATGTTGTATTCATACATACTTAGATACATACATGTGTATTGATTAGGCCTTTACATTACGGAGTGGTTATGTGCATAGTTTCCCTTCATAGATTTGTATGCCTACTGTGTTGCGAATTGCATAATTGCTGTGCAAATAATTTGTACGGTGGATAACTTAGTTTGTTGGCAGCAGGTAAAGGATCGCGTGGGGTGGTGATTGATGTGAACAGGTTTTTTAGCAACGCCAGAGCACTGGTCTTCCGGCCGTAAGTGACACAGTTACTTAGATAGACTTTAAAACAAAAAAGTGATAAAAGGAAAATTATATACTACATAATTACGTATATAATAAAGATATAAGTTACAGTAGTTCGAATTGAAAGTCTTCACCAAAGTTTTCGATTTTGTTTGTGGTCGTGGAAGATAGTTCGATCTATAGATAGCTATGGTTTATGAATAACAATATGGAATGCAAACATATATGGATTTCAGTATTTACAAGTAGAAACTCATCTATTGACCTTATAATGGTATTGGCATAGGTATTGATTTGATTAAATCGGAGGGAACGAAAATATGAAGAATGAAGACAAGTGAAAACGAGATGGAAAAAATGGAATATAAGAAATGTGTTGTGTTACATTGGATGTTTGCTTAGAGTTTTATATCCTGGCAGCACCTACCATTATCCTGGCACTGAGCTATTCAACCCCTGCCTTATCATAATAATGCCGAGTGTCAGGCTAGGTAGTGACAAGTATCAGTTTTGTAAGTAATTGGTTTGACTCTGTCAAGATTAGAACTCCCGACCTTCCGCACAGGAAGCCTGCGCTCTACCGATTCGGCGGTGTATTAAGTTGGGGGCAGTTGCTAGGGGCAGTAAGTAATTATTCATTGCTATTTGACTGCTTCCTTATTGTTGTCGATATGTTAGTGTTACATCTTTGAAGCAAACCTTAAATTCTGTTGTTGATATTTATAGTTATTCACACTTATCAGGATCGAACTTGATGAGTCATGGTTTGTATATCTTGAAACGACCTATCCTCTGGGAGTTATTTAGTGTCCAACCATGGTCTGGGGGTCTCTGAGGTCAAGCTGTGGTTATTAATGCCATTCAGCTCTAATGATTGTCCCCAGTGATGAAATCTAGGACTCATGCATTCCCCCCTCTTGCATTCCCCCCTCTTGCATTCCCCCCTCTTTCATTCCCCCCTCTTTCATTCCCCCCTCTTTCATTCCCCCCTCTTTCATTCCCCCCTCTTTCATTCCCCCATCTTCCATTCCCCCTCTTCCATTCCCCCCTCTCCCATTCCCCCTCTTCCATTCGTTCCTCTCTTCTATTCTCCCTCTTCCATTCTCCCTCTTCCATTCTCCCTCTTCCATTCCCCCTCTTCCATCCCCTCTCTTCCATTCCCTCCTTTCCATTCCCTCCTCTTGTATTCCCCTCTTGCGTTCCCCCCCTCTTGCGTTCCCCTCTTGCATTCCCCCTGTTGCGTTCCTCCCTGTTGCTTTCCCCCCTCTTGCGTTCCCCCCTCTTGCGTTCCCCCATCTTCCGTTCCCCCCTCTCCCATTCCCCCTCTTCCATTCGCCTCTCTTCCATTCTCCCTCTTCCATTCTCCCTCTTCCATTCCCCCCTCTTCCATTCCCCTCTTCCGATCCCCGTCGTCCATCCCTCCTCTTCCGTTCCTCCTCTTCCGTCCCTCCTCTTCTGTCCCTCCTCTTCCATTCCCCATCTTCCGTTCCCCCTCTTCCATTCCCCCTCTTCCATCCCTCCTCTTCCATTCCCCCTCTTCCATCCCTCCTCTTCCATTCCCCCTCTCCCATTCCCCCTCTTCCATTCGCCTCTCTTCCATTCTCCCTCTTCCATTCTCCCTCTTCCATTCCCCTCCTCTTGCATTCGGCCTCTTTCATTCCCCAAGAGGGGGAATGGAAGAAGGGGAACGAAAGAGGGGGAACGAAGGGGGGGAATGAAAGGGGGGGAATGAAAGAGGGGGAACGAAAGAGGGGGAACGAAAGGGGGGAACGAAAGGGGGGGAACGAAAGGGGGGGAACACGAAAGGGGGGGAACACGAAAGAGGGGGAACGAAAGAGGGGGAACGAAAGAGGGGGAACGAAAGAGGGGAACGAAAGAGGGGGAACGAAAGAGGGGGAACGAAAGAGGGGGAACGAAAGAGGGGGAACGAAAGAGGGGGAACGAAAGAGGGGGAACGAAAGAGGTCGAACGAATGAGGGGGAACGAAAGAAGGGGAATGCAAGAGAGGCGATTGGAAGAGGGGGGAATGGAAGAGGAGGAATGGAAGAGGGGGAATGGAAGAGGAGGGAATGGAAGAGGGGGAATGGAAGAGGAGGGAATGGAAGGGGAGGGAATGGAAGAGGAGGGAATGGAAGAGGGCAAAGTCGGGCAAAGTCAGGCAAAGTCGGGCAAAGTCGGGCAAAGTCGGGCAAAGTCAGCCAAAGTCAGGCAAAGTCAGCCAAAGTCGGGCAAAGTCGGGCAAAGTCGGGCAAATTCGGTCAAAAGCCACGCGTCACCACGCGTCAAGCGTAAAAAATCGCTCCAAAAGCGATCCGTGACGCACGCGCGACGCACGCGCGACGCACGCGCGAGAAACGCACGCGCCAGTGTGTTTGGGTTCTCTTTATTACATACATTTTGATTTTTGACGCACGCGCGACGCTTGACGCACGCGCGAGATACGCGTCCAGTGTGTTCGCAGCTTTAGAGACTTGGAAAGTTGCGAAAATCCTTCTTTCTTTAAAATAAATTTGAAAGTTATGAGCGTGTCTTATAAACTATGCAAGTCGACATGGAGCAAGATTAAAACCCACATTTCTTGTCATTCCAGGATTAGCATCCACGTTGCCACCACCCCGCCACCCCACAACCCCACCACACCGCCACCCCCCACCCCACACCACCCCGCCACCCCACCCAGTTGACTAATCTGATAACGCCATCAGTGGCACATCTGTAAACAGCATGGGACCGACCACACACAGTGATACTCCTAATTCGACACGCACCCGTGACAAGGTTTATATATTATCAGTGAATGAGTTGAGCGCCCGCCTCCCATTTTGGTAAGTCTTGGGATTCAAACACTGGTCGAGTAAGTAGTGACTTAAAAATGTATACATGTCGCTACCTAGCCTGACATTCGGCATTACTAGGATAGGGCAAGGAGCAATTGTTTGTGACTGAAATTTCTCCCGCTTAATAAACTCGTCAGAAATTCTTTTCCTGATTCAAGATGATATATATATATATGATATATATATATTTATATAGGAGGGGGTGTGATCCCTACATGGAAGTTCGATCTTCCCACACCCCGCATAAATACCCGTCCTGATATGACCTTAGATGTTGCTAGGACGTAAAACAACAACAAACAAACAAACCGCATAAATACAACGGGGGTGCTGGAAAACCACTCTATAATTATTACCGGTAATAAGGGTCTTTTCTCACAATCCCAATAACGCATTCATTTCCAGTTAAGAATACTTTAATAATGCTGACAAGGCATATTTGCATCGGTTGCTAATAATAATAAACCAGGAATTGCTGTTCGGTGAGTGTCACATTTTATTGGTAATGAACCCTCGAATAGGTCATCGATATGATACAGGAACAGAACTTCAGTTGCAGGTCATATAGAGGTCACTGTATAGAGGGCATTACAAAGGTTACACAGAGAACATTAACAGGTCATACAGAGAGCATACGTAGGGTGGTGGTGGGGGTGGGTGGATGCTCGAAGTCACATCCATGTTGTGACACACGTAATTGAACTGTGTATGGCACGTGTTGCTAACATATCCACGGAACGTCCGGCTGCAAATATTAGTTAATAGTTAGTAACGGCGGAGTTATCGGGTGCTTGCTCGTCTATTAGAAGGAAATACATAGTGGTTTTGCGCAGCCTGCCTATGACAATATATAAAACTCGTCACGGGTGCGTGTCGAATTAGGAGTATCATTGTTTGTGGTCCCATGCTGTTTACAGATGTGCCACCGATGGCGTTATCAGGTTAGTCAACTGGGCGGGGTGGTGTGAGGGGTGGGGGTGGGGGTGGTGGTGTGGTGGTCGGGTTGTGTGGTGGCGGGGGGGGGGGGGGGGGGGGGTGGCAACGGAGTTGTAGAGAGTAGTTAACTGGCTAACATACATGCAGGTTAACGTGTGTCTACATAGGATGCAGTATGTCCATCATTTGCCCCGTTTTGTGGGTCACGTGGCTTCTGGTAAGTCACGTGGTCACGTCATGTCACTTGGGCCACACGATATCATCTCAACATGTCATATATGACGCACTCCGTTTGTCACTTTAATAGAACTTATGCAGCTTTCTCCCCCCCCCCCCCCCCCCCACATTTTAATTTCCAAGTCGTGGTTATTGTTTGTTGTTGTTGTTGTTCTTCTTCTTCTTCTTTTGCACGGTAGTAATTACAGCTGATACACATAGTTAAGTTAATAAGGAGTTGGTTTTGATCAATATTCCACATATCCTTAAGTGAGATCTGTACATCCGATCTGATTTGATTAAAGAGCTTATATATATATATATATATATGTATATATATATATATATATTCAAAGCACCCTCCCATACATATTATATATTAAAAATATATAGTTGTGTCGATTGACAATATAAGAGTTAGGCACCTTAAGGGTCACCCAACGTTTTCAACAATTTCACGATTGCACAAAGCTTACAGTAGGGAGGTGGGGGATGTCAGTAAAGTAAGACTTTTTATTACAAAATGTTGATATTTAAATAGTTCATATTCTTGTCGTTATGTTCTGTAGAAAAATATTGCTGCGTACTATTTTCGGCGGGGGGGGGGGGGGAGGAGTGAGCCTGGAAACGTAGTATACTTTGTATGACTGCAGACATGTTGAAAACATTGGATGGCCCCTTAATAAATTATCTTACTTCTTCGTGACGAATATGGGATTATCTACATTGAAAGTATCAAATGTGTAGAAGTTTTGGCAAATCACCACATGTAGACTTGTTGATAGTGCGCGTAATTCTGTCTATGAAAGCAAATTAGACACTGTTCGTATAGCGACGCATTGTTAAGTCCATCCAGCACAACCTTCATGTATATATATATATATATATATATATACTGATACGTGTTATAGGTCTCTGATTGGCAGTAAGAATATACACGCACCCAATGTATTTATATCCTAGTAACCGCCGGTATTGAGTCGATCATAATGATAATATTATTGGTCACATATAGATATTCTTGTTCTTTCAAAAAACCCACCAAAAAACCCACTTTAATATAGGCATAATCAGTGAATAAATGGATAAATGGCGCACGGCAACTGCCTATATTTCATGTCTTATGTAAACTTTCTGCTGTATTACGATTTAATAAAGGAGAGTAGGGGGGGGGGGGGGTTAAAACATACACATCTGCATCACATCACATCACATAGAAAAATAAAACGGCTACAAGGCGCGTGCACTCCGTGGGGGCGGGGGGGGGGGGGGGCTCTGATGCGGGGGGCTGACCGGCGGGGCCTGGGGGAAGGAGACCGGCCTGGCACGAGGCGGAGCTGGGGGGAGGAGACCGGCGGGGCACGAGGCGGGGCCGGGGGGAAGGAGACCGGCCTGGCACGAGGCGGAGCCGGGGGGAAGAGACCGGTGGGGCACGAGGCGGGGCCGGGGGGAAGAGACGGGTGGGGAACGGGAGGGGACGGGGCGATGCGGGGCGATGCGGGGCGCGTGGAGCGTGGTGGCCCGTCCCTCAGCCGCTGCGGTGGCAGGACCGCACGATGCAGGCGAGCCGGGCGGTGCGTGATCCGCGCCGTCCGCAGTAGCTCTGGATGCACTGCGACACGTCGTCGTTAATGCGTCGCTTCCTCTTCAAAGTTCTCTCCGCCGACCGGTCCATCCTTCCGCCGTCTGCCGCCCCGGTCTCGGCTCCTGCCCTGGCCCCGGCCCCGGCCCCGGCCCCGGCCCCGGCCCCGGCCCCGGCCCCGGCCCCGGCCCCGGCCCCAGCCCCGGCCCCGGTGGTGGCGCGTGGCGCCGCGTCATCGGCGAACCGACGAGTGGCACTGGAAGTGAGTGCGGGTGCCATGCAGCGCTGCTCGAAGCACGCGACGAGCTTCCCGCCATGCTGCCCGCCGCACAGCACCAGTCCGCACAGGACGTTGGCCCCGGCCCCGGCCCCGGCCCCGGCCCCGGCCCCGTCAGCGGCTCCGGCTCCGGCTCCGGCCCCAGCCATGCCCACGATCACATCCGCGGCTCTGGCCCCGGCCCCGGCTCCGGCCCCGGCCCTGGCCACAAGCCCGTCCCCGGCCGCGATCCCGGCCCCGACCCCGGTCCCAGTGATGCCGGCCCCGGGCAGCTCTGTGCGCGCCCCGGTCGCCAGCCACTTCCAGACGGCGGCCCTGGCGGCGCTGACCGCAGCATTATTATTGCTTCTGGTGCTGGCTAGTATACTGACGGAACAAGTATTACGCTCGCACTGCGCGCGCACCGCCCCCGGCTGCAGGTAACCGCAGTAGAGTTTGGCACAGACGAAGTTCACTTTCTCCAGCCGGTCTCCGCTCAGCATCCCCCGCCACAGCCCGGCGTCAGTAGCCTCTCCCCCGGTGACCTCCCCCTCCGCCGCCCCCTCCGCCTCTTCCTGCTTCAACATGCTGTTCACCTCGCTCTCCAAGTCTCGTGGCACAGTGACGAGACCGGAAGGACAGTGACGTCGGAGGCACTTCATGTAGAGCCTCGTTTCCATGGGACGCCTCAGACAGTACTTCATGATGCACGGCTCCAAGTCGTCATTCCAGAAACGACGTCCCAGCACTTTCTCTTGTTCCTCGGAGGAATCCACTCTTTCCTCCTCCTCCGAAGAAGATGGCGACAAAGAAGCAACGGGCGAATCGATCCTGAAATTAAGAGACACGGTTAAAGGTTAATTCAATTCAAGACACCTCATGCGTTTCAATGTGCTTCTTATTCAAATAGTTGCGTGGGGTGTCAACTTTATTGGAATCTTTGGAGTTGATCAGAATGGTCAATATGTTCGTCTTACTAACTAACTGTCATACCCCATGCCCCCCCCCCCCCTCTCCCCCCGCCACCCCACTTCCTCCTTTGGTTGTGAGTACCATAACCTGATATCCCACTCTATCACATTGTCCTGACACTGAGCCAACCAGTCCTTGTCCCATCCTAATAATGATGAGCACCTGGCTAGGAAGCGACGAGTATCAATCTTTGATTCATTGGTTTGACTTGACCAGGGTTCGAACCCATGGGTCAGAATCCCATGATCTACCAATACATGAGACGGACGCTCAATTCATTCGGCCATCCCGTCCGGTCTATATATAAGATGTGATAACAAAAAAACTTAAAGAAACTACTAATAATAAAATGGAACAGTAGAATAATATTATCTTACTTATACGTGGTGGATGTATGTGATACATAATATTTATGTATCACGTATATCCACTTATATGATACACAATAACGTTAATGTATTTGGTATGTGTCTGTGTGTGGGGGTGATTTTATTTGTTGGTTCTGTTGCTTCCCAGATTGCTTCCCACATTAACCGACGCCTACAAGCTCCTTAAGCACGTCTTCCTGGTGGTGACAGTCGACGTGATTGCACACGCCGCCTGCCGTAACCTTTGACCCGATCGCGTGACCTTCAGGCCCCCGGCACTTAGCCTAATGTGGACACATCGCGTCTTGAAGACGTTGAGTGTGGCCCACTAGCCACTGTGGCACGGCGGGGGTCGGGGGGGATGGGGGACGGGGGGCGTTTGTGGGTGTGTGTGGGGCGAGGGGGGGGGGGAGCGAGAAGGGGGCGAGGTGTGGGCACAGCGGTCGGCTATTAGCCCGACACAGCGGGAAGTCGCAGTCACAATAACCACCCCTGACGGTCACGTGACCATTCACGGACGTCACGTATGAGCAGACGTGACGTCACACGTAGTCGAACAGTGCCTGGATCGCAGCACCTGGCGAGAGAGCGGGCGAACTAACCACCGTGCCTTGAAGTTTAAATAAACTGCATGTGCGTGTGTGTTTGCATGTACATAACAAAGGTTTGGGTGTTTTTGGGGGCAGGTATTGTACAGGTTTACACCCTAACCTATTGTATTGTGCGGGTTTGAACCCGAAGATATTGTATTGTGCTGGTTTAAACCGTTACCTAGCTCTGGCTACAAAAGGCTCAGAATGTCAAGATTATGACTCTGACAGGTTTGGTAAGTATCAGGTATTGGGAGGGGGCGGGAGGTGGCGGGAGTGGGCGGGAGGGAGGGGGTGGAGGGGGTAGGAAGGGACGGGAGGAAGGGGATGAGAGGGAGGGGACGGGTGGTAGGGGATGGGTGGTAGGGGATGGGTGGTAGGGGACGGGTGGGAGGGGACAGGAGGGAGGGGCGGGAGGGGGGTTTCCAGCCTTGGCTATCGATTTTTTCCCCTTCTTTTTGTATTTTCGCACCAATTTGCCAGAGGTCAGCAAATGTAGGCGGCAAATGGGGATAACAAATGCATTCTCTGATCCTGAGCGTGACCGCATCGGACGAAGCCAGCTGACTTTACCTGCTGCCACCTCGAGTATTGCCTTGAACGAGAGCTTATATTATCCCTGTCGGAATTCACGGAAAACTACATTTGAGTTCAGTAGTGGTGTCTAGGATAGCCAAATGTAAGACCGGACGCGGTGGCCGAATCGGTAGATCGCAGTCCTCCCGTGCAGAATGTCGCGAGTTCAATTCCTGGTCGAGTCAAACTAATGACTTATGAAATTGATACTTGTCGCTTCCTAGCCAGGTGCTTGGCATTATTAGGATAGGGCAATGACTGGTTGGCTCAGTGCAAGGATAGTGTGACTGAGTGTGGATATCAGATCATGGTGCTGATGGTCTGGTTCCCCAGAGGGGCAGCACTATAAACTCGCCATGAGTGTGCACTGTCACACACGTCGGTACCCGGCCTGATATGACCGTAGATGTTCCTAGGACGTAAACGTCCAAAAACCGACATATATATATATGTATACATACATACATACATGCATACATCCATATCAGTGTTCGAAATAAGAGTTTGTCCGCTTGTCCTGGACAAGTGAAAATTCAGATGGACAAGTGAAAATCACACCAGACTTGTCCAGTGGACAAGTAACAATTCTTGCTTATTTCTATCACTGTATATATATAAATATATATATATATATATATATATAAATATATATAAATATTGCAATATGCCCCGGCTAAGCAATATGGGCCAAAACTTTGTTCATTGTAACGATCAACATACTATCTGCTTATGCATTTGCTCAGGATAAGCTGATTTGTTTTTGACATGGTGTTTCATAATCCTAATAGAATACATATTGATTTGAAGCAAATGTCCTTGTGTTTTCAGTGTAACCGTTTCTGTGCTGTTTGGTGACAATATGTGCGCTCTATAAGAACTTATACGAATATAAACCAAGATATGTTCCGATATATAATATATAGTATATAGTCTGTGTATGTTCTGATGCAGATGGTGGTGCCCAAAGTCGGTGTCAAGCACACTACAACTTTCTTGTGCTCTGAGTCTGTCGCACCATATCTATGACCTCATATATATATATATATATATATATATATATATATATATCAATCAATCAATCAATAGTTCCATCCTCTAGTCGAGGGTTGGATGCAATGGTTCTCCTCTTGTCCCGATGTTGTGCTGTTCTGATAGACTGTGAATAATTCAAGCCTGTCCACTGTGAAATATTTGTAAACCATGATGTTCTTGGTCTCCCTCTCCCTCTGCTGCCATTCACCTTCCCTTCCAACAATGTACGGTATATTGAACTCTGACGAATGATGTGGCCAAAATAAATAAGTTTCTTTGTCTGTATAGTGGCAAACAAGCTTTTCTTATTTTTAATTTTTCTGAGAACTTCTTTGTTGGTGATCTTCTTTGTCCATGATATTTTCATCATCCTTCGATAAGTCCACATCTCAAATGCTGCTAAACGTTTGTACATTTTCTTAGAGATTGTCCATGTCTCTGCCCCATACATTAGAGTAGACCACACATAACACTGAAGAATACGCTTCCTTGTTTGTATTAATATCTTACTTGATGTTAACACTCTATTCATTTTGGAGAATGTTGTTCGGGCTATTGTTATCCTTCTTTTAATTTCTTCCTCACATCTCCCATCATTTGTAATCTTTTGTCCGAGATATATGAATTCGGATACTTGTTCTATGTTTGTGCCATCTATGGTTATATTGACATTTGGTTTATCTGTCTTTTTACTTATAACCATTGTTTTGGTCTTCCTGGCATTCATCTTCATGTTGAATAGTATTCCAGCTTTATTGATTCTATTCACTATATCTTGTAGGTTTTTCTCACTGTCTGCTAGTATTACACTGTCATCGGCATATCTAAGATTGTTGATGTTCATGCCACCTATTGTCACTCCCTTGCAATCTTCAATGTGTCTGAAAATCATCTCTGTGTACAGGTTAAATAGACATGGTGACAATACACACCCCTGTCGAACTCCTCGTTTAATCATAACTTCATCCGATAGGCCCTGCTCCATTTTTATAAATGCACGTTGTGTCCAGTATAAGTTCACAATTAGTTTAATGTCTTTGCCATTGACACCAATATCTTGTAAACATTTGATTAATAGTTCATGATTGACTCGGTCGAAGGCCTTCTCATAGTCAATAAAGCAGGCATAAACATCCTGGTTCACTTCACAATAACGTTCACAAATCATTCTCATATTGAAAATCCCTTCACGTGTACCTCTTCCAGATATAAACCCACTTTGTACGTTACTGATTTGTTCTTCAATTTTCTGTCTGTTTCTCAGTAAAATTATTTTCAGGATCATCTTCAACATATGACTCATCAGGCTTAGTGTTCTGTACTCAGTACACAATGTTGGTTTTAGCTTCTTTGGGAGTCGTACAAATATGGATTCATTCATATTCAATGGTATAAATCCAGTCTCATAGATGTCAGTTACTAGCTTATGAATGATTTGAATCCCCACTTCATCTAGTCCTTTTATCATTTCTGATGTTATCTGGTCACTTCCAGGAGCCTTACCTGCCTTTAGATCATTGATAGCCTTCTCAACCTCTGATACTAATATAATATTCCCATCTTCTTTCTCAATTGTGGGTGGGTTCCCTCTGTCATCATTGTATAGTTCGTTTACATATTCTTCCCATCTGGACTTTATTTCATCTTCTTCAAAGAGCATTTTGCCGTCTTTGTTCTTGATACATTTACTGCTTCTCTGTCTGTATCCTTGACCTGTTATCTCTTTCACTTTCTTGTGCATCTCTCTTGAACGATGTTGAGACTCAAGTTGTTCCACTACTTCACACTTCTTATTCCACCATTCATCTTTAGCTTTTTTGCATTCATCTTCTATTTCATTCTTCAGGTGTTTGTATTTAGGTGGATCAGTGGTTTTCACTTTCTTCCTTTCTGCCATCTTTTCTAGTATGGTTTGCGTCATCCATGATTGCTTTGTCTCTCGTTTTTTATTTGGTAACACCTCCTCTGCTGACTTGACCATGCTTTCTCTGAGAGCTTCCCATTCCATTTCAATGTTGTTATACTCTCTCTGAGGAGTTTCTTCATTCATCAGTACACTGAATTTGTTATGAACAGAGACATTATACTTAGTTCTGTATTTTGCATCTTTTAACATGTTCATATCCATTTGAATGTTGTTTTTAATTTTGTTCTGCTGTTTCAATTTCACTACCATACTGATTACTACTGGATTATGATCCGAACATATGTCAGCACCTGGATATGTCCTTGCCTGTTTGATACAATTTCGATATCGTTGGTTGACAAGAATGTAATCGATTTAAATATATACATATATATATATATCGAGCCTAAGATCGATATATATATATATGTATATATTTAAATATATGCGTGCATATACATATAGACATATAAATATATAAATTATAAAAGTTAATGAAGCTTGTACTTTGTAGATATATACTGTTAAATTATATATATGTTACAGTAAGATTGTGTAATTAGGGATTTTGTGAAATCCCTGAAATTTTCAGGGAGTTCATGAAATCCCTGTTTCACTTAGGGACTTCATGAAATCCCTAAAATCTCTAGGGATTTCGGGCAATCACTGAAAAAGCAATTCCATTTTACACAACTTTACTGGTCACATTTCAGAGAGATTGTAAAATATCAGTGATTCTTTTGATAATGATTCTTTGATAGGCATTTAAGCTTCCAAATTATATACTTTCTGTAATTATTATACAATTGCAATTATATGGTATTGTGATGAATAATTCAAGCTTAACCAAAACCTCTTACTTGTTTTGATCTATATTTGAACAGTTGTTGTAGTAGTCAGTTAGGTCTCAGTCATAGTATGGCTTGCAACCATTTTGCAACCACTTGGTGACCAAAAGCCGATGACCTTGTGACCAATGCAAAAACAGGTGGACAAAACACTGGTTGGTGATTGGTCACCAACTGGTCAGTGACCGGTCGTTGACCGTTAGTTTGACTATTACGATGACTTTGAGGGTGGGAGTTAGGGTAAGTGTGGGAGTTAGGGTGAGTGTGATGATGGGTTTGATTGATTGATTGGTGGTTTCTTTACGCCGTGTCGGCAGCATAGGCCATATTCACTGCGAGAATTGTTTGTTTTTTATTCAACCATCGCCTTTACATATAATGTAAAAGCATACAATCAGTTAGTTGTCAATAGACACTTATTAATTTTTAAAAGCCCAAAATCATATAATTAAATAAAATAGATGAAAGAATTATTTAATAAAAATTGTTTTAATGAATTATATGAGGTGGTACAGACCAGCTGCCCTCAAAAAAGCTAAAATGTCTTCTTGTTTAACTTTGGTAAAAAGATCATGCATGCTGTTTGCAGTGTAAAATTGTTGGCGCAGTGTCATAAAATCAACACAGTTTAATAAAATGAGCTTGACTGTCAGTGGGGACTGACATCCAATACATTCAGGGGGAGGGTCCCCCTTGAGCAGGAAAACATGTGTTAGCCACGAGTGGCCAATACGGCAGCGGCTAAGGACCACTTGGTCGCGGCGACCCCCCACATGAGAATGTGGTGGTTTTCCCACAGATGGTTCAATTTCTTTAAGTTTATTTATGTTTTCATCCCACTCATGTTGCCATTTGGATTTGATGTGGGTGGCTATTAGTGGTTTCAGATCAGAGTGGGGTATCAGACACGGCTCAACATCATAGTTCAGAGCCTCCTTCGCAGCCCAATCAGCTCGTTCGTTTCCCTGGATGCCGGCATGGCCAGGCACCCAACACAAGTGGATGTCATATCCATCTGTTGCTAGCTGGTTCATTTTGTAAATGACCTTTGCCACGAAAGGGTGGTCCGTTTTTAGCCCAGCAACAGCTTGCAGGCAGGAAAACAAATCGCTGTATATTACATATTTAGTGTAGTTGGATAGTTCAATGACTTCCAACGCGAGAAGGAGTGCTTGGGCTTCCGCCGTAAAAATCGAGCTCTGATCGGGCATGCGAACGCCAAATTTCTTGCCCTGGCAAACTTCCGCAGCAGCTGCCCGGCTTAGGTCTTTGGAACCATCGGTATACATGGAGAAGTGGTCTTGAAACTGGCCTTGAATCTCTGCATACAGTCGTTGATACTCAAGTGGATGTGTCCCAGACTTCCTCAGTTCGGTGAGTTGGAGGATGACCGATGGCTTCCTCAACGACCACGGGGGATGTTCTGGGACCTGGGTATCCTGTAATACAGCCAGATCCAAGTAGAAAGCCTCCAAATGAGGTTTCATCCGGAGCCCCAGGGGCCGAATGAAATTTGGCTTGGCTTCATACCTGGAGTCGTTGTGTGTCTCAAAAACACAACTGTACGCAGGATTTAATGCATTTGTTTTTAATTTGACAACATAGTGCATGGCCAGTTTGGTTCTCCTAGTGTCAAGTGATGGTTCGTTGGCTTCGACGTATAGGCTCTGAACTGGAGAGGTGTGAAAGGCGCCAATGGCCAGATGCAGCCCCTGGTGATGCACCGTGTCCAGCAGCCCAATATACGACTTCCTTGCGGAGCCGTATACTATGCTGCCATAATCTACCCGTGACCGAACTAGGGTTCGGTACACGGCGAGCAGAACATCTCTGTCCACTCCCCACTCTGAACTGGACAACACCCTCAGAACGTCTAGCGCTTTCAGGCATCGCGTTTTGAGGTACTTGATATGAGGCACGAAAGACAGCCTCGTGTCAAAAGTGAGACCCAAAAATTTGGTTTCTTTGACAACTTTTATGGGATCCCCATCGAGGGTCAGCTCTGGCTCTGCATGCACTCTGCGCAACTGGCAGAAGTGCATGCAGAGTGTCTTGGCCTTGGAAAATCTGAATCCATTCAGAACTGACCATCGGTGAATCCCATCTATACACAATTGAAGCTGTCTCTCAATGACATTCATACCAGTACCTCTATAGTATAAAACAAAATCGTCCACGAAAAGACTACAGGAGACCCCCCTTTTAACAGCGGCAGCAATACCGTTAACATTGACTCCAAAAAGAGTCACTGCCAGTATGCTGCCTTGGGGTACTCCCAATTCCTGCCAGTGCAGACTAGAATATGTAGTCTTGACGCGGATGCGAAAATGCCTGAGCGCCAGAAAATTCTTGATAAAATTTGGCAGGTGACCATGAAGGCCGATCGCATGGAGATCCTCCATAATGCCATGCTGACACGTTGTGTCATAGGCTTTTTCGAGATCGAAAAAGACAGCCACAACGTGCTCCTTCTTAAGGAAGGCATCTCTTATGAAGGTCTCCATGCGAACCAAATGGTCGAGGGTGCTGCGGCCTCGTCTGAAGCCACACTGGAGGTCGGACAAGTGGTGCCCTGACTCCAGTAGCCAGACGAGGTGTTTGTTTACCATACGCTCCATGGTTTTACAGATGCAGATTGTGAGGGCTATAGGACGATAGTTGTTAGCTTCACTCTTGTCTTTACCAGGTTTGGGAATCGGTATTACTGTCGCCTCCCGCCAAGAGGCGGGGACGACACCCGACTCCCAGATGTTGTTAAAGAGTTGAAGCAACAGTCTCAGTGCAGATTTGGGGAGATGCTTAAGGAATTGATAATGGATTCCATCAGGTCCAACTGCTGTATCATGCGAGCTTTCTAGAGAACACCTCAACTCACCCATACTGAATGGGGAGTTGTAGTGCTCCCTGCCGTCAGAGGAAAAGTCCAAGAGCTTACGCTTTTGGCGTTCCTTGACGGCCAGAAAGCCTGGGAGGCAGCTTGCCAAAGACGAATTTCCGGCAAAGGCGTGAGCCAATTCTTCATATTTCATTGAGTGATGTGAGAATGGTGCCATTGTACTTCAAGTGCTGGACTACAGAAGAATCATCTCCCCTTCGCTTGATTCTTCTGATCATCGTCCAGACTTTGCCCAATGGCGTGCCCGTGTTAATGGCAGAAACGAATCATCTCCAGCACTGCCTCCGCGCTTCTTTGATTGTTCTGCGAGCGCGAGCCTGCAGAATTCTAAAGAGCGCCAGATTTTCAGCAGTCGGTCTCCTGTGGAATCTACGCTGAGCTTTTTTCCATTCCTTAATAGCCCCCCCTACAGCTGTCATCCAGACGCTTGGGAGTTGCAGAAGTCTTCGGAACAGTTTTATCTGCGATCCACCCCAGCATTTCAGTGAAGGAATCAATGTCACTGATGTCTGGAGTGAACTCCTCGCGGCATAGGGTCCGGAAGGAGGGCCAGTCGGCTTGACGCAGCCGCCAGCTCCTCTCTTGCTCTACGGAAGAATAATTGGGAAGTGGTCGCTCCCACAGAGGTCGTTCCAGACCCTCCCCAAAAAGTCCAGTGCCAGCTCTGGTTCAACAATGCTAAGGTCGATGGCAGGGTATGTTCCGTAGGCGGGATGCAGATATGTGCATGAACCATCGTTCAATACACACAGTGCATGACCGTCCACAAGGTCCTCAATCCTCTTGCCCTTTGGGTTCCTAGTGGTCCCTCCCCACCGTGGGCTGTGGCCGTTAAAGTCACCCATAAGTGATGATGGGAGTCTGGTGGGTATTCAGAAGAGTGTGAAGGTGGAAGTTAGGGTGAGTGTGAGGGTTGGAGTCAGGGTATATGTTAGGAAGGGACGGGAGGAAGGGGATGGGTGTGAGCTAGGGTGAGTGTGGGTATCAGGTTGAGTGTTTGGGTGGGAGTCAGGGTAGGTGATAGCGTGAGTGTGATTGTGGGAGTTGGGGTGTGCATGAGGGTGGGGGTTATGGTGAGTGTGGGCTGGGATTCAAGGTAGGTGCTAGGATGAGTGTGAGGGTGAGGGTAGTTAGGGTGAGTGTTCGCATGAGTATGGTGGTGGGATTTAGGGTGAGTATGAGGGGGAGTTAGTTAGGGTGAGTGGGATGCTAGCAGTCAGGGTGGGTATTAGGGTCAGTGTGAGGGTGGAAGTTAGGATGAGTGTGAGGGTGTGAGTCAGGGAAGGTGCCAGGATGAGTGTGAGGGTGTGAATCTGGGTGAGCATTAGGGTGAATGTGATGGTGAGAGTCCTGTGTTATGATCACCAAGGGATACTCCCGAACCAAAATGCACCCACTGAGTGTGCAATTGATCAGCAACACACCTCCATTGCACTGCCAAATTCACCATATATTGCAATGTATTCAATGTCATTGCTAGTGTTGGCAGATTTGTTAAATAATGCAATATATTTATTTGATAAATGTGCATGACATTACTAACATGGGTAATTCTCAATGTGGCAATGAGTCGATCGGAGTACCATACACTCATTATGAACTGACACTGATGCCACCACCTAGCATTATTCCTATACATTAATATGTGCGCTCACCGTGTTCGAACCCAAACCTGCGACTACTGCTGCCACTTAGCACTGTTTTACTCCACCAGCCTCTTATGTCACAACCGACTCCCAGGTTCAAACAGTCAATTGCCGCTTGGACATGAACACCTGAGGTCAGGCACATTCTACAGTATCTGTTGCTTGATTCAAAGCCCCAATATACCAAAATACCTAAACTAAGCAACAAAATGAGCAAGCAGAAAGATGTGAGTGAGCATCTTCAAACCCCACTAGTAAACACGAGAGGTTACCGATGTTCAGTCATTGCAAAAATTCTGCCAACAGGCCAATACCCTAATTATGATGGTGCCACCTAGCATTATTTTTTTTACATTAATACCACTTCAAACCCAGACATGTACCAACTGCCACCAGCTACAGGGAACACAGGTTCAAATGGTGACTCGCTGCCGGGACACAAATCAGTGAGGTGAGGCCATTCAACAGTTTTTGTTGTTGGATTCAAAGCACCAACCTACTAAAGGCTTAAAAGAAGCAACAAAAGCAGCAGACAGCAAGATGCGAGTGAGGATGCCCAAACCCCACTGACAGAAACCAGAGGTTGCCCATGTTCAGTAATTGCGAAAATTCCAACAACACACCAAATTGTAAACAAACCTACATTATATATGGGGAAACAGATTCAACACTAACGCTCATTGAAAGGACTTTTATTGATCACCTCAACATGATGACTAAAGGTATCCTTGCATGCATAAATGCATTGGAGCAGGATCAATGCCATGTCAGTAGCTGTTCCAACACTCCAATCAATGCATTCACCAGGTCACCACAAACATCATTCCTGCTGAGATGAAGGGACATACTGTCAACACATGATATGGACATAGGAAATCATCATCAACCTCATTCGGAACACAATCGCAGGGAAAATGATGAACCAACTATTGGCCACTACTATTGGATAAACATGCTGAACCAAGAGAGGTAGATAATCATTTATGCTGAGCACTTTCCTGATTGTTTGTGACTGTAAGGGTAAAGTTATCCTTGGGATAAGTACTTGGTTTGAGTATTTCCCCATCTTATTCCATATACATCAGGATCAATCCTATCTGTGAACACCAGAAGCAGTTGGCCACCATGGATACAATTGCATCATGTGGTCAGTGTGTGTTCACAATGATGGAAGATGGTAGACTTCCTAGAGGTTGGGAATACATTACACGTTAAAGGATGTCCAAATAAACATTGCAGGATTTTCAGGAGAATGACCAGCAGCCTTGCCAGAAATACTGCATAATGCAGGAAGTGTTGCACTGTTGACCAGAAGCTTGCCAACTACACCGACACCCATTAAGCTCTTAACCATTGATATTGATACTGTCACCTGTTGCTTTGCTGTCTCTAGAACCCCATTGTTTATGTGTATAATTTGGACAATAGTGCTTTCCAATACATTGTTATTTTATAATGATAATCATTTATGGTGTACAAAATGTGTATAATAAGTGATGAATAAAGTTCATTGCAAAATATCATGCATTATTATATTAATCTGCACATAAATTAGTGCCTACACATACTGCTGCCTGTTTTGTTTGATTCCTAGTAAAGATAACATGGTACTCAAGGTGTAGTAAACCCCATTCAAGGATTTTGCGAAATAACTGGAGCATCATTTCAGTGATTACGCAAAATCCCTAGACATTTTAGGGATTTCATGAAATCCCTAAGTGAAACAGTGATTTCACGAAATCCCTGAAAGTTTTAGGGATTTCACGAAATCCCTGATTACACAATCTTACTGTAACATATATATATACATATACTATTTTACATTCTATATGCTAGCACGCGAGTGGAGTGTCCCACCCCATGGCAGTGGAGGGGGCACACAGGACCCCCCACCCACCCCAAGGGGGGGGGGGGGAGACCACTACAGAGCTTATTACACACGATAAAGGGTTTATCACTATCCATATATATACTCAAAGTTCACAAATTTCCTATTTAACAAATTTAATCTGGTAGTTTGTAAATCCGTGACGGTATATGCTTGAGTTTGACTGCGCGCTGAGGGGGCCAGCGGCAAAATTAGGAACCTCACCATGGAAACATGCATATATACCTCAGTGAGGGATTAACTGTCGGATAGTCTGTCCTTTGTTTATACTCCCATAATTCATTATATATATACAAAGTACAGGATTCCCTAACTTTAATTTAGAAATCATATTAACCAATTCTTGTAACAATTTTTGTTGTTAAAAAATTAGCTATGTTTTTAATCTGGAATGGACATTTCTAGATCCCATACTAACGACGGAACGCGGTGTAAGTGCTTAATGGCTTCCACTTCCGGAATGCGCATGGGCAGGTCTAGTGGACCCCCCACCCCCCACCTCATTCCTACCTCCCGCTCGTCCATCCCTACCCCACCCCACCCCACCCCACCCCACCCCACCCCACCTCACCCCACCCCACCTAGAAGCGCGCGCTCATTTGTGTCCGGCAAAACTAGACAAAACATAAATAATACATGGCTTTGTGCTTTCTGGTTGGAACTGTCTCGTGTGTGAAGAGCTACTTGCAAAGAGCTTTTTTCTGCGACCAGCACCAACAACTCCCAATGTTGGGCCTATGTCAAGAACTAAGTAAGCCACACTTCTATCATCAAGTGTTTCGGCAATGAATCTGGCATAGAATATAGCATGTTTGTGTAAATGTTAAACAGAAAATGAAAAAAAATAAAAATAAAAATTGGTATGACGCAAATAAAAGGTATGGCTTGCCGCCCCTCTCAATCCATAAGGATCTTTTTAGACTATTCGTACCAAGTAGTATTGCATTATTGTATTCTGTTTTCTGGTTGGAACTGTCTCGTGTGTGAAGAGCTACTTGTAAAGAGCTTTATTCTGCGACCAGCACCAACAAATCCCAATGTTGGGCCTATGTCAAGAACTAAGTAAGCCACACTTCTATCATCAAGTGTTTCGGCAATGAATCTGGCATAGCATATAGCATGTTCATGTAAATGTTCAACAGAAAATGAATTTTTTCATAAAAAAATTGGTCTGACACAAATAAAAGGTATGGCTTGCCGCCCCCCTCAACCTATAAGGATCTTTTTTGACTATTCGTACCAAGTAGTATTGCATTATTGTATTTTGTTTTCAATTCTATTGTTCTAGAATTCACCAGGTGATCTTCCATTTTCAAGTGGCTTATATATCTATTACATATTGTATCATTATAAAACCTTTGCGATCTAATATCTAAAGTATTCGCTCGACAATCCTAGTCTTTCAAGTTACGTACCCAGATATATATGCTGTATGAGCCATTATATGAGTATAATAAGCCGGAAGATCCATCTATTCCCCCATATGTATGTATGTATATATGTATATATATACATATATATATGTTTATACGTGTATGGTGGGTATATATGTAATACATAAACATAGATAAATCTATACACATGTATATATTGATGAAACCATAGTAATCTAAAATCTAAATAAAAAATAAACTGTAGATAAAATATGCAAAGATTAATTTCCCATTTAAATTAACAACGCTGTGGTTCTCTTAAATAAATAATCGCATTTTAATCAACGTTTGGGCGAAGTTTAATAGCGCCCCCCCCCCCCCCCCCCCCACCTCCCTCCCTCATCCTCCCCCCTCACTCACCCACCCCACGGCTCATCTGGTCCTGCTTGGACAAATAACACCAAATAAAATGTCAGCTCCTCTTGGTGGGGAGGAAATACATGATGTATTGTATAAAGTGTCATTACAACAAGAGAACGCCCTTTCAATTTTAACGCATTTACAACAGAAACCTCCTCTTGTCAGCAACTTTTGTCATATGTAAACATTTAAAATGGGCAATTAACCAGGTTCACAGATAGAATTCGATGAATCAAATTAAAGCTCATTACAAGAAGAATTCGGAGACATGTCATGTTAGGAGGAGAATTGTAAATATTTATCCTCGTCCCCCACCCTTACATTTATGGTTGGGTTTGTTGATACGAGAGAGTGGTTGGAGGATGTGTTATTGGTCAGGAACAGGTGTTGGTGTAAGAGAGCAGTTGAAGGGATTTGCTTGATTAGGCATAAGCATATTCAGCGCTAGACGGAGCGACCCAACCAGCCACGGTGCGACCCAACCAGCCACTGTTGAACTCGTTTGAGCCCGTTTGAACTTGCCGGAAATAGACTTTCCTATTCTCGTCTTCGTGAGAACTCAGTGAAGTAGATTAGTTTTCCGCATTATTGATAGATTATAGAAGAGAAATACTTGATAATAAACATTAACTTTGTTATATCTATGAAATGATATTTATTTCAATTATCATAATCATGTGTTGTGTTCTTTTTTTATTGCAAATGGCGGCCCCCATAAGGGGCGGCCATTTGCAATCGAAAAGAACAGCTCTGATTGGCTCAAATTATGGAAAGATCCCATTATTCTTTTAGTACTTTCTTGTTCAGACATTGTTACACATATATATGTTTCTTTTGCACAGACTAAAATTGTTTGAAGTATATTTTTTAATTTATCTCCATTGATTTCGGCTTAAATCACACAATATCACTACTTACTGAATGGGAAACTCATCCTGCAAGGGTATGCTCAACATGACACAGTGGTCAGTCGTTTTTGCTCCTTTCGTCGCTGTGGACCCTTCTCTGATTAGGTGAGGAGAGTAGAAGTACAGACTCTATCTACCCTTTAGCCCCTTATAGGCAATATGGGTATTCCAACCTCCGCTGGTCACTCAGAAGGACTGTTGCTGATACCCAGCATGCCGGGTCACAGCTACAGCTTACACAGCGGAAGTTGAAGTTGGTGCCACTCCCAACCCTATCTTTCCTTATACACTTTAAACTCATTTTGCTATATGCCTCCTAATGACCATACTGCCTATAATTATTGCCATATTTCTAATGTAAATTTCAGTGAAAATTGTCCTTGCAAATATATTTCAATACATTAAATAATATACTACTTCGAGTATGTGTATTTCACCACCTCCCCAACCTTCCGCCGGGTAAGTTGTAAATACAAGATTTACCCCTACGTAGATTAGGGGTGAAAAATAACCCATTAGAAAAAGTGGTGAAAGGATGGGTAAATGAAATCATTACATAAATTCTTAATTTAAGAAGCAAAATATATTCTTCATATACATCTTCACATTGACCCATTAGTTTTGAGTTGAGAAATATGATAAACTAGGCCTATGTAGTTTAATCAACTTTAAAAGTGAAATCAACAGCATTATGTAGTCGCCGTCTTATCCTTTTGCATTCTGTCCTGTTTCACCAACTCTGTGCCGAAATAGGTAGCCGTTAGATACTGGAGTTGCGGTTTCCCAGGTACACCAGTTTGCGAGGGACACATCGCTTCTGCACATGCATCAAAATCAAACAGCATCGTCACTAACCATATAAATTTAATATAATGTTTTTGGTCAAGATGTTTTCTATATGTGTACCGAACGATTTGTTTCTAGATGGTGTAATTTGAGAGATGTTTGACTTCTGTATTTTCTGTATGAACATTGCTCACAACCATTGACAATGCCTTCAGTTTGACGGTACACGCAGTGCAAAATGTTAGTTTGAATCAAAATTAATAGAAATCAAGAACCCTAACCATATAAATTTAATATAGTCGTTATTGGTAACGATTTTTTCTATATGTGTATGAAGCGATTTGTTTCTAGATGGTGTAATTTGAGAGATATTTGACTTCTTCTGTATGAAGATTTGCTCACAGCCGTTAACAATGCATTTGAATGGAAGTGTCACTGGCAAACTGGTGTCCCTCAGAATCCGCATCACCGGAAATTCCACTTCCTGTTCCATATTAAAGCAAGTTTCGCCTGTATTTAGACTACTTTGTCATTCACCCCCTACTGCAAGTACGAGGTGAATCTTTGATCAAAGTAATCTGTAGCTGCGACCCGGCTAGTTTCTCCTGCAGCACTGTCTCCTGGCAGCGCTGCTGGACATCCCTATAGAAAAAGTGTTGGAATGCTGGGGTATGGACATACCCACATGAATTTGCAATATAATATTCCAAATTCATGGTTTAAATACTTATTTATCAGAGCCTGTTATTTTTGGGGTTAATATTTGATAAAATCATATAGATTTTAAAATTCAAATCGAGAGCATCTATTGGCCATCATCTTGTGTTTTTTTGTTTCCATTCTCTCCATTTTGATTAACTGTAGGACAAAATGTATAGATTAAACACTGCATGCTGGAACCACAACCTTCACAGCGTGTTTACAGTTAATTCATACTGAAGCTGTCTTTGCTCGGATGTAGGCATGGTTGTCAATCACTGCTACTCTGAATACCCCTTTTAGTTGTATTTACAACTCGGCATGCTAGGTCACCGCCGGCTACAATCCTTCAGTTCGAAAGCCCAGTGGAACTCCGTTGTATATCCATTTCAGTTGCTACTACTAAGAAACTGTATTTTACATGTACCACAGTTCCTGATATAAACAAGGGATTTTCTCCTCCATCTTAAAACCAGCCATGTCTCCACTTTGATCACTCCAAAATATGTCCATCCCACAGTCCCCGACAAGGATACATGACACACTCGAAATACCCATGATGCAATTGAATGCAGGCCCTAAAGAGGTGATCTAATTGACATAGCTACCGTTGTTCTATTGAAGCCCACTTGTCTGCAAGTCCAGACTGCACTGTCAGAGCTGCAACACGCAAGAGATATACACATGATCAGTCAGCAGTTTAAAGAGCAAAACAATTTATTTTTTAAACAGCAAAGAAATTCAACAAAATGATCATAAAAAACTAAAAGAAATCCAACAAAATGATCATACTAAACAAAACAAAAAACACATCGAAATCGTGATCCAGCAAAGCGCATATAGATCAAGTGAAATAAATCTGCGAAATCATCTTTTTAATATATATTTTTTGGAACACCATAATCGCATTAGCTATAGGTGCAGGAATGGGCCCCGTCTCTACAGTATGCCCCTCTTTAGCCGGGCGCCAATTCAACTAACCCGCCCGCCCGATTCGTGGCGCGAAGTAAAAGCTTTTAATCTTGCTGCCCGCCATTGCTAATTTGCATGCCGATTAGAGGGGACGCCGCTCTTGATGACAATGTTTTTCGTGAGCTGCAGTGAATACTGCATGAGCCGTATGAGCGATAATACGGGACAGTGCATGCACGCAAACCACCACCAAGTCAATAGTGGAATCAAGGGGCCGTGTGACTAGCGAATGGGCCGCTTGGGTACTCGAAAATAATATTTTTTAAACTAACTAAAAAATTGAATAGCGCACAAGAAACAGCCTCCTTATGCTAAGTACACACCTACCGTATACGATTCGCACACTAAAACTCGCGACTCGACCCGACCCGCTTAAAACTGAAAACGGGCCGATTCATTTTTCGAATCGCGAATCGCAATCGTAATCGTCCCGTTTTAGCCCTAAAACTGAGTTTTTAGTCGCGAATCGCAATCGCTAGGTGTGCGCGGGGAGCGCACACCTAGCGATTTTTGTGCGCGAAATGGGCAGTTTTAGATCGTAAACGGTAGGTGGGTGCGAATAAACGGTAGGTGTGTACCTGGCATTATAAGATATATTGGTGGAGGCAATGTGTATTAAAGGTGAACACTCCAATGGTTAGGAGTTTCTGATATTTTTCTACAATATTAAGTTGATTGTTTTCTGTGGCTGAGTGGTTAGAGTGTCTGACTTTTTTCTACGTCAGACTCTTAATCTGAAGGTCGGTGGTTCGATTCCCTGTGCCCCCACCTCTGCCAATTTGGATTTCCACCGCTGTGTACAACTTACAGCGCCATTTGCTCTCATACCATGTCTCTGTGGTGTGGCAGCTTAAAAATCCCTTGGGTTGGTAAAAGTGTAGGCTCGGGCTTTCTATCGACAAACTGTCTAATGGTGAAATCAAGTCTAGTCAGACTTATCCATAATAGGCAGTATAAATGTTAAAGAAAAAAAAATCTACCTTAATGGCTAAGTTTGGAGATATTTGAAGTGCAAATATATAAAAGTAGTTTTGGCAAGCATGCCAAAACTCAGACATCATAGGCTTCAGCAGTGATGGCTTCTATTAAATTGACCCAGTATTCCCTTCTTCTGTGTGGCAACCAATACGTAATAAGTGCATCATGTGCTATGTTAGATATGTAGAATACATTCTAGATAATTGTTTTGGTTTGGAAAATGTGATGCTTCATCGGACTCTGCAGCTTTAAGGAATTTAAATGGAAGGGTTGATTGAAAATGCGACAATCAAGACATTGGTCATAATTATGAAGCAGCTCTGATCTTATGTGTGATCTCGTGGCACAGCACAATCTGACAATATCTCTCCAGATTCAGCAGACAGTGATCTGAATATGCAAGTGCTTTGTTTTTGTTTGTTTGTTTGTTGTTTTACGTCCTAGAAACATCTAAGGTCATATCAGGACAGGTACCGACTTGTGACAGTGCGCACTCATGGTGACTTTATAGTGCTGTCCCACTGAGAAACCAGGCCGCTGGCACCATGACCCGATATCCCACTCAGTCACATTATCCTGACACTGAGCTAACCAGTCCTTCTCCTATCCTAATAATGCCGAGCGTCAGGCTAGGAAGCGACAAGTATCAATTTTTAAGTCATTGGTTTGACTCGACCAGGGTTCGAACCCACGACCCCACGATCTACCAGCATGGGAGACAGGCGCTCGAACTCATTCGGCCATCCCGTCTGGTCTATGCGCAAGTGCAATGACCGCCATCCAGTAAATCGAAATAAGCATAAATGCATTGCATTGTGCAACCACTGCATTCCGAATCATGCAATGGAGCAGGAGCAGTTTTCGGAATTCGCGTTTGGCTTCCATGTTCTACTTCTTTTCCCCCTTGTTTTCTTCTTCTTCTTCTTGTTAATGTGTAGGCGCTACTATTCTAAATAGACTACATGTATTTCACACAGTCAAAAACATAGTCAAGCACCGTGTTTTAAAAAGACGACCTAATATTGTAGCACACAAATGGAGTGCAGGATATCACTGTTCATTAAGTTGATTTTTTGCGGAAATATATATTTCTATGAAAATAACCCATGGCCTGTTGGGACCCCCGTGCCCAGTCCCCCACCCACATCTCGCCACACACGCACATTCAACAACCCAACTCCCCCAGAATGACAAAACGACGTTAAGCACTGACATTGTGGGCGAACAGTTTCGCCAATAATAAAGTTGTGTGGACATGATCCATGGCTTAGTGACGCACTGCGGTATGCCTAATTAACAGAATGTGGGTTTAAATAAAAAATCATGTATTAGGGAGAGATCGACCTCCTACATGCTTTGAAAATGCACCATAGACATGAGTATAGATCTACGAAGGAAAGAGGACCGTGCAAAAACCTCCCTCCTCCCGCTTTCCCCCACATCCCTCCTCCCCACCCACAATATCCCTCCCACGCACAGCCCCCCCCCAACCCCCACCAACCCCCCAATTCCCACCCCCAACCCCCAAAACAAAACAAAACATTGAAAACCATTGTGAATAATAGTGAGAGTGTGACATTCACAACAAAGCAGTTGACCTACTTGATGATTAGCCAATCGCGTGACGTGAAATGAAGGATGGAAGGTTGCGTGGGGTGGGCGGGGGGTGGGTGTGAGGAGGCGCATCCAAAAATAGTTTAATTTCGATGTAATACATCCAAAAGATACATAAAATTTCCTCATGTGGTCCTGTCACTTCCCCGAAAACCACGTCATCGCTGATCCAAATATAGTTCAGTTCCAGGTCAGCAGATATATAGAAGGCATCTGTATTTTACTACTAAACATGGGTAATGATTGATTGGTGACGTCATAGCACGTCAGAGTCTGCAGCTATCTGGAAACTGTCGCTTGACGATCATCTACGTGCATGTAATGCTCGCTTCAATCAACGGGAACCTTCGATGTTGCCAGAACGTAAAACTCCAACAGACAACCAACCATCAACCGGAACAAGTCATAAGCATATTCAGCGCTCTACGGAGCCACCCAACCAGCCACGGTGCGACCCAACCAGCCACGGTTGAACTCGTTTGAGCTCGTTTAAACTTGTTTCCGGTACAAAGGCTAGGGGACCAGGTTGGAAACTGAGCGATAATTGATGAAAACTCCTATGCCTCTGCATGAGCAAATAAATGCCAGGGGACCAGGCTAGACCTCCACAGAGCTAGCAGTGTAGTAAAATATTTTTTGACTATGTTGTTGTTGTTGTTTGTTCAGACATTATCACATATTTATGTATCTTTTGCACAGATTAAATTGTTTGAAGTATATTTGAAATTGATCTACATTGATTTCTGTTTAAATCACACAATATCACTACTTAATGAATGGGAAACTCATCCTGCAAGGGTATGCTCGATATTACCCAGTGGGAACTCGTTTTTCATCCTTTCGTCGCTGTGGACCCTTCTCGAACAAGTAGCAAGCACCAGGATTTCAACACGGGTCACAAGCAGAGTACCCAACCAGCAAGCGCTTGTTCTGTCTGTGCATTCTAGGTCTACTACTACTATGTATTTACCTGGTCCCCTGGCCTTTGCTTCAACAGAGATCGCCACTGATGCACTCATACTGAACCTAGCATCCACGGCGGGTACTGGAACCCGAAAAGAGTTCAACCTGCACTAAAAGCAGATGCAGTAGTACTTCAGACATAATCACAAATTTTATTTACGCATTGTAAAGATTAAAATGTTTCAAGTAGGCCAATTATTTGAAATTTACTATACTTCCACCCATGTTTAAATCACACCATATCAGTAGTGTAAAGAATGGGAGAATTTCTTTGAAGATGTATGCTCAATGGAGGGCTTGCTAAGTCGACCCAGTGGCCATGTAAGAGCTGGTTGGGTCTGCTCCTTTCGTCGCTGTTTTACCCTTCTCACACAGGTATTCCGATTTGCGCTGGTTCCTCAGGAAGCACTGAAGCCGTCAAACCGAGTTCACCCATTTCAAGTCTGCAACTCATTCTATTGAATTGACTTAATATTCCTTCTATGCAGCTCTAAACCCAGTAGCATATAGGTAAGTAAGTATCTAAGTGTTTGAACATATGATGCCTTCTGCGGCAACACAGAGAAACCCCGCCCAAATGCCATGTTTGTAATGCATTATTAAAATGCTATTGGAATAAGTATATGCCAGTGAATGTGACTAATTTTTCTATCGAAGTGCAAACCATTCTCGTTCTATACATGTTGTATTTTATTATATGTTACCTTAATTAATATATGTTACCTTATATGTGGTCATATATGTACACGGTGTCCATACTTGTGTTGGATATTTACTAATCTACCTTAACACAGCCAGTATAAGCAAATGGGAAGTGTTGACCCTGCCCATATGAGTGCGTTGTGTAACTAGAGTGGGAACACATACAAATATATCAGATATAATATTACTTAGTATTTATCTCAATTGTTAAAAACAATATATATTCGTAATTAAACATCTATGGTAATCTAATACAAATATTTCGTTATAAATATACATATAGAATATTTGCTGATATATGAACACACACACTCTCTCCACACAACACCCACACCCACACTCAAAGACCTGTCAGGTAAGGAGAGAATAAAGGTATTCAATCAATAGGATACACCTATAATAGGCCTTGGACCTGTTAGCCGCTCTTAATTAATAGAAATCGAGACAGTTCTTCAGATGTGGTGGATTGTAGCAACTGTCACTGGCTCCAAGATACATGTAATGCTTGACCAGTATGCATTCAGTCAGGACTTGAAACAGTTCACCGACTGTGCTGCTATGACACGCTCCAGCAAGTCATTCCACAGATCAACCACCCTAAAGCCGAAAAAGTTGTGTCGCATGTCCAGTCTGGAGTACCGCTTCCTCAGCTTCAGGGAGTGTCCTCTGGTCCTGGTGTTGGAGTCTCTGATAAGGGGGCTGGCTGTCTTGTAGATACTATGGAGATATTTGAATACCTCAATTATATCCCCCCGAGCCGGTCTGTAGTACATGCTTGGGATCTTCAAATGACGCATACATTGTTCGTAGGGTATTCCATCGAATACATGTACAAGCTTCGTTGCCCTTCTTTGGATCTTCTCAATTTACTCAGCATCCTTCCTGTAGAGTAGTGACTACACAACATTTCCATATTTCAAAAGTGGACATGCTAGGGATGTGTACAGTCTGCGCACAACATCATATCTCCGCTTACATGACTAATTATAAGACCAGGACTATACAAGTCCGG
The DNA here is from genome assembly GCA_030323885.1 of Branchipolynoe longqiensis. Taxonomy (NCBI): domain Eukaryota; kingdom Metazoa; phylum Annelida; class Polychaeta; order Phyllodocida; family Polynoidae; genus Branchipolynoe; species Branchipolynoe longqiensis. The sequence continues at coordinate 81,457,745 of CM059189.1, read as the reverse complement.
GAAGGAGTTTATAAAGGTATTATTGCAATACTACCCCTATCTCAACCTACATCATTAATTAGAACCCTATCCTCACCTCTTCCTGATATGACATTAGATGATGCTAGGACGTAAAACAACAACAAACAAACAAACAACAATCACCTCGTCCATGTATGTATGTAATATTAATTATCCTGCCTCTTGTACTCAACAAGAGTGGCATAATCTGTAAAGCGTGGGCCTCGCGTTCATAATATTGGGAGTTCAGTTCCTGGTTGAGTCAAACCAATAACTTAAAAATTGATACTTGTTGCTTCCTAGCCTGGCGCTCAGCATTAATAGGATAGGTCAAGGACTGGTTTGCTCAGTGTCAGGATAATGTGACTGAGTGGGATATTGGGTCATGATGCCAGCAGCCTGATTTCCTGGTGGGGCAGCACTATAAAGTCACCATGAGTGTGCACTGTCACAAGTCGGTACCCATCCTGATATGAACTTAGATGTTGCCAGGACGTAAAACTCCAGCAAACAACCATTTAGTCAACAATAAGACACTGCAAAATGCTCATAGACCCGCAACACTATTCTTGCTAAGGAAGTATTTGGATGCAGTTGAAGGTTCTTCCACCAGGAGAGTGAGTTTCCACAGATCCCCTTATTACTTAAAGTTGCATAGTCCGATGAAAGGAAAGCTTGTTTTATTTAACGACGCCTCTAGAGAACATTGATTTTCATCATCATCTATTGGACGTCAAAAATATGGTAATTCTGACATATTTCTCTAGAGGAAACCCATGGTCGCCACATAGGCTACTCTTTCCGATAAAGCCCCAGTCACACATACCCGGATCAGGGCCCGGATGAGCCCCGGACCGCCATCCGGTGTGGTCCGGGGCGATCCGTGGCTCGTCCGTGGCTCATCCGTGCCGACACCCCCCGATCCAGCCTGATCCGTTGGTCGTCCGGCGCCATCCGGACTCGGCCCCGGATGTTTTAAAATGTTTAAAACATCCGGGGTGGTCCGGGGGATTTTGCGATCCGGGCTCAATCCGGCCTGGTCCGGCCTGATCCGGGGGTGGTCCGGGGCTGATCCGGCTATTCCGGGGGTGGTCCGGGGTGGACCGGGCCTGTCCGGGGGTGGTCCTGGGTCATTTTGAGCCACGGTTTGACCCAGACCATCCCCAGACCATCCCCGGACTGTCCCGGACTACCCCCGGCCTAGCCACAGACCACTCACGGACAGCCGGGGGTGGTCCAGGGGAGGTCCGGGATAGTCCAGGGGTGGTCTGGGATAGTCCGGGGGTGGTTCGGGGCAGTCCGAGGGGTGGTCCGGCCTCGTCCGGGTTAGTCAGGGGCCGGTCCAGCCCAGTCCGGGGCCATTCCGGGGGCAGTCCGGGGGTGGTATGGGGCAGTCCAGGGTGGTCCGGGGTGATCCGGGGCGGTCCGGCCTTTGGTCCAGGGCTCATCCAGGAAAGTGTGACTGCGAGGCAAAAATCGACGAAAACAGTGATTTTATCCATGGCGGTCCGGAACAGTCCGGGCCATTGGTCCGTGGGTGGTCTGGCCCAAAATCCGGGGCTCGTCCGGCTATGTGTGACTGGGGCTTTAGCAGCAAGGGGTATTTTATGTACACTTTCCCACAGACAGGACAGTACATGCCACAGTCTTTGATGAACCAGTTGTGGACCACTGGTTGGAACAGAAAATAGGCCAAAACTGCAAATGAGTCACTGAGCAGGATCGATCGGATGACCTTTTAGTCCGGTGAAAGCATCATATTTTCAAAAGCAAAACACTAATCTAGATTTGAACCTAAATGTCCAACTTACATACTGGTCCACTTATTAAGCACTTGTTGCTTCATAGAAGGGATACTAGGACAATTTAATAAGAAAGACCTCTCAGTGCCTGATTTCCCAGTGGGGCGGCACTATAAAGTCGCCATGAGTGCGGACTGTCACAAGTCGGTACCCGTCCTGATATGACAGTAGATATTGCCAGGACATAAAACTCCAACAACCAACTATATTTACATATACACATATGTACATCTATATATATATCTATATATATATCTGATTACTCAACCTGACTAGTAATAACCACTACTTCAGCACCCCACTGGAGAACCGATGACCTGAGGTCAGAGCTATCTCCCGTTCTTATGCATGATTGATGCGTAGCAGTTACAACCACACCACGTGCTTTCCTGTTTGTGTGGCGCATGCGTGTTGAGGGAGGACGCTGTCCCCATTGACCTCACGGCTGTTTGCGCGGATGTAGCTGACCATTGTTTGTTGGTGTTTTACGTCCTAGCAACAGCCGAAGGTCATATCAGGACGGAAATTCACTTGTAGCAATGCGAACTCATGAAGAATTTACAGTGCTGCCTAACTGGGAGACCAGGCCACCGGCACTAGGAACCAATGTCCCACTCGGTCACATTATCCCGATGCTGAGCAAACAAGTCCTTGCTCTATCCTAGTAATCCTGAGCGCCATCAATTTTATAAGTCATTGGTTTGACTCGGCCGGGTTTCAAACCCACAACTTCCCACATGGAAAGCCACTGCTCCTACCGGTTTAGCCATCCAGTTCCGGTTGACTGACTATTGAAGGACACCAGTTAACTACTGAGCTACTCAATGAGGAGGAGCCATCGTTGGTAAGGTATACTAAACATTCATCGACACGTTTTACTAACGACACCAGAGAGAATGGTATATCGGGACCCACCCACTCAGGACCCACTCACAGCGGGTTCGATCTCAACACTGATAATAGACAGCTTCCATCACCAACTCGTCTTCTGATGGCAGTGGCCAAAGAAATAACGAATGTCATGTTTTGCAGCTCATTACGGATATTCTGTAATGAGGTATTACACTTCGTAGAGGATTTCCACCACCACCTTCCCGTTGATGTCATCGGTAAGAACCAATGGTACGAGAAACAGGTCTATTGTCGATACATAGGGTCGTGGATAGGGTGATTGCATCAGGGAGCCTAGGTAGCATTATGGTTAGCACGCTAGCCTCGGAATGTGAAAAACTGTCGGTTCACAAAACTCCTAATTTGACTGACATATTTGATAAGTTCTAGTGGTCAACAACTGGTTCATCAAAGGTTGTGGTATGTGCTGTCCGGTCTGTGGGAAAGTACATATAAAACACCCCTTGCTACTTATCAGAAAGAGTAGCCTATGTGGCAGCAGCAGGTTTCCTCCAAAGAAATATGTTAGAATGACCACATTTTTTACATCCAATAGCCAATGAAAAAAATCAATGTGCTCTATAGGCATTGTTAAATAAAAACAAGCTTGACTTTAATCCCCCCCCCCCCCCCATAATGTACGGTTTGAGCGCTTGTGAAAATGTCGATAATTGTAAAGGACCTCGGAGAGATAATCGGTTAGGTGCTCAGTGGCGCTAAATGTCAAGGCCGAGAGACAATGGCCATTCTACTGAACACCATCGCGTGCGGGTTTTTTGTTATATAGTTTATTTTATAGAGTGGCAATTTCCCACAGGAAATGGTTATGTCGGCCGTGTAGCGCATGCGTGCCATCAGTCTCTGAGTTAACCTGCACCGCGTCTCTCCGGCTATCAGTATTACCGACAAGGTATTCCCAGCCCTTACGCTTGTGCCCTGTAGGTCACACTGCCCTTTCACCCCCCCCCCCACCCCCCATCTTCCTCATCTCCCCCAACCCCTCTCTCTCCCCATTGTCCCCTCTCTCCCAGGCTTCCACATCTCCCCTCTCCCCCTCCCCCCACTACTACCTCTCTCCCCTACTCGCTGTACTACCCCCCTCCCAGCTCCCCCTCTCTCCCATCTATCCCCACCGCCCCCTCCTCACTCTATCCCATTGCCCCCCTCGCCCACTACTGCCTCTCCCCCACTAGCCTAACTGCTATATCTTCACCTCTTCCCCTTTTCTCCCCCCCCCCCCACTCCCCCCTCTCTATCTCCACCCTACATCTCCCCACCTCCCCCATTACTCGCTCTCACCACACTCTCCCTCTCTCCTCCACTGCCCCCTCTCTTCTCCACTCCCCCTCTCAGTACTTCCTCTTACACCACCCCCCCCCCCGCTCTCACACCTACCCCAGATCCCCCCTCCCACCCCCCATCCCCCGTATCACCACCCCTTTGTTGGCAGGCACCGGGTTAAAAGGTCGAGATATGGGGGTGCAACACAACCGGAAGGACAAGCGCAACCAGCAGAATGATGGAAGAACCATGAGTTCTCAGAGGAAGACATATCTCGGCGTGGGCGTTTCAAATATTTTATTTACAGACGAGCTCTCAGATGTCAGCGAGTTGCGTTCTTAAAGTTGTTTTGGGGGAACCTTTTTTGTCAACAATATATAAATCTTCATGATTTATCCTATTCCATTCTAGTTGATTGATATGTAGGTGATTTCAATGGTGTATTTATGCATTTGCTATTTTCTAACTAAATGTAAATACATTTCAAAAGTGTACGTACATAGTCTAATACTTCAAAATACGACCAGTGGGAATCATCATATCAAAGCTCTGCTCATCCAAGTATTGGTCACGTGATTCTACCATGTATTCGTTACATGAATATTCCATGTATCTTAATGAAAGGTCCCACACCTGGAATGGGATATTTAGGTTGTATGTTATTTACACACATGGAAGTATGTTATTTACACATGTTATATGTCATATGTTATTTACATACAGGGAAGTATGCTATTCACATATGGTATAGGTCGTATGTTGTTTAAATACAGGGAAGTGTGTTATTTACATATGTTGTAGGGCGTATTTAAAAGCCTTCAAATTCACTTTAAGTGATAGTAGGGTTTGCACTACTTTCCAAATCTGTAATGCACCCTAAACCGTGTTCACACACGGGCGTTAAGTCGCCTCAACTAGTTTGCCTTGTCTAGTTCAGCTCACATTCGCCGTGTGGACGCGATGCTGAGGTGGATTAGGGCTGATTCGCCTCATCTAGTTCGCTTCAAGTAAACCACGTCGCGAGGTAGTCCAGATGAACCGAACTAGCTTAAGTCGGCCCATATTGCCTGTGTGGACGGTAGCGGTTTAGATGAGGCGGATTAAGGCCGTCACAGCCGAGACCTGAGTTTGTTGACTTTCCGGTAAATTTGCTCTATGAAACTGCTAGCTGTGCACAGATATTTTTTTCACGATTTATTTTAAGGTTTTCACTGCCCAGCAGAAGTTTTGACCGTTCCAAACCAATACGATTCAGTCCATATATATCTAGGTCGAACCCACACTCTCTCATGGCGACGTCGACTAACCGAAACTGGCGCTGGTTAGTATGGACTTGCTCATGCACAGATATCGATTTCCGCCTTAAAACGCCCCGAGAATACTGCATGTGTGGACATGACACTAGTTCGCCTCATCTAGTTCGCCTTATCTAGTTCGGCCTAAAGTTGTGTGTGTGTGAACACGGCTCTAGTCTACATCACTGGGGTTAATCATTACGTTTCAATGACACTAATAGCCATGAGCTTGACCACAGAGACACTCAGATCATGGCTGGGGCTCATAATAACTCACTGAGAAGAATAATTAACAGATGATGGAAGTACTAGGAACTCTCATAAAAACGCTTCTTCAAATTATACAAAGACTAGTCATATTTAATCATAATAATTTTGAATAAGTAAAGTTCTTTTGATCATTCTGGTTGATCATTCTATTTGAGTTAGTTTATCAGGCAAATATATCACTTTGATCTTATATCTAGGCCGTGTTATAAATGACCATAAGATAGAATATGTGAGGCAGATGGTAAGCGGCCTTAAATATGACGTCATGCATGACCACACACATTTCTCTCTGTTGGAACTTTACTTCCGATCAAAATATAATGGCATATCAGATACCAACTTGTGACAGTGCGCATTCTTTGCGACGTTATAGTGCTCCTCCCTGGGGGACTGGGCTGATAGCACCATGACCTGATATCCCACTAAATCACAGTATCCTGATACTGAGAAAACCAGTGCTTATGCTATCCTGTTAATGCCAAGCATCAGGCTAGGTATCGACAAATATGTATTTTGCAAGTCATTGGTTTGATACGATTGAGGTTCACACCTGTGACCTCCTGCGTGGGAATCCAGCCAGCACTCCTATCGAATCGTCAATATAGTCCAGTCACAATGATAGATGTATATAACCTATCTATATATATATGTATATGACATATATTTATATGACATATACATACAGACATATATACATATATCACCGCCTATAGTTACACACATATACATGTCATTGTACACAAGTTCTTTTATTTGTTTAACTATTGTTAGTAGTTTATGTCAGTTGGTCGCCATGCATATGTCTCTATTTGTGAATCATCTACCATTATAAATAGTTTCATACCAATGCCTTCTAGTCATTTTCGGAAGGAACGACAGCCGCATTATCTAAATCAAAGTAGATATTTCTATGTCCATGTTTTTGTGTGTGATAATATTAGGATGTGTAAGTTTATGTTCGCAGAGTTAATTCGAGTTGTGTGAGTTCTATCTACCAGTTATAGATGCATTCTGGATGACCTTTATGCCAAAATGTCATATCAACCACAACCATTAAAGTGGTGTAGGATAGAGAATGTCTGTTAGTCCAGTCACATGGATCCATTCATAAACACTATTTGGTATGAGGGGATTATGTAAATGTTGTAGGTCCATTCAACACAAACATAGCACATCTTGTATGTCCATAAGAAAACATATATAATATATATATATTATAATATATATAAATATATTATATTTAATGTGTTATAGAATATATAAAATATATAAAATATATCAAATATATAAGATATATAAAATATATAAAATATATAAAATATATATTATATATTAATATATAAGTTAATTATAGTTACATCACAAAAGTAGATGAATAGCTACCATCGAAACAGATAAAGAAACCCAGCGGGAGTTGGCACCGACTTCTGTACTCTTGCCTGTGAACCTATTATTGACATGTGTCAATGTGTTATTGAGCTAGTCTTTCTAAGATGTTTCTCAGAATGTGGAGCACAATAACAAAAACCTTTACATGCAGCGCTGCTTACTGAGAGCCCTAGTGCTTAAGCGAGCATATTCTCACTTCACAGGAGTGCACTGCCTTAATGTGTGTGTGAGGCGAGAGGGGGGGGGGCTGCCCACCAATTACCCCGACATCTGGGGGGGGGGGGGCACCACCAATGCGCCAAGGAACAAACAGCTACAAAATATGTACAAGCATATAAATGTAGAGTAGGCTAGTTCATAACCAGTAGTAGAACAAAACACGAAAACAAAAAAACTAATATACTATTCCTACCCACTACAAGGGTGATCAGAAAATAAAAACAATATACCTATCAGAACACCTGATATTAAATAATCACCATGTACCTGCTACTGTGTGAGAAACAAAAACATCTTATCACCTCCTACTGTGTGATAACATTAAATCACTACTACAGCTGGCCAGCATTGAAAACAAGCCCAAGCATTTGAGCTTACATGCTGTGGACAGTATAAACACAGCATAAAATAGAATTAAAAAAAAAAAAAAAACTGTTTATGTCTGTCAGCTTCTGACTACAAGTAAAGAACAGGTGTGAAGCTTCAATACCGTCCACGCTGCCACATGCCACACTGCCACACTGCTACACTGCCACACAGTCACACCTCCTGTCAGGCTAACTTTGTGCTTTCAATATCTCAATGCATAGCTTTCTGGTCACAGCCTTTTAGTTTTAGTAAAATATTATTTCCTATTTCTTTAGATTTGGGTTTGTTAGTAAATATTTGTTAATCAATTATTATTATTATTATTATTATTATTATCATTATTTGTCATCACCGAGGCACTGCTCTTTCAACCGTATATATTGACAGATATTTACAGCAATATCTCACCAATATTTAGAGAACTATTTACAGATATAATTCAGTTAACTCGGTCAGAAAGGAACAGGAACAAGGTAGAAATTTAAAGAATTTATTACAAATTAATCAGACCCACAGATAGGCCATGCAAGCGGGTGACAGTGACCCAGTTCTCGTATAAGATGTCATGATCAAGCAGTCGACAGGGACCAGGTAGGTGAGCAGATCGGTGAGCAGGTGGAGAGCAGATCAGAGCAGGTGACATGTAGACCTATCAATGCTCACCCCCCCATGTTAGAGGGAGGGTGTGTGGGAAAAGGCGAGGTGCACAGGTCGGTGGCAAGGCAGCAAGTGAGCGGTAAAGCAGAGAAGTAGCAACAGGAAAGGAGGAAAACTGACCTCGTACGCAAATTATCCATGTTAGCCTCGCCAACATGCTCATTTATAGAAGTATTTACAGAAGTACTTACACAAATATTCACACAAATATGCACACAAATATATATAGCAATATACGAATATCACACACACATTTACTAATGGGTAGAGCATTAAAAGCAACAACAAATACATATAATATAGATTAGTTCCAGTTGGACTGTTGTGACAATGTGCCTAGACTAGTCAACAGTATATACATTGGTAGCTGCAATGAACAATTAGTGGCATGATCTATTTTGATATATATGATAAGTAGTTATCAACTCTGAAGCTTTGGTCAAAGACCCTATAATACTAAGACGGCTCACTCCCTATCTCTCCCATGGTAATGTAAATTTTGTAGTGCCACCTTGTGGTGGGTTTGATCAGCGCAGCTGCTGGTTGGTGTTTCACATGTAAACACATACAATTATATTATACATGAGATAGGTAAGTATGAATACACATCAATATGAAATTGCTATGAACAAATACACATCATCATCAGCATCATCATCATCATCGCCATCATCACATATCTTTCACATTCATATATACATTTATACATATAATATAGAACCTGTTTAACCAAGAGAACGGCCAGCGCACCAAGTGGTGGGTTTGATCATTTTGATTACACAGTACAGGCTGAGTGAGCCGTCTTAGTTTTATAGGGTCTTTGCTTTGGTGCTATTGCTTTAGTCTGTGTTTTTATTAAAAAAGGACAATGGTGAGGCGGTAAGCATTAAACCTTGAAACCAAAAGGTGTACTTAAAATCACTTTTGCCGCAATAGAAATATCTCACTACCAACGACAGTTGAAGAACTAATGTTATGAATAGCAGCTCACTGTGCAGCATGCTCTGTAGAAAAGGTCTTATAGATGATTTCCACTACCAACCTGCTCTCTGGTAGTAGTGAAAGAGCCATTGTTGTGGGTAGCAGCTCACTTTGTCGACAATCTTATAGACGATTTCCACCACCAACCCGCCCTCTGATGGCAACAGAAGAACTCATGTTGTGGGTAGCAGCTGACTGTAGAGCACGCAATGTGGATAACGTCTTATAGAGGATTTCCACCACCATCCCACCCTCTGATGGCAACAGAAGAACTCAGGTTGTGGGTAGCAGCTGACTGTAGAGCATGCGCTGTGGATAACATCTTATAGAGATTTCCACCACCAACTTTCCCTCTGATGGCAACATAGGAATTCATGTTGTGGGTAGCCGCATCACTGCGCCTATCTCATGGAAAAGGTCTATAACTACATATTTCTAAAGCAATGCTTACAGAATGCTTAGGATGAGTGAATTATTCTTAGTAAGTCCTTCTGACATTAACCTGTCACTCTGAATAAAGAGAATACTGTTTAAGCACAAAATCATAGATAGGTTTTTCCACACACAAATAATTTAATAATGATAATATTTTCACCGGATGTTATCAAATAGAATATAACAATCAACCTGATCTAACATGATTTAAAAAAGAAAATGTGGCAGAAACTTAAATTCATCGAATTATGCACACTTTAAGTTGAGGCCAGGGAAGCCATGTCCGAAAAACTAGAAATTGGTGTTGTTTGGTGTCACTCAATCTAAAGTCCCTGTCACACCTCACCAGATTGGGGGAAACAGACAGAAACTGAACAAAGTCTGTTGATATCCGGCAAAGTCCGGTTTGTGTGCATTGCATATCCATTGATATCTGTTGATATCCGACCAGATCCATTAGAAGTTTTGAACATGCACAAAACTTGGAATGGATGCCGCCGGATTGACGTCTATGGTTCTTGTCCAGTTTGAGTTTGTTTCGTCCATTGGCTATCCATTCATGTCCGTTTCATGTCCATTCTTAGACCCGATATTGCAACACTTTGACACATTTTAATACATTTTGATACTTATCACGTCCAAATGCCACCGGACTAGACAATTCTGTGACAAAGATGGCTTTCATTACTTGACTATCGCTCTCCATTTAGCTCTCTACTGTGAGAGTGATGTCCATGAGACATTTCATGAAAGCTGCCTGCAAAAGTGTTGAAGTGCTGCTGGCTTTTGAAAGTTACCAGCTTAACAGATTTTATTTCACACAGTAACAGAATCAGGTAAAAATATAAAAATAGTTACCCCCCCCCAAAAAAAAACAAAGAAACAACTGTTCTGGATTTACTTGACATCGTCTAGCGGAGAAGTACTTTGAGGCATTATTCCTGAATTGCTTGAGGAAGTAACCAGAAATTAGTTTAGTCAATCTGCTAATTATGTAGGAAATTAGCTTAGTCAGTGTGGTGTTCAGAACATTGGGCATATGCATGATCATGGCCATCGGAAAGTGGACCCGGTGATAGGATGCGGTGGTAATTCAGCACAAGAAGTTGTAGAAATGGCAATTTAGTCTCTGTAGCTTGTACCAAAATGTCGATATGTTGATTTAAGCTAAGATTCCATATACGCGGTGTGCGGTATGCGGAATGCGAATGCGGCAAAAAATCTAAAAGCATGTAAAGGCATAGTAGCGCTTCCATATGTTCGAATGCGATTGCGAATGCGGCAAATGGATCGACCCATGGACCGATCGATGTGAATGTGAATGCTGTTGCGTTTGCCATAGAAAAGAACAGTTACTTTGACTTTCATTCAGAAATTTGGAGCAAAAAACCCCGCAAAAATGGCATAGGTATCTTTTCTGTTTGTTTGTTTAACGACACCCCCCAACACAAAAAGTAGACATCGGCTATTGGGGGTCGGCATGTATATTTATGCTGCATACCGCATTCGCATGCCAAGTATATGGAATCTTAGCTTTAGCATCGGTATGAGAAGGATCCAAAAGAAGAGGGTTTAATGAGGGGCTCTGTGGAAACTTACTCTCCAGGTGGCAGCACCTTCAACTGGGTCCGAAATGCTTCCCCAGAAAGACTAGCGTTGTATGTTTATGAGCATTTTGCAGTGGCTTAATGCATAGTCCGATACTATTGAGTTTCTGCAATTCCTTTTAGATAAATATATTAGGTTGATTATTATCAGTTGCTTTACCTTACCTTCCGGGCCAGTGTGCTAACCATTACATTGTGGTATGCAGGTATTGCAATACCTCAGGGAGTTTGACGCCCCTGCCCTGCAGAATTGTAAACCACTGCCTTGTGGTACACATTCTTAACAGAACCGAAGGTTAAGGGAGCAAACCCTAAATAAAAAACCATGTCACTGTGGCAGCATCAAGGGCGGTTGACGTATGGAACTCCCAACATCTCCCGATCAGCCACTGTGCCTGTCTGGACATGTTCTTGCCAGTGTGAGACCTCTATTTGCTCCCCGAGAGAGTGCCGCTGGTAACTTTCAAAAGCCAGCAGCACTTCAACACTTTTGCAGGCAGCTTTCATGAAATGTCTCATGGACATCACTCTCACAGTAGAGAGCTAAATGGAGAGCGATAGTCAAGTAATGAAAGCCATCTTTGTCACATCATGACTGACAGCATGATGATGATGATGACTTTACCTTGAAGTAGCTTTGATTACAAATGTGTAACTTTAGAGATATTTGAGGTGAAAACATAAAGTTCAGCAGTAACATGTTCTATTAAATTGACTTCTCTTTTCCTTCTATCCAGCAACAAATGCTTAATATGTGCACCAGTATCTAAGTTGGACATGTAGGATAAAATCTAGATGAGAGCTTGATTTTGAAAATGTGAAGCTTTCATTGCACAATGAAGCTTTAGCGTTGAACACAGAGTACCGAAGAATTAATATACCAAACTATCTTATTGTGATTATCACAAATTCTTAGTTATAGTTTTATAAAGATTAAAAAAACCCAACTATATAATAAGCAAAATATATAATACTTAACATATATAATACTTTATATATATAGGATTATATATATATATATATATGCTGTATAAGCCAGTATACGAGTATAATAAGGCCGGAAGCTTCCATCTGCTCCTCAGCCCTATCTCCTACCACAGTCATCGACTGGAGGAGCCTTTTTATCCTAAAACTTCCATCCTACTCACACTCAGAACCGTTGGGGGGCGCCACCCGTCTGTGCACGCACCACTGCCCCCCCATACATACACTCATTGTACAGCTGTATATATTGACATGTATATATATATATATATATATATATATATATATATATATATATGGGGCAATTTAATACAACTTAAGTCTATCCTGCTTTATTATCTGGCAAATGATAAAAATAAGTCTGCAAATAAGTATATGCAAGGTTACTTATTTAAATTAGAGTGTACAGTAAAACCTGTATAACCGACCACCTCCACAGATCGACCACTCCCATATATCGATCGCTGTATTTGGGTCCCAACAATACCATTGTCACCATATTTTAACTCCGTAAACTGACCACCTCCCTAAATGGACCACTTAAAGTCGGGCCCAAGGTTGGTCCATTTAGAGAGGTCTTACTGTATGTGGCTCTAGCGTTTGGCCAAAGATATAAATAAATATTTTTGCAGGGTAATTTAATCAAAATGAGGTGATACACGTTACAGGAAGTGGCGTAGCTAAGTAGTATATAGAGAATGTAGGTTTGTTTCTGGCATGTATAGGAGGTGTCAGTGGGTTTGCACCAAAACATGACAATCTGGAAGAAGCTGTTCTTAATGATGTATCCATATACAGTAAAACCTCTCTAAATCGATCGACTTTGGGATCGACTTTAAGTGGTCCATTTAGGGAGGTGGTCGGTTTAGGGAGTTAGAATATGGATATCATGGTATTGTTGGGACCCAAATAAAGCGATCGATATAGGGGAGTGGTCGATCTGTGGAGGTGGTCGGTTAGATAGGTTTTACTGTATATACATATATATATATATATATATATATATATATATATATATGTATATGTGTAAAATCAAAGTCTTTCTCCTCAGTCTCAGTCTCACTAGTGCACAATTCCCTCAAGCACCAGCTCATAACCAGGGATGAGGGTGGTCTCCAGCAAAAATCGCGGAAATCGGTCCGATACATCGGCCCCGATTAGCAGGTTCCGACAGAACCAAGCATGGTTATTATACCAATGGAATATTTCCACGAAAATGCACAACCCCCCCCCCCCGGCCTCCGCCCCCCATAGGATTAGCATTGTCAGAGAATCACTGAAAATTCCCGGAATTTAGGTTCCATCCACTACTCTTCTAGCATTATCCTAGCACCATTACATTGATCATTCAGTACAGATTCCCATTGGAGAGCCTCTAGATACTGGGTTTTCTGTTCTAGCAACATCTAAAGTCATATGAGAATGGGATTTAAACTAACCAATTCTAGTCATATATATTGGCATTTTGTGAAGTTAATTGGTGAATACAATTCTTTTTCGCAGAGATCTTTCATCCATGCATATCACTAGTTATCGACTCGTCAAGGTGCTGGTTTCCCGGGTGATGTAATAGAGTATGAAACGACGTGTTCAGAAACAGCCAGTGTGTTCAAGCCACCGGGTAGGGCCACCCACCCTGCGTAGATACGACACTATGCGGGCCACACAGTGCACAGGGATGATCCGGCTGTTTGACAACACTATCACGGCTTGGCTTCTAACGGTCACACCAAACACATGTGTGCCATCATGTGTACTCCGGGATATTAAAGTTGATGGCCACCCATTCCTTATCAGGCCTCTGCTCATGCTACTCTCGGACTGAGGCACACTGCGACACTACACACTGCAGCACTCTACACCGTAACAGAGAGCACTTCACACTGCAGCACTTCATACTGCGGCACTTCACACCACAACACTTCACACAGCACCACTACGCACTGCGGCACTACACCCTGTGGCACTACATACTGTGGCACTACACACTGCAGCACTCCACACCGTAACACACTAAATCACTTCACACTACACACTGCAGTACTACACACTAAATCACTTCACACTACACACTGCAGTACTACACACTGAATCACTTCACACTACACACTGCAGTACTACACACTGAATCACTTCACACTACACACTGCAGTACTACACACTGAATCACTTCAGACTGAAATACTATACACTGAATCGCGTCACCCTGCACACTGCAGTACTACACACTGAATCACTTCACACTGCAGCACTCCACATTGAATCACTTCACACTGCACACTGCAGCACTACACACTGCAGTACTGCACACTTCAGCACCACACACAGCACATTACACACCGCTACATAGACATACACTGATACAGGAATTGGTATTTTATTTAATGTAAGCAATTTCCTAGCATAATTTTACTACTATCCACCACAGAAACAACTGCATGGCAATAGTCCTACTGATGTTTGGTCATCGGAAACCATGTGTTTATGGGTTCAAATTGATTATACAATATAAGGCTGGAAGTGAAAATAACACCACTTCCGGTTGTGTAGAAACAGCAGGTCCAAGCTCCAGTCTTACAGTAGGGACCAGCAGACACCATCATAGAAGAGGCACATTCCCACAATGACCTGAATTGGGCGAGAACGGTGCGACCTGACGACATTATTTGAATGCTGGTGCTTTCCCTTTATACTGTCAGGTCAGCGGGTAGGCCTGCTAATCTATGGAATTTATGGAATTAAGCCTTCCATAAGCTGAAGCTGTTCAGAGAAGGTTAACTAAGCTAGTGCCACATCTGAAGGACCTTAGTTATCCAGACAGACTCAGGAGACTCAAGTTACCAAGCCTCACATACATGAGATTTCGTGGGGACATGATCAACACATGGAAGTTCCTGAATGCTGAGTATAATGTGGATGAGGCCTTGCTATTCAGACGCATACAGGGAAGCAATACCAGAGGTCACTCCAAGAAGCTTTTCAAGCCAAGGTACAACAGCTCACTCAGAGGGGCCTTCTTTTCACAGCGAGTGATAAACATGTGGAATGAGCTACCGGAAGAAGCAGTGGAAGCAGCTACTATGAATCAATTCAAGAATGCACTGGACAGGGCCTGGGCCAGAGAAACATTCCTGTATGATTTTGAGGCTGCATACCATTAGAGCTGAGAGTTATGAGCTTTGTATAGGCTACCACAAGCCTGCATCAAAGAAGAGGATAATAATAATAATAATAAAACCAGCTCCCAGTTCATGGTCACCCTTTGCTACCAAGTCCGGCGGAAACAGCAAACAGCATT
The DNA here is from genome assembly GCA_030323885.1 of Branchipolynoe longqiensis. Taxonomy (NCBI): domain Eukaryota; kingdom Metazoa; phylum Annelida; class Polychaeta; order Phyllodocida; family Polynoidae; genus Branchipolynoe; species Branchipolynoe longqiensis. Next base: position 81,442,267 of record CM059189.1, on the reverse strand, counting down.
TAGGCAGCAGTAGATGTGTGGCACATTTTTTACTCCATGTATTTAATTTATTATCCAACTAACAACCGTATGCAATTTACTCAATATTTGTAAATGAAAAGCCTTTTTAATGTAAACAGACTCTTCTATTTTATGGCTGGAAGACCAATATTCTGGACCTGATAAAATATAGTATTCTTTAAATAAAATTATTTTTCCTAAACTAATATGAAAAAGACTTAAGTTAGTTTTCAACACTGATACTCGACATGGTAATGATTGTTCTTCAGCCCATTACAACATGGAAGACACTATATGAGCCAGTTTGGCGCAGTTTATGAGAATTCGGAAAACAGGATACATTAAATTCAGCATGAGGTCTGGTATTATCTCGTGGAAGAGGTCTAGTTATCACCAGAATCATGTAAGAAATCAAATAAGGCGTTAACACACTGTACCTTATGGATTATCTTTGGGATGAAGTACATGACATATAAGAGTCCATTTTCTTAGAATATGTGTTTGCGACAATGACGTCATAATGAAATAATTAGCTTATTAATGGGCACAGCTTGCTGACGATCACATCCGTACTATATAGATGTTGTTTGTTTCCTGTGTAGTCGATACATCATTGTACATACATTTCTTTTATGCGATGATACATTTTTGCTTTGTTAACAATGACAGTAGTACCACATGAAATCCATGAATTATACTTCCATGTGAAATAATACAAAAATATATGAATGATATGCTTACAAGAGAATATCTGTCGGCATTATAATAGTCCTCAAGGGTGGATGTAGTGCTTTGAAATGAGACTTAGCCGTCACGTTCAGCCCATTTGAACCGACTCCGCCCATTGAATCAGGATGGCCACATATAGCTAGCTGCCTTTATGTAAAATATTCTTTCGCTATGATTGCCTGCTTACTTTAGCTGAGTTTGGGAGATTAGTGTCTCAATATAGTGGGCGGGTATTAATGCGGTTTGTTAAAGACGGTGAATGAGGAGAGATAAGATGGAGAAGATGGAGAAGATGGGGAAGATTTTGTTTTTGTTTGTTTTGTTTGTTGTTGTTTTAGGTTCTAGCAACATCTAAGGTCATATCAGGACGGGTACTGACTTGTGACAGTGCGCACTCATGGTGACTTTATAGTGTTGCCCCACTGGAAGACCAGGCCACCAGTACCATGACCTGATATCCCACTCAGTGACATTATACTGACACTGAGCCAAACAGTCCTTGTGCTATCCTAATAATGCCGAGTGCCAGGCTTGGAAGCAACAAGTATCAATTTTTAAGTCATTGGTTTGATGCGGGTATTGCAGTACCTACCTGCTAAAATACCTCAGGGAGTTTGACGCCCCTGCCTTGCAAAGTTCTAAACCACTGCCTTGTGGTGTACAGGTACTTGATAGAACCAAAGGCTAAGGGAGCAAACCCTAACAGAAAACCATGCTTCCATGGCAGCACTAAGGGCGGTGATGAATGGAACTCCCAACATCTCTCGACCAGCCACTGCAGGGACAAATAGTTTGCGCCTGTCTTGACGTGCTCTTGCCGGTGTGAGACCTCTATTTGCTCCCCGAGAGAGTGCTGCTAGTAACTTGCAAAAGCCAGCAGCACTTCAACACTTTTGCAAGCAGCTTTTATGAAATGCACAACCGCACAAAATAGCGGCGCTTAAGAAATAAAAGCAGTCTTTGTCGCATTGCGACTGACAGCATGATGATGATGATGATGGTTTGACTCGACCACAGTTCGAACCCACGACCTACCAACACGGGAGACGGATGCTCTAACTCATTCGGCCATCCCGTCTGGTCTAGATGGAGAAGATGGAGAGGGGGTGGCAGAGTGGATGAGGAGGGGGAGAGAAGAAGGGCAGGACGTGGATGAGGAAGAGGATGGGGAGATGAGGAAGGGAGGCGGTGGGAGAGTGAGAGTGGGAGAAGGAGGGGGAGATGGGAATGTGGAACAGAAGAGAAGAATGGCAGGATGTTGATGAAGAAGAGGGTGAGGGGAGGAGGAAGGGAGGAGGTGGGAGAGTGAGAGGGGGAAGAGGAGGGGGAGATGGGAATGTGGAACAGAAGAGAAGAAGGGCAGGATATTGATGTAGAAGAGGGTGAGGGGATGAGGAAGGGAGGAGGTGGGAGAGTGAGAGTGGGAGGAGGAGGGGGAGATGGGGATGTGGAACAGAAGAGAAGAAGGGCAGGATGTTGATGAAGAAGAGGATGAGGGGATGAGGAAGGGGGGAGGTGGGAGAGTGAGCGCGGGAGGTGGAGAAGTGGACAAAGGGAGGCGTTGTATAGAAAGGGCAGGAAGGGAGAAGGGGAAGCAGGGGGGATAGGAAGGGGTAGAGGGGAAGGGGTTGGGAGAAGAGTTGGAGGAGTGAGAGCGGCAGGAGAGGGAGAGGACAAGGATGACACCGAGAAGGGAGATGAGGAGAAGGATGGGCAGAGGGGACAGGGAAGGAGGAAGGAGAATGAGGAGAGAGGGAGAAGAAGGAGAATACCGCAGAGGAGGGGGGAATGGAGAGGATGGGGGGGGGGGGGATGAGGGTCAGAGGGAGGGGAGGAGGGGAGGGGGTGGAGCAAGGGAGGATGGATGGAGAAGATGGAGATGAAAGTTGCGAGCCGGAGGAGGAGGACAGGGGGAGGAGGAACTGGACGGAGGCGAGGAGATGAGGGGCGGTGAATGGAGCAGGCCAGTGGATGGGGGGGGGGGGGGAGGGTCATGAAGAGATAGAGAAAGGGGGAGAGAAGCGAGTGGAGCGGGAGGAGGATGGAGGAGAGATGGAGGGGGGGGGTCAGGATCGGGAGGAAGACGTGGAGGAGTGTGGGGGGGGGACAGGAAGTGGGGGATCGGTGAGAATGGTGTGGAGGTGGGGCGGTGGTGGGGAAGGCGCAGGGAGGTAAGGGGGGGGGGGGGAGAGGGAGAGGTGGGGGAGGAGTGAGGGAGGAGTGGAAGGTGGGGGAGGAGTGGGGAGAGTGAGAGGAGTGGGAGGAGTGGTTGGTTGGAGTTTTACATCCTAGCAACATCTAAGGTCATATCAGGACAGGTACCGACTTCTGACAGTGCGCACTCATGGCGACTTTATAGTGCTTTCCCCACTGGGAAATCAGGCCGCGGCACCATGGCCCGATATCCCACTCAGTCACATTATACTGACACTGAGCTAACCAGTCCTTGCCCTATCCTGATAATGCTGAGTGCACGTGGAACTGAGGGTGGGGGGGGGGGGGGTGAGAGGAGAAAGAGGGGGCGCGTGAAGGAGGTGTAGGACCGAGTTCTATGGGTGTCACGTATAGGTTATTGTGCGGTGAGGCGAGCGTGGAATAGAGAGCCCCATACAGGTGCCGTGTGACAAACAAGACAGTCACACTGCATGCCCCTCGCCTCGTCTTACATCCCACATACTCATCCATGCACCAGTAGCAATGCATCTAAATCCAAACCTACCTAGCGAACCCACAGTTCATGCAAATGAAGGCATTTGATATTGACATCATAACAAAAGAAATAGAGGCCAAGTTAGTAATCAGTACCCGGTATCCATCACCTTCCAATCTTATCCTATTTAAAGCTGTATACAGTATAACTCCGTTAAACCAAACTTGAAGGACCCTAGAAATTTGTTTGGATTAACCGATCATTGGTTTAACCAAGCTTTGGCTTTGACTTTGACTTGGCTTTGGCAAAAACGTGAGTGCATTATGAATGTAATATACAATGTAGGTGGACACTTTGATTATTGTTGTTTATGTATATACAGTATAACCCCCCATCAAAATACTACCATTTATCATATAAAAAAACCTCTCAGATGACCTTATAACCACATGAAAGTTTGGTTTAGCCGTACCGGAAGAGGCCTGGGGCCTGACAATTGTGTTTGAATTAACCAACTTTGGTTTAACCAACTTTTTATATGATAAATGGTAGTATTTTGCCGGGCCGCCGAAAAAGGTTTGGATTAACCGATCGTTTGGTTTAACCGAGCTTGGTTTAACGGCGTTGTACTGTAGTCTGATGAAAACATCAACTTTTCAAACCCAGGACACTATATTTGATCTTACATATAAACTTAGATATTGGTGCATTTATCCAGCATTTGTTGCTGCGTAGACGGAAAAGGAAAGTTATTTGACAGAACAACCTACTTAGTCAGGGGGCCAACTCACATAGGTGTGAAAGTGCTTACTAATGCAATTTTATTGCTAATTGTGCTAGATAGGGTTATTGGTAGTGAGAATCAAGAGGGTGCCACTCTGGCACCCTTGAGAAAAAAAATGTATAAGCCATTTTTGGTATGACGTCATATTGGATCAAACTGGCATTTTTTGCGGCATTAGGGGGTAGTGTTCGTATATCAGCTATAGTATCAGTTCTAACTTAGCACTACATATAGTATACCAGAAGAAAGGATATTGAAGTACCGTTCTCATGGTGTAAAAATTATCATTGTAGAGCAAATATACATGCCACAGTATACATTCACAAGCAATTGTCATCGACAACTCAAACTGAAAAATATTGCGAAATACTCATTTCAGTGTGATATTTTTGCTATTAAAATAATAATAAATGTAGTAGTTGTACCTCAAATATGTATCAAATTGGAATAAGCAAGTCCCAATCCTATTTATACATTTAATGAAAACAATATTAAACAAAGCAATTGATGGCTACATAAGTAAACCAAACTAAATGCGGAATAAGATCGGACATATGCAGAGATACACTTTTCACAAGATGAATTTGAAATATGTCAAATGGCTTTTAACTACATTGTAGTATTTCTTTGGGAAATAGTACATAAACCAATATAACAAACAGACATGGTGTATTGTCTTATTCATTTAGGTTGCCATACGTGTCATACATAAAGCGTTTGTGACACGTCATTTCACATGATTCAGGTTTCAGGATCCAATCCATCAGTCCTCTGCGTTTTCCTCATCATCGTCCTCGTCGTTCTCGTCGCCATCCATGAATGGGGCAGATTCATGTTTTGTGTGTTCGTTCGAGCATCCCTCGCCTGCTCCGAATTTACAGTATGTCGTGCAGGAAAGCCCTCCTGCCCGAGAGCTGCACTTGAAGCTCCCACATGGCATGCTCGATTTGCAACCACATGCCACAAATTGCATGAGGGATGGTGGGGCAGCAGTGGAAGTGTCATTGACAGGCCAAAGAAGGGTTTTGTTCAACTCCCATCCATACTGACTAACATCAAGATCTGGTGAGTGTAGCTGGTCTGCCGCTCGCCATGTTAGTACCTGGATATGGGCTCTCTTGATGTGCTGTAGTGCAGCTTCGCTCGTTGGAGGAAGGCTCTTAATCTTTGGTGGATCCTTCTTTTTGCTGAACAGTAGATATCTCAGCCCATCTAGTGTTGACGCCACCACACCTCCATACAAATAGGACAAGAATTGGAAGCCTTCCCTTGTCCAGTCCTCTTCTGATGCATCAGGATCTGCAAATGCCTGAAGTGGAACCTTAGATTTCAGTAGCATACTGCACACAGAAGCCTTCCCTTTGCCATATGGGTACGATACGTTATCGCAGCCTGAGCGGGCATGAGCCGGAAGCAAATCTTGAGATCTGTCTCCAAGTGCCATGGCCGTTGCGTTGATGTCAATGACTTCGCCGTTGTACTTCTTCATGGATACCTGAGCAGGGGAATTATAGCACCACACAAAGTATACCAGTAGGACGAAGATATCCGTATCATCAGCGAGGACTTGGATATGCTCTGTTTGTTGGTGGAGATGAAGAAGGTAGTTGACGAGTTTGACATCTGCTTCTTCGTGTGTATATGGACATTCCTCGCCGATGATGTGCACAGATTCATTGGGGTTCTCTGAAGTACACAGGTGCTTGATGAAGCTCTTCTTGTTCTGGTCACTTTTCATGATGATGTCCCTGCCTGGAAGTACCGTTTCGTCTGTCAGGTTGTAGTCTTGTGGAGCAGCACCCTTTGCCCGTCACCGACGTTCATGAGATTTGATGGAGTGCTCCTGGTAGCAGTCGAATACTACACACGTGCTATACGGACGAGTGAATGAGGAAATGAATACTTTGGCTAACATAGACATCGTTGCATTTTTGGGCCACAGGGTGTGGTAGATTGCCTCATTCCCGTCTATCAACTGCACATCAACTGTAGGTGGTGGTTCTTTGTAGGTGATGGCCAACTTCGACACCAGGACCGACTTGCTTCCCTTGTGCATATCTCCATAATCGTCAAAGAGGGCAGTTGGCACTGGAGCCAATTCATACTCGAATAAGTCGGAAAGCTCCACATCTCTCTTCTGGGACACAATTAGTAAACGTGCGTACAGCTTTTCCATATCGTATACACTGGAGTCCCCTACCTTCATCTTCTTCTTCATTACTTCCATAGTTATGACAGTTTTCTTGAGAGGGACGTAGAACCCATCAGGAAGCTTTCCTGTGAATTCAGCGGCCATGATTCCTCCTATGCTGACGGACTGATCCACGTTCACTTCATCTGCAGCTATGAGACCATTTATAATGTTATACACAATGGTTCTGTGGCTTTAGTCAGGAGTGGATTGGTGTGGCGTTTGACTTCAAGGATGATCTTCTTCCTGTCTTCGTTGTCAAGTTGTCGTCATTTCTTCCCTTCTTCTTTATGTCTTCCTGTGCTGTCCTCCTGATCCTTGTCTTCCATCTCATCGAACATGTTGTCCATCGCAAGTGAGACAGCATTGCAGATGTGATATGATAAGGTCCACTCTGCCACTTGTTCATCTGACAATGACTTCCCCACCAAACCCCCCTTGGCCTTCCCATACCGGATGTAGGTTTGCTCCCCAAACTGATCCAAGAAGACAGCATTCCACACTCCCTTGCGATGACGACAAACATGTTCTCCTCTCAGGAAGGCATATTGTAGTTCAGATGGAAGAGACGATGCCATGTCTTGTAGGTGCCAGACGATATACTTGGCATAGTGCCAATGGCGTGCTGAAAAGAAGTATGGAACCATCCTCTTCAAAGTGTACATGTGCAGGAGCCAGTCTCCCTCTCGTTCAGCTTGTGCATAGAGATGGCCGATCAGCAGTGGGATGATCAAGCAGTGCACCCAGAGTCGTGCTGTTTGTGACATGCAGATCGTGTCTAGTTGCTCTTCTAGAGATTCCACAGTAGTCTCCGCGTAGTCTCCGCTGAGATCAGTGGCCGCAGTAGTGCCACTACCACCATCCGTAAGCCCCGGAGCACCTTCGGCCATGCCTTGCCATTCAGCATACTTCCTACGCCCTTGAATTCTGCTTCCAGAAGTTCCTCGAGTCCACTGCCGTTCATCAGGGTGCCGATGCATCCAACAAAAGACATTAGGGTATGCATCCCTCCCAGACGAACAATCAAGCTCTTCCAGCGATCTGGATCCGCCCACTTAACCTGCATGATGATCTTGTAAAGCTGCATGTCTGCTGACAGATGGATGTAGCGTTGTTGCCTTAGGGACTCTTCTATGAAAATCAGCGTGGTCAAGATGGTGTTGGGGTGAGCAGGCGGTAGGTCAATGAGAGGACCGAATATAAAGTGGCTCGCCATACCAACAGCCCTGCCTTCTTCTCTGGATGAAGCTGTCATTGCTCCTGACCACTCTGGGATCGGTTCTTCGTCGTCTGTACTCTGTACGATGGACATAAGCCAAGCTAAGTCCCTCTCCATGGCTTTGTGGATGTTAGCAGTTGTCTTACACAGTAGGTCGTATGCGATTCCATATGTCAGGGCTACGTTGGGAGGATTGGGCTTTTTCTGTCCGTCAAACTGATACTTTTTGACAGCGGTCTTAGTCCCCATGTTGATTTTTTCATGGCCTTTTTTGAGATCCTAGGTATATCGATCGCCAGTGGTTCCTATGCACTTTCGTTCCCTAGCAATATGTGTCTTTGATGTAGAGCTGCATACGCAGGACTTGTTAAACTGTAAGGCGAGGTTTGGATTGTTGTCGAGGTCTTCTTGGAGCCCAATATGGATCAAATCTTCACGTGATATGTTTGCAGAAATAATGTTTTTTATTCGCTGTTCCTTTCCAGTAATGAGGGTTCCCTCCGGCTTGTTGCAGCCTGGGAAGAAACATTTTGCTGAGGATTCCATCGTTCACGTCGGGTATCATCTATGATGGCTCACAGGTTCAAGCTAGGAGTATATAAACGACTATTTATATAGTTTGGAAATGAATATAATGGTCAAAACACCACTTCCATACCTTGTTTTACAGAATAGTAATATTTGTGTTTAAATAACGTCTGCAAACACAATAATGTCATAAGTCTTTGAAGGTATCCAAGTTTAACCATATTTTGAACATTTTCGGTTTTGTTGATTGACATGTCCTGAACACTTTGACAGACGACCAGGCATTGTTAAAATTGTTTTAGATGGGAATTTTACCTGAATAGCATCTTCACACCTATACATTAATTAAATAGCCATGAATGAGACAAATAAATTGTCTGCAAGTGACATATTATTTTCTTTATTATCGGGATTAGTTTTTCCACAAAAAAATGTACATTTTGATTGCCGTGAGTTGGCAGTAATAATTCCTTTTGAGCCTTTCTGTATTTACATATTCGTATCATACATAGAAGTTTTATACATCAGGAGAAAGGTACTTCAATATTCTTTCTTCTGGTATAATATATGTAGTGCTAAGTGAATTAGAAATGATACTACAGCTGATATAGGAAGACTACCCCCTAATACAGAACGGCACAAAAATGCTGGTTTGATCCAATATGACATCATATCAAAAACGGGTTATAAAAAAAATTGCTCAAGGGTGCCAGAGTGGCACCCTCCTGATTCTCAAAATATAGGTATATGACTATCACAATCTGCAATAAAATTGCATTAGTACGCACTTTCACACCTAAGGCTGTTTTGGGCCTTTGGCCCCCTGACTAACTGTTGAACCTTATGGTGCCAGAATTTTGACATACTTGCCAAAATTAAATTGGCATGATTTCACTTCAAATATCTCTCAAGTGAGGCATTTAATTAAATTAAAAGTTATTTAAAATTAAAATGATGTAGATAATAACTATTTTTTTATTGAAGAGTTATACTGCCTATCATGGATAAGTCTGAATAGTCTTGTTTTCACCATTAGACAGTTAGTCGATAGAAATCCTGAGCCTACACTTTTACCGACCAAAGGGAGGTTTAACCTCCCACACATAGACATGGGCCGTATCAAAGCTGAGTATCTGCAGGCAATGCTAGGTCAGTATCCAGTCTCCAAGTTGTGTAGGCAGTACTAGATCAGAGAGGAGGGCAATTGGAAGGGCGGCGATATGCTGCACTGAGCCATGGATATCGCACCAGTGAGAACACGCAATTAGAATGGTCTTCTCTCCTTGTGTTATATTCTGCAACATTCCAAGGATGTCTTCTCATCTGGTGTTATATTCAGCAACATTCCAAAATCGAAAGCACTTCTAGAGAGTCACAACCATACTAATTTCCATTTTATATTCCAAACTCCCACACATAGACATGGTATGCAGGGGCATAGCTAGGCGTACGCCAAAACGTCCACATCGTTTTGTCAAAAAATATTAAATTAAAAAATAATAAAGAGAGAGAGAGAGAGGAGGCATGTAGTAGTCCGGAGTGTCGAAAACTCAAGTCTAAAATGTGTAAAATCCACCAGCTTAAGCTTAAGCGGCCCCCTAAACCCCCTGCCGAAATTAGGAGTACACATCGTTAAAGGTCTGCTACGCCCCTGGTATGAGAGCAGCAGGCCTTTGATGATGTTGTAAGTTATACACAGTGGTGGAAATCCAAATTGGCAGACTTTTAATGAAAATTAAATCAAATTAAGTTAAACATTAAATTTTGTCTAAAGTAATGTTGATAATAACTATCAGTCCAATGTATTTATCTTAGAAAATGACAGAAACTCAATCCCCGCCACAACCCTCAGCCGGGATATTGACTGAGTTCCACACTCATTTCAATACGATTTGGGGCGGAGATATAGCTAAATGCAGTTATATGTTACTTTGATGATCAGAAATGTCAATTGGTCGTAATGCTTGCATTGCATTTGATTCGCGGCGAAGGAGGAGTGCCCCCCCCCCCGGCCCTCCTCCAGCCCGCCAGCGACCGTTGGGGGCTACATAATACCTCCCCCCTCTCTCGGCCGTATAAGCGGCTCCCCAGCCTCCTCCAGTCACTACGCCTCCACGCCCTGCCAGACGCACTCCTCATTATTTTCTCCACCCACCAACCCTTACTTTCTGCTTTTACCTTCAGAGGGCGGAGGGCTCTTCGGGGCGCCTCCCCTAACATGGACACAGACACTTTTATCCTCTTCCCTTTCATTATTTACTTTCCACATTTTACTTTATTATATCCTTCTACTTATCATTGTACATTGCTTATATCCTTCTACTTATCATTGTACATTGCTTATTTCCTCCACTTTATATATAATAAAGTGTTTTATTTCCACTTCCTGCCTTGACTTCCTCCTTCGCTGTGTATCAATTTCGCTATCATGAATGGACACATCTGATTTTAATCAATCTTTCATTGTTGATAGTTAAAATTGCAAAGAACTTGAGATTATTGTCTGCCTTCATACAAAGACAGTTATGTTCCATTAGTGACCAGGTGAAAGGACTGGTGTGATATCACAACCACTTTTGGTGGCGCCAAGCAGTAGTCATACCAAAAGTGGATGCAGTAATTATTCAATGCAAAACAACTATCCAATCTTGCAGTTCAGAAAACACTTCACTCTATGTGAACTACGCAATAGTACTGACTGCATGTAGGTGCTTCTACATGACTGCCTCTACAGGATTCTACCTGAACTATGTGACAGTATGTGACTCCATACACAGGATTCTAATTTCTATGTGAACTATGTGACAGTATGCGACTACATACACAGGATTCTACGTGAACCATGTGACAGTATGCGACTAAATAAACAGGATTCTATTTGAACTATGTGACAGTACACAACTACATATACAGGATTCTATGTGAACTATATGACAGCATATGACTACATATACAGGATTCTATGAAAATTATATGACAGTATGCGACTACATATAGAGGATTCCATGTGAACGTAGAAACAACAAAAGAGAAGATCCTTACCAAAGTACAAAATCTATCACCATTCAAACCTTCAGGCATGAATCTCAAGGGCACCATCAAGGCTTTAATAGATGAATTTACATACCTATACAACCTCATAATTACTAGTGGAATTTTCCAAGAATAATGGAAGAGAGCAACAGTTACCCCTATATCAAAGGTAGGTAACCCAAAGCCTTGTAACAAACTGCGACCAATATTCATACTACCTCTCCCTGGCAGAATAATTGAACAGATAATTCACAACCAAATAAAAACATTTCTTGAGGACACTAACTATTTAGCGACCCAACAAAATGGCTTCATAAAAGAAAGGTCAACGACTAAGGCACTTGCCTCATTAATGGATAAATTGTTGATTAACACAGACAGAGGTGAGCTTACAATAGCTGTTTTTCTTGATTTCAAGAAAGCTTTTGATACAAAATCCTGCTATGTAAGATCAAAAGAGCTGGACTAGGAAAAAGATCATGTAGGTTCATATCCAACTACCTAAACAACAGACAACAAGTCACAAACATTAATAATACAGAATCCTCCAATAGAACGGTCAGAACAGGAGTGCCCCAAGGTTCCACTTTGGGACCACTACTCTTTCTGATATTTATTAATGACCTACAATTGCTGTCTACCAGTGCTAATTTCACACTTTTTGCGGATGATGCTGTCCTGACAGTGCACAATAAAAACATTATTCTGGAAGCTATTATGGTAAACAAGGTGTTAAAAAAGGTCAATATTTGGTGTGCTGATAACAAACTTACCATAAACACACAAAAATCAGAATATGTGATAATTGGAACAAAATCTAGAAAATCTCAAGCACGAAATATAGAGGTATGTATAGGCAATGCAGTGCTAAGAGAAGTGAACTTGTACAAATACTTAGGAACCACACTTGACTCTACACTGAATGTGAACCAGCAACTATCGAGGCTGAACCAAATTCTAGGTATGAGAATGGCAACCTTTAGAAAAATAAGATGCTACATGAGTGAGAACACAGCGCTCAAACTGTATAAGGCAACTATACTGCCAATAATAGATTATGATGATCTAATCTATGGCCTTTTAACAAAACAACAAGAAAATAAATTACAGAGAACCCAAAACCAAGCTCTTAGAACAGTATATCGGGGCAAAGTTCTCTCAGTGAATGAGATGCACACTAGATCTAATATCACATACCTGAGCCAAAGGAGAGATGCACATCTGCTATCTCTTATGTTTATCAGAGCCAAGGATGAAAACTACATAGACCATACTACCAGAGTTACCAGGCAGGGGGATGCTACACTCCTCAAAGTTCCTAAACCACTCACAAATAGACTGACAAGAGCCCCTATCTACAAAGGCAGCAAATTATGGAATGAACTCCCAGTCAGAATTAGACATGCACAAACACAACTAGAATTCAAGAACCTGGTAAGAATTCACCAAGCCAATTAGGCCCTTCTACAGGCCTAGTGATGAGGTCGCCATATTTAATTATCTATCTATTATAAGCACCTATGGCCACCACCCCCTCCCACCACCCGACGCGCTCCTTTACCTGCTGCCAACAAACCAAGTTATCTACCGTACAAATTATTTTCCCAGAAAATTTAGAAAATGTTTATCAGTCTGGTAGTATTGCTATGAACAGACACTAATAAAGACTGTACTAGACTACTAAATGACTGAAATGTACAATCCTCCAAGCATAGTTTATCCCATCATTACTAACAACCTACTTACTCAAACTACTTCATGTAGTCAAAAAACATGCCCGAGGTATTAACCTTTTAAGCATAATTCTACAAGCTAAGCCCTCTCTATCTAACAGAATAAACAAACCATTCTACTAACACTCCATCTCAAAATGTTATCTCCAACAACATGATAATTATGCAATTCACAACACAGTAGGCATACAAACCTATGAAGGGAAACTATGCACCTAACCACTCCGTAATGTAAAGGTCTAATCAATACACATGTATGTATCTAAATATATATGTATACAACATATAACTACTATTTTTATATGTGAATTGTCTAACTATACCATATGTAAGTCTTTGAATGATTAATATTGTTATTTCAGCTGATTTGAGCTAGCTGCTGACGACAATATCAGACTACATATACCTAGTATATGTAGTCTGATATGGCACTGACAAAAGACTTTATTCAATGAATAAACTATATTTACAACAACAACAAAACCAACAAAAAAAACAATATGACAGTACACGACTACCTATATAGGATTCTATGTGAACAATACGACCATGTACAGGAATCTATGTGAACTATGAGACAGTATGCGACTACATATACAGGATTCTAGGTGAACTGTGTGGAATGCACATCTATCTATAACAGACGACCATGAGTTGAACGTCCGTCATCTGTTTTGGTAGATCGTGGGACGGGTTCGAATCCTGGTCGAGTCCAATCAATCGAACCCTAGTCGAGTCAAATATATGAGTATTGATACTTGTCTTGTCGCTTCCTAGCTTGCCGCCCAGCATTATTAGGATGGGGCAAAGACTGGCTGGCTCAGTGTTAGGATAGTGTGACTGAGTGGGATATGAGGTTATGGTGCTGGCAGTCCGGTGTCCCAGTGGGGCATCACTATAAACTCGCCATGAGTGTGCACTGTCATAAGTCAGATAACCGTCCTGATATGACCATAGATGTTGGCAGGATGCAAAACTCCAACAACCAACCAACCTTCAATCCACATCAAGGCTCTGTGGGAAATCTGCCTAGTCCGGGGAAAGTATTAAATTTGCAAAGCCAAAGATTTGATTCTATATATATAACATACATACTCATGCACTTATTAAGCATTTGGGGCCATCTAGAAGGGAATGGCGAGTCAATTGAATGTTATGTTACTTCAGAAACCTATCACGCCATTAAGTTGGCATGTGTGCACTTCAAATATTTAAAAAGTTAGCCATTTAAAATAAAAGTCTACTTCAAACTAAAATAATGTAATTGTAACAACCAATATAATATATTTATCTAAAAGAAAAGACAGAAACTCAAAACCATCGGACTACGCAACTCTAATGGTGCAGTCACACTACGATGCTTCTCCCGGCGACCCGTCAGCGTTGAAAATAAAATGTTGCGCGTCGAGAAACGTCCAACTTTTCGGCGGTTTGGAGAAAAAGATCGGCGTCAGCACGGCGCATTATGCACGCGCGGCCAACGTGTGTTGACGCGTTGGGGGGAAAAAAAAAAAGAAGTTTGGCGCGGCGTCTTCATCTAACCTTAAATGTTGCTAGGGCATAAAACAAAAACGCCCCAGTTTGCCGCAACGTGTGAGCAACGACCCTCCCGCGTGCATGCCGTCTTTCTAGCATTCCCATAACGTTATTCCGGCGCGTCCAACGCATCGCGACGCGTGCTTAACGTCCTTACCCATATATTTGCGTGCGCTGCTGGTCGTTGTTTTTTTTTTGACACGCTTAAAACCTTGGGTGACCGGCAACGCGCGCCGACGTTGTCCGCCGACCATCAATGTCAAGGATAGTGTACCGACGTGTACCGACGCGCTCATAATGCGCCACCAGCGTGTCCAGACGTTTCACTTATTATCGCCCAAAATCACTACACGTTGCCGTGTCGCCGGCGAGAAGCGTCGTAGTGTGACTGCACCATTAGCTATGCCTAAACTCTCCTGAATAATATACCTAGTCATTACTTCCCCCTCCCCCCGCAAAAGTTAAAAGTGACACAGTTAAAAGAGTCAAAAGTAGGCTCGCTTCCTGAAAGAATTAATTTGAAAAATATTGTGTAATAACAAAGATTGCTATCTAATTATACCACACCCAGGAAAGAACAAAACTACCAACAAAAATATCCAATGATAGAACAAAGGTAATAGCATTAATCTCATCTCACTGCACTAAGTATAGTGTGTGTTAGGGTTTTACATCCTGAAAACACCTAAGGTCATATAAGGATGGGTACTGACTTGTGACTGTGCCCACTTATGGTGGCTTTACAGTGCTTCCACACTGGTAGACCAGGCCGCTGGCACCAAGACCCAATTTCCCACTTAGTGACATTATCCTGATACTGAGCTAACCGAGCGCTTGCCCTATCCAAATAATGCCAAACGCAAGGCTAGGTAGTGACAAGTATAAATTTGGTAAGTCATTGGTTTGACTCGACCGGATTTCAAACTGCCGACCTTCTACACGGGACTCTCCCGCGCTCTGCTGATTCGGTCACCGCGTCCAGTGCACTAACTGTTCTTGCAATCTACACCCAGGTACCGACCTGGCCACACAGGACGATGTCCAACAGTCATCATGTATCTGGATCACCAGCAGCATTTACTAACACCGCAATCGACAGTTTAAAACTAACATGCAAACAGTACACCGCCAAGTCTCAGTAATGGCGACCACCTCGTCAGTCATACCTACCGCTCTGACCTTAGCCGCTCATCTAAACCGTTTATACCGGTATTTGAATTGTTTCAAAACTGCTGAAAGCCCGATATCACAACCATGAGCAAATACTTCTTCTAATGAATATAATTATACATACACATAATATGTATATGTATATATATATATATATATATATAAACAGTTGGCCCCAGATAAACAGAACAACGATATGACCGACATGGTTGAGAAGAAGATATATATTCTCTGGCGGAGATATATTAAATGCCCACCTAAAGTTAAAATTTGACCATCCCAACGGATCTATAGGCGATAACGGCCAGATGTAGCTGGTATACAGTACTTAGAGCCCCTCACAGGGGGCGGCAATGTGGTCCATGCCATACTACACAGAGTCAGTTAGATAGGATACAGTGAATATACTATTACATAGGGGACTGAAGATAGATAGTGTCCTTGTTTATATTCCCATAATAGATTATAGAGCACATATATGTGTGTGTTTATGTGCTCTGGATTCTATTATGGGAATATAAACAAGGACACTAACTGTCTTCAGTGTGCTCTATTATAATATACCATTTATCTAGGCTCAACTGTATGTCACATGTAGTTCCAGATTCGGCCACACCGGAGGCAGTAGTCATAGGCTTTGACATTTGCATACCAGCTGTGCCTGGTCGTTATCACCTCCAGACCCACTCAGACGGTCAATTGTTAACTAGACCTATATAATAATATAAATCTATCTGCAGTATAATAAGAAGAGAGACAATAAGGTAGTGGGTTGAGTAGTATTCATCTCTGGCAAGGGATTATATGCCCTTGCCCCTAAAAAAAAAGAAATCCTCCGCTGCGACTGACACTCATCAACATCCGGGGGAGCTGAGGTGGACCGAGATAGCATCACCAGTTCAGTGTTGCATCTTACGGAGTATAACAATAATAATAATAATAATAATAAGTAATATTCCATTTTGTATCTTTATACTCGCATAATACGTTATACATCACATAAAATATAGGGCCAAGGAAAGATATGTATATATGTATACATCTTTGACTGAATTTCTTCTTAGTGCTAGGTAATACATCTGTGATGTTGATGGATATTTGTGATCTAGATTGATGGCAAAGATACTTGATATGTCTGGGGTACACAGACGAGAAATGCTTCTCGCTTACATTAGGGGAACACACACGGCCGATGTAGTGTCACGCACAGGCGCTGAGGATGGGTCAATCAGACATGTGATACAGACATGTGATACAGGCAGGTGATCCTGGCACGGGATAGACACAAGTGATACTGGTAGTCAGACATCTGATACAGCGACGCAATACACTGTTTGATACAGGCAAGTGCTAGATACATGTTATACTGGAAATGTAAACAATGATACAGACATGTGATACAGAGTGTGATACAGGCAGACGATATATACATGTGATACTGGTAACGCAGACAGGTGACACATGCATGCAATATAGGAGTGATAAACATAGGCGATGCATACAAGTGATACATACAGGTGATATATACAGGTGATACATACATATCATACAGAGGGTGATAAGAAGGTGAAACAGATAGTGGCACATAATGCGATACAGACATGTGATACATAAATGTGGTAAGGTGATACATAATGTGACACAGATGTTGGAACATACATGTGATACAGACAGATGATACATACATGTGGGACGTGAAGAATGTGACACAACCATGTGATACATACATGTGATACATACATGTGAAGCACACATGTGATACAGACGTGCGATACAGACACACGATACAGAATGTGATACATACATGTAATACAGATAGGTGATACAAACAGGTGATACAAAAAGTGGTGCAGACAGTTGATGCAAACATGTGATGCAGATATTAGATACATACATGTGATACATACTTGTGATACAGACAGGTGATACAGACGGCCCACACATACATCAATGCGTGAAGGCCGTCCGTCCTGTGGGAACACTGCGGTCATGTTTAGCTACAGCGATTGATCAATATCGATGTGGCCCAACGAAAATATGCCATGGCCGACTCTCGGAAGGACCTCTGGTGGAGGTGTGGCGCAACACAAGGGGCAAAGGTCACGCCTACCTGTTTGTATTATGATCACAATGAATGCGACTATGCGACGTCTGAATAGAGTTGCCTAAACACAATGGCGGCCATAGAGGTAGCGACGTCGATTCTGTGAGTTTGCACCGCTCTGAGCAGAAACAAAATCACAACCTGAGGACAATCGGGCGCAGTGGGCGTACAGCAATCTCAGCCCTCTCAGCCAACCTAGCTATTCGCGAAAAGCAACTTCGCTGGCTGACACGTTTTATGCTGCGCAGTTGTCGCAAAGGCTGCTGAGTGTGCAGTGTCTGGAGGCATTCAGAATGCACACACTACAGTAGTGGTTTAGAAGGTGGCATGCAGAATAGGTCAAAGTGAATTCAGCTTTTTAAAGTTCGGAAACGCGACTGTCTACCCCTCCCCGGTTTCTGCCATGTTAATAATAATAATAATAATTAATATATGTACAATATATATGTGTGTATATATATATATATATATAAATCTATCTCCAGTACCTCCGGTGTGACTGACACTGGTCAACATCAGGGGGAGTCGAGGTGGGCGAGATGGCGCCACCGGTAGAGTGTTGTATCTTACGGAGGATAGCAAAAATAAGAATAAAGGTAATATTACCTTGCGAATCTTTATACTCGTATAATACGCTATACATCACACATATTCATATTGAAGTTTTATATCCTGTCAACATCTAATATCATATCAGAACCGGTACCAACTTGTGACAGTGCGCACTCATGGCGACTTTATAGTGCTGCTCCACTGGGAAACCACAGGGAGACCACTGGGAGACCTGATACTGAGCTTACAAGTCCTTGCCACATTCTAATAATACCGGGCTCCAGGCTAGACCTGTAGTAACAAGCACCAATTTTGTAAGTCATTGGTTTGACTCGACCAGAAATTGAACTCCCTATCTTCCGGATGGGAAACCTGGACTCTACCGATTCGACTACCGCGCCTGGTTATATATATATGGTTGGTTGGTTGTTGGAGTTTTACATCCTGGCAACATCTAAGGTCATATTAGGACCCGTACCGACTTGTGACAGTGCACACTCATGGTGACTTTATAGTCTGCCCCACTGGGAAATCAGGCTGCCGGCACCAGGATTCGATATCCCACTCAGTCACATTATCCTGAAACTGAGACAACCCGTCCTTGCCCTATCCTATTAATGCCAAGTGTCAGGCTAGGAAATGACAAGTATCAATCTTAAAGTGATTGGTTTGACACAACCTGGAACCGAACTCCCGACCTTCCGAATGCGAGGCCCGCGCTCTACCGATTAGGCCACCGCGCCTGGTGGTTATAGATATAAATATGTATGTATATATATATATATATATATGTATATATATATATATATATATATATAAATATGTATGTATATATATGTATATATATATATATATATATATATATATATATATATATATATATATTAGGCCGTCCTGATATGACCTTAGATGTTGCGAGGACGTAAAACAACAACAAAACAAAAACAAACAAAGATATATATCAGGTTGATCATTGTAATTTACTTTACTTTCGTTTGGAATAACTTTTATTTGAAAGTATCAACCTTGGAGATAGTTGAACTGAAAATGCGCAAAATG
This sequence comes from Branchipolynoe longqiensis, assembly GCA_030323885.1. Classification (NCBI taxonomy): domain Eukaryota; kingdom Metazoa; phylum Annelida; class Polychaeta; order Phyllodocida; family Polynoidae; genus Branchipolynoe; species Branchipolynoe longqiensis. The sequence goes on along the minus strand of CM059189.1, from coordinate 81,422,979 downwards.
AATTTTAGCGTACAAATGCAATTCTGGACAGAGGCTTTTTTAAATGCATTTCAAGCATAGCAGTGTAACAAACTAATGTATAGGAGAGCCAAACTGCAATGCATGTTTAATGACTCCAGTATCTATATTGAAGATGTAGGATCAAATCTAGGTATATGGTCTGGTTTCAAAAATAGGATATTTCCATGGGACTATGTAGCCTTAAGTTATTAAAACACTATGTAATGTATAATATTTGCATCAATTAAAGTTGCGCATAATGATAAATAATATATAACATATTTACACTATATATGCCCATATATGAAGAATATATTAACCATAGTAGTATATCAATTATATTACTTATTTATAAAGCTAAATTAGAGTAGTTTTAGAGCTATGTTATAAATTATATTATATATTATGCCTATATTGAAAAATATTAGTGTTTTATGCAGACACAATTAATTCATTTTACTCTATGTTCTGTAGTAAAAAATCTGGAAATGATCAAATTTACTTCTACTAGATTCAAGCTTTGACGCACATGTATCGATAATTTGATGGCCTTTGTATGGGTTGTCCATGCTTTGCTTTTGCTGGAAAATATTCCATGCGAGTTAGACACTTCTGTAATTCAATGCACCATGTGATTACATTGCGGCTATTGAAAAGCGCATTATGCTCAATGTAGAAAGCTTTCGAATAATTGACCCAGAATTAAATCGATAGCAATACCCCAGGCTAGGTTTTCAAGACCAGGGTTGTCGAGCCCGACTGTTTAACTATGCAGTCCCACTGCACAGTCATATTGGGAAAACATGGGTTGGTCGCTTGGTATTTGGAGTTCGGAGGTATTTGGTTTACATCCTGGCAACATTTAAGGTCATATCAGGAAGGGTACTGCCTTGTGACAGTGCGCACTTATAGTGGCTTTATAGTGCTGCTCAACTAGTAAATCAGGCCGCCAACACCATGACACGATATCCCAATCAGTGACATTATCATGACACTGAGTGAACCAGTCCTTCCCATATCCTATTAATGCTGAGCACCAGGCTAGGAAGCGACAAGTATCAATTTTGGTAAGTCATTGGTTTGACTCGACTGGGAACCGAACTCCCAATCTTCCGCATACGAGGTCCGTGCTCTACCGATTCGGCCACCACGCCCGGTTGGGAAAACATGGTGTAAAAATATACGGATTTTCGGTTAAGAATTATATATTGGCAGAAGGCATTATTATTCTTGGGCGACGGAGTGGGCAATAGTATCCCACTCCCATTGTACATGATAATGAGTGATGTGAAATATATGTTATATATGATGCTTAAGGTTAATGAAGAAATGTGTTATATAAGAAACAGTTAAGGTTGATGAAATGTTCCTCTATCTATTCATAAAGAATGCACTTGGAGAAAAAGGACATTTTTGGTAAATATATATATATTTGTAACTGTTGCAACTACCCATTCACCCTTGACCACTGGGCGGGCCCACCACAGCCTCATTTGCATATGCACCCAGGGCACCACCTACAGCTGAGTTGAGTGACAGCCACCACCACTGGGGGGTGGCTCCCACCCCAGCTGTGGGGGTGCCTGATTGGCTGACTGTGGGACTTCTCAGTCACACACATCTACCTTGGCCCTCTGACCACACTAGCCTCACTTTGAGATTAATTAATTATTCAAGATTCTGCTTCAGACACACTGAAGAGAAATGACTCTACTCCTGGCTCTTGAGTGAGACAGACCTACTCTTGAGCAGGAACCCCAGACTCTGTCTGATGCTAGCAAAATTCATATATTCCAATTCAGTGTGTACACAGCCATAGGATTCCTGTCCCATGGGCTGTAGGCACTGCTTTCTAAACAGGCTAAAGTAGTAATAAGATACTGTGTGGACAGAAGGTAAGGAGTGTGGATGATAGCTCACTGGTAGGTGGACAGGAGTTGATGCCAATAAAGCACAACTTCTCCACTGTTTATCTGTGTGACTTGTCTTCATTCTTCGTTAGTATTGGTTAATGAGTTGATAGTCGGTATTTGAATAACAGCATCACAGGTGATATGAAGGGGGAGAGTTTTATGGTATTATCTGGTGTTCATGCGGCCGAGCATCAAGAAATATTATAATGGGTCTCTTTGGGATGGCCATTGACTCGGACCTGGCGATAGTCAGATGGTAGCCGCATCAAACTGCCTGATTCTTTATTTATCTTTGTTGCAAGTGAGATGTTTGAATGATGCCATTTTTGTGGCCATGTATTACGTGTCGTGTAACTTGTTATACCAATATTATCTGAGTGGAAGTGAATTGTTGTTTCTACCTATTTTTATATCTGGATATTGTACTCACCGTATTAGTATGCATTATTCTCTGTGTGCAAACCCGAGCAGCCTGGTCAACAGTCCGCTTGCTGCTAAGCAGCCGAACTCAACTCGATGGGCACACAACAACATTAATTTGCGCTGCTTACATTAAAATATCCTAAGTTAGACATTTTTAATCAAAGTTGCTTAAAATAAAAGTAAAATAAGGTAGATTATAATGATCAACCTAAAATACATATCTAAGAAAATTCCAGAAATTGAAAACCATCGGACTAAGCATGTATTGTATATACAACGTATATGTATATCTAATAAGTTTGTTAGTTAAAGCTGCATAGTCCGATGAAATATCAAATTTTCAAAACCAAACCAATCATCTAGATTTGATTTGACATATCTAACTTAGATACTGATGCACTTATTAAGCATTTGTTTGTGTGTAGAAGGCAATACTGGGTCAATTTAACAGAACCTGTTACTACAGAAGTCTATGCCTATGGTGTCAGAGTTTTGGCAAGCTTGGCAAAACTAATTTTCCATGTTTGCGCTCAAAATATCTCAAAAGTTTACCATTTAAAATAAAAGTAGCTTTGAACTAATGTAAAGTAGATAGTACTGATCGATCTAATATATTTATCTCAGAAAAAATATAGAAATTCAAAACCATCAGACTATGCAACTCTAAGCATGGGGGATTTCAATTGCGGACAATTAGACTTCCCCATTCCATAACATGGTCCTTCTCCGAGCCTTGCAGTGCCGAGCATCAGGCAAGGTAGCAACAAGTATCAATTTTGTAATTCTTTGGTTTGGGTTGGCCGGGGTTCGATTCCATCACCTCACACAGAGTGGGTAAGGGCTCTTACCCACTCGATCACCCCGTCCGGTGACGACTGACCCATTCGGGCAGTGCAGTAATGCTCAGAACACGCGACTTTAATATGTCCAGACTGGACCTAACCAGTTGAGCGCTCGCTTCCAGCAAGGCAGGTCGTGGGTTCAAAACCCAGCCAAGTCAAAACCACTGACCTAAAAATGTATATTGGTAGTCAACCAATAACGAGTGTTGTGCCCAATCAACAAAACTCACCCACCATAGCGCTTTACAAGTTACAGTTGGCGAGTGTGTCTCATGCTGACGACAAGACTTTGACCTGGTTTTAAAAGTTTAAAAAGAAGATCTATTAAATATATTTTCTAATCGGATGGGCAGCTGGGAGTGTAATGTTATATATATATAATGGTAAAACATGGTGGCATCCCTACAGGCAGGTGCGCACTAAAACATAGACTTCAGAACGAGGTCGTGACTATCTTTCCCTACATCCATGCTCACACACACACACATATATACATACACACACAAACACTGACCGGTGTAAAATACATTACCAAGCACCCTTTTGAGTTGACGAGATTGAAAGTTTGAACCACGATAATTGAATTTGTCATTCAGTGAATTTCCCCTGAGGTTCTTAAAAAAAGGTGAACAATGGAATTAATCACGCCACAAACGAAACGGACCACCGCATTGACGCAGATGACATTTGCAGCTTTACAATCACATGAATCAGCCACCTGGAAGCAGTTAGGCCTGCACAAATAAACAGTCGTGTTTATTCACAAACAGTCGTGTTTATTTAATAGGGTTGCGTGTGGGATTTGATGGACGACTTATTAGTTCAGATATGGAGTTCTTACCTGGTAAGCATAACGCCAGGTAGATGGTGAGCAGAGCTAATGTCCGGTACATGGCAGCACACTCCAGGTAACCGTCAAAGTACCGCTAGACGCGCAGCTAAATGTCGTCTGCTGGGCGCTGGTTTCGGCGGGAATACGTCGGCTCTGTGTACATGCGTGTGCGCAGGCGTCGCTCGTGTTTGTCGCTGGTGCTTCTCGTGTTGTTGTTTGCTTTTAGTATATTTAACGCCCGATCTCAGCGCGAACCCAACACCGGCTATGCAGCTACTATCAACAAAATTGCAGTTCGAGTAGTAATCGACTTACTCAATTACTATAAGTAATTCTCGGACGCGGAAAGTATATTCGTCAGCGATGTGAAAATGGCCGCATAATGCCTGTGGCCCCTTGTGTGTACGGACACGGTAAAGTAGCGGTGGGGGTTAATTGGATTACCGGCTTCAGTTTACAAAGTGAGCGTAGACACGAAGTGTGGAGTCGGTTTGCAGTGAGGCTGGTTACGCGCATGCGGCGTGGAGTCTAGTGTCTTGTGCTGACCAGCGGTGTAACGGTTATATATGGAAGCCCCGGTAGGTGGCAGTGTGCAGTCGGTAAGACGACGCCCACCTCTCTATATGTGGCTGGGGTGTGTCACGCCGCCCACGGGAATGAACGAACCGGCCGCGGTCTGGCAATCACAGTTCCAGAAACAACAATGAAGTGGTGTGGCCGAACAGGGCTCCACGCCGTCAACAACTGTCAGAAGTGGATGTGGATGAATTTAGCCTGCTGTCGTGATGCACGCGCAACCAACTGGGGCGGGGCGGGAAACACTCCCACGCAAGGTACAGAGAGTGTGTGTGTTTGTGTTTATGTGGGCGGGGTAGCCACGCAACAATTCAATAAAAGCGCGCGAAAGGGCAGACGATACTTCCAATTGGGAGTGTGAGTAGAGTACTGTGCTCGCTGGTTCCTGGTGGGGGTTTCTTGTTGGGGGTAGTGCGTTCTTCACCCTACGGACAACTTTGTCTTTGTAGTAGTGGTGGTGATAGTGGCGGCGGTGGTGGAGGTGGTGGTGTTCGGGTGGAGAAGTTCAGCGCTTCGGTCCGATAGTTGTGTAGGGTGGAGTGGGCGAACCTGGCGGACAGTTGCGGAGTTACTGTGGCGAAGCGGCGACGGTGGCGGTGAACGTGGGCGGCGGTGGCGGACTGACACCAGACGACAGTGAGTGGGTTGCCTGAGTGATCACTGCTTGTCCTAGCAACGGCGGCGCGGCGGCGGGAAACTCTACCTCCAACACACGTCAGGTCCCAGCGGGCGGTTTGGGTCGGTGTCCGAAAGGGCGGTTTTATCAGCCCTGACGGCACGGCGAGCGCTGATTGGCTGCGTGTGCGTGACGTGCGCGGCCGGCGTGCGTGGGAAGATGACGGTGTGTGTGTGAGTGGTGTGTGTGTGTGGGGGGGGGGGGGCGGGGGAAGGGGACAGGTGGAGAGGGGAAGGGGAGGAGGGAGGGGGGGGATGGGCGAGGGGGAAGGGGGGGGGGGGTTAGAATGTGAGATTATTCCGGTGGGTTAGTGTAATGCCTGGTACCCACCTCCTGTATATGATTCACGCACTAATACTGACTGTGTTTCACAACCGGACCCGTCCCATTTCGCGACGTAAAACTGGCCGATTCATTTTTCGAATGTCTTGCGATTCGAGTTTTAAGCCCTAAAACTGAGTTTTAAGTCGCGAATCGCAAGGCTCTGGGTGTGCCAGGGGGTCGCACACCTAACGACTAAAACTCAAACTTAGTCGCGAAACGGGCAGTTTTAGGTCGTATACGGGAGGTGTGTACCGGGCATTAGTGTCGAGGAGGGTGGTAGTGGGGGCGAGGTTATAAATTTAGAAGGGCGTGAGGGGGCAGGTGGTTCCGGCCACTACATCACGCCCTCCCCCCCCCCCAACCCGCTCTGATTTGATCCGGATTTATTGATACACTATGCGCGCGCAGACCAAAAGCAGACGATCCTCAGCTTCCGGTTCCCACCAACAAAGCCTCAATTAGTGCGCGCCGACAATCGATACCTGCCAATGTGGAAGTCGCTACCGATCTCATCTTGACACTGGAACTGCCGGAACTGAATTACAAAAAAAAATCCACATCGGTTTGAATCAACGGACAGTCCACTAAGCAGTTTCAAGAGGAATCACCCCGGAGTAAAGAATTGCGCTTACTGGGAAGTGGCATTGAACAGCATTGATGTGGAAAATGTACACTCGATGACAGTAAAATGGAGGACCCAGTGAACCCCACCAAACCTCGCGGGGATTCCCCATCTCCGTTCTCTTTCCTAACAATTTGCAGATATTTTAATTAAATTTATATTTTAAAAATATTTTCTAATTCCAAAATAGTGTTTTAATGTGCTTATATAATAAATATATATATAAATATATATGTACTATATAATTGATTATGTGGATATAAATAACGGCAGCCCCATAAATGTTTCTCTCTAACCATCCTATCTTCCATGTTATTTGCTGCGGAGGGGGCATTCTCTACCCCCTCCCCCGCTTCCGTGAGCCAACTGTCACTCTGCTTTCATAGAGAGAGAGAGGGAGGGCGAGAGAGAGAGGGAGAGAGAGAGAGGGAAATTTCATCGAATGTATTCGCATTGCTTTAACTGATGTATTTTATATTAGTGGTTTATTTGTAATGCTGCTCGGCGAACCTCTGCATTGCGAGCTCTGCGCATGCCCGGCAGGCATTATTTCAGGGGCGCTGTGCCAGCGCCGCTTCGGGGAGCCATTATTGTCGCCTGGAAAATGCATTGAACAATGCACAGACTGCCTACCTCGCAAAAGTCACTTTTATCCAGACGCGTATACTTTGTATCTTGTGTGTGTACATTCATTAGCTGATTAGGCAGAGTAAATTTCAATTGCAGACAATTAGTCTGCCTCATTCCACTGCTCCTTGCCCTATCCTAGTACATTTGTAATGCTGAGTGCTGGGCTGGGTAGCGACAACTACTCACATCTCATCACTTTTCTGTTATTAAGTGACTGGGTTGACTCGGCCATGGTTTGAACTCTGGGATTCGACTCCTACAAACTACCAAAAAGGGAGGACACTCAACTCATTTAACAATCTCATCTATGTGTGTATGCGTAGGTCTTATACATAGGTCATCCTGGGTATATAATTTTTTAATTTTATTTTTTGTATTGAGGCTGTATTTATACTGTCCATTGCATATAAGCCCGGGTACCCAGGCTTGTTTTCAATGCTGGCCAGTTGTAGTGTTGGTGTTATCTTACCACATAGTAGTTGCTGATAAGGTATTTGATTGCCTGTATTTCAGTAGCAGATAGATAATTGGTTGGTACGGTTATTAGCCTATGTTTTTTTTGTTTGATTTTCTTGGCATATATGTATTTATTTTTTATACTCTAGACTAGCCTACTCCTATTTACATATCATAGGCTTGTATGTAGCTGTGTGGTGTGTTATCTGGTTGTGTGTAGCTGTGTGGTGTGTTATCTTTTGGTATGGTTACCTGCCATTGGGCGTCCCGCTGGTGGGCTGTGACATATCACATGCCCCTTTGCAGTGCAGCCTAGTGGGGGTTTCCTAGCCTTATTTTGCACAGATATTTTTTGTAAGTTTCTAGGTCAGGAATTTGTCGTTCCTTTACCGTTTGGGCATTCCACAACTTGGCAGCCATTTCCAGAGTGCTTCTCTCATGAGCTTTTATTTGGCTTCTGGTTTGCTTTAGTAGTGGCGCATTGTTTGCTCTAGTTTTGTTTTCTGTTGGTGAAACATCGCGTGAACAACGCACCGCGTCACACACACACTCAAATATAATATTTCGTTTTCGTAGATTTCCTCCTGTTTGCTGCTTTAACACTGGTGTGTTAGGATATGCTTGTACAGTTGGACACACGCTCTGTTATGCGTTCTTTCCCGCTGTTTTTAACGGCTGGTTATCTGTCGTAGTGTTTAACCTTTCGTTTTCGTAAATTTCCTCCTGTTTGCTACTTTTACATCCTTTGATACTTATCCTATTCTATCCTGGTGTGTTAATGGGGAAGATCCACTTAGATATGGGTGTTATGCACTGGTTAGGACATTGGTTTATCGCGTTAATCAGCGTCCGCTATAATCAGCATCCACCGCCTGCCGCCGTTTCCCGCCGTTTTTAAGTCTCCCTGTTCTTTTGTTTTTGTTTTTAGTAGATTCCTCCTATATGTGTTGTGCTTGCATTCCTGGGTTTATCCTGTAGTATCCTGGGATCTTTATGAGGAAGATCCACTTAGATTTGGTTATTATGCACTGTTTTGAACATTGGTACTCGCGTTAATCAGCGTCCGCGCTTTCAGCGTCCCACCTCCTGTCGCCATGAACAATTCATAGATATATACATATATATATGTTGCATAATTTACTAACCAAAACAGGAGGCGGACACTCAACTCATTTAACAATCTCATCTATGTGTGTATGCGTAGGCCCTGAGTATATAATTATCAAAAATTCATAAATATATAGATGCATATATATATATATATATATATATATATATATATATATGGTGCATAATTTACTAAACGAGTATGAATAACTGACATATATTTCCCATAGATACGTCATAGATACGTCACGGACTTGATGGTATGTTTTTGCAGTTGAAAACTTTGACCTCACGCCCACGCACACTGCACCTGTGCAAAGAGGGTCGGCTGCGACGCGACGTCCTCGTCTCCAGTAGTATGAATGCATTATGATATTCCAAACTTAAATGATTGAGTATGATGGCGGCGGGCCCCGTGTTTTAAAATTCGTCTGGCATGTGTGTCTGTAAATTGCACATGGTTGCTGGCATTCGTTGTACAAACTCTGTGTCGCTCCACTTATAGACCACATGATCTCATATAGTAAGACCTAATGTCACATGTATGTAGTAGTAGTCCAAGCGGGTGCATGGCTGAATCAAATGGACTCGGCCTAGGCTGCTGAGACTGGAACTGTACTCCGATAAATGCTCTCCAAGCAAAACCTTTTTAGTTTGCATAACTGAATATGTGGAGGGACAGTGCCACAATGGCGAGTGTGTAACTGCAACCTAAAGGGGTCCCAGGGTGTTCACCAGTCTGTGAGGAATCATATTTGGTCATGTGAAGAACCATGTTAGGTCATGTGATGAGGGAATCCCACTCATGACGTCATTCATATAGTACATTCTGAGTTTGCTTGTCGTCCCAGTGCACTATATCGGGTGACTTTATAATCAGTCGTAGACAAAGTTCGAGGTCCATTTGAAAGCACTCTATCTACCCATCCATTCACCTATGAGGACTCTCACCATGCTTACAAGCAAATAAAATGTTAACTTTTTTTTTTTTTTTAAAGGGGGCAGTTGATGTATTTTGTTAAAAATTTACATATCTATTTTGCAATGGAACTGAATTTCGGCGATTGCATATGGTGCTAGTGTCATTCGGCAAAGCTAAATGCAGAGTATGGCATGCGCTATCAAGATTACTTATATGTGTGTGTAATATATATAATATTATATATCAGCATTCGAAATAAGGCATGTCCGCTTGTCTGAGCCAAGTGAGAGTAGACACGGACAATCAGTATATAGCTTGAGCTTTTCCGTTGGACAAGTGAAAGATTTGGGCTGAAAATCATATTTACAGTTAATCAGGTACATGTTGTAAATAACACCAGACATTTTTATAACAAAGCTTAGACACTAAAATTAATTTACCATTAACCAGTTAAGCACGTTAGCAACTAATAAAAATAATCATTGTAAACAAATGTATAAAATGCAGAAAAGTGAAAATTCAGGGATACAAGTAAAAATCACATCAAACTTGTCCTCTAGACAAATGAAAATATTTGCTTATTTCTAGCACTATGTGTATATATACATAACATATATATAATATTAATCCCACACACCGTGACCAATGCGTACACTACCATCACCTCACACACATACACACACTCACCATTGCACCACACACACTTGCCATTGCACAACACACATACTCATCATTGCACCGCGCACACACTCACCATTGTACCACACACACTCACCCTTTCACCACACACACATTCACCATTGCACCGCACACACATTCACAATTGCAACACACACTCACCATTGCACCAAACACACCCACCCTTTCACCACACACACTCACCATTGCACCACACATACATTCACAATTTCACAACACACACACTCACCATTGCACCACACACACACTCACCCTTTCACCACACACCCTTGCACCACACACACTCACCATTGCACAGCACACACACTCACCATTGCACCACACACACTCACCATTGCACCACACACACTCACCATTGCACAACACACGCTCACCATTTTACCACACACACACTCACCCTTTCACCATACACGCTCACCCTTACAGCACACACACACTCACCATTGCACCACACACACTCACCATTGCACCATGCACACGATTTCACCACACACACTCACCATTTCCCCAAACACACTCACCCTTTTACCACAAACACACTCACCATTGCATCACACACACACTCACTATTGCACCACACACATACAAGCACCATTAAAAACCCACGTGCGTGACTGAGTCGGTGTGTGTCCGTGAGTGTGACTTGGTTGTCGCGTGTTGTGAGACGTGTGACTCTGTGAGGTGTGTGGGGTATGTGTGTGTGTGTGTTATCGGTGGTTTCCGTACATTATTAACCAGGCTGCACTATATTGCAGTATCTAACACACCGATACACGAGGCTCCCTCTAGCGGCTCGACCACCTTCAAACGCCCCGTTTCACCCGACCGACGCGCGTTCATTTCACCCGCAATTACCACCGAGTTGGCACGAGGCCAAGTCCAGCCCACGTGACCTGAAGTTCCCGTCTCTGTCAGCAGGGACAGGCACTGCGGCGAAGCGCTCGCTGTCTAAGTTGGGTCTGAGACTTGCCGCTTCTCCATAAGCATATTCAGCGCTATACGGAGCGACCCAACCAGCCCCGGCTGAACTCGTTTGAGCCCATTTGAACTTGTTTCCAGTACAAAGGCTAGGGGACCAGGTTGGAAACTGAGCGATAATAGCTGAAAACTCCTGTGCCTCTGCCTGAGCAAATGAATGCCAGGGGACCACAGACTAGAGGTCTAATCAAATATTATTTGACTAGTTTATTGTTCAGACATTATCACATATTTATGTATCTTTTGCACAGATTAAATTGTTTGAAGTATATTTGAAATTTATCTACATTGATTTCTGTTTAAATCACACAATATACTACTTACTGAATGGGAAACTCATCCTGCAAGGCTATGCTCAATATGACCCAGTGATCAGCCGTTTTTGCTCCTTTCCTCGCTGTGGACCCTTCTCCGCTTATCCCGTGTCTGGGACTTAGTGACAATATACAGACGAGTTAATTATCTAATTGCTAATATGTACATGCCATACAGTGGTGACCCTTGCCCATTTAACCCCCTGCAAAAACACTGCTAGTTAGTTACATTCAAATGACAGGGTGGACAAGATATTAATTTGATAAAAGCATTACATTTTCGAAATCAAGACACTTACATAGCCTTGATCTTACATGCCCAACTTAGGTAGGCCCCCTACGGGTGCACTTATTAAACATGTATTGCTACACAGGAGGACTATTAATAGGCCTGTCACACTACGACATAAGGCGCCGACGTAGATGACGTTTCGTCATTACGTTGAGGAACGTCGAGTTAAATCATGGTTATGTTAGGCAGACGTCGATTTACATCACACTCATATTATGAACGCGTTAGGCGAACATCGATGGCGTTAGATGTACGTTAGTCGAACGCTGCTCACTACGTTGCACCTACTTCAAAGGCAGTGGGAACGTAGTGACGGCGTATGGATAACGTGCTCCTAATGTACATCCAACATATGTTTAACGTTGCGCCACCATGTCATGACATATCTAACGTGTAGGCACATAGTTCTGGCGATCGAATAAAGTATATAACGTGCCGTGAACATAATTACATTGTCTTCTCGCGTTGAAGCACGTTATCACTACGCTTTACCGATGTTACGCTCACGTCAACTACGCGGCATTGACGTCCCGAATTTGCATATTATGCTGAGAAGTTTGACGTAATAAAATTATTTTCATGTTGTCCCTACGCTGACGCATTATGTCGTAGTGTGACAGGGCCATAAATCAATTCAGTAGAACCTACCACTGCTGAAACCTATAATGTGCAGCATTTTGACATGGATGCTAACATGTATTGTCCATGATTTTACTTGAAATATCTTCAAAGTTGCTCATTTAAAATATAAATTACTTCAAATAAAAGTAAAGTAAAGTAAAGTAGATTATAATGGTCAACCTAATTTATTCATCTTAAGCAAATATGACAGAAACTAAAAACTGGCAGACTATAGAACTGCTCGCATAGTATGAACTGTATAAATAGATGTCTCAGTTGCCTGAAGAGGTAACCAAGAGTACTAAGTGTGTGGAATGAAAAAGAAGAGGACCAGGACAAGAATAAAGTAAAATTAAAGTTGTACGTTGAATAGAATTGTAGATTATTCAGAGACATAGAAAAATGAATGCTACTACTCTGCAAAGAAGAAATAGAAATTGACAATTTCTTTTGATTATCAAGGGTAATGGCCTCCTCGGTGTGCTTTGTTTCTCTTTAGATTTTACATTTAAAGATTCATTTCGCCAAGAAAGAAATGTCCTAAAAACACTGGTTGAATTATTATAATAGGTCCCTCTTAAAAAAATATATCACTAGTTACGAGGTATGTTTATCTCAGTCAGAACCGGAAGTAATTTGGAATGGTGTGTGGCAGACAAGTGTTTGTTGTCTGAGTACAATATAAATGATTACACACCGGTTACCGGGTTTTTCATCCTGGCAACTTCTAAGGTAATATCAGGATGGGTACCGACTTGTCGCAGCACACACATGGCGATATTTTAGTGGACTGGGAGACCAGGTCATCAGCACCATGCCCCGAAATTCCACTTAATCACATTATCCTGATAAGTGATAGTGATACTGAGCTAACCAGGCCTTGCCCTAAGTAGTAACAAGTATACATTTTGTAGGTCATTGCTTTGACGTCCGGTACAGCAACATTCTTAGTTACCATAATTCACGAGACGGGAGACCGAACGTTATAGTGTGGATCTTTTATTTATTTCTTCTATTGCGTTAATTTTCGTTATTAGTGGTTAGTGGTTCGGATTGTTCAGTGTTCTGGGTGTTCAAGTGTTCTGTCAGATACCCGACCTTCCCCCCCCCCCCTTATTTTTCATTGCCAGCTGTTCTTTTGCCCTCCCCCGCCTGTTCACCCCCTCCCCGCCCGGATCAATTGCAGGTGAGGTGCGCCGGTTCAGAACCCTCAGCCCTGCCAGTACTGCCTATTCTAGCGGTGTGAGTGGGTGGGCCGACGCTTGGTGTGGTGCTGGTCGATTATTTGATCACAGGAATTTAGAAACAAACGAAGAAGTTCTATTAAATTGATTCCGTATTCCCTTCTGTGTGGCAATAAATTCTGAACAAGTGCATCAGGTATCTAAGTTAAATATGTAGAATCAAATCTAGGTAAGTGTTTTGGTTTTGAAAAGTTGATGCAGCTTTACCTAAAATGTTTCTATAGGCATGTTAAGAGAAAACACCCATCCACTTCACCCTCGTCCGGATATGATCTTAGATGAAATGTTGCCAGGACGTAAAACTCCAACAACCAACCCGCATACAACTCTTTGACAGCTGGGGGTGGGGTGTGTGGGGGGGGGGGGGGGGGACACTCCACCAATGCGCCGATGGAGGATTAATAGCAAAGTGTATATGTTCTCTGAGCAGTTATATATATATATATATATATATATATATATATATATATACATATATATATATATATAAATATATATATATATATATGAAGAGTTCAGGCACAAAACCATGTAAACACCAATCCAAAAATTGAGATAAACATTGGAATCAAACCCTCAAATACTTCATTTTGTTATCTTCCTACTCGCTTGTTCATTGCTCCATTGGCATGTGGTCATATGAAAAGTGGAATTAATGAGAATTAAAATTATTTTCAGGTAAACATCTTTGATTTCAACCACATTTTTGGATTGGCGTTTATGTGGTTTTGCACCTGAACTCTTCATATATATGTAAGTGACAGTATTCGCGGCACTGGTAGCGGTGGGGAGTGGTGGCGCCACCTGTCCCACCATGAAAAGGGGGTTACCCATAAAGTAGTGCACACCATATGAGTGACCAATATAGGGAATCTTCCTTATGCGCCTTTATACTCACATAACTTTTATATATCACATATATATAGACACGGCTGTTTACCAACTCCTTCACTATATATTTCATCTAAAATGTCACAATATGAAAACAGCCATATGTAGGCCCCTATCCCCTCACTCACCGCACACATGTCATATTTGACAAATGACCATGTAACCGCATGCGTTCACCATTACTAGATTCTTGAGTATCCCTGACAATTGCCAGACGTGCAATTGCTACTCGAGTTCGGCCATGACAACTGATAAAGTCCCTTCAGTTAACGGCAAAGGAACCATCGATTCCAAGAATTCCTTCCGTTAATGCTGCTTGTATTCTGCCCCGTTCAAACTGGCGTGAGGGCCACCTAGCGACAGGGTTAGGCTGCTTGCCTTTTATACTAAAATGAGATGACCGGAGAAGGCAACATGAGGGAATTGGGGCAAGTCAACATTTGTGTGTTAGGGTTTTACTACACATCCTGGGAAAATCTAAAGTCATATCGGGATGAGCACCCACTTGTTACAGAGCACGCTCATGGCGACTTTATAGTGCTGCCACACTAGGAGACCAGGCCACTAGCACCATGACCCAGTTTCCCCACATTATCTTGATCCTTAGCTAACTAGACCTATCCTTATCCTAGTATTAGTAATGTTGAGCAACATCCTAGGTAATGACAAGTAACAATTTTGTAAGTCATTGGTTTGACTTTGCTGGGTTTCAAACTCCCGATCTTCGGCACAGGAAGCCTGCGTTCTACCGATTCGTCCACCGCGTCCGGTCGGGTAGGCAGCCAATACGTTATCACCTCCACAATACACTAACTCAGAACCTCAACAATATAACATCGATTTTTTTTTTTTTTTTTGTGTGATGGATTTATTTACCCTGCTCATAACGGATAAGTGTGTTAATACTTATTTTCACCGCTGGGCAGCACTAGTCCAATTTGGTTCAAGTCTTTGGAATTTAGTTTTACTTGAGGTTTTCTTGCTCGAGTGTGTGTTTATAGTGAGGGTAGATGGGAAACCATTGCTGCTTGAGCACACAGGTGACGGCCCCAAGCGGACTTGAGGCTGGAACAATAGATGAGTCGGTCAAGGCTCATACAGTCGATGACTGAGGGAGGAGTAAGGGCTGAGGAGTAGATAGAAGCTTCCGAGCTTATTATACTCGTATAATAGCTAATACAGCATATCTTGGACAGAGACTTAATCCAACGTCTATTATATATACTTATATGTGTATATCTTTTCTAGAAACTTAATCCCAACCTCAACACTCCACTCTTTTTATTATTATTATTATCCTCTTCTTTGATGCAGGCGTGTGGTAGCTCTAGTGGTATGCAGCCTCGAAATTGTACAGGAATGTTTCTCTGACCCAGGCCCTGTCCAGCGCATTCTTGAATTGATTATGATAGCTGCTTCCCCAACTTCTTCCGGTAGCTCATTCCACATGTTTATAATTAAAAATAGATAATTAGATTTGAAATTATTATACTATGTTATAATAATAATAAATTCACATATGATAATATATTTGAATAATATTCATTCATTATAATTAATTATTATAATACTTACATATATTATAATAACTAGGTACAAATTAATATAATCCACATAGAACTAGTCCACACTGCTCAGTCTGTCGCTGGAGATTCAATCATGGCGAAAGTGTAGTAAAAGGTAGAAGTAAACTGTTCCTTCCCACACCCACTTCCGGGACGCCCCTCTGATTACAGAGGCAGCGCCATCTTGAATTATGGTTATGGTTTCCAGTAGTGTTGGCCTCTGGAATCGTCTGTCATGTAATTGGCATCCTATATAATGTAGTTCATCATAGAAGCACCAGCACGCAC
Organism: Branchipolynoe longqiensis; assembly: GCA_030323885.1. NCBI lineage: Eukaryota > Metazoa > Annelida > Polychaeta > Phyllodocida > Polynoidae > Branchipolynoe > Branchipolynoe longqiensis. The sequence continues at coordinate 81,406,764 of CM059189.1, read as the reverse complement.
CAAACAGGGTGCATAATAGACCTTTTCCTCAGAGCATGCACCCTCGATTGAAACTCGGATTGAGGGTCAACTCTGGAAGCGAGAATTCAGTTTGTGTAAATATTATTATCGATTATGATTACGGCATAACTATTGTAAAAAAAGAAATTTAAAAAAACGTAACTGATTAGTATCGATGTCTGATGTTATCCTGGTTTCTTGATCAGAAATATAAACATAGACTGCAACTAGCACCTGAATTAGTAGATCTAGACATACCTAGCTTTAAATCTGAAGATTGATTTAGATTAGATTGTACTGTTTCAGCTGTATGCTCAGGCCAAGTCGGAGACTGCACCATCAGGGCACACCTCACTTGGTGAGGATGCTCTGTTCATACATATGTGTATATATATAATGCTAATTATGCGACTACCCTTGCTGTCAATGATGCGTATAACTTATATATCTGGTCGGCCTGATCACAATCACATTAATTATGTTGTATTCAGCGATAAAAGGAGTATTCCCAGTTCACCAGACGCGCCTCTAATTATATGCCAGTGCTTCAGGTGAAAAACACTCTATTACTACTATTAGGATAAACCAGAGCGATATTTTACAATTAAAAAAAAAACACCCCAAAACCGATTGATTGCCACGAAACAATGCTGGCTAGCGGTCAGAATGTAAACGATAAACTAAATGAAAATAACATGTAAAAGATGAAACCCGAAAAGCTCTTCATACCCACTAGATTGCATTGCTATAATTTAAAGCATAATAACTTAGCGCTTTGGCAATTGAGGACTTCTTACATGTACAGTTTCGGTATAAATATGTTGGCAATGTACTGAACACTTGAATGACCTCACCACCAAAGAGGTCCCGAAGACACACATCGATTCAAAACCGGAAGCTGCAGACAGGATGTGTTGCAGGATGCGCGCGCAACAAAAGCCTGCTGGAAGAACCGTGGACCCCCCTCTCCACGCGGAGCTTTAGTGGCCGTTTCCGGTTTGTGTTGCGTGTACAGTGTGGTCCGAGTAGATCCATATAGCAGTGGCCATGAAAGATGCCTTAATAATTAATTGAAAAGCAGATTCATTGTCCTCAGAATTGTTTTTCCAACGCGAATATATATATATATTTATATATATTTATATATCCATATACAGTAAAACCTCCCTAACCGACCACCTCCACAGATGGACCATTATTATATATCGATCGCTTTATTTGGGTCCCAACAATACCATGGTAACCATATTCTACCTCCATAAACCGACCACCTCCCTAAATGGACCACTTAAAGTCTGTCCAAGGTCAGTTGAATTAGAGAGGTTTTACTGTGTATATATATGTATAGTTAGTATATAAATATACGGGTATAAATCATCGGTATGAGGTTTTGTATATATTTGTATATATATTTATATATAAATATATATATTATATATAAATATATATATGTGTGTGTAATAACATCGCAGATTTTGAGAGTTGGTCAGATGGCGGGTTAGTAGTGGAAATCCTCCATAAGACCTTTTTTTCACACAGAGCATGATTCGCAGTGATCTGCTACCCACAACATTAGTTCTTCTGACAACGCCATAGTGCAAGTTGGTGGTTTAAATTGTCTATTTCAGCTTTTAAGTATTTATATATATATATATATATATATAACTTTGTCCATTGTAACGATCAACATATTATCTGCATATGCATTTGCTCAGGATAAACTGATTTATGGTGTTTCATAATCCCAATAGAATGCACATTGATTTGAAGCAAATGTCCTTGTTTTTTCAGTGCAACCATTGGTGTGCTATTTTGTGTCAATCGCTACGTGGACCAAAAAAAAAAGAGTTATCACCTTTTGAGACAGGCTCATATACATATATATATATATATATATATATATATATATTAATATACATATATATAATATATATATATGTGTGTGTAAGATAGACGAATGCATGATTTTACATATATGCAACTGACGGTATGACTCTAATAGTAATAATACTAATAGTTATATTTGATTTTGGACTACACGAGTTGTGAGGTGTTGTTAATCTGTGGGTTGCTAGTAAACCAGCAAAAGGGCATCAAGTTCACGACCTTAAGATTCCGTAACATTGTGGTAGGCAAGTAGTGGTGTGTGTGGTGTGTGTGGGCTCAAGACTGCGGTCAGGGTGTTCGGCTTGGTGTGGTTACTCCCGCAGCCATGTCTCTGTGACAGTGCTTCTAAGCAACCCATTAAGAAGAATGTCTTTAATTCCTCGTTTACAACATACGATTGCACCAGACTATTCACTATTCTGCTTCTACTTATTATCCTTCGATCGTGTGTTGGGGTTTTACATCCCAGCAACATCCGAGGTAATATCAGGACAGGGACCAACTTGTGATGGTACGCATTTATGGTGACTTTTATAGTGCTGCCCCATTGGGATACCAGGCCGCCATCACCATGACCGAATATCCCACTCAGTCATATTATCCTGGTACTGAGCAACCCAGGCGTTGCCCTATTCTTTTAATGCCGGATGCCAGGCTAGCAAGTGACAACTACCAATTTTGTAAGTCATTATTTTGACTCGGCCTGGTTTCGAACGCACAAACCTTCCTTCCACATGGGCTGCAGTGTTCTTACCGATTTGGCCACGGTATCAAGTCGCTATCTTTCGAACCCACCACACACAACACTTCAATGTGCGAAAAGACATACTAAATGTTTCTTTCACAGGTTACTTGACATACCTACTCACAGTGTACCAAAGTATTGTTTCCTATAATTAATAGCTGCTGCTTTTTTTTCTAGTTAGTCTATAGCTATAAACACATACTTACTCTAAGTATTTCAAGTTATTATCCAAATAAAACTGCATGCAGTTTACCATTATTTCGCAACTCAAATGGTCTTCTATGTAACAAACTGTTCCAAGTAAAATCCGGAAGACCTATACTCTAGCACTGACAAAAAAACATTATTTAAAGAAAACATGAATCAAAATCTGCTTAATACCCCTGTCACACTACGACGTAAGAAGCGAATGTGAGCCTAACGTGGCGACTTTTCGTCATTACGTTGATGTACGTTGGATTACGTTATGATGACATGATAATGACGTTAGACTGACGTTGAGCTACGTCACATTACGTCATGTTACGCCAAGTTACGTCAAGGTTTTGGACATGTTCAAAAACTTTGACGTAGCTCGAACGTAAGGGTTTACGTTCACCATACGTTCTGTTCATGTTCAGTGAATCTCAATGACGTTAAACGGACGTTTTTCCAACGCTGCTCACTACATTCAACTACGTTCCACTACGTTGACCCACATTAAACCGAGTGCAAATGCCCACGTGGTGTAATGGGAACGTCAGGAGAACGTCAGGAGAACATCAGGAGAATGTGCATTCAACGTACCTTCAACGTCTCATGACATAGGTAACGTCACGTAACGTTCTTCTGGCAATGGAATAACGTTCATAACGTTCCGTGAGCGTAGTGACGTTGTCCTCTCTCGTTGAATGACGGTATCACTATGCTTTACCAACGTTACGCTCTCGTCCACTACGCTGCATCCACGTTCAATTTGTGCCAAAATTTGCATACTATGCCGAGAAGTTCAACGTTCTTCACGTTCTCCCTATGTTGACATCATTACGTCATAGTCTGACAGGGCCATTAGGCAACTCTTTTTCATGGCCAGAGTTACTGATGTATGGAACAGCTTCCTGAGTTATGTTGTGGAGGCCTTGAGTATTAAATCAATTTGAATGGAGGATTGACAGATACTAGAGCGATCAAGATATTGTATATAATTATGAAGCGGCTCTGATCTCATGTCAGCCAGACCCGTCTAACAATGCTATCTCTCTAGATTCGTCAGACAATGATCGGGAAACATAGCATCGGGACAATGATCGGGATAACGACCGTCACCCAGTAAAGGCATAAAGCTACGGACAGACAGGACGCGTGCGTCGCGCGTGCGTCAAGTACAAGCGGGTGTCATGCGGTTCTCACGCGCAAATAGCGAACACACTGGACACGTCTGCCACGCGTTAAAGCCGTGGTCAAACGGCTCAGATCGATGTTTGTTGTTGTTTTATGTCCTAGCAACATCTAAGGTCATATGAGGATGGGTGTCCCCACATACATACATCCACACATACATCCACAGGTACATCCACATGCCACATATACATCCACACTACATACATACAAACAACATACCTAACGAACAGATGGGAAGAGTAGGATGGTCCAAATATGTGCTCTAACCACTATCAAAAGCAACTATCTGTTGGGAAGCAGTCTCCATATGATATATGAAAAAATGGGACTGTCCAAACATGTAGGACGGTCCAAACATGTGTTCTAACCACTATGAAATTCGGTCAAAAGCCAAGCGTCACCGTCAAGCGTAAAGAATCACCCCAAAAGCGATTCATGACGCCCGCGCGACGCACACATGAGAAACGCCCGCGCCAGTGTGTTTGTCTTCTCTTTATTACATACATTTAGATTTTTGACGCATGCGTGATGCTTGACGCCCGCACCAGATACGCGTCCAGTGTGTTCGCAGCTTAAGTAAACCAAATAAGTAAATCCCGACCAGGGCCAAATACACCACACATCCCAGATTGTGGCTTCTGATTGAGTCTTACCAGAGTCTATTCCAGGTCGACGTCAGGTCGTACTCAGGGCTTAAGTCCAATGGCGGTCAAAGTTAATTAGTGCTCGAAACCTACCACTTATACGCACTAATGAATAACCCTTAGACGATAGAGATCTGGTTACCTGATATTAACATGTCTATCTTACACGAATATTCGCTACATCTTAACAAAATATTGAAAAAAGATTAACTCATTTAGAACTAGTAAGAACAGTTATGGAATATTTTATGTCTACTGGTCCTAGACATATCAGTTCCTACCTCCCGTGATAGAGCTCAAATAGCCCAAACTGTGACGTCAGACAGGGAAGATGTGGGTATAATTACAGAGGTTATAATGCCCCTGTCACATTACGGCGTATGGCTGCGGCGTATGTAAAACCTAGCGCAAAAATTTGAAAAACGTTTTGGGACAACGTATGGTGACCTTTCTGTCTTTTGGAGCATATGCGTAACCTATGCGTAACCTATACGTAACCTACCCCTAGCCTATGGCAGCATATTCAAAGCATATGATGATGTATACTCGGTGTATTGGGACGTATTTTGACGGTTTGAGGTGACAGGACCAGCGTATGAGTAACCTATGCCGACGTACCCCTAACCTATGCGTAACCTATGCCGGCGTATGCATAGCGTACATCTAGTGTATGAGCAGCGTATAAGCCATACGCTACCATACGCTGAAAATTTTGAGCATGCACAAATATTTTTGGCCGGACGGGCGTAAAGACGGCATATGACAAGGGCATAGGCATATGCCCAACATATGCCTAACCTATGCATAGCGTATGACAGCGTATGGTGGCCTATGGGTCGAAAACCGCATACGCTAACGCCATACGCCGTAGTGAGACAGCCCCATTACAGAACGTTGTGAGTACGCCAGAGACACCTGGAGGGTGTCGGTGCAGCATACGCCTAACCTATGCTGATGTACCCCTAACCTATGCATAACCTATGCCGGTGTATGCATAGCGTACGTCTAGCGTATGAGCAGCATATGAGCCATACGCTGCCATACACTGAACATTTTGAGCATGCTCAAAAATTGTTGGATGGACGGGCGTAAGGCGGCGTATGATGAGCGTATACGGCATATGCCCAACCTATGCCTAACCTATGCATAGCTTATGATGGCGTATGACGGCATATGGGTCGAAAACCGCATACACCAGCATACGCTAACGCCTTAGTGTGACAGCCCCATAAAGCACAGTGAAAGGGCTTCAAATTCACTATCACTCCAAGTAGGCTATGCGTTACTTTTCATGGGGACTATTCCTGCAGTGAACCACTTCTTTATAACCCATTTCTGTAATCAGTGATTCATAAGGCTAAACATATTTCAGTCCCATCTACATTGCCTATTATGGGCAAGGGTCCAAGCGGAAGCAGTTTGTTTTAAACTGCAATCTAGGATGTCATTAATTGAGAGCAATGACAACTGCAACACTGACACATTGTGTACCGAACAAATCTATTTGCTGACCCACCCACTGAAACCAAGTCCCAAAAACAAATATTTGTTGAGCAGTAACTTACATTAAAATTTAGGCCTACACTCAGAGCTGGTACGGGTACGGTCAATATCGAGATTACTTCTCATTTTATGCATGTGCTCTTATTTGTACTCAAGTTTCATAATCCGATGGTTGCGAGTTTTTGACATATTGCTAAGATAAATATATTAGATTGATCATTATAATTTACTTTAATTTACTTTGAAGTAACTGTTATTATAAATTGTTAATTTTGGAGATATTTGAAGTAAAAATATGTCAAATTAATTTTAGAATGCACATCGAAATACTGGACAATATAGGGGTCAACAATGTCTATTCCCAGTTACTGTCGACTGAAGCTGTGCCCTGGCATGTTTACAATGTCTGCTGTTCATTGAGAAGGGACTGAAGCTGTGACCTGGTAAGCTTACAATGTCTGCTGGTCATTGAGAAGGGACTGAAACTGTGACCTGGCATGTTTACAATGTTCGCTGGTCATTGAGAAGTGACTGAAGCTGTGACCTGGCATGTTTACAATGTTCACTGGCCATTGAGAAGTGACTGAAGCTGTGACCTGGCATGTTTACAATGTCCGCTGGTCATTGAGAAGGGACTGAAGCTGTGACATGGTGTGTTTACAATGTCTACTGGCCATTGAGAAGGGACTGAAGCTGTGACCTGGTGTGTTTACAATGTCCGCTGTTCATTGAGAAGGGACAGAAGCTGTGACCTGGCATGTTTTCAATGTCCGCTGTTCATTGAGAAGGGACAGAAGCTGTGACCTGGTGTGTTTACAATGTCTGCTATCAATTGAGAAGGGACTGAAGCTGTGACCTGGCATGTTAACAATGACCAGTGGCCATTGAGAAGGGACCGAAGCTGTGACCTGGCATGTTTACAATGTCCGCTGGTCATTGAGAAGGGACTGAAATTGTGACCTGGTGTCTTCACACTGTCCACTGAGAAGGGACTGAAGCTGTGGCATGTTTACATAAAATCCATAGATAAGTTATCTAGTCATTAAATGTGAAGTAACATACCAATAAAATATTTTAAATTAACTCGCCAAAAGGTATTCCTGTATAAAGTGGCTATGCTGTTTGAGCAATAAACAAGTTATCATTTGTCTTTTATTGCATGCGGCTGTCAAAGCTCCAGTGATATCATATTTACTCTCCTATTGATTAACTCAAAATTATATTGCTATTTTGAAAGTTCCGGATCAAATATACCCAGTGCATACCGCTTTGCAGCCTTAAGGAGGCCAGGGGAAAAGATTTCCTTTGAAAAGCAGATGTATATACATATGTAGTTTGCACTTACCTCTCAGGTAAGGGACCCACATAGATAGGTGGACATGGATAACGTGATGACATGAGAGAGCCTATGTGGTGTAATGGTTAGAACACCATCCCAGAATGCAAGAGGTGTGGGTTTGAATCCTGGTTATCTCTATATTTATCTACCTATCTACATGTCTGTCTGTAGTGCAGGACCCGTAAAGCTAAGATTCCTTATACGCGGTATGCGGCATGCGGTATGCAAATGGGAGGATTCCTTCTACGTGGTATGCGGCATGCGGCACACGACTGGCTATATTTAAAAAATAAAAATAAACAAGTATACTCCATACTGCACTGTATATGACCTAATATGGCATTTATATCTATGTACCTCTTGGTACGTCACATGGGGGTTCCTACCTTTATAATTACCAAATTATAGATAAGTGTTTATATTTCTGTGGATATGGTAGCTTTTTTACCAACCCGTTACCGTCCGTCTCCCCACCAGCACCACTACCATATGTTTCCCCTCCGCACCCCTGTGTGTGACCGTCCCATAATGATCAGTCCCCTCTCCTCATCTAAAACTAATGGACACGGGCGACTGAGATTTCTATTCGCATACCGCATGCCGCACCGATCGCTACAGGGACCGATCGAGTTGTTGCATTTGCATACCGCGTGTAAGGAATGTAGCCCATTGACTTCAAGGCGTTTCGATTTTTTGCCGCATTCGCATTCCGCATACCGCGTGTGTAAGGAATCTTAGCTTTAGTGTGATTCATGCAAGTTCCCGGCCTAAACAGCGGGGTGTGGGGAGGGTCAGGAGGGGACCGCAGCAGTTGAAAGACTAGCAGGGTCCGACCCCCCCCCCCCTAAAAGCGGTGTGTTTGGGGGTGAGGGGGGCGTATTCGACCCCCAATCACCCCCTCCCGCAAGCTGTGTGTGGGGGGGGGGGGAACCAATCATGAATCATCACTCTCTAATTATTAGGCGTGATAAGGGGCTTATGCATATATACATATAGCTCCTGTGAACACGTCTTGATTGGAAATAAATTAGGTAATGGAGCAATGGAAAGGACTATAGTGCATATGAAGAAAAAGAATTAGAAAATTGTAACTAGCGATCTACTGTAGTGGATACTTCAATCTACTGTGTGTTTCTCCAAGCGATTTACCTACATGTACCATCATCACTATGGGTTCACTTCATATGTAGAGACTTTCTGATAATGCATTTATTAAAGGCGCATGCAGCAAATAAAAGCATCATTTCTTTTAAAAAACCCACAAAGTCTTTGCAAGATTTGATCCTACCTATCTACCGTGAGACACTTGTGTACTTATTAAGCATTTTGTTGCTGCATTGAAGGGATTACTAAGTTAATTAACAAGACCTTGTTACTGCTGACAACTATGCTGACCAGCATTTTCACGTGCCTGCCAAAATTAATTTGGAATATTTTCACTTTAAATATATCCAAAGTTAACCATTTTATTATTAAATTACTTTGACGTAGATTATAATGATCAACCTATAATATATTTTCCTCAAAGATATTACGGGAGCTTAAAACCATCGGACAATACAGGTTTAAAGTCGTCCATAAACTCACCCAGATACAAACGAATCCAGCATCAAAAGCTCTCCAAACATACCTTTGCTTAGTTTGTTCAGTTAATGCCACTGAACATGTGGGAGGAGAGTTGAGGTATGCGATGTATGAATGACATCATAGGTGGGATTCCCTCCTCACATGACCTAGAGGGGTTCCCCACACACAGGGGAAGCCATAGCAACCACCAAGATGGCAGCCACAGAAAGCTCTCAATTCAACTTTTAAAGTATATTAATCTACATGATTTAATCAATTATTCACACAAAAAGTAGCTGGTTTTCGATAAATAAACATTTGAACTTTATATTTATCATTTTAGATTGCAATTTCTAACATGTTGTTCTCTATATGGTTGTCTAAACGTGTGAGTGCTGCTGGACTAAATAAAACACAACAGAAGCAACCAATGTCAGCACTCAAGTCAATGTCAAGTTGCATAAACTGAAAACTGGCAAACGTATGCTTGGAGAGCATTTGTCGGAGTATGGGTAGTGTCTCAGCGACCTATATCTGGTCCCTTTAATCTGACACTGAATGACATATTATATATATTATATTTTCTTCTAGTGCTGTGTGGGATTCTGTGGGCTTGGGCACTATCCAATGCATTAATTCTGAAGTCCTACCCACAACACAAGTTCTTGCCACTGTCATCAGAGGACAGGGCTGCTTGGTTGTGGAAATTGTCTATTTATCAAACGTCATAATCAGCTGGTCCCAGATTAGGTACCGCAGCAACATGATATGTCAATCTTGATTGGTTCTCAACAATAAAGAACTGCCCGTGGTGATAAATATATAAGAAATGTTCTCAGTTGATGAAACACAGAAGTATCTTTTCTGGAATAACATTTATAACCACAGTATTCAAATTTTTCGACAGCCAGGATATATCTGCTTTCTGATTCATCCATGCTTCAGGAAAATGTTAAATATATTATGAAAAGTAGTAATCACCACGCCTCCATAAATATACTTATTTTGTCTATGCTGAGTTCATAAAAAAAAAGATCTTTATTTAAAGAAAACTTTTATTTAAAGATTCGATGCAAACCCTAAAAATATGGCTATCGTTATGGAATAAACGCTCATGCTGGTACCAGTAAGCATTTGAACCATTGCAATGATCGCATAAAACAACCTTTGCAATTAAGTTGAGCCCACGAATTAGTAGCCAATCCGACACATGGTTTTAAAACTAAACATTCTCACAAGTACTCGTACTAACATCTTGTCCATTTCTGCCAAAATATATTGTCGGAAGAAAGTTTCCAGAACCAGTAATGTCCGGTCAGAATAAGCACATAATTTGTAATTTCAAACACATTGTTTGGAGAATCACAATTACTTGTGTGTCCACATTTTAACTCATAGCTCAGTTTTCAAACTATTCCATACGTAGGTCTTAAAATGGATAATGTAGTTTCCAGAACCATAACTGTCTGGTCAGAATAAATAGCCTACACATAGCCTCATAGGCTATGACATAGGCCCTACATAGAGTCTATGTAATTTAAAACAAATCGTTTCCGAATCACATTTACCTGTATGTCCACATGTATACTCATATATATACGTTTTCAAATTATTCCAATTGACTTGCATTTGCTGTTGTGTTGACGACAATATCAAACTACTACTAATACATTATTTATAGGGAGATAGGCTATATCATAAATAACTGTAGTGACATGTCTGGAAGGCCAGTGCCACGGCGTCGACAAAAGATTTATTCAACGAATAAACTATATTTACAAGAACAAAAACAAGAACAAAATCATTTTTATTACTACGGAATAAACAATTTACTAGCCTTATTCGATTTGTGTTTCGCTCTGCCGACTTATTAACACAACAGATCATGTGAGGCGTGCAGAATAACGCAGCGCTTTTATGCCCCGACAAAGCGCGGACTGGAGAGTTCCATTTCCGCCAAAACAGTATTTCGTGAACGGCAGATTGCGGGGTTTGCTTGAGAGCGGTGTTGTGTGGATGGCGACCAGAGGACAGTGAAAGGTAGTTATCGTGTTTGAGACGATCAGGTCCTGTCTCTAGGGACCTGTGCGCTGACTGTTTTATACACAAACCAGACACCGCCTTCTCCACCAACATCACAACTAACTGGAACCGCATTTAGTCTGTTATTGATTGCGTAGGTTTTAATTGTTTTAGGGCCTACATGATTATGATAAGTTGGATTTAATTTATTCGATTATATGGTTTGCATGTGTGGCAAATATTTCTTCTTTTGAATAATCCTGCTTCACTTTCACCGCCACTGCACTTGGTCTTTGGGCGCGTGGTTCCCACATTACTCCTATACTGATATGACCGTAGATGTTTCCAGGACGTAAAACTCCAAGAACCAACCATCCCATATTACACAATCCCGTTTGGAAGGATTAAAAGGACGTTTTTTTGTTTGTTTGTTGAAGTTTTTACATCCTAGCAACATGTACGGTCATATCAGAACAGGTGGACTCTATCGACTTTAGACAGAGCGCACTCACGGCGACTTTATAGTGCTGCCCCACCATGACCAACTCAAGTGATATTATCCTGACACTGAGGTCACCAGTCCTTGCCCTATCTAGGAATGCCGAGCACCAGGCTAGGTAGCAACAAGTATCTATTTTATAAGTCATTGGTTTGACTCGGCCGGGGATCGAACTCCCTGTAAAGGTATATGTAATACAAGAAGGACTGTACGCGCTGAGTGCTTGATGGAAACTGGTTTATTCTGGGGCCTAACTGCCCCAACATACCTCAATGACGTCATCAGGGCTACCACCTCACGTGGTGGACTAACCACCTGATCACGCTATCGATATATATCACACTCCCGACCTTTCGCGCGGGAATTCTGCGCTCTACCGCTTAGGCCACCGGCTCTGGTCTATTAAAAGGATATAATGATTTTTCTGGGGGCATGCCCGTTTGCATATAAGCAGAATGAATGTGTTTGCGTTGCGCTGTGAAGTCTGGTTTATTTATTGAAAAGAAAGAAACCTACCCTCACACCGGCAACATAATTATATATATATATATGTGTGTGTGTGTGTGTGAATTGGCCATTTTCCGCATGCGCAGATCTGCAGGCATGCGCAGTTGTGCATGAGCAGAAAAGCAAATAGCGACGCCTGCCTCCATAACCTACCTCTGTCCAATATCTTCTGTTCACTGCCAGTTGTACGCTGGCATATGCCAACTGTTCCTTTTCATGCTTGTCTGTTGCATATTCATCGTATTTTCTTCCCCCTGCCTCCTACAGCGTTTTTCGACTAAGTTATCTCTCTATGTATATCGTATGACCTTAGGTGTTTCCAGGACATAAATCCCCCAACAAACAAACTATTTTCTGTTGTTTGCTATCCGACACATCACCCTCTTTTCAGCTGAGCTCTATTTTTGTTTGTTTATTTGTTACATCCGTTTGAGAAAACTCATCCAGGTTTCAAACACGGTGTTAGAATCTCACGGTCTGTCGTTCGGCCATCCCCACTGTTATCTGTTATCTGTTATCGGCGAGTTGCCATTAAACTTATGGTCCCTACTCCTTACGTCTATGCACCCACATATTGTCTCATCTCACTTCTCTCCACTTTATATCCATTACTATGTTTTCTTTGCTCCAACATCTGTCGGCTACTCTTAGTCATCTGTTTTCTGCTATATACCTACCATCTGTCCCCAAACCTCGGCCTAGTCAAACCAAAGACTTATTAAATGTATACTTCTCACTGCCTAGGCTGGCACTTGGCCTTACTAGGCTGAGGCAAGGTCTGGTTTGCTCAGTATCAGGATAATGTGACAGAGTGGGTGTATGAGGTTATAGTACTCGTGGACCGGTCTCCTAGTGGAGCAGCTCTATAAAGTCATCATGAATACACACTGTCACAAGTCAATACCCATCCTGATATGATCTTAGATATTACTAGGATGGAAAATCTCAACCAACAATAAATAATCTATTTTATATCCTCTGTCCTACACTAACTGTAATATATTCTGCCCTGCCCTATACACATTTTCTTCTCGTACATATCCTGTATCATGTTTGTTTTGTTTGTTTGTTGTTGTTTTACGTCCTAGCAACATCTAAGGTCATATCAGGACGGGTACTGACTTGTGACAGTGCGCACTCATGATGACTTTATAGTGCTGCCCCACTGGAAGACCAGGCCGCCAGTACCATGACCTGATATCCCACTCAGTCACATTATCCTGACACTGAGCCAATCAGTCCTTATCCTATCCTAATAATGCCGAGCGACAGGTTGCAAGGTAACAAGTATCAATTTTTAAGTCATTGGTTTGACTCGACCCGGGTTCGAACCCACAATCTACCAACATGGGAGGCGGACGCTCTAACTCATTCGGCTATCCCGTCTGGATATATCCTGTATCATGTATTATCTGTCACATCTCCTGTCCTCTGTTCTGGATCCTCTCTCCTGTTGTATCTGTCTTGTAATGTTTCTCTCTGCATCACACTTGATTTTAATTATTTGACGCTGCAGTCCGCTAGTTTTGAGTTTCTGTCATATTTTAAAATAACTATATTAAGTTGATTGTTATAATCTACCTCACTTTAGTTTGGAATTTTGTCATATTTTTTTACATGGCTAACTTTCGAGATAGTTGAAGTGCAAACAGGCAAATTTAATTTGGGAAAGCACGTCAAAACACCAGAGGCTTCTGCAGTAACAGGTTCTACTAAATTGACTCAGTATTCCATTCTATATGAAAACAAATGTTTAATAAGTGCACCAGTATCTAAGTTAGATATGAAGAATAAAACCTAGATAATTGTTTTAGTTTTGGAAATATTTTGCTTTCGTCGGACTATGCAGCTTTAAATATTTGATCTAATCCCACCTCTCCCGGTCCAGTGTCTCTGGTCTATGTCCCGTGTTCTCGTTTCCGTGTAGGCTGTCTCCGGTGCCTTACAAGCTGTCTTACACATGACATTGGTGAAGGGACACATTTGAGGCAAGTTGGCCCCCATTTTCAAATTTCAATAATAGCCTGATTCCTATGTAGGCAATCTAGGGTCTCAAATCTCATAGAAGACGAAAATGCATTGCAATGAATATCCTGCTAGCCATATGATAATTTTCAGACAAAGCAATGTCGATCAACAATAGTTAAAGGGCCACTAATATGACAAACAAAACTTTACAAGGTCTCAATTATCATGAGTCATAATTGATACATTTTGAAACAAGCTATTCTCTTAGGGAGGTATTTAGGGTCCAGCCAAAGGTGGAGTATCTAGAGTGTGATCAAACTGTAGTTCTTCGTGTTCTTCAGCCCTAATAACTCTCCTCAGCTATTAGAGTGATATAATGCCAGGGAATACTTACACGGTTTGGATACGCTTTCGCTATTAAAAATAGACACTTACATAATATTCACAAACAAACTTGCCATGCATCCCACAAGAAAGACAATGCTAACTATTTAAAATGGTTAACTTTGGAGATATTTGAAGTGAAAACATCTCAAATTAATTTTGAAATGCAGGCCGAATTGCTAAACACCATTGGCTTCAGCAGTAAGAGGTTATATTGAATTGACTCAGTATTCATTCTATCCAGCAACACGCATTTTGAGACCAGCGATTCCGTTACGAAATAAACAAATTGCCATTTCATAGCGTAGTAATCACACTGCAAAGCCAGGAGGTTGCCATATTTTGAGACCAATGATTCTGTAACGAAACAGACAAATCCATATTTCCATATCCATTGTTCGGTTCCGTAACAACTACAGAAGAATACACAGAGGCTGCACAGGTGTGAACCTACCCACCCCTACCTGTATGATATGGTATTTCACATGGGGAGGTGGGTGCACCTCACTACACTAGATTGAAGCAGGGGAAGCGGGGTGGGGCGGGCCTGAGGGGTAATGGAATGCATAACATCCCCCAATCATTATACCCCTGTCACATGAGGCTTGGGCACTATCGTAATGAGCAAACGTACGACGTAATGAGCAAACGTGAGCCTAACGTGGTGATATTTCGTCATTACGTTGATGTACGTTGGATTACGTTATGATGACGTCATAATGACGTTAAACTGACGTCAAGCTACGTCACATTACGTCGTGTTACGTCGAGTTACGTCAAAGTTTTGGACATGTTCAAAAATTTCGACGTAGATCGAACGTAAGGGCTTACATTCGCCGTATGTTCTGTTCACGTTCAGCGAACGTAAATGACGTTAAACGGACGGTAGGCAAACGTTCCTCACTACGTTCCACTCGTTGACCCACATTAAAGCCGGTGGAAACGTCCATGCAGCGTAATGGGAAAGTCAGGAGAACATCAGGAGAACGTCAGGAGAACGTGCATTCAACGTACGTTCAACGTCTCATGACGTAGCTAACGTCACATAATGTTCTTCTGGCGATGGAATAACGTTCATAACGTTCCGTGAGCATCATTACGTTGACCTCTCTCGTTGAATGACGGTATCACTACACTTTACCGACGTTACGCTCTCATCCACTACGCTGCATCCACGTTCAACTTGTGCCCAAATTTGCATACTACGCTGAGAAGTTCAACGTTCTTCACGTTCTCCCTACGTTGACGTTGTTACGTCGTAGTGTGACAGGGCCATTACACCCCACAAAGCATCCGTTATTCACCCGGTAGCATCGTTTTCACCAGACGCACACGCGTGCATGGCACCGACTAACGCGCTGGAGAGCCCGGCGCGCAGTAATGTCAGCGTTAAACATGCATGGGACTCACAACGGTGCACGTGGACTGTTAACCGACATGCACAGAACCCGACGCGCATTGATAATCACATGTCCCGCTGTCTCTCCCCCCCCCCTGCTACTACTCACTCACTCACTCACTCACTCACTCACTCACCACCACAGCCAGCTCACGACCTACACACATTCACCAACACACACACTCTCACCCACTCACTCACCAACATCAGCTCCCTCTGCACACATTCACCAACACACACATTCAGTCAGTCGGCTCACCACCTACATTCACAAACTCACTCACTCAATACTCACTCACTCACCTACCCACTTACTCACCACCACAGTCAGCTCCTCACCTACACACATTCACCAACACACACATACTCAGTCCTCCACCACACACACATTCACCAACACACACTCACTCACTTAGTACTTCTTAATACACATATTTACCAACACTTACCTATACTCACCCACATACACGCACTCAGCCCCCCGCACTCACTAACACTCACCACCCAAACATTACACACACTCACACCCAAACATTACACACACTCACCGATACTCACCCTTAGACACACTCACCAATACTCACACTGACCCATCCACCCACTCACCCACACATATTCAGCCCCCACACCCACTCACCAAAACTCACTCACCCAAACCCACTCACCCTAACCCACTCACCTACACACTCAAATTCAACCACTCACACACTTATTCAGCCCCCCCACACCCACTCACCAAAACACTACTCACCAAAACCCACTCACCCATCCAAAGCCTCACCTCCACCCCCACACACTCAAACTCACTCACAAGCACCCACCCACACATACCCATTGCCCCACACTTATAGTATATAGTCACTCACACACATTCACTAATACACTCAGCCTCACATGTACACTCACCAACACCCTTGCTCACCCACCCACTCACCCACAAACACACATCCAACCATGCATACATACAGTCAGGAATACCCACGCACAACATTCACTCAGCAACACACACATTTACACACGTACACAAATACCCGCAACACGCTCATCTGAAATAAAAAATGAATTGTGTGTAGTGAGTCTCGTTCGACTCCGCTTTCCCTGCTCCAACTCTTTCTCTCTAATTTTATTTGTTTAAAGGTGTCAGTCTTCATACATTCATATGCTGATATTATGCTATTGCCTCTTTGCATTTATCTTGCAGTTATATCGAAATGAAGTTAATAGATAGGCCCTATCGCACATCGGAGCATAAAAGAAAGTAGGGTAGGGGGCAACAAGAGTAGCTTGTTCTTGAATGAATCATAGTTGGTTGGTTGTTGGAGTTTTACGTCCTTGCAACATCTACGGGCATATTAGGAAGGGCACTGACTTGTGACTGCACATTCCTGGCAATTTTATAGTGCTGAACCACTGGGAAATCAGGCTTTTGGCACCATCACCCACTCATTCACAGTATCCTGACACTGAGATAACCAATCCTTGCCCTATCCTATTAATACAGAGTACCAGGCTAGGAAGTGACAAATATCAATCTTAAAGTCATTGGTTTGACGCAACGGGGCCCAAACTCCCGACCTTTCGCATGCGAGGCCCGCGCTCTACCGATTGGGCCACCGCGTCCGGCGAATTAATCATACACAGAGGTCAATGTTAACTTCATGAAGCAATTACTGTAATCAAAGGTTGCACCCCCGTTCAACCCCGCCCCCACCGAGTCACCCAGCACGACAGCAATTATCTCGCTAGTTATTTCTTTACTTTGACAGATTCCCTTTTCAAACTATGTCAAAAGGGCGTAATCGATTAATCAACTCGGGTCACCCGAGCCACTTTTTGGCGCATGCGCACATCCTACAGACTCGGGTTGAATAAACGAATACGCTCGGGCTGGACAAAACGTTGGCTTAATCTGAAACTTAATATTATTTTCCAATAACCAATAGAAATACAGCAAAATAGGATTTAAAGTATTTATGATTGTAGAAGCTGACAAGTTGTGTTATTAAAAAAAAAGTATTAAACCAACATGGAGGAGTTGTACTGGTAGGTGTCCAGATGTGACGTCATCGCTCCTGGCAAACCCCAGCCAAAAGGTGGGTTACTGGGGTCGGATCTTTTTGCACACGGCACGTTTATTTCTCGACTCCACTCGCAGTATTCGATTTGAAATTCTGGCGACTCGGGTGACCCAAGTCGCCCGGGTCGTGTTAATCGATTACGGCCAGAAACACTCGCTACAGCACTCATTACGTGGCAGAGTTGAAATAAATAGCGAGTGAGGAGAAAAGAATCCCCTGAAATGAGTAAGTAATAAAGTCAATACAATTATGCAAACCCTGTGGCAGCAGGGTTTAGTTTGCAATCCTTAGGTTGGCAATCCCTAGGTTTGTGGCTCTCTGGCAAACACCTTTCTACTACTAGATCTGATGACGTATTATCTTTAAAGAACACCAACCTAACTTTCGTGAGCTCCTGCCAATACCATGTGTGCATTGATATTTTGATATGCAGCGCGATACAGAGATAACACGGCCTCCTAATGGCTACCTGGTAGAATCCGCGCCATCTTAGTGTCGCTCTATGGCGTTCCCTGCTCATTAGTTACTATTACGTCACTTCCGACATAACCCAACAACGGACAGGTGCATCGACAGTCGGCGCAATGACAGCCTTTGAACGTATTAATCATGGCAAATTAGAACTATATTCGGGTTCTACATTTAACTTTAAAGTTGCATAGTCTGCCGAAGCATCAAATTTTCTAAACCAAAATATGGACCTAGATTTGATTCTACATATTTATCTTAGATACTGGTACAGTTATTAAGCATTTGTTGTCACATAGAAGGGCATGGGGAGTCAATTTAATAGAACCTGTTACTGCATAAGCCTATGGCATCAAAGTTTTGGCGTGCTTGCCAAAATTAATTTGCTATGTTGTCACTTCAAATATCTCCAAAGTTAGCCATTTAAACTATAAGTTACTTCAACCTAAAGTAAATGATCAATTTAATGTATTTATCTTAGAAAATGACAGAAACTCAAAGCCATCGGACTATGCAGCTTTAAATTCGAGCATCAAGCGCTAGTGCTATATATATATATATATATATATATATATATATATTCTTTGAGAGTGACATCACTGTGTAAAAATATAT
The DNA here is from genome assembly GCA_030323885.1 of Branchipolynoe longqiensis. Classification (NCBI taxonomy): domain Eukaryota; kingdom Metazoa; phylum Annelida; class Polychaeta; order Phyllodocida; family Polynoidae; genus Branchipolynoe; species Branchipolynoe longqiensis. Next base: position 81,387,760 of record CM059189.1, on the reverse strand, counting down.
GGATTTTCGGTTCAGAATTATATATTGGCAGAGAGCATTATTATTCTTGGATGTCGGAGTGGGACTTAAGTTATGTAAACGAAAAGTAACTAAAATTAATAGAATCCCACTCCCATTGTACATGATGCTGAGTGAGGTAAACTATATGTTATATAATATGAGTGGAGTTGATGGAAAGGTACATGATGCTGAATGGTGGGAACTATCTGTTATATATGATGTTTGGAGTTAATGAAAAGAGTTCCTTTGCAAGAAACAGTACATGATGATTGAAATGTTCTCTATGTGTTCATAAAGAATACAAGTGGAGGAAAAGAGTGATTTTGCTATCTATATCTATATACATATCTGTAACTGTTTGCAACATCCTGTCCACCCAGGACCACCGACTGACCCACCTGCCTAATTTGCATATGTATAGAGTGCACCACCTGCAGCTGGTTTGAGTGACAGCCCCTAATGGGGTGGTCACCCACCCAGTCTGTGGGGGAGTGTCTCATTGGCTGGCTGGGGAATGTCCGGTCACCTGACTCCCTTGGCCTATCCTGACCACACACTAGTCTCAGCTAATTAATTATTCATGAATTTGCTTCAGACACACTGAAGGAAAGGACTCTCATCCTGGCTCTTGAGTGAGACACACCTACTTTTGAGCAGGAACCCCAGACACTCTGTCTGATGCTATCCAAATTCATCTATTCAAATTGAGTGTATCCACAGCCATAGGACCCCTGTCCCATGGGTTGTGGGCACTGCTTCAATATACAGGCTAAAGTGACAATGAGACATAGTGTGGGCAGTATATGAGGAGTGCAGGTGCTAGGTCACATGTAAGGGGGATGACAGGAGTTGCTGCCAATAAAGCACAACTTATTCACTGTTCATCTTTGTGACTAGTTTTCCTTCCTCTTTCCAGACATGGTTAAATTGATTAGGCTGATTGCATCACAGGTGAAATGAAGGGGGAGAGTTTTGTAATTACATAGGGTGCTCACAGCGGCAGAGCATCCGTGTTTTTATAACTGGTCAAAGCGCTGTTAAGGCATAGTGGTGCCACCTAGTGATAATGCTGAACTGTGGTATGTGATTAGTTAGTCTCTACAACTACCCCCTCTGGTGAAAGAGGGATGAACCATACATCGCTTGTAAGTTTTAGCTGGGTTGATCTTCACAATCTACGGGTTATATTTATGTACTCACAATGCTTTAAAAGCTGTGTGCACGCACACACATCATAATGAGCTGAAACTCAGTGCATTTGACAGTTTTCCCCAGGTTGAACATTATAAAAATGATCAATTCATTTCAAATTTCGCACTATGGCGGTTTATGCAACAACAAAAACAGCATCCATCTGCTCGGCGCGAGTCACCTTGATAGTGACGTCACTGGTCAAAGTGCTGTTATGGCATAGTGGTGCCACCGAGTGGTAATGCTGAACTGCGGTATGTGATCAGTTAGTCTCTACAATTACCCCCTCTGGTGAAAGAGGGAGGAACCCTATGGCTAATAAGGGAGATATGGGCAGATGAGTAAAGCTAAAATTCAGTCTACTTCGAATAGAACACTCATCATGCCCTATACTGTATGCAACAGCACCCATCCCTTCCCTGCGTGACGTCACAGAATGGAGCATTGGACCGAGTATGTCCATGCATTCTACACAGAGATATAGCATGTGAAATCAGACACTTGGCGAAAGTACACAAATAGTGGTTCCAGATTCTGCCAATAGATGTCACTATTTTGCCCTACATACACATCCAGCTTAGATACTGGTACATTCATTAAACATGTATATGGCTGCTTAGAAAAATTCTAAGTCAATTTAATAGAACCTGTCAATGGTGAAGCCTATGATGTATAACAATTTTGGTGGGCACAACAAAATTAAATTAGCATTTTTGTTTCACTTAAAATATTTTCAAAGTTAACCATTTAAAATTGGTTCGTAATATGCAAGAATTATAGCTGGCTTGAGGGGGGGGGCGCACTTTTGGAACAGCTTCCACCACCGTCACTCTCTAGACTCACGCCTACTCTCAGCCAATCCTTTTTTGTTTAACGACCCCCCAGCACAAAAAGTAGACATTGGCTATTGGGGGTCATACAGTGACTTAAACATATCCGATCACACAGCTAATACCCAAGTCACACGAGGCCTGCGTTCACTTCCGATCGATTCGCGATGTCAAAACGTCCTCCTTGCACCCTCCCTACGCCCTCATTGAGTGCTGTCTCCGCGAAGACGCCAACCTCCCAGCATCCATTTTGGAAATTTTGGGCGCAAGGAGGTTGCTGCTGCTGCACATGCAACCTCCTTGCGTCCTGTTCCGGCGGCGCCATTAAAGAGTGGTTGGCGCCGCCAAAATATGCAATGCCGCGCTCACCGGGTGGTAGGCACTATGGCGCCGACCTGGCACCGCCCTAATTTTGCCCTGGCGCTGATGCGGCGACAGCCTGGGGCCGCCTTGGCTCTGACTACGCTTTTGAATCAATGTATCGAGTGGGATGCTGGGTGGTTGGCAACCTTTAGGGCATAAGGAGGTCGGCGGCGAACGCAGGCTCTCGTGTGACTGGGGTATAATCCAGCCTCACACAGGAAGCGCTTACAATATTCCCAATCATCAATAATTATGTCAATAAAACAAAAACAAAACGACTAATCTCCAAGTAATTGTTCTGTTAATTTATTTGTTTTCTTAACACCTGTAGTGCTAAGCGCATATTTATAAATCAGTATATAATAATTAGCATGGATTTATGACAGCCTATAAATATATACATGTATATATATATACATATATGTCTATATATGTGTGTCTATTTATCTTTTTATGTGTGTATATATACACATACATGTGCATATATGTGTGTATATATATATATATATATACATATATATATAAATATATATAGATAGATAGATACATGTGTATAGCGGGTTCATATATTTCTATACACATCCGATTGATCAGCAGAATAATCAGAACGAAACTGATTTAAATGCAGTGTACGTGAAATAGTTTAATTTCATTCCAACTAAAACGACACACAACTCATATAACACACACAGGAAATATCACTTAAGCAAGGTATTAACAAAAGTAGTTAACAAATATCACAATGGGAAAACATAACCAACAGTTCGACAGTTCACCAGGAAGACTAGAGTTTATGGTCGGCATCAATGAGCAATATGCCATATTGAATATTGAAGCATAAAAATGCTCCCAGATTATATGGGTATACTGCGTAACTCAGAAGGTCGCAGGGAATTCATAGCAATGAGATATGTATGTTTTGATTATAAGGCTTAAAAATACATTTTTCTGTAAATCAACGCAGCACAAAGGATATAATAACATTCATTTTAAGTAAGCAACAATTCCTTATAGTCCTTTTCACACCAACAAACAACTCACAATAATTCATTTTAAATAGTCTATTCGTAACTCCTCAATAATCAACGATTCCTTATAGTCCTTTTCACACCAACAAACAAGTCATAATAATTAATTTTAAATAATCTATTAGTAACTCCTCAATAATCAACGATTCCTTATAGTCCTTCTCACACCAACAAACAAGTCATAATTAATTTTAAATAATCTATTAGTAACTCCTCAATAATGAACGATTCCTTATAGTCCTTTTCACACCAACAAACAAGTCATAATAATTAATTCTAAATAATCTATTAGTAACTCCTCAATAATCAACGATTCCTTATAGTCCTTTTCACACCAACAAACAAGTCATAATAATTCATTTTTAATAGTCTATTCGTAACTCCTCAATAATCAACGATTCCTTATAGTCCTTTTCACACCAACAAACAAGTCATAATAATTCATTTTAAATAGTCTAATAGTAACTCCTCAATAATCAACAATTCCTTATAGCCCTTTTCAAACCAACAAAAGAGTCTCAATAATTCATTTTAAATAGTCTATTAGTAACGCCTCAATAATCACCGATTCCTTATAGTCCTTTTCACACCAACAAACAAGTCATAATAATTCACTTAAAATAGTCTATTAGTAACTCCTCAATAATCAACAATCCTTTATACACCAACAAACACAAGAGTAACATGTTTGTTTTTTGTCTCAAGGTAGCATCTGACGGCAATAATATCTAAAGTGTTAATGAAACAGTTAACAATTGCAAATATCAATATCTAAGTGTTTTAAAGTTACATGCACCGATGAAAGAATAACATTTTCAAAACCTAAGCACTTGTTTAGATTTTGATCCGACATATTCAACGTATGTGTACTAATGCAAAATGTATTGCATCATGGAAGGAAGATTAAGTCAATTCTGCAAGTCAGGAAAGCCTATGATGTCCAGCATTTCAGTGTGCGCACCAAAATGACTTTCAAAAGTTAACTGAAATCACAGACACTTGCCGAAAGTACCCGAATAGAGTGGTTCCAGATTCTGCCAATAGATGTCACTAGCTTAACTGGCGGGGGTCTATTTGTGTGTGCGGTGGATGATGGTGGTAAGATCAGCTTTTCCCTTTGCGCCCTCTGTTTATTAACTGCATACACGTGTTATGCATGCAGGTGGGTCACATTTCAAGAACACGTTATTGAAGTCACGCCAGGGACCAGCCATTTTGTGTTTCTTAAAATAAAAGTTCCTTCAAACTGAAATAATATAGATTATAACGATCAATTCATGTTTTTCACTCCAAATATCTCTCAAGTTAGTTATTTAAAATAAAAACAAACAATAACCTCTAACTGAAGTAATAATGTAGGTTATAATGATCAATCCATGTTTTACACTCCAAATATCTCTCAAAGTTAGCCATTTAAAATAAAATAATTATTTCAAGTTGAAGTAATGTGGATTTATAATGATCAATCGCATCGTCTCATCCATAAATAGTTCATATGCACTATAATTGTTAAGGCCGGAAGACCAGCGCCTCGGTGCTGAAAAAAGATGTTATTCAACTTGAATAAAAATTTGAACCAAAAAAAAAAAAAAAAAATCTAATGTATTTATCTATAAAAAAAAAAAAAAGAGAAAAAAGGCAGAAACTAAAAATACACACCAACAACCCATTAGGCAATGAAACTTTAAAGAGTATAAGAGGATTATGTAAGTCTGAATTATTCCGATCCTGTTGCGAGGGCTGCGCTGAGTGTGTGCTGACCGGCTGGCTGACCGGCTGGCTGGCTGGTTGACCAGCTGGCTGGTTGACCTGCTGGCTGGTTGACTGGCTGGCTGGTTAATCTGCTGGCTGACTGACCGTCTGGCTGGTTGGCTGGGCCTATCCTAGGCCCTAGTACTGCCTGATGGTGGCGGACAGGCCGCGCAGGGCCCAGCGGCTAGACGGGATACCGGCGTGCGACAGTTCGAGCTCGATGATGGGCTGGCGCTGGGAGACGCGTGACTGGTACACGGGACACGCGTAGATCTCGGCGGCACGCACCAGGTCGTGCGACCGTTCCGACTGCGACACGCACGTCAGGTGCACGACGGGAATGGCGGTGAAGGAGTTGCGGGGCGCGGCGTCCTGCAGCTCGCCCGTCGTCTTCTCCCACGAGCAGCCCCAGATGTACACGCCGTACACGAATATGCCTTCAGTCGGCGGGTCGCGCAGCTGTTGGGTGTGTGTGTGGGTGGGGTGGGGTGTAATGTAAGTCATCAGGTGTTATATCATCCGTTATCAACAGTGAGCCACGCATGTAACTGCAGGACGCGCCACTCAAACAATCTAAACTCACTTGTCTATGGTATATATATATACAAAGACCCTATAATACTAAGATGGCTCACTCCCCATCTCTCCCATGTAAATTTCGCAGTGCCACCTTGTGGTGGGTTTGATCAGGCCGGCTGCTGGTTGGTGTTTCACATGTAAACACATACAATTATATTATACATGAGATAGGTAAGTATGAATACACATCAATATGAAATTTCTATGAACAAATACACATCATCATCAGCATTATCATCATCATCACCATCATCACACATCTTTCACATTCATATATACATTTATACATATAATATAGCATCTGTTTAACCAAGAGAACAGCCAGCGCACCAAGTGGTGGGTTTGATCATTTTGATTACACAGTACAGGCTGAGTGAGCCATCTTAGTATTATAGAGTCTTTGATATATATATATATAATCTAAACTCACTTATCTAATGCATATATATAATCTAAACTCACTTGTATATATATATATAGATATATATATATATCTATATATACATTAGATAAGTGAGTTTAGATTACATATATATGTAATATATAATTTATTAGGTGGATATAAATAACAGCTCACCTCCTTAACTTCCATGTTATTCATTGCGGAGTGGACATTCTCTCCTCCCCCCTCCTCTACACCCTGAGCCAACTCTCACTCTGCACACATTGTATAAGTGAATTTAGATTATATACATACATTAGATAAGTGAGTTTAGATTTTATATATATATATATATATATAAATATATATATATATATATATATATATTTAAATATATATATATATAATAATTATGTGAGACTTACCTGGATATAGTTGACACATAATTGTTGTTTTACCGAGTCCGATAGCCTCGGATTGTTATAGTACAGGGAGAGGTAGCACTTCCACTTGATTGAATCTTTTACCTACTAATTACCGAAATTATGTTCTAAATTATTATTATTCCTTTTTTTCTGTTTTCTTGTTTTCCTCCCTTCGGCAGACCGAAGTTCTTTACATTACCCACAGGTTAGGGTAGGCGGGAACTGTCCTATAACAAGCCTAGGCTTTCGGACTCTGTAAAACAACAATTATGTGTCAACTATACCCAGGTAAGTCTCACATAATTATTCTATTTCACCCCGTCCCCATGCCTCCTGGCTAATTATAGCACCTAGTCATGATTTCGGTTTCATCTTTGCATTGTTAGCTTTTGAAATGGGATTATCTATGAGTTCAATTACTTCTTTTGAACAAAGTTGTTCTCTGAGGGCTCACAGAGAAGTTGAACTTTTCTGAACCCTTTGTTTGTGATGTCTTTGTGAATGAACAAATCCTGAGATGGCTTTCTCTGCCTTCCTTTGCTCTTCAAGTTGTTCAAAGTAGCAATGCAGAGTAAAGGTTTGATCATGTAAACCTGGGTTCAAACCAAACCAACCCGTATCATACTATGCAAAATAGTATATAAACCTGATAATGTATGCCTAAAGCACCCAGCGGGCTTAACCTACCTATTGATTTCATCCCGAACCTTATGACATCCAGGTCAGTTTCTTAACCTGATTCTGTGCATTTAGGCACAAAATGTGTAGACATCCCTCAACCTGTTCTTGGGTATGTTTTACTACCATGTCTGTGTCCCTGTTTCTTTACAGGACCTCTGTTCTTATACATGTACATATGCAATGTAGATAAAACACTTTTGTATTTCATCTGCATTGGTCAGTGGTATCTGTATCACCTTAACGGATACTGCAACTAGGTGTATTACCAGAACGGTGTGCACCAATGTTTATTGGAAACACTTGTCTTTTCCCATTTTGGCACCTCATGTCACCCATGGTCTATGCTTATAGGCACCCATGGTGTATGCCTACTTCCATTTATGGTCTTATCTAAATTTTCTAAATGAAATGAAGGTAATCCTTCTAATTCCCATTTTTGCCTCACATGAATAAAGGCAAATTTATCCCATCCTGCAATGAGCTAAAGAATGGTTATGACAAGTTCACATCTGGGTCAAGCTTAAGGTTACATTAAGCAACAACTGAAACCGCTATGAATCCCTTCAAAATTGATTGAGCTATGACAGTTTCCTCATACGTTATAGGGCACGGTGTAACTTATGACTATTTATTAGCCATTGATCTAAATGTATGTGTGAAGTGGTAGCTGAACCAAACTGGTCATAGCAATGTTATATTGTATGGATTTATTGAGTAATCTGTAATAAATAATTACTAAACCCATTTAGTCAGTGTGGTAATTTCAAAAGTGGATTTAGCTAATCACTTTTTCTCTTAGATGGTGAGGCATCATGATCACTGACTACCCATATGTTATGCAGCTAAGTCTGCTCGTCCAACTGATACAAGTTGGGTGATTTCCACTTTCTAAGTTAGAAGTGGAATTTTCCATCTTAAAATCTAAACTATACAATGTAGGGTGTTTCCTAAGAAAGGCCAACACCCAGTAATAATTTTCCCCTTTTTATTAAAGGTATCATATGTGTGTTAAACAACTGCCCATTGGTAATTGCATGGTGGGCTTAGTTAGGCCCTGTGGGTTCCTTGCTTACCCAAGGAATGTCCATTGTTGATAGGTGTATGCCACACTTTAATATCTGCTGGTCTGGGTCTGTCTAGACAGCCAGTAAGGAGTGTATACTTGTGCCTATCACACTCAATCATGGCCTCAGTCAATAGAGTTGATTACCTCATGGTTAATTACCTACTACTACCCTGGCTGGGTAGCTGGCCACAAGTCAGATTGTGTGTAAACACACTTCAAACAGCAAGTAGGATATATATATATATCTATATTTATATAGCCTGGCCACTGAGTGCCAGGATAATGACTTGGAATGTCTATTATAGAACCAAGGCGAGTTGTACTAAAATGGGGCATTGTGTAACACCCAGCCAACTACTGGGCCCATATTCATGTGGAGGTGCCAGGGCCTTAACCGCGGCTAGGGTAGCTCCACCCGGCTAACGGTGGAAAATTCTTATTCATGTCCCGGTGCCAGCCCTAACCGCCGACCGTAGCCTAGGCTAAGCTACCCCAGTTTCAAATCAGGTTTAACTGCTAGCTGCGCCAGTTAGTGTGCGTGTGTGGGTCTCAATCTATTCAATGCTATCATATTTAACAGAATTACATACTCAATAAGTGAAATTTGATCAAATTAACTCTAAATTCGAACCGATATTAACACTGCCACCGCATTGGTGGCGTTATGCATATTGTCGAATCGACGAATGTAATGGGGCTGTCACACTACGATGCTTCTCACCGGCGACCCATCAGCGCTGAAAATAAAATTTTAAGCGTCGAGAAACGTTAAAGATAGTGGAAATATGGGGAAATTGGACATTGGCGCAGTGTGTCAGTAGCATGTTATTAGCACGGGGCCAACGTTGTGGTAACGTATATCGGCGTGTTCTCTCGGTGTCTCTGTCTGTGTCTCTGTCTGTGTCTCTGTCTGTGTCTCTGTATGTCTCTCTGTATGTGTCTCTGTATGTGTCTCTGTATATGTCTCTGTCTGTGTCTCTGTATGTGTCTGTGTGTCTGTGTCTCGGTCTGTGTCTCTGTGTATGTGTCTGTGTCTCTGTCTGTGTCTCTGTGTCTCTGTCTGTGGCTCTGTCTGTGTCTCTGTATGTGTCTCTGTCTGTGTCTCTGTGTCTGTGTCTCTGTGTATGTGTCTGTGTCTCTGTCTGTGTCTCTGTCTGTGTCTCTGTCTGTGTCTCTGTCTGTGTCTCTGTTTGTGTCTCTGTCTGTGTCTCCGTCTGTCTGTGTCTCCGTCTGTCTGTGTCTGTGTCTGTCTGTGTCTGTGCCTCTGTCTCTCTCTGAGACATAGCGAAACACACAGACACACACACAGAGACACATATACACACATACAGACAGAGACACACAGAGACACACACAGAGACAAATACAGATACACAGACAGAGACACAGACAGATACACAGACAGAGACACAAACAGAGACACAGATACACATACAGAGACACATACACAGAGACACAGACAGACACACAGACAGAGACACAGGCAGATACACAGACAGAGACACAGACAGAGACACATACAGAGACACATACAGAGACACAGACACAGACACAGACACAGACACAGACACAGAGAGAACGCGCTGATATACGTTACCACAACATTGGCCGCGCGTTAATAACACGCTACTGACACGCTGCGCCAATGTCCAATTTCCCCATATTTCCCCTAAATGTTTAACGTTTCTCGACGCTTTAATTTAATTTTCAAAGCTGACGGGTCGCCAGTGAGAAATGTCGTAGTGTGACAGGGCCATAAACAAAACAAATCGCCGCCGTCGCCGAATCGGCGGTGTTATTGTCAAATAGCGGTGGTCGCCGGGTACAAGCAGAGAGCGATTTCACAAATATATAAATAAACTCACGGTTAGCTATCCACGGCGGCTTGGACATTGGTGAATACGGCTTGATCTATTTCTCCAACCTGCCGGTAGCCTCGGATAGCTACCCCAGAGCTAGCGTGTAGTTCTGGCTAAGCCTGGCACGACTACATGAATATGGCCCCTGGACCGTATCCACCGTGCCAATAAGACCTAAATAGGTTTTCCATATACAACCATACATGGGTCCACAGAGAGTGAAAACACAACTATGTACATATATGCCTACTTCTGGGGTTTACTTGCTCATGACTTTCAAGTTCCATTTTCATAGCATGAGAATTCACAACTAGTATGTGTCTGTACATGTACACAACTGGCTCAGGTTTTTATGCCCATGACTCCCACACCCATAGATTATGGGGTTTAATGCCCTGAAGGGCCATGAATGTGGTAGTGTGCATAGTGCCGCATAGCATCTATGTCCATATGACAATGAACTGGTTGTTCATGGAGTCATAGATGAGCTTTGCAATCCATCTGACTACAGCTATCTGAATAGTATCACAACTAGTCAGTGTGATAGCATCTATGTACATATAACAATGAACTGGTTTGTTCATAGTGTCAAAGATGAGCTTAGCAATCCATCTGATTACCGCTCTCTGAATAGTATCAGCACTGGTTAGTGCGATAGTGTGCATAGTGCTGTATGGCATCTATGTTCATATGACAATGAACTGGATTGTTCATGGGGTCATAGATGAGCTTTGCAGTCCATCTGACTACAGCTCTCTGAGAACCACATGACCACCCCTCGGTATGCAATGCCACTGTTAAGTGCATGGTCAGTTGTCTCATAACGATCACCCCTCGGGGGACTGGCAGTATTATCTGCATGATCTGATAACCATAGGACCACCCCTTGGGGGCTGGCACTGTGAGGTGCATGGGCAGTTGTCTCATAACGATCACCCCTCGGGGGACTGGCAGTTTTTAACTGCATGATCTCACAACCAATTGGCCAGCCCTCGGGGGCTGGCACTGTCATGTGCATGGTCAGGTGCCCAAGATCACCCCTTAATTGGTGCGTGATCTGACAGCAGCAACCGGCCACATACCGGCAACCGGTTGCGTTCCAAGTCACAGCCATTCTGATATGACCGTAGAAGTTGCTAGGATGTAAAAGAACAAACGAACAAATCAAGTCACATTCCATTTAAAGGGACAAAAAAGTCCACTGTCATGTGTTTGGTGGGTAATCCTCCTCACAACGTGTCACAAATTAACACATGCTAATTGAAATAAATGGTAACCACATACCTAATGTTACCAAAGTCCACATGCAGTCAATTTATAAAGAAATTATCCTGGTAAAGTGGTATGGTGCCAACTGTACACTGTCAGTGACTGTCAACTGAATGCTCCCTGGCTGTCAACCGGGTCTCATGGCTGCTCACTGGCTGTCAATATGTTATCAGTGTTCAACTGAGTCTGTCAGACACTAGATGCATTGTCTGTGCGTAATTGTGTAAATAATGTAAGTTACAACCCCATGTGTCTGTATATAAACATTGAAATACTAAGAATTTGTGTTTAGCACATTTCCATACCAACAGGTATTGACAGCACAATGTCAATGGTATCTAGATTGGCCTAACATGCCAATGTCAAGGTTCAGAAATTTGTCTCACCTAATGCCAGCACACATTATAAAATAAAGTGTACATTCAAAATAATTTCATTGAAACACTAGTCCAATGGCAAATATTATCACATAATATAAAAGCAGTAAGTCTACTATGTATTTACAAATCGAAGCTGGTGGTAAAGCCTGAAACACTGCTCACTTTTCCACATCCGTAGTCCGTGAGGTGGGAACGCAAGTTGAAATGACTCAACATGCAGTCAAACTACAAAAAGTTGCATGGGTATAGTGTCAACTGTAAGCTGTCAGTGGCTGTCCACTGTATGCTCACCGGCCATCAACCAGGTCTCACAGCCAGTCACCAGCTGTCAACGTCTACTCAGTATATATTCAACTAAGTCTGTCAACACAAGAGTAAATGCAAATAATTTGTGCATAATTGTGTAAATAATGTAAGTCATAACCCCATGTTTGTGGTTGAATATATACATTGAAACATTCACAAGTGTGTTTAGCACACATCGATACCAACAAGTATTGACAGCACAATGTCAACACCAAGATGTATTGACAGCACAATGTCAATGGTATCAAAATTGACCTGACATGCCAAAGTCAATGTTGGAATAATTTCCTCACCTAATGTCAGCACACATTTTCACATAAAGTGTGTGCTCCAATATAGGCACAATGATACATATGTATGTAGTGCTCACATATTCAATGTCCTTCCTATGTATGCAGTGCTCAGATATACAGCAGTTGTAAAGACTGAATCACTGCTCACCTTAACATGTCTGTAGTCGGTGAGGTGGAAACGCAAATTGAATCAAGTGGAAATGCTACCTCTCGTTGTGCTATAATTAGACAGGAGGCTAGGGGACGAGGTGAAATATATATATATACACACACAATTAGATAAGGTAGTTTAGATTATATATATGCATTAGATAAGTGAGTTTAAATTATATATATATATACATTAGAGAAGTCAGTTTAGATGTATATATGTATATATATATATAATCTAAACTCACTTTTATAATTCTCATCCCCGAATCTAGGTTTCATTTAATTTATGATTTCACCGGACTCTACACCTTTAACGCAGGCTAATGAAAGTTGGTTGGTTGTTGGAGTTTTACGTCCTGCCAACATCTAAGGTCATATCACGACGGGCACCGACTTGTGACAGGCCGCACTCATGGTGCCCTTATAGTGCTACCTCACTGGCAAACCAGGCCTCCCGCACCATGACCTGATATCCCACTCAGTCACATTATCCTGACACTGAGCTAACCAAACCTTGCCCTATCCTATTAATGCTGAGCATCAACCTAGGAAGCGACAAGTATCAATTTTGTAAGTCATTGGTTTGACTCGACCCGGAACCAAACTACCAATGTCCCACACGGGAGGCATGCGCTGCACCGATTCGGCCACCGCGTCCCGTGCTAATGAAAGAAGTGGGTGACTCACATGGTCCTTGTCGCGGCCGGTGATTTCGGACTGCACCATGACTGTCTCCACGTTGCTGGTGTGGTCGTGCAGTGTCTGGCGGTAGTACTCCTGCTTCAGGATAGAGATGAGGCCGCGCGGGTAGAAGAACGCCCCCAACCAGTACGCCGGCATCTTTTCACGCCCCTGTGTGGTGCAGAACACAGCAGTGGTGTATTACAGTGGGATCTTTGTTGTAAATATAATTCATGGCGAGACAGGAGTGGTATAGTATTAGTAGTGCTTTATTTAATCAGAACAATAGAACAAAACGTACAGTCAGAATTGTCAAATCAGGTTAATCGGGCACTCAATGCTACTCGCGACTTCTCCTATTGGTAGTTGAGGGGTGGATGGCGGCAAATTGGAGATCAACCTGATCTCTCGGGTTCGTGTCCAGGCGGCGAGTGTCAGATAACATGTCGGCTATCATATATATCTGTGGCATTTTATGATAAGTTAATCAGCGATTATAAAATATATGATATTGACAACAGCAACTTGTATATGTGGACTGAATGCGATGAATGCTAGTTACACCCAATCGGAGTCCAGGGGTGGGGGTACCCACGGTCGCTCATTCAATTTAAGCATTTAAAGCCTTAAAAGTAACATTTTCAGCAGGAAAATATACATGTTTGCTGCCTTTACATACAGTAACACTTAATAATGTTTTGATGGTAGGCATATATGCAATTTGGCAGCCATTTGGTATATGCTAATTAGATGGTAAAAAAACAACTTCAGCTTGGGAACAGGGTTTGTCGAATTCAGCATGTTAAAAAGTCAGGTTCCCAACTTTTACTTAAAAAGAAAAAATGCTTCTAGATCTTTATACACGGCCCATTTCTAGAATTAGTCTAGTCTAAATCTAATAGGTTTGCTTCCTTGTGTTTTACATCCTGGCAACATATAAGGTCTTATCAGGATGGGGGTCTAATAGGAAAGATTCTAGTCTAGTCATGCCAAGCACCCAGCCATGGTAGAGACAATGTCTGATACACCGAAGGTCTTCACACCACAAAACAGTGGCAGGAACTCAACATGACCAGGATGCGCTCAAAGTGCTGGCACCAGTTCTGCAGGTCCAGCAGCCGGTAAGGATTGTTTTATTTAATGATGCCTCTGGAGCACACTGATTTTCATATCATCGGCTATTTGATATCAAACATATGGTCATTCTGACATTTTTTAAATTAGGAAACCCACTGCCGCCATATAGGCTACTCTTTCCAATAAGCAACAAGGGGTCTTTTATATGCATATCCCCACAGACAGGACAGCACATACCACAGCCTTTGATGAACCAGTTGTGGACCACTGGTTGGAACGAAAAATAGCCTAAACTGCAAATGGGTCTACTGAGCAGGATTGATAGGATGACCAATACCTTCACAGGTGGACGCACTACCGGCTGAGCTACGTCACGCTCCCTCCAGCAGCCACGTGGCAAGGCTGTAGCGACAACGTCTGATAGTGATACACATAAAGTCTTCACACCACAAAGCATTGGCTGGAACTCACCATGACCAGGATGCGCTCAAAGTGCTGGCACCTGTTCTGTAGGTCCAGCAGCCAAGCGGAGAGGCTGTAGCTGGGAGGTGGCGCGGTCGGTCCGGCGAGCTGGCACCAGATGGCGGGCAGACACAGGCGGTACAGGTCGACGGCTACAGAGAGTGTCTCTGGCGACAGCTGGTCACCCATCGATCCCAGCTCGCAGGCATTCTTGATGGCCTGGTTGAGTTAATAAAAAAACTCAGTTGTGACTTTAAAGCTGGATAGTCCGATGAAAATATCAAATTGTCAAAACTAAAGCCATTATCTAGATTTGATTCTACCAATCTAACTTAGATACTGGTGCACTTATTAAATATTTGTCACCATATTGAAGGGAATACTGAGGCAATTTAATAGAACCTGTTACTGCAGAAACCTATGGTATCAGAGTTTTGGCATGTTTGCCAAATTAATTTTTGCATGTTTGTAAGGTAGGCTATAGCGATTAATCAAATATATTTATCTCAGAAAATGACTGAAACTCAAAACCAACAATAACAGTGTTCTTTCACTAAGATACATAACATGTATAAGGAATACATAGTATGATCTTTAAGTGTTACTTGGAGTGTGGTCTTGATGTTGACGAGGAGGTGGTACATCATGTCGAGCTCCTTCATCAGATACAGGTGGAATGATGAGTTGCTCGGAAGCTTCTTGAGCCGCTCAACCACATACTCCTAAAAGACAACACAAGCAGTGCAGTTTCACTGTAATCTATTTTACTTTAGTTTGAAGTTTTATTTCAAAGGATAAAGGAGATATTTGACTTGACATACGTTTTATTTAGCTACGAATATGTAGTGGAGGCACGAGTGTTGATTAAACTACATTGCTTCTAGGAAAGTAATGGACATGTGACTCAGCATGGCTTCCCCAAGGCACGATCTTCGAGCTGCGCAACCAATGTTACATTAAATTAAAGTTTGTACTTCTACAAAATACATGACATTGGACACTGGCTGTGTGCGTAATCTATGTGAAGTGTCTTTGACGCTGACTAGGTTCTTCATCGTGTCCTTCCACCAGTTGTCTATTTCAGATGCTGCTCTCCCAGTGTTTAGAGCAGCTGAGTAGTATATACAGAGTGATATTGGACACTGGCTGTGTGAGGAGTGTAAAGTATTTATGCAAATATTATGCGTGTATGTAATTATTAATCTATTCTTGTCGCTAACTACTACTCCTGCAACCTCCTTTGATATGCCCCTTTGTAGTTTGGGTTAATGCAGGCAGGGGTACAGCCTGGAGAGCTGGAGGTCTGCTTCCAAGCAGCGCCCTTAATTTCCCTTCTGCCCTCCAGGTGGTGCCTCCATCCATGTCGCCTCCGATTTTGATCAATAAAATGCAACAGTAGGTCTTAAGGGCTAGCCAGTCTTAGGCTCAATCCAATATGTCTGTCTTGTCTTCTAATCTGACACAGGCTATGCGAGTAGTATATATAGAGTGACGTTGAACACTGGCTCTGTGAGCGATCTATGTAAAGTGTCTTTATACATTGGCTGTGTGAGTCGTATATAGAGTGACGTTGAACACTGGCTCTGTGAGCAATCTATGTAAAGTGTCTTTATACATTGGCTGTGTGAGTCGTATATAGAGTGACATTGAACACTGGCTCTGTGAGCAATCTATGTAAAGTGTCTTTATACATTGGCTGTGTGAGTAGTATATAGAGTGACGTTGAACACTGGCTCTGTGAGCAATCTATGTAAAGTGTCTTTATACATTGGCTGTGTGAGTAGTATATAGAGTGAAGTTGGACACTGGCTCTGTGAGCAATCTATGTAAAGTGTCTTTATACACTGGCTGTGTGAGTAGTATATAGAGTGACGTTGAACACTGGCTCTGTGAGCAATCTATGTAAAGTGTCTTTATACATTAGCTGTGTGAGTAGTATATAGAGTGACGTTGAACACTGGCTCTGTGAGCAATCTATGTAAAGTGTCTTTATACATTGGCTGTGTGAGTAGTATATAGAGTGACGTTGAACACTGGCTCTGTGAGCAATCTATGTAAAGTGTCTTTATACATTGGCTGTGTGAGTAGTATATAGAGTGACATTGAACACTGGCTCTGTGAGCAATCTATGTAAAGTATCTTTATACATTGGCTGTGTGAGTAGTATATAGAGTGACGTTGAACACTGGCTCTGAGAACAATCTATGTAAAGTGTCTCTATACATTAGCTGTGTGAGTAGTATATAGAGTGACGTTGAACACTGGCTCTGTGAGCAATCTATGTAAAGTGTCTTTATACATTGGCTGTGTGAGTAGTATATAGAGTGACGTTGAACACTGGCTCTGTGAGCAATCTATATAAAGTGTCTTTATACATTGGCTGTGTGAGTAGTATATAGAGTAATGTTGGACAACCTGCTGTGTGTGTAATTAGTGTAAAGTGTCTTTTGACAATAGCTGTGCGAGTAGTATATACAGCGTGACATTGGACAAGAGCTGTGTGAGTAGTACATAGAGTGATGTTGGACACTGGCTGTGTAAGTAATATATAAAAAAGAGTGACATGAGACACTGAATGTGTGAGTAGTACAAAAAGAGTGACGTTGGACACTGGCTGTGTGCATAATCTATGTAAAGTGTCTTTAGATACTGACTAGGTGAGTAGTCTAAGTTGCTGCATACCTTGTTGTAGGCGCGTGGCACCTTGTTGAGCATGATGTGGCAGATTTCCCACAGCTCGACTTCCTTGCGCATCTTCAACATGGCAAAACTGGCACTGGCAAACACCCCGTGTTCGCTCAGCTGCTGGTTGTTATTCTGCTGGTTCACTCCGATTATCGATGGGTCTGACAACAGAAAAAATATCAATCCATCATCAACAGTTCTAAGTAAGTGCTTTATTGTATATATTCACCTAAGTGATACATTCATCATATTTATTCATATATAGATATATATCATCTTGTTTTTTTACATGAGTAGTGCTAAATCTGATCAATAGAAATATCCAGCTAGGCAAAATCGCAAAATAGAATTCACTTTCTACTAAACGTGACTTATACATACCACAAAGATTCGCTCTAGACGTAATTGATATTCTTTATTCTGGCACTACATAATTATAAGATAATTAAGATATAATTCTGTTCAACATAGTGTGGGTTAAGCAGTGGAGGCAGGAGTCGTAATTAAACTGCATTGCTTCCTCTTAAGTAATGGACATGTGACTCAGGAATTGCTAAGAATTAGCTTATTTACCTTGCTTAAAAGTTAAATACTTGTTTAACGAAAAATACCTCGGATCAAATATATAATGGAGAAAATGAATGACATATTAACTTGAAATACAAATTTCAATTATTTCATAACTGTAATCGGTCTAACAAATATGTCAAAGAAACCAATTTTTCAGTTACCAACTAAGTTCTCAGTGGCCTCTTTTAATATAGTTATGCATAGATCATTGTATATTTCTATATGCATGTTATATATATATATCTATATATATATATATATATATATCTACGTATATTTACATATATAGCTATCTATATATAATCTATGTGTATATATATGTATATCTAATGATTATATTATATAACTATATATTTATTTATATAATATATATACATATAACACAAGAGGTCACAGAGAACTTGATTATTTTCAAAGATGACCTGGCAGTGTCTGAGCATGGTAAGACAAGTTATCACGTTTGCAGACAGGGGATGACACAATTGGCCTGGTTGCATAGTCGATGAACAATTAATAATAGATCAGTGCAGTAGATGACCTAGAATATGAAAGGAGTGAAAGCTTTCGATTAATTATACTTGTATAATGTTTATACATCACATATATACAGTTCCATAACCAAATCAACTTAGTAAATAATCACAATGTATCGAAAACAAAACCTGAAACTATGCAAGGCTAATCAAACAAAGATAAGCCAAACTGCATGTGGAACAAACACTCCCCCCCACCCCGCCCACCGACCCCCACCCCCGACTTCCCCATCTGCTCTCGCCCATTCACCCTCACAACAAAAACACGCAACATTAACGAAGGAACCGCCAATGGGAACAGTAATGTTAGCGGCAGTTAGTGGGCGTGGAGGAGTGAGTAGCCAGGCAGCGTGAGTGACGATCAGCTAGGGGGTGTTTGGGTGGGAGGCAAGGCAGCTGGCACGTCACGGTCCAGTGAGCAGGTTGTGCACAGCCGACAGGACCCAGCATTACTTACTGAGCAGGAGATGCGCTTTGTGAACTATACCCTCGTTGAGCAGTGGGATGTGGGACAGTGGTCCATGGTCCACCACCTGGTCCCATATCTCCTCTCCCCAGAAATTCTTCGCATAGACTATATAGAGGCAATCACCCCAGATAGGTTAGTCTATCATGCAACTATTACTGACACCTTTTTTCCCACTTTAAAAGAAATAGGTATATATAGTAGAACCTCTCTAACCTATCACCTCCACATATCGACCACTCCCCTATATTGTTTGCTTTATTTGAGTCCCAAACGCTTGGCCATACAATACCATCGTAACAATTTTTTTTTAAACTCCCTAAACCGACCACCTCCCTAAATGGACCATTTAAAGTCGGTCCCATGGTCGGTCGTTTTAGAGAGGTTTTACTGTATATATATTTCTTTTTTTAAATTTCTTTTTTAATTATTCATTCATTGAAATGTTCCCACATATATTACGTATCATGATTTGATCTGCTTCATCTTTTTAAATAATTGCATTAAATTGTATATTGCATTGTACATATATATATATGTAGATATTACACACATATATATATATATATATATATATATATATGTCTGGATCAATATGCAGCTTATATACTGCATATTGACACATATATATACTGCATATTGATACAGATATATATATACAGATATATATACAGATATATATATATATACAGATACATATATGGATATCAATATGCAGAATATATATATACTGCATATTGATAGAATATACAATATTTCCAAATGCACGTAGGTTTCATGATTTTATATTTACAGTGGCACAATAGTGTAGCCCACTTAGTAATTAAACATTCAACCAATTTCAACATTCCGTGATTGTAGAAGGAAAGAAAAGCGAGGGGAAAACCCTTCATATTATTAATATTATTATAACTATTATTATAACTATTATTATTGATATTACTAAGATGGGAATATGTGGGCATGATGGTTCTAAGAGTGCGTTGAGCTCACCGTCCAGTGCTGAGGGAGGTCGTGGGAACAGTTCGTGGCTGAGTGTCTCTGAGGAGGGCATTGAGTCGTAGATCCGGTTGAGTCGCGTGAACACGTACTGCTCTTCTCCAAGGACCGTCTGTGGGGGGCAGAAGGTGGGCAGCGAAGCCTTAGTAGGGAGTCATTGTACTATGACACAAAGACCCTATAATACTAAGACGGCTCACTCCCTATCTCTCCAATGGTAATGTAAATTTCGCAGTGCCACCTTGTGGTGGGTTTGATCAGCCAGCTGCTGGTTGGTGTTTCACATATAAACACATACAATTATATTATACATGAGATAGGTAAGTATGAATACACATTAATATGAAATTGCTATGAACAAATACCCATCATCATCAGCATCATCATCAGCATCGCCATCATCACACATCTTTCACATTCATATATACATTTATACATATAATATAGCACCTGTTTAACCAAGAGAACAGCCAGCGCACCAAGTGGTGGGTTTGATCATTTTGATTACACAATACAGGCTGAGTGAGCCGTCTTAGTATTATAGGGTCTTTGTATGACACCATACTGTGGTCATTGTGTCACGACACAACATCATTATTATTGTATCATAACATAACACCACTGTCATTGTGTCACAAACACAACAGCATTGTCATTCTACCACACAACACCATGGTCATTGTATCATAACACAATGCTATCATTGTACTATAACACAATACTGTGGTCATTATGTCACAACACAACATTATTATTTTATCATAACATAACACCACTGTCATTGTGTCACAAACACAACAGCATTGTCATTCTACCACACAACACCATGGTCATTGTATCATAACACAATACTATCATTGTACTATAACACAATACTGTGGTCATTGTGTCACAACACAACAGCATTATCATTTTATCATAACACAACACCACAGTCATTGTGTCACAAACACAACAGCATTGTCATTGTATCATAACACAACACCATGGTCATTGTATCACAACACAATACTGTTTTTGTACTATACCACAATACTGTGGTCATTGTGTCACAACACAACAGCATTGTCATTGTATCATAACACAACACCATGGTCATTGTTTTCACAACACAATACTGTCATTGTATTATAACGCAATACTGTGGTAATTGTGTCACAACACAACAGCATTGTCATTGTATCATAACACAACACCATGGTCATTATTTTCACAACACAATACTGTAATTGTACTATAATGCAATATTGTGGTCATTGTGTCACATCACAACAGCATTGTCATTGTATCATAACACACCACACATGGTCATTGTAGAACAACACAATACTGTCATTGTACGACAACACAATACTCTGGTCATTGTGTCACAAAAAGGAAAGTGTTTTATTTAACGAGGCCGCTAGAGCACATTGATTTTTACCATCGGCTATTTAACATCAAATCATTGTGTCACAACACAACAGCATTGTCATTGTATCATACCATAATACCACAGTAATTGCAGAACACAACAGCATTGGCATTGTATAAAACAACACCATCATCAATGTATCACAATGCAATACTGTCACTGTACTACAACATAACACTGTGGACCATTGTCACTGTATCACAACACAACACCGTTGTCATTGTATCACATCACACTATAATGGTCATTTCTGTCACAACTCAACATTGGGGGCGTGGGGGGGGGGCACTTGTGTCAGAACGCCACATGGTGGTCACTTGCGGCAACAAAGAACATTGGGGTCACTTCTGCTACAACACAACATCGTGGTCACTGCTACGTTACAACAGCGTTCTCAAATGCAGGAAACGTAGATTATTCCCCAACTCCCTAACCTGCACCACACAGCCCACCCTAACCCTTACCCCGCACATCCCCACCCCAACCCCTACCCCGGGTCAGTCCTGACAGATGTCATTGGGCAATGATGGGGTAGACTACAACATAACACTGTGGACCATTGTCACTGTATCACAACACAACACCGTTGTCATTGTATCACATCACACTATAATGGTCATTTCTGTCACAACTCAACATTGGGGGTGGGGGGGGGGGGGGGCACTTGTGTCAGAACGCCACATGGTGGTCACTTGCGGCAACAAAGAACATTGGGGTCACTTCTGCTACAAGTTCAACACAACATCGTGGTCACTGTTACGTTACAACAGCGTTCTCAAATGCAGGAAACGTAGATTATTCCCCAACTCCCTAACCTGCACTGCCCAGCCCACCCTAACCCTCACCCCGCACATCCCCACCCCAACCCCTACCCCGGGTCAGTCCTGACAGATGTCATTGGGCAATGATGGGGTAGACTACAACATAACACTGTGGACCATTGTCACTGTATCACAACACAACACCGTTGTCATTGTATCACATCACACTATAATGGTCATTTCTGTCACAACTCAACATTGGGGGCGTGGGGGGGGGGGGGCACTTGTGTCAGAACGCCACATGGTGGTCACTTGCGGCAACAAAGAACATTGGGGTCACTTCTGCTACAACACAACATCGTGGTCACTGTTACGTTACAACAGCGTTCTCAAATGCAGGAAACGTAGATTATTCCCCAACTCCCTAACCTGCACCACACAGCCCACCCTAACCCTTACCCCGCACATCCCCACCCCAACCCCTACCCCGGGTCAGTCCTGACAGATGTCATTGGGCAATGATGGGGTAGACTACAACATAACACTGTGGACCATTGTCACTGTATCACAACACAACACCGTTGTCATTGTATCACATCACACTATAATGGTCATTTCTGTCATAACTCAACATTGGGGGTGGGGGGGGGGCACTTGTGTCAGAACGCCACATGGTGGTCACTTGCGGCAACAAAGAACATTGGGGTCACTTCTGCTACAAGTTCAACACAACATCGTGGTCACTGTTACGTTACAACAGCGTTCTCAAATGCAGGAAACGTAGATTATTCCCCAACTCCCTAACCTGCACCACACAGCCCACCCTAACCCTTACCCCGCACATCCCCACCCCAACCCCTACCCCGGGTCAGTCCTGACAGATGCCATTGGGCAATGATGGGGTAGACTATGACTTATATTCCTAAACTTCTCTAGTCGACTCCGAAAGTGCTCAAATAGGTGGGGTATAAAATTGATATACCCATTATTATATTTATAGACAGGTAATTAAAACTGAACCGAGACAATCCTTGCATTTTGTTATTGTACTGGGCTTGAGGAAGCTGCAACTGCGGAAAGCCTTTCGGAA
The DNA here is from genome assembly GCA_030323885.1 of Branchipolynoe longqiensis. Classification (NCBI taxonomy): domain Eukaryota; kingdom Metazoa; phylum Annelida; class Polychaeta; order Phyllodocida; family Polynoidae; genus Branchipolynoe; species Branchipolynoe longqiensis. The sequence continues at coordinate 81,364,465 of CM059189.1, read as the reverse complement.
AGCGCTAGGTGGAAATGTTGACAAGAATGCCTCACCTCTTGTGAGGGGTGTATGCTGCAGGCCTCAGGAATCTCGAGCATGTAGGTGCTGAGGTTCTCCAGCGACTGGATCAGTTGGTTCATGCGTGGCACAATGGTGAAGAACGCCTGCGGGTGGCGGTATTTGGCTGCAACGCAAAGAGACATGTTTGTTTGTTGGGGTTTTATGTCCTGGCAACATCTATGGTCATATCAGGACGGCTACCGACTTGTGACAGTGTGCACTCATAGTGATCTTTATAGTGCTGCCCCACTGGGAGAATAGGCCAACAGCACCTTATACCTGATTTCCCACTCAGTCACATTATCCTGATACTGAGCCAACCGGTTCTTACTATATCCTAGTAATGCTGAGCGCCAGGCTAGGTAATGACAAGTATCAATTTTGTAAGTCACTGGTTTGACTCGGCTGGCATTCAAGCTCCCGACCTTCCGCACAGGAAGCAAAATGATTGACAGCTAACTAAGAAGTGAACACTACGTTTGATTCGGGCAAAGCATGACAAGATGGCAGTAGTATGGGTAAAATGAGTCTATTCAAAATTAGTCTATTCAAGAACAAAAAGGCAAAGAAATACAAAAACTTAAAGTTGCATAGTCCGATGGTTTTGAGTTTATCTCATTTTCTGAGATAAACATATTAGGTTGTTCATTATAATCTACCTTACTTTAGTTTTAATTAACTTTTATTTTAAATCGCTAACATTTGAGATATTTGAAATGGAAACATGCTAAATTAATTTTGGCAAGCTTGCCAAAACTCTACACCATAGGCTTCTGCAGTAACAGGTTCTATTAATTGACTCAGTATTGCCTTATATGTGATGACAAATGTTTAATAAGTGCACCAGTATCTAAGTTAGATAAGTAGAATCAAATCTAGATAACGATTTTGGTTTTGAAAATTTGATGTTTTTATCGGACTATGCAGCTTTAAATAAAGTAGATGTGTAACTGTGTGGTAAGTTCACTCGGGTCAACCGTTTGCCAGGAAGTGAGGCGGTGAAAGCTGGGTGGGTTCTGAAGGGTGAACAAGTGGAAATAACGGGCAGCCAATCAGGAGGTGGCAGGCTAGGCGATTAAGGGAGGGGGGGGGCGGAAGGTGGTCTCGCTTGTACATTCCACACCGAATCAAACACAAATTGATAAATTGCTATCAATCTTACTTTGCAGTTATCAAAGCGACGTTTAAATGCAAACAACCTGTACGAAACTTGTCGTCAACAAATGTTATGTCTAATGTTAGAAGAGAACTGTGACATGAATATAAAATACATGAATTAAGTCGTTTAATAGGTTTAACTAGGTTTTGTTGAGCAGGGGAAGCAAATTGTCTCAGTAAAGACCTGATTTGCTTAGAATGGGTATACATACATTCAGCTCCCTGTAAGAATCATTTATAGGGCTTTTTGTATGCATTTAAAAATAACGTCAGTAACTTTTTCTTTTTTAACCACAACGCATAATATTCCAAACATAGAAAGTAGATGAATAAGGTATTCCATTAAGATTATCAAGTATTCAACTGTTAACAGTCAACAGCAGTAGTAGTCACCTACCAGCATTGAAGGAACGCATGACAGCATGGTCTTTAAATTATTTAAGGACAAATGTCAACCATAGTGTCCTAATGTCTTTGCACACAATTCCACGCTCATGAATCTCATTTGACACGGATCTGGCCACGAATATGGGCCCTTGCTACCGAAATGGCATTCAACCATCAGCAATCAATCAATCACATCCATTTAAAATTGAGGTAATTTGAACCAATTTTCTGGCATTAAACTTGAATAATCTGCTGGATTCTAGGGTCTTTTTCTTTTTAGATAAATATATTAAGTTGCTTGTTATAATCTACTTTACTTTAATTTGAATTAACTTTTATTTTAAAGGGCTAACTTAGATGATATTTGGTATGAAAACAAACTAAATTAAACTTTGGTGTAGGCATTAAAATGCTGAACATCCGCTTTGTTTACCCGCCTTCAAGCATAGCACAGGAGCAAAAAAAACTGCGTTAAATTTTTAATGAGTGCACCAGTATCTAAATTTGGATACATTTTGGTAACTTTTTGGGGTTTAAACAAATTGCATGCTTTTAGTATATAATGCATTTTAAAGTTAAATGAACCAAAAAAAGATTTAAAAAAAAGACAAACTTGTAACCTATACTCACATCGAGCCACCTCAAATTCCTTCTTGACTGCGAAGGGAGAGATCCAATAATCTATCAGCGCGTTCAGGCAGTTCTGGTCTACTGGGTCCATAACGTAGTTGCCGTAGATGATCTATGGTAGATCGGGAATTGGTTAATGCCAGGTGACCAAAGAAATCAATAATTAAGTTGTTGACATCAAGGGATAACACACTCTCTGAATAACCTACATATTTATCGTTTTATAGTCAAAAGAAACAGAGAAAAGAAAATAGAAGCAACACAAAGGAAAACAGGAATTGAGAAAGAAGGAGTCACTGATTGTTATTCATGGGATTTTAAAGAAAGGCACATGTTTGTTTTGCTTTAATGTCAGGCGGACAAAAATACGATTTAAAAAAATTATTTTAAGGGGAAAAAAGGGGTGAGGGAAGATAAAGAATGAGGAGAATGAAAAAGCACAGATACTGTCAATTTTACACCTTAATCATACAATTGTTTAGCGAATGGCAGTAAATACTACATTTGTTACTATCTTATGTAAGTTTTTGAACTATACCATATGCAAGTCTTGAATTGGATCATATTGCCATTTTTCAACTCACCATTCAATACTAGCTTACAATATACAGATATATACACATTTATATATTATATATACACACCTATATTATATCTATTATATTCCTTCATTTTGTATATATATAATCAATGAATATAGCTTCCAGAACTATGGAACCCACACATTGCTAACCCACTCCATCTACCTTCCGAACTTTCGCCGTTAATATGGCATTTGCTGACGACACAGCGTTATATAACCACAAATCAATCAATCATATATTGCAAATTACTATATTGTCACATGGCCGGAAGACCAGTATCCTGGCGCTGACAAAAAACGTTATTCTATTCAATGAGTAAACTATATTTACAACAACGACAACAAAAAAGACAAGAAAACACACATACATACAGAATATTCGCCCATAGAAGCATGTTGTAGATTTGGAAGGAAAGAACTATATCACAATACAGCCATACATAACTATACAACCGGATTGGGTGGTTGAATTGGTAAGTGCACAGGCTTCCATGTGGAAGGTCGGGAGTCCGAATCCCGAAAGAGTCAAACCAATGACTTTACAAAATTGATACTTGTAGCTGCCTAGCCTGGCGCTCGGCATTACTAGGATAGGGCAATGACTAATTAGCTCAGCATCAGGATAATGTGACTGAGTGGGATATCGGGTCATGGTGCCGGTGGCCTGGTCACCAAGTGGGGCAGTGTTATAAAATCGTCATGAGTGCACTGTCACAAGTCAGTACCCGTCCTGATATGACCATAGATGTTGCCAGGACATAAAACCCCCAACAAACAAACATAACTGTACCTCGGCAAGCTGGTAGCGCATACCGCTCCAAGAGGTGTTGCGTGGCAGCAATTTGCCATCGCTGGATACCGCGAGCAGCTGCTCCTGGAATTCGCGGATTCCCAGTTGGAGTGCCTCCTACAGAAATAAAGAGAAAATACTGTGAAATATGCACATACTCTTTCGGAGCTGCTTAGGCCTAAACAGATTGATTTCCGCTTGTCGTCATCTTCATCACCACTACCACCATAAACAGAATTGTGTAAACATTGTGTTGTCATCATCACCACCATAAACAGAATTGTGTAAATATTGTGTCATCATCGTCATCATCATTAACAGAATTGTGTAAATATTGTGTCGTCATCGTCATCGTCATATCATCAACATAATTGTGTAAATATTATGTCATCGGCATCACCATGATTGTGTAAATATTGTGCCGTCATCATCATCGTGATGGTGATTGTTTGATTTCTTTTATTGATTCGTGGGCATAAAGCAACCACCAATCAATAAAAAAATCAGTCGATCATCACCATCACCACCACCATCACCATCACCATCAAGAGAATTATGTAAATACCTGTCACCATGCATGGCCAGAAGACCAGTGCTTCGGTGCCGACAAATAATGTATTCTGACGAATAGAGAATATTTATGCGTGCGCTCGGTCACCTGAAGCTCGTTGTTGCCCAGCCGCTTGAAGTCTGCCGGGTTGTTCCAGCCCCCCCGACTGAAGCGGGCTCGGAGGTGGATGGCTCCGTGCAGGTAGGTGAGGTTGTGCAGGAAGATGGGCCACTCGTTACGATTCGACTGTTTCAGGATGTCAGTCTCCTTCCACAGGAACCAGTTGAAGCTGCGCAGCATTGTCTCCTTTATCGTCTGTGTGAGCAAGTGTCAGGCAAGGTTAGTTGGTGTTGTAAGCAGGTTCTAAGTGTCATACCATGGTTTTATTGCACAGTCCTGTAGAATGGATCCGACGAGAACCTTGCTGTAATAACTGATTTCACCAATAATACCACCAACCCACACCCGTGAGGAACCAGGTCAGAATAGTTCCTCTGCACCCCCTTGCAGATCGTAAAAGGCGACAAATGGGGCGGCTCGTTTGCCATGAGTCGCGGCTCGTGTCGGTGGAGGAACGGATACTGGTGCATGAGGACTACAAGGGGCCAAGGCTCCTTGTGGACCAACACTGCACTTTGGCCCCGACTTCATCTAGACGAGAGGTTGGACTGGCCCGTTCCAATCAATCGGCTGGTCATGCCAAGCCCTAGGTAGATTAATGGAGAATGGATATATTATATCATACACCAACTGCATTCATATTTATATTTACACAACTACCAAGTCATTCTTCACTTCCTGGCTTGGGTCAATCTAGTACTGGTTATGCTTTTTTGCCTCCATGCTAGAGTATATTATTCTCGTATCCCTGGTGTGTATCTGATCTGTCGGTTACCACAGCGCTACAGACCCCAATTTTGAGGGCTCCGTGGTGGGTGGGGAGTGAGGATGACAAACCAAAAAAACCTAAATATGGCTACACAAAACCCTCCAAACAAAAAAAGAATATTAGACATGGTAACAAAATTGGACTCGGATTCGGACTCATGCCCAAACGCTGATGATTGGCCACGGTCCATTATGATCGAATCATTAAATGACGAGGCATCAGTTGCCAAACTTTCCCCTTTTGCCATTCACAAGGGCATTATGGGAATCGCTGGCACAGTTAAAGACATGAAGAAGCTACAAACTGGAGATATTCTGGTGGAGTGTGCTAAGAAAGCGCATGCTGACAATCTGCTATGTGCACACATGCTAACAGGCGTCGGCATCAAGGCCTCTCCTCATCGAACTCTCAACTCTAGCAAAGGAGTAATCTGGAATAGAGATCTTGATGATGTTGATGCTGATGAGATAGCACATGAGCTCAAGTCTCAAGGAGTGTTAAACATACAAAGAATAGTTATAAAGAGGGATAACAAGTCCATAGAAACTGGGGCATATATCCTCACGTTTGGCAAGCCTTTTCCGCCCCAGAATTTGAAAATTGGATACCTTAGTGTGAATGTGGATGTCTTCATCCCAAACCCACTTCGGTGCTTACAATGCCAAAAGTTTGGTCATGGCAAGGATAGATGCAAAAATGAAATCATCTGTTTTAAGTGTGGTCAGAAAGGTAACGACAACAGCAGTTGTCAAAATCAGGCAAAATGTTCCAATTGCCTGGGTTACCATATGGCCATATCTAAAGACTGTCCTGTCTGGAAAAAAGAAAAGCTCATTCAGCAGATCAAAACTGAAAAGCGGCTAAGTTACCCAGAAGCTTGAAGGCTGGCTGAGGGGAATACTCCCTCGCCAACCACCAAGATCTATGCTGCGGCGGCCAAAGTCTCCAACAGGACAATTGAATGCCAGACTGAACTAATGTGGTTGACTGGGGGGAAGCGCACTACCTTCACCCCAGTCCCGAATCCGACTCCAGTTTCGACCAAAAAAAATAACAATAGTAATAATAGTATTGCGTCACAGACACTGGCTAGCTGCCAATGCCCAAAAAGAAAAAGAATAATTTCTGTCAGGACACCACCTGTCCAACAGCCAATGTGGCTTCAGACGCAGCTGCAGCACCCTCGACCATTTGGTTCGCATGGAGACTTTCATAAGAGATGCTTTCCTTAAGAAGGAGCACATTGTGGCTGTCTATTTTTACCTCGAAAAAGCCCATGACACAACATGGCAGCACGGCATCATGGAAGATCTCCATGCGATTGGCCTTCGTGGCCACCTGCCAATTTTCATCAAGAACTTTCTAGCCTTCAGGCATTTCCGCGTCCCCGTCAAGACTACCTATTCCAGCCTACACTCACAGGAACTGTCCAATTGTCAAGGCAGCATTCTGGCTGTGACCCTTTTCGGGGTCAAGGTCAATAGTATTGCTCCTGCTCTGAAGCAGGGGTCTCCTTTAGTCTTTTTGTGGACGACTTTGTCTTATATTACAGCAGTGCTAAAATGGATGTCATAGAGAGACAGCTACAATTAAGAAGAAATGGGATCCATCGATGGTCAGTTCTGAACGGATTCAAATTTTCCAAGACCAAAACAGTCTGCATGCACTTCTGCCTGCTGCATAGAATGCATGCAGAACTGGAACTGAACCTTGATGGGGATACCATTAAAGTCGGTGAAGAAAGAAAATCTGTGGGCCTCAGTTTTTAAGCAAAACTGTCTTTCGTGCCACATATAAAGTACCTGAAAACAAGATGCCTGAAAGCGCTAGATATTCTGAGGGTGCTGTCCAGCTCAGAGTTGGGAGCGGACAGAGGTGTTCTGCTCTCCGTGTACCGAACCTTGGTTCAGTCCTGAGTGGATTAGGGCAGCATAGTATACGGTTCCGCAAGGAAATCGTATATTGGGCTGGTAGACATGGTCCACCACCACCGGTTCAGAGCCTCTATGTCAAAGCCAACGAACCATCACTTGCTGTAATAACTGATTTCACCAATAATACCACCAACCCAGGAGAATCAAACTGGCCATGCAATATGTAGTCAAGATAAAAACTAATGCATTGAATCCTGCACACAATTGTATGAATCCAGGTATGAAGCCAGGCCGAATTACATCTGGCCAATGAGACTCCGAATGAAACCTCATTTGGAGGCCTTAGGCGTGGATTTGGACGTGTTGGAGGATGCCAAAGTCCCAGAACATCCCCTGTGGTCGTTGAAGAAGCCGTTGGTTATCCTCCGACTCACGGAACTGAGGAACTCTGGGATACACCCACTCGAATACCAAGGACTGCATGTAGAGATTCAAGGTCAGTTTGCAGACCACCTCTCCATATACACTGATGGTTCAAAAGACCAAAGCCGGGTAGCTGCTGCGGCAGTCTGCCGACGAAAAAGATTTGGCGTATGCTTGCTTGATCAGAGCTCGATTTTCACTGCGGAATCCTGAGCACTCCTTCTCGCGTTGGAGTGTATCGAGGAATCCAACCACACTAATTATGTTATATACAGTGATTTGTTCTCCTGCCTCCTGGCTGTTGCTGGATTGAAAATGGATCACCCTATTCTAGCAATGGTCATTTATAAAATGAACCAACTGGCAACAGATGGGTATGACATCCACCTGTGCTGGGTTCCTGGCCATGCCAGCATACAAGGAAACGAACGAGCTGATCGGGCTTCGAAGAAGGCCCTGAACTGTGATCTTGAACCGTGTCTGATCCCTCACTCTGATCTGAAACCACTAATAGCCACCCACATAATATCTAAATGGCAACATGAGTGGGATGAAAATATTAATAAACTTACAGAAATTGAACCATCTGTGGGAAAATCACCACATACTCATGCGCGAGGTCGGTGGGACCAAGTGGTCCTTAGCCGCTGCCGTATTGGCCACTCGTGGCTTACACATGCTTTTCTGCTCAAGGGGGAGCCTCCCGCTGAATATATTGGGTGTCAGTCCCCTCTGACACTCAAACACATTTGACTAAGTTGTGTTGATCTTCTGGCCCTGTGCCAACAATTTTACACTGCAGACAGTATGCATGACCTTTTTATTAAAGTAAAACAAGAAAACATTTGAGCCTTTTTGAGGGCAGCTGGCCTGTACCATCTCATATAGTTTGCTAAATAAATTCTAACAATTATTAATGGCCCTGTCACACTACGACGTAATGACGTCAGCGTAGGGAGAACGTGAAGAACGTTGAACTTCTCAGCGTAGTATGCAAATTTGGGCAGAAGTTGAACGTGGATGCAACGTAGTGGACGAGAACGTAACGTCGGTAAAGCGTAGTGATACCGTCATTCAATGAGAGAGGACAACGTCACTACGTTCACGGAACGTTATGAACGTTATTCCATCGCCAGAAGAACGTTACGTCACGTTAGCCACGTCATGAGACGTTGAACGTACGTTGAATGCACGTTCTCCTGACGTTCTCCTGACGTTCCCATTAAGCCTCGTAGGCATTTGCACTCGGTTTAATGTGGGTCAACGTAGTGGAACGTAGTTGAACGTAGTGAGCAGCGTTGGAATAACGTCCGTTTAACATCATTGACGTTCACTGAACGTGAACAGAACGTACGGCGAACGTAAACCCTTACGTTCGAGCTACGTGGAAAGTTTTGAACATGTCCAAAACCTTGACGTAACTCGACGTAACACGACGTAATGTGACGTAGCTCGACGTCATTCTAACGTCATTATGACGTCATCATGACGTAACCCAACGTAATGACGAAAAATGACCACGTTAGGCTCACGTTGGCTCGTTACGTCGTAGTGTGACAGGGGTATAATCAACATTTAATTTTTTACAGGAATTTGTTTCCCTCAGCTACAAATATATAATTGTGAGTTTTTTAATTTAATGAGTGTTTATTGGCACATAATTGATTGTCTGCTTTTACATGTAAAAGCGATGGTTTGAACAAAAAAACTAATATTTCTCACCGTGAATATGGCCTATGATGCTGACATGGCGTAAAGCAACCACCAATCAATCAAAACCACCAACGCAGGGTTTGTTGACAAGGACTTTGATGTAATAACTAATTTCACCAACCTGGGGTTTGTCGACCAGAATCTTGATATAATAACTAATTTCACCCGCCCAGGGTTTGTTGACAAGGATCTTGATGTGATAACTAATTTCACCGACCCAGGGTTTGTTGACAAGGATCTTGATGTAATAACTAATTTCACCAACAACCTGGAGATTGTCAAGCAGGACGTTGATGTAATAACTGATTTCACCAACCCAGGGTTTGTTGACAAGGATCTTGATGTAATAACTAATTTCACAACCAACCTGGAGATTGTCAACAAGGACCTTGATGTAATAACTGATTTCACCAACTCAGGGTTTGTTGACAAGGGATCTTGATTTAATAACTAATTTCATTTTAGCAAACCGGTCAATGAGGATCTTGATGTAATAACTAAATTCACCACCAACCCGGATATTGTCGAGAAGAACCTTCCTATAACAACTAAATTCACCAACCTGGGGTTTGTCGATGAGCACCTTGATGGACATTTTGAGGATGGAAATAGGGAATGTTATCACCGGCTCGGAGATAATCCAGCAGCGGAAGGCCGGGTCGATGAACTCCCTGTCTGTGAACATGGCCTGTAGCGAGTTGAGCAGTGGCACGGCATTGTGTGCGCCCTGTAGCAGCACCCAGTGGCCCTCGTCCATGCCCTTTTGCAGGTACTTCCGGGCGAGGCGCTCCTGGCCATGCTCGGTGCAACTGAGCACGATGCTCAGTGTCGACACCTGGCTGCGGTGCGCAAAGTCCGTGATGGCCTTTAGGGTGACCTCGTGCTCGTTCTTCAGGAACACCAGTACCGGGATGGTTGGCGACGACTGGCGGTACACAGTCTTCAGGTCCAGCATCATCTCCCCGCTGTACCTGCAGTCATCATCATCACAATCATTATCATCATTATCATCGTCGAGTTGTTGTGGTTTTTTTTAGGGAGGGGAGGAGGGAAATTATATTTCATTCAGTAAATAAAGTTATTGAACATATATTATATACACTGTACGCTGAACATGATACACTGTAACAAAATGAGAGAAAATACAGTAAACATCATATACCTATATGTATACAGATATAACAACGTATATATACTAAAGTATATGCTGATGTAAGAATCGTATGGTGCTGCCCCTTCCCGCCGGTTCGACTATAATATAGGGCATGGACTGAGCGATTAGGAATTTTGTAAGCTTACAGGAAATGAATCCAGGTGGCGCCAGTGGCCATGCAAAGCGGAACAGGACAAGAGTTGAAACAAAGAAATACATAAAAAAATATGAGTGCCATGGCTATTCATATTCACATAATATATCCTATAGCACACAGACACACACATAGCCTTACTTCTTTCCCAGTACAGAGTTGACGAAGGCTGCGGTGGCCTGCATGACGCGGTCAGGGCGCATGGACCGCAGCACCAGAAGGCGCTGCAGGTCTGTGTACACGTCGTCCATCTTGTCTGGTAGCAGCATGATCTCAGGCTGGTCGCTTTCACACAGCACACGCCACTGTGTCTCACGGCCGTCCTAAGTACACGTAGGGAAGCTGGGTTACCGTCAATGTCAACGAGCTGAGCTGAACCAAACTCAGCTCAACACCCTACTTACTAACTTACATGTCATGCCTTCGCCCCGCTTTATGAACTGTACCCATGCATATATGTACACATGGATATATATCCAGTGTGTGTGGTGCGAAGGGGGGGGGGGGGTCCACCCACTAATTACCCCGATAGTTGGGGGGGGGGGGTCACTCCACCAATGCGTCACGGCGGAATAGATATATAAAATATGTTTCCATTGCATTTATATAACCGCATAGATTTGCCCCGGTTGCCTACTACTAGCGCCACCAGCAGGCGTTTTCCTTGGCAAGCTCTGCCGGGCAGTCACTTCCATACACGATTTCAAACTTTTACCGGTATGCCTGTTATTATCTATGCCAAGACGCTCAATAAAAGTGTCCGACCCAACACTTGTCTGTATCCTTCCTTTCCTTACATAGCCCTACTTTATAATGCATTACACATCACATATAATATATACACGTCCTGGAAACATCTCTCTCTGTATATATAAATATCCTTTTTTCTTGACCTGATATGACGTCCTGATAGATGTTGCTAGGACGTAAAACCCCAACAAACAAACAATGTTATGGTCTTTTTTATTCAATAGTTAAAACACCTTTTCAATATACAAACCGTATTTAATTAATTTAATTGTCGCTCTGATGACAGGACACTTTTTAGGCCATGACAACATTGGTCTAGAAGCTGAGGTGTCCGTTTAAGACCAGTACTTCTGTATTTTGATTTATTTCATGATATAAAGTTAAAATAATTGTAAATCTCAAAAATAGGTGTACATGTGTATGTGTGTGTCTGCGTGTTACTGTTTGTGTGTCTGTGTGCGTCTGTGTATATATAGATACTCTGTGTCTGCCTGTCCTGTGCAGGTCAGTATGTCTGTGTGTATAGATACTCTGTATCTGTCTCTCTGTGTCTTTGCATGTCAGAGTGTCTGTGTGTATAGATACTCTGTGTATGTCTGCCTGTGTATGTGCATGTCAGTGTGTCTGTGCATGTCTGTGTGTTTAAATACTCTGTGTCTGTCTCTCTGTGTCTTTGCATGTCAGTGTGTATGTGCATGTCTGTGTTATAGATACTCTGTGTCTGTCTGTGTCTGTGCATGTCAGTGTGTATGTGTGTATAGATACTCTGTATCTGTCTGCCTATGTCTGTGCATGTCAGTGTGGCTGTGTTTATAGATACTCTGTGTCTGTCTGCCTGTGTCTGTGCATGTCAGTGTGTCTGTGTGTATACATACTCTGTGTCTGTCTGCTTGTGTCTGTGCATCTGTGTGTATACATACTCTGTGTCTGTCTGCCTGTGTCTGTGCATGTATGTGTGTCTGTGCATGTATGCGTGTCTGTGCATGTATGTGTGTATAGATAATCTGTGTCTGTCTACCACTGTACCAGTCTGTGCACAATTGTGTGTGTCAGTGTGTCTGTGCGTATACATACTCCATGTCTGTCTGCATGTGTATGTGCAGGATTGTGCATGTCTCTGTGTGCATGTATACATACTCTGTGTCTGTCTGCTTGTGTCTGTGTAGGATTGTGCGTGTGTCTGTGTGTGAGTATACACACTCTGTGTCTGTCTGCTTGAGTGTGTGCAAGACTGTGCATGTCTCTGTGTGCGCGTATACATACTCTGTGTCTGTCTGCTTGTGTCTGTACAAGTTTGTGTGGGTCTCTGTGTCCACGTATAATACTCTCTGTCTGTCTGCTTGTGTCTGTGCAAGATTGTGCATGTCTCTGTGTGCGCGTATACATACTCTGTGTCTGTCTGCTTGTGTCTGTACAAGTTTGTGTGGGTCTCTGTGTCCACGTATAATACTCTCTGTCTGTCTGCTTGTGTCTGTGCAAGATTGTGCATGTCTCTGTGTGCGCGTATACATACTCTGTGTCTGTCTGCTTGTGTCTGTACAAGTTTGTGTGGGGCTCTGTGTGCATGTATAATACTCTCTGTCTGTCTGCTTGTGTCTGTGCAGGATTGTGTGTGTGTCTGTGTGCGCGTATACATATACTCTGTGTCTGTATGCTTGTGTCTGTGCAAGATTGTGCATGTGCCTGTGTGCGCATATACATACTCGGTGTCTGTCTGCCTGTGTGTGTGCAGGATTGTACATGTCTCTCTGTGTGCGTAGACATACTCTGTGTATGTCTGCTTGTGTCTGTGCAAGATTGTACATGTCTCTGTGTGTGCATTGTCATACTCTGTGTCTGTCTGCCTGTGTCTGGCAAGATTGTACATGTCTCTGTGTGTGCATTGACATACTCTGTGTCTGTCTGCTTGTGTCTGTGCAGGATTGTGTGTGTGTCTGTGTGCGCATGGACATACTCTGTGTCTGTATGCTTGTGTCTGTGCAAGATTGTGCGTGTATATGTGCCCATATACATACTCTGTGTCTGTCTGTGTATGTGCAGGAGTGTGTGTGTCTTTGTGTGTGCGTAGACATACTCTGTGTCTGTCTGTGTCTGTGCAGGATTGTACATGTCTCTGTGTGTGCATTGACATACTGTGTCTGTATGCTTGTGTCTGTGCAGGATTGTGTGTGTGTCTGTGTGTGCGTAGACACACTCTGTGTCTGTCTACTTGTGTCTGTGCAGGATTGTGCGTGTATATGTGCCCATATACATACTCTGTGTCTGTCTGTGTATGTGCAGGATTGTGTGTGTCTTTGTGTGTGCGTAGACATACTCTGTGTCTGTCTGTGTCTGTGCAGGATTGTACATGTCTCTGTGTGTGCATTGACGTACTGTGTCTGTATGCTTGTGTCTGTGCAGGATTGTGTGTGTGTCTGTGTGTGCGTAGACACACTCTGTGTCTGTCTACTTGTGTCTGTGCAGGATTGTGCGTGTCTGTGTGTGCGTAGACATACTCTGTGTCTGTCTGCTTGTGTCTGTGCAAGATTGTGTGTGTGTCTGTGTGTGCGTATACATACTCTGGGTCTGTCTGCCTGTGTCTGTGCAAGATTGTGCTTGTCTGTGTGCACGTATACATACTCTGGGTCTGTCTGCCTGTGTCTGTACATGTCTGCATCTGTATCTCTGTGCGTATATACCTACCTTCGACATGCGGTCGAACATCTCCTGGAACCATTCGTAGTGGATGGCGAGGATCTGCAGGTTGTTGAACTGCTCATCAGTCATCCAGTCGAACGGCTTCTTGGCCATCATGATCTTGGTGTCGTTTGGCTGCAGGTAGTTGACGGCCGACATGATGACCGAGCCGAAGGAGGGAGAAATGAGAAACTCCCTCTCACCCACACCCACACGGCCCAGCGAGTCCTCAACCTGCAAACCAAGTGGGGTAAAAGTTGTCACGGCTGGTAGTGTGAGCACACTGTGGAGATTATTGCAAGACATGAAGGCAACAGTTACACATAGTGGAGTTTTATTCAGATGGCACGTGTAGAAATAAGGTCAGAGTCTACGACGAATCCGCTGATCCCATCGAGGTCGAGATTGGTTTGCAGTGGCATCATCGAGCTATGACGATAGTTCATCAGACGTTAACCCAACCTCATAGATGTAGAGATCGTACACCTGGCTATAGGGTGGGTGGGCGGTGAAGGTCGCTGTCGGTCCTATCCCAGACCATACTCATTCAGACTGGTGGTTAACCTGTGGCTGATGTTATAATAATAATAATAATAATAATATATTTATTTCCATATGATCACTGTACACACAAGTTGATATTTATATCAGTAATTTTTTCACATGAAAAAGGAGAAAGCAGAAGTACAATACTTATGAGGTGCTTTCCCCATTTTAAAAATAACTCAGACACATTGCTTATACCATAGAAATAATAAATAGAAAAATAAAAGTTAAAAGCATATCAACATTACCCTCAATACTGTAAATTACATCTCAATATTTATGTACTAGACTACTATGTGTTTTCCCTCTGATAAAGCTATACATTGAGACTTTAAAGTTGTTCTTGCAAATACTATTTCTGGATTATGAATACGGTGTTCAGATATAAAGAATATTCATTTAAGAAATACAGATTAAAGTCAGGTGACCACATCTTTAAGCAATTTATTCAGCAGAACTTACCTCTAGCGCCATGAGCAGTGAGAACAGTGGGCGGTCGCGCTGCTCGAGCATGCGCAGTGTGAAGAAGAACATGCTGTAGGTCAGACGCTCAATCAATGTCTTTGTCGCCACCCTAAACACAATACAACTGCGGTTAGAAGCAGCTAGCCGATCATACATGTAATCCTTCATAATAACAAAACAAAAATTATAGAAAACTCTCAGAAGTCAGGTTTCATCTATTACTCTCCTAGCAACATCTTAGCTCCATTCCACTGATCAGTCAGTACAGACTATCCTTGGAGAATGATCCACTGTCCTTGTGACTGTATTATCGCCCATACCACCACTTCCATTTTTCTGAGACAGATACCTGACACAGAAACCTGACACAGAGCGTGTCACACACACAGGCACCTGACACAGACACCTGACATAGATACCTGACACAGAGCATGTCACACACAGACACCTGATACATATACACCTGACACAGAAAGCTGATACATATACACCTGACACAGATACCTGACACAGAGCATGTTACACACATACACCTGATACATATACACCTGACACAGATACCTGACACAGAGCTTGTTACACACAGACACCTGCCACAGATACCTGATACAGAGCATGTCACACACAGACACGTGATACATATACACCTGACACAAATACCTGACACAGAGCATGTCTCACACAGACACCTGACACAGAAATACTGACACAGAGCATGTCTCACACACACAGACATCTGATACATATACACCTGACACCTGCTACGTATA
The DNA here is from genome assembly GCA_030323885.1 of Branchipolynoe longqiensis. NCBI lineage: Eukaryota > Metazoa > Annelida > Polychaeta > Phyllodocida > Polynoidae > Branchipolynoe > Branchipolynoe longqiensis. The sequence continues at coordinate 81,348,912 of CM059189.1, read as the reverse complement.
TACCTGACACAGATACCTGATACAGAGAATGTCAGGCACAGCCACCTGATACATATACACCTGCCACATATACCTGACAAAGAGTATATCAGACATATACACCTGATACATATATACCTGACATATACACCTGACACAGAGCATGTGTCACTCACAGACACCCACCTGTCTGAGTGTACGATAGCAGCGTCATAGATGTTGAGCTGCTGTTTGAAGGAGGTGTGGTACAAGGGGTTGATCACCCGCAGGTACTGCGTCGTGTCGAAGCAGGCAGCGGCCCTGACGGCGATATCCCGGTAACCCTCACGCGCATGCACGATCCTCTGTATAGCACTGTCCACCCGGCCTTTGCTGCAAAGCAAACCACACCATCATCCCACACTGTCGTGACTTGAACCAGGCCAACATGCCTAGTGTTGAGTTTTACTTAAAGCTGCATAGTCCGATGAAGCATCAAATTTCTTAAACCAAAGCAATTATCTAAAATTGATTCTACATTTCTAACTTAGATAATGACGCATTATTAAACATGTGTTGCCACATAAAAGAGAATACATAGGCAATTCAATAGAACCTGTTACTGCTGAAGTCTATGGTGTCAGAGTTTGGCAAGCTTGCCAAAATTAATTTAACATATTTGCACTTCAAATATCTCAAAACTTAGCCATTTAAAATAAAAGTTACTTCAAACCAAAGTAAGGGATGCTATGCCGATCAATTGAATAAATTATCTCAGAAAAGGGGTAGAAATTCAAAACCATCAGACTATGCAACTTTAACCACAAACACATGGGAAGGTGACTGTACGGCTTCCATAAGGAGTGATCTTCCAGCCAAGCAACCAATTTTACACTAAATTAAAGTTCATACTTATGCAAAATATATTCTTACAACAAATCGGCAATTGAAATCAGATATGTCCCTGTATGTATCCGTATATGTAAGCGCTTCACATGCGTATATATGTATATATGGCCACATGACAAGTGATGTCAAAGTTATATAATACTGACTCCATGAATAATATTTGCAAAATTCTCAGAGGTTTAGGGGATGTGGGAGAATGCTTACAATCAGAAAATAAATGCATGCAGTAGTTAGCTACACAACAACTGAAAGTGTTAAAAAGAAGGGGAGTCACAATACTTTTACTGTCTAGTGGTGAAAACAAGTCATTAGACTTAACCGTTATGAGCAGCATAAATACACCCATCACAACAACAAAAACAAAAAAAAATGTGTTCTTATTTTAGAGATTTCTTTCCCTGCAATTTTCATACTTATAATAAATAAATTGTTAAAACAAATCAGCAATAAGGTCACGTCGGCCGTGAGGTGAGTCGCCATTGGCCCGCGGTGTTTGTTAATAGATGTGGGCCTGTATGCATGACGCGGTGTTAGCTTACACTCGGTGTGTTTACGCTAACACCGCTCCTTGCATACTGAGTTTTCGCTGCTAACCTAGAAATCCCCGCCAAAACCAGTTTTGGCTCGCTAACACTGCGTCATGCATACGGCCCCTGGCGCTGGTTCCTCTCCAGTCCCACCTTCTCGTTTGTTGGGGATTTATAGCCTAGGAGCATCAAATGTGATATCAGGATGGGCACCGATATATGACAGTGTGCACTCATAGCAACTTAATAGTGCTGCCCCACTGGAAAACCGCACTGCCGGCAACATGATCCCACTCAGTCACATTATCTTGATAATGAGCAAACCAGTCCTTTCCCTATCCTATTAACGAGCACTAGGCTAGGTAGTGAGAAGCATAAATTTAGTAAGTTATTAGTTTGACTCAGCCATTGTTTGAACTGACAACTTCCAGCATGGGAAGTCAGATAGGAGTAGGCTAGCATAGTAATAAGAGTAGAACAAAATAAAATACATATATGCCAAGAAAATCCAAAAAGACTAACATAGGCTACTAACCATACCAACCAATTATCTATCTGCTACTTAAATGCAGGCAATCAAATAACTTATCAGCAGCTGCTGAGTGTTAAGATAACACCAACCCTACAACTGGCCAGCATTGAAAACAAGCCTGGGTACCTGGGCTTATATGCTATGGACAGTATAAATACCGCCTCAATAAAAAAAAAGATAAAAAAAAGAAGAAAAAAAAGAAGAAAAAAAAGATAGCGCTGTTACTGATTATGTGGTTACATTGAAATGAATCGGAGTGCATTTGTTGTCATCAGACAGGATGGGATGGCTGAATCAATTATTGAGAGCTGGCTGGCTTCCCATGCCAGAAGTTGTCAGTTCAAACCCTGGCATAGTAACACTAACGACTTACAAAATTGATACTTGTCGCTACCCAGCCTGGCGGTTGACAATAATAGGTTAGGGCAAGGATTGGTTCGCTCAGTGTCACGACAATGTGACTGGGTTGAAAACCGGATCCTGGTGTCAAAAGCCTGGTTTCCCAGTAGGGCAACCATTATGAAGTCGCCATGAGTGTGCACTGTCACAAATCGGTACCCGTCCTAGTATGACGTAAAACCCATAACAAACTTTAGTAAAAAAAAGCGCACGGTGCACTGCCCACCTCTCTATGGCCTCATCATAACGCTTCATCAGCTCAGCCAGCTTCTTCGTGGCAACCAGGTCGTTGTGCAGGCTCATGTCACTTGCCAGACAGTCAATCATCTTTTGGTCGAGCGTCTCAAGTTTTTGCATGTACAGCAACTTCTCCTGCAGGGTCATTGCATGGAATATAACACACCTGATTGTAATACCAACCTTTCAATTGCCGAACATTCAGAAGGTTGCGAGGAACTGAATACTCATAGTCGCATAATCCGATGAAGGCCTTTCCTGAACCAAAGCACTTGCTTAGATTTTATATTAGATATCAAGTTTTTTGATACTCGTGCATTTATTAGACATTGATTGCTGCACCAAAGGAATATTAAGTGAATTTGATAGAATCTACAGCTGCTGCAAGTCATACAAGCATATGGTGTCCAGTATTTATTTAATTAACTTCGCATGTCTTCATTTTAACTATTTCCAAATTTAACCATTTAAAATAAAAGTTACTAATAAATATAAAGTAGATTATAATGAGCAACTTAATATATTATTTAGTTATTACAGGTTATTACAAGACATATTATGTAGCTGGGTTGAGTAGACACTCTGGCTGGCCCAAAAGATTGACCATTTATTAAAACAAAACAAAATTAAAGCTAGAGTTCGGAACCAATTGCACCCACTGGAGGGGAAAATCGTTGGACGTTGGAGAAAGCGTGCCACCCCCCCCACACCTTCCCGGGAGACAGGCTGCTGTAGCTGCTGTACCAACGTAACCGGCGTGAGGGTCGCGGGTTCGAATCTAGCACAGACAAGTTATTTTGCGACGGGTTCCATTAAAAATATTATTTGTATAAATGCTTATACTGCACATATCTTTTAAATAATGATAAACATCGGATTATGCAACTTTGAGGAATTGCAACTATACCATCATTGATGGTGGTAATGATGGTGATGATGGCGATGATTGTGGTGATGATCATCATCTCAATGTTTGGGAAAGAACAATATTGTAATTCATCAAATATATATCTCAAAGAGATGTCACTATTATTTTAAAAAGGCAAAGATTTATTTCTTTTGTAGAAAAGAAAATCATTTAGAAAGAAAGCTTCCCTTCATTGAACTGATCTAGTTTTCTACTGAGCTGCTAAAGAAAATAATTGTAACTAAATACGATCTTTTACCAAATGTGAGCGCGAGTGCATGGGTCTAAAGAAAATGAGAAAATCGAATTTCTGCTTGAACAAATGCTAGCTGCATCGATGATGCCTGAAGCAATGTTGCCTTGAGCAATGCTGCCTGGACAAATGCTGCATGAACCAATGCTGCCCGAACCAATGCTATCTGAACCAATGCTACCTGAACCAATGTTGCCTACAGGAACACTGCCTGAACCAATGCTACCCGAACTAATGCTGCCTAAACCAATGTTGCCAGAACCAATGCTGCCTGAACCAATGCTACCTGAACCAATACTCCCCAACCCAATGCTGCCTGAATCAATGATGCCTGAACCAATGCTGCCTGAACCAATGCTACCTGAACCAATGCTACCTGAACCAATGCTGCCTGAACCAATGTTACCCGACCCAATTCTGCCTGAACCAATACTGCTTGAACCAATGCTGCCTGAACCTATTTTTCCAAAGCAATGCTGCCTGAACCAATGATGCCCAATGAATTGCTGCCTGAACCAATGGTGCCCGAACCAATGCTGCCTGAACCAATGTTTACTGAACCAATGCTGCCTGAACTGATGTTGCCTGAAACAATGCTGCATGAACCAATACTGCCTGAACCAATGTTGCCTGAACCAATGTTGCCTGAACCAATACTGCTTGAACCAATGCTGCCCGAACCAATGCTGCCCGAACCAATGCTACCTGAACCAATGCTGCCCGAACCAATGCTGCCCAAACCAATGCTTCCCGAACCAATGCTGCCTGAACCAATGCTGCCTGAACCAATGCTGTCTGAACCAAGCCTTGCTCTTGTGTCTCTTCTAAAGGTAACAAAACACGGAATGAGAGAAACAGAAGTGATAGAAACTCAAAACTATCGGACTATACAACTTTAAACAAAGAAAAAAAAAAACTCATTTTACCTGGAGTAATGCTGTCCTTTCTTCGCTCATGCGCCCCTTCTCAAGAGCCATGAAGCGGTCAAGGAGTTCTTCCTCTACATCGATGCGCATCTGGCAGAAGTAGATGACCGACATGTAGGCCATGATCGACTGCGGCACCTTGTTTGGCATGCGGGAGGTGTGCAAGAACATCCGGAAGTGTGGCTGGCACTCCACCTCGTGGTCACCAATCTAGTCGATAACAAAAGCGCACCAATTTTATTACATCACCTCCGCCGAATGGGAGCCATGCGAAGTAACGTGCGGGGTAGTCTATAGCCGTGGTCACACATACAGTGTTATTGGGTGACTTAGATGATGCAAACTACATGAGTTGAACTAGCAGCGCGTTCACACATACAAAGTTATCAAAGTGTGTCACGTTCAGACACGCATGTTAAACTTGTTTGTTGTTGTTTTACATCTTAGCAACATCTAAGGTCATATCAGGATGGGTATCCACACATATATACATCCACATGCCACACGTACAAACAACACACCTAATGAAGTGATGGGAAGATTAGGATGGTCCAAACATGTGCTCCAACCACTATCAAAAGCAACTACCTCTTAGGAAGCAGCCTTGATCCATGTGCTTAAGCCGCCCCAACAAAACCAATTATGTTCACAGTCTCCATATGTGAAGAAATGGGATGGTCCAAACATGTAGGATGGTCCAAACATGTGTTCTAACCACTATGAAAGCAACTACCTGTTAGGAAGCAGTCATCATCCATGTGCTTAAGCCGCCTCAACTAAACCAGTTGCGTTCACACATGCACGTAGGCTGACTCAAGCTAGTCCGCCTCATCTATTCTACCTCGTAAAGTGGTTTACTTGAGGCAAACTAGTTGAGTCGACTCAGCCCTAATTTGCATCAGCGGCGCAGTCACATGCCCGATCTGAGTCAACTTAGATGAAGCGAACTAGTTGAGGCGACTTAAGGCCCATGTGTGACCGGGGCTTATCCTTCCCCGCTAACCATGCTAGTACCGTTTCACCGGTACGCGTTTCAATGTAGGCAAGTTATAACTATAGTTGTTGTTGTTTGTTGTTGTTTTACGTCCTAGCAACATCTAAGGTCATATCAGGACGAGGCTAACTATAGAGTTGAGCCAAGAATACATAGATCCAACTTTATATGCTGATGCCTGCACATTAAAATAAACTGTCCCAACAAAGTAAAGATTTGGCATGCAAATAAATATAAATATTATTTCATGAAATGTATTATCAAGTTGACCTGGAATGGTTTACTTTCTGAGTAAAAGCTATTTATAAACTAACTTTTCAGTTTATTTCAGAAATGGCGAGGTCGGGATGTTCCCATGTCCTCCCCTAATTCCGGGCATTATGACCCAATTTCTAGAAGGGGGTACATCAAAGTTACCGTTGTAGAGGGCGCTGTGATGCAATTTGGGTCGTTGATGAAGCATTCTATAAGCATTTGCCGAGTGATGGAATTCTGGGCCTATATGCATGGAGCAGTGTTAGCGGCGTGTGGTGTTATCCCTCTAACTCCGGGTAGCTATCACCGGTTATCGGCGGCGTCGTGAACTATGTCACGCCGTATGCATGGTGGCCTAAACGGTGAGTGTTAGCTATATGTGAATTAATTTATTCAAAATCTCTCTGAGCCTGTTGCCGGCGAGCACCTGGTTGGGTCTAATACATTGCCTTCTCTACCCACCGGGAACCAGCGCGCATATTACTGTGTGAGCCTGTTCCCAGCGATGACCGCTATTTGACAATATCGCCGCCGAATCGGCGACGGCGATTTGTTTACTTTACATTCATCGATTCGACAATATTAATATCGCCGCCTACGTGGCGGTAGCATTAATATTGCTTTGAATTTAGGGTTAATTTCATGAAATTTCACTTATTGCGTATGTAATTCTGTCAAATATGACAGCATTGAATAGATTTGGGCCTAATATATAGCCGCCGATTAACCGGCGGCGGCGATGTGGGTTTTGTTGATAGGTGACAGTATGGATATTGACGTCGAAGTGGTGGCGGCGATTTGTCGATGTGTGACAGTATGGATATTGACGTCGACAATTTGTTTACTTTACATTCGTCGATTCGACAATATTAATATCGCCGTCAATGCGGCGGCAGCTTTAATATCCCTTCGTTTTTAGGGTTAATTTGATGAAATTTCACTTATTGCATATTTAATTCTGTTAAATATTATAGCATTGAATAGTTTGGTCTCCATCCTGACACTAACCTAACACTAACACCGCTGTAAACCTGCTAGGGGGTAGGTTTACATTCTTCGAATTTAAACGTGCGGTGTTAGGCCTAACACTGCTCCATGCATAACAACTTTTCAGCGCTAAACCAGAAATCCCCCCCATACCGCGGTTTTCCTCGCTAACACTGCTCCATGCATACGGGCCCAGGGCTATAGCTAGCGGTTGTAGGGGGGGGGGTTAATTACCCCCCTAAAAAAAAAAGCATGTATGTAACCTCCATGAAATAGCTAGAAATGGCCTTTCAAAGCCACTAGATTAAAAGAATACCTCCAGACCCCCCTAGTGCCTCACGCCTTTGGCATTCGTTCGTTCCAAGAATTTATCTGGAACTCCAAACAAAGATTTCTAGCTATGGTTATGGAATTGGTATACCATCACATGTGAGCACTGATAGGCTGAAGTGAAACAGTGAGTGGTTCATCAATACATAGCCAAGCCAGTGGTGGGAACCAGTACACAATAGAGTCGTGGCCTCTCAGCGCCACCTGTCAACTAACTTGTAATTGCAGACCCGATAGACGAGTTCGTAATTCCGACTGCGCATGCGCTGCAAACGGCGTCGACAGTAAAACAAAGGCGCCCGGCCACTGAGTTTGCTCATCTGCGCCGATTTATTCAAAATTAATTGAAATACACAACACTTTGGCACAAAGACGTATGCATGCTTGCAACATAATAATATAATGAATATAGTTTCAAACACAAATATAATTAATTAAGCATTTGGAGCTAAGAAACATACAATTCCCCACAAAACAATCATGTTTATATCACCATTTTCAATTTTTGTTTTAAATATTAAAATGTAAAATGTGTCAAGAGAAACTTGTTTCAAAGAAATATATAACGAATGTCTGATTAACCCTACCTATTTCCTAGCTCTATATATATTATTAACCATATGATATAAATAAAAACATGAATAAAATAAGTAAAACTGACTCTGGCTATAGTTCTAACACTAGTATGGGTGTCAGATTTGTCTAGATCTAAATGCAGATGGTATAAGACGTGCAAATTAGATTGATGTACATACAATGCTAGATAAAAGATAACATCTCAATTTAATATATATTTTTAGTTGGTATTCTACATTTCAAACATTAGCTGAAATGAGCTGAAACTAACAGATTCCATAGCTGCACTCAGTGGTTTAGCATGATGAGCCATGTGATTTGCGCGGGTTTGTTTTGCTGCCCAACATCCCACAATGCACCGCGTGGTTGGAATTATGAACTAGTCTATTGTTTCAAGCTTATGCGTGTCTCCGTGTACTGAAAGATGCCAAGAGCTAAACAATTATTATGTACCTTAATAAATATTTTTAATTTATTAAAATTGTTTACACTCATTGATTAATCAGGCGAAATTTCAATTGTGGACAGTTAGGGCTTCGTCATTCTTCTACTCCTTGCTCTATCCTAGTAATGGCGAGTGCTAGGCAGCGACAAGTATACATTTTTAACTCATTACTTTGACTCGACCAGGGTTTGAACCCAGCAGTCTCAAAAACCTGCCAAGCGGCAACTCAACTTATTCAGCCAAATTTGAAAACAAACCACCACATTATTCTCTGCGTACCATAATTTTGAATGGAGGCTTTCCTGCGACGAACTTTTCTCTTTGAATGAGGACATTTGTGAACCTGGGATCATTGCAAAGGTCATTCATATTGCAATCAGTGACAAGCAGCGACAGCCCATCGGCAAGACAGGTGTCAAACTGGGACCGCAGTTCCTGCAACGACACACAAACAAAAGGTCAATTGGACATGTTACCCGTTAACATTGGTAATTCTAGCGCAGCAAGAACTACTACCCCTGGCACCCTCTATACTCAGCCCAGTTAACTCCTTTGGCGCTCTGTCATCACTTTCATTAACTTTCAGACGGCAAACTTTACAGCACTTCCGGTGTTATTCCGGCAAACCTGCCATTCACCATCTGACTCGATCCCGCATGGTCAGGTTGTCCTCCTTAAAATTGCTGCCCACCCAGCCCTTCACTCAAAAGGGTACCATCTGGGAGGCTTTGAGCATCAATCTGGCCAGCCGGGATTCAAACTTTCAAGACTTTATTTTATACTGCACTGACTGAACTGTAATGTCCTTTGTGAATAAAGGCCATCTTACAATAGCTCTTGTCCACGTCGTGAATTAGAAGGGCACAAGGCCGTGTATTGAGCAAGAATAAACCAAGGACCATAATGTTTTGTAAATGATCGAAGATGAAAGGGTCTTAAAAAGAAAGGTGTTGTACAAGTCAAAGCATAGAGGCCATACGAATATTTAAATTGTACCCAAAAAGTCTTGCACAGAGTTTAAAACTATGAAACAAAATTTATTTAGGAAAATAAAAAGGCAATTTTAATTAAACTGTCCTTGTTGGTCAATTATAATGATCTTGGTACTACTCTAAGAAATATTTCATCCAAAAGCTGACATCCCACAATGCAAATCTAAGGCAAATGAATTCAGCAAAATTTCAAAATCTATGAAAATTCTCTTTGAGCAATATTTAAAAACAAATGCTGCTTATCTCATAAATAAAAACTAATAGATGTCTGTTTGTTCGGGTTTTACCAACTTGTGACAGTGCGCACTCATGGCAACTTTATAGTGGTGTCCCACTGGGAGACAAGGCCACCAGCACCATGTCCCACACAGTCACATTATCCTAATACTGTGCTAACCAGTTCTTGTTCTATCCTAATAATGTTGTGCACCAGGCTAGATAGCGACAAGTACAAATTTGATGAGTCATCGGTTTGACTCGGCCGGCCGGCATTCAAATTCCCGCCCTTCCACATGTGAAGCCTGCGCTCCTACCGATTCGGCCAGCGACCGCATCCGGTCCAAAAGCAAAGTGAAAATATATACTCTTGAAAGTTGGAGGTATTTTTTAGAGCCGCTTACGGTGTACTTGACCACAACCAACTGCTTTTCCTCGTGGTATCCTCTGATCCAGTCGACAACGCGCGATGACGGGTCACACAACAGGGGCCATGCAAACAGCATCTCTGTCTGCATCAGTATGGCGGCATTCTCCAGGTGCACGCGGGTCACGGGCAGTTTGTGATCCATCAGTTCCTGCACAACAATCTAACCAAAGGCCACACCACATTCACATTAACATTTTGTTGTTGTTGGTACATTAGTTGATTAAGCAGGGGACATTTCAATCACGGACGATTGGTCTTCCTCATTCTTGCCTTATCCTAATAATGCTGAGTGCCAGGCTAGGTAGCGACAAGTATCTTAATTTTTAAGTCATTGGTTTGACTCGACCATGCTTCGAACCTGTGATTTCAAATCCAACGACCTATCAAAACAGAAGGCGGACGCTCAACTTATTCGGCCATCCCGTCACATTTTCCTATTGCTGTTGGGTTTTTAAAGTGGCATAGTCCGATAAAGCATCAAATTTTCGAAAGAAAAATACTGATATAGATTTGAACCTACATATACTACTTAGGTACTGGTGCACTATATAAGTATTTGTTTTTATTTATAATGGATTATTAAGTCAATTTAATTGAACCCGTGACTGCCAAAGCCCTATGGAGTTTTGGCAAGCACGCCAAAATTTATTTTGCATGTTTACACTACAAGTTATCCATTTTAAATCGGCAGCGATCAGACTCATATATTTATCTCAGAAAATTATAGAAACTCAAAACCATCGGACTATGCAACTTTAACAACAACAAAAAGAAACAAAACACTGAATTGGTGCGAATTGAAATAATTATGCATGTTGGCTGCAGGCTAACATGGGTAATTTGAACACAAGGCGATGTGCTATTTTTAGGTTACCTGCCGAATATCACTATGCCTGCTTGGTCACTTCTCCGCGGGGCGCTGCAAGGACAACTTCGCTCACCCACCCACCCACCCACTTTGCATTGGTTTGAGTGCTGTACATGTCGTCTGCCCCGCCCCAGTGTAGATGTTAAGTCATGAACACCGATACCAGAAACAATTAATTTCACTGAACTGCTCTTGACTGCTCGGTACCCGGAACCACCTGAACGTTACTGCTCAACCACTTCTCGGTTATGATTTATTTTATTATTATTAAATAAATATACCTTAAACCTTGTTCTGCTTTTGTTACCTTGTGTCCGAGTGTGTGAATTAACAACTGATGAAACATGCATGATTGATGGAAACATGCATAAATAAATAAAAGCTGGTGGTGCTAAGCATTAAAATACAGATATATCAGAAATGTGATATTTGAAAAATATGTTATTCAACTCAAATAACAAGTTTGAACAAAAACATATATATATATTAATAAAAGCTGGTGGTGATAAGCGTTAAAATACAGATGCCGGTCGACTTACTGGCTTGTACAAGAAGTCAATGAGCTCCATGTTCTTGAACAGCTGCTTGTGGGGCATTGGGATGCCATGCTGCTCGCACACGGACATGAAGAAGTCACCAATGCGCAGGCGCGCGTCCGTGTTCATGGGGCTGCAGTAGACGAGGAAGGCGGCCGCCACTAGGCTGTTCGCCACCATCATGTCATTGTTCTCGTTCTCCTTTACATACTGCCGCCACTTGGCTTCCTGGTTCTGCAAGCTGAGAGGCAATTGCAGACACCACCAGGTTAGGGAGCCATCGAGTGCACGCAATCAGTCAAATCAAGGTTCATCCCCATTTTATTTGATCCTCCATATCCAACTTAGGTACTATTCCACTCATTAAAGTTGCATAGTCCGATGTTTTTGCGTTTTGGTAATTTTTCTGAGATAAATATATTAAATTTATCGGTATAATCTACCTTATTTCAGGTTAAAGTAACTTTGATTTTAAATGGCTAAGTTTTGAGATATTTGAAATTCAAACATGCAAACTTAGTTTTGGCAAGCACGCCAAAACTTTGACACCATAGGCTTCAACAGTAAGAGGTTCTATCAAATTGTCTCAGTGTCCCCTTCTATGTGGCAATAAATGCTTAATATGTGCATCAATATCTAAGTTAGATATGTAGAGTCAAATTATATAATTATTTTGGTTTTGAAAATTTGATGGTACATCGGACTATGCAGCTTTAAATATTAATTAAAAGTTGATGTTCATATGCTATGCTCGAAAATAGAGGGGTGGGGGGAGACGGGGAGCTTGTATCCAGTATTTTGGTCGGCGCGTCATATTTAAGTATGCATATTTTCACTTGAAATATCTCCAAAGAAAGCCCTTTAAAATAAAGGTATTTCAAAGTGAAGTAAAAAGTAGATTATAAAGTTCAACTTAAAGCTGCGTAGTCTGACAGCTTTGAGTTTCTGTCTGTTATTTCTCTGAGATAATTATATTAAATTGATTGTTATAATCCACCTTACTTTAATTTGAAGTAACTTATTTTAAATGGTTAACTTTTGAGATATTTGAAGTGCAAACATGTCAAAATAATGTTGGCAAGCACACCAAACCACCATAGGCTTCTGCAGGAATAGGCTCTATTAAATTGACTCGGTATTCCATACAATGTGGCAACAAATGTTTAATAAGTGCATCAATGTCTAAGTGAGGTATGTATTATCAAATCTAGATAATTGTTTTGGTTTTGAAAATTTGATGCTTCATTGGACTATGCAGTTTTAATATATTTATCTAAGGGAAAAAATGGTTGAAACTCAACTAGTAATACTGAGCGTCAGGCTAGATAGCGATAAGCATCACGTTGTAAGGCTTTGATTTGACTCAGTTGAGGTTCGAACCCACGACCTCCATCCCGCATTGAAAGTCAGCCAGCGCTCTCACTTATCCGACTGATCAGGCAGCAGGACATAACTCAGGCAGTAGCGTATCCACCTGTGAAGCTGTCGATCATACGATCGATCCTACTCATTGGACCCATTTGCAGTTTGTGATATTTTCCATTCCATTCCATGTGCTGTCCTGTTTGTGTGAAAGTGCATATAAAAGACCCCTTGCTGCTTATCGGAAAGAGGAGCCTATGTGGTTTCCTCCAAAGAAATATGTCAGAATGACCATATATATGTTTGACATTCAATAGCTGATGATACAATACAAAAAATCAATGTGCTCTAGAGGTGTCGCTAAATAAAACAAGCTTTACTTTTTTTTTATCCGACTGATCATGCTAAGTCCCTGTTTTATGAGATGCTTTGTTGAAATGCGCCCACCTGTTTATAACCTCGGATGCAGCCCTCAGCCGATCGTTGATGGAGATGAGCTCCATCTTAAAGCGGTACTTTTTCACCACAATCGCATCGAACTCTGCTTGGAGATTGTTCACGTCCATCTCGATCCTGGGCAGGTCGTCTTCCGTCAGTTCTTCCTCCTCTACCGTCTCATCCTCCGCTATATCGAGGCACTGCTCGCAAATGTCATAATTCATGAAGATTGATTGGCTGGTTGGTTATTGGAGTTTAACGTCCTGGCAACATCTAGTCATATCAGCATGGGTACTGACTTGTAACAGTACACACTCATGGTGACTTTATAGTGCTGCCTCACTCCGAGACCAGAGGGCCAGGACCATGACCTGATATCCCACTCAGTCACATTATCCTGGCACTGAGCCAACCAGCCTTTGTCCTATCCTAATAATGCCGAGTGCCTGGCTAGGAAGCGACAAATATCAAATTTTATGTAATTGGTTTGACTCGACCAGGGTTCAAACCTGTGGGTTTGAATCCGACGATCTACCAAAACGGGAGACGGACGCTCAACTCATTCGGCCATCCCGACTGGTCGTAATACATGGTTAGTTCTCTTCTTTTTAATTATCTCGATGTGTGTATATATGTATGTATGTGCATGCGTGTATGTGTGTATATGTGCGTAGTCGACTTCCACCACTAACCCACCCTCTAACGTGTTTTGAGGCTTGCATCAGCTCAGTGTGCAGCAAGCTCTGGGGGAAAAGATAGAGGATTTCCAGCACCAACTCGCCTCACTGGTGGCAGTGGGAAGAACTAACGTTGTAGGGAACAGTTTGATTAGTTTCTCATGTAAGCTGGCATTGTATTGAAGAGCTGAACTCCCCGGGCAGAAAGTCTATAATTATAGTAATTATACATACATTTGATAATAAAACAAGATAAATGTTGTTTAACTATTTTACACACATATGTTATTCAACTCAAATAACAAGTCCATCGCTGATAAGCCCGTTATTGCGTGTAATACGCTCTGTAGTGTACTGCCTGCTCCCCCCCCCCCCCGCTCCCTGCGATGGGGGGATTATCCAGCATACACCACTCATTTCCCCCCTGCGTGGGTCATCAAACTCCACTCATTCGGAAGTTATATGTGTGTATATATATATATATATATATATATATATATATATATATATATATATATATATACATATATATATATATATACATATATATATATATATATATCGGAAGTTATATATATAGTATAGTTATACAAATCTTACCTGGGTACAGATGATGGATAACTGGTGTTTTCCCGAGGTACTAGCCTCGGATAGTCGTGGGTCAGGGAGAAGGAGGCACATCCAGGTCCAGCAATCTTTTACATACTTTATAGGATAAAAAAATGATCTCAATATTCTATGGATGCTTTAGTGTTCTCATTTTGGCACAAGCAAACGTGATAGTCGTGGTAGGGTAGGGTATTCCAAATCAGAGAAAATGCATCGACTCTCCAGGCTTCTGGCTCTTGATGCCAAGACACATATTTGGGTAACTTTTTGTTGTTGCGTGATGCAAATAAGTAAATTTCTGGTTTGCCCCATTTATCACAAATGTGGTTAAAAATACTCTGATTTAATGACCATTCTAGATGATCATGAAAATGTTGAGTTTTCTTGTCAGCCAAAGTATTTTGACTGCCTGGAATATGTGCTACTGTTAGCCATATGCTGTGTTCCTCTGCCCAGTCCCAAATTAGCTTGGCTAAATCGTTACATTGTTTGGAACGAGTCCCTCCCATATTACATATGTAAGCCATGGCTGTCATGTTTTCTGTTAATACCCTTACATGATTTTTAAGTAGATGAACTAGACTACGTAATCCTAGATAAATAGCTCTAAGTTTCTAGTACATTTATGTGATCGGAGATTTCATCTTCCATCCTCCGACCACCTGTTGCCTGTTGGTCTCTGCGAGCCCCACATCCTTCTAGCGAAGCGTCTGTTGTAACTGTAGTACCGGGCTCTCCCATTCTAATGGGGTTGGGTGAATTATTAATGTGTGACATCCACCACATAATATCTTTTTGGCCATCTGGCGAAATCGTCATGGGCCATTCAAAGTTTCCTTTAGTGCGAGCCAACGCTAAGTTCTTATCTATTTCTAGCAATTTAATATGGGCCTTGCCATATAGAATAGCCGGAGCATAGTCTATCATAATTCCTATCAGTATTGCGACTTGTCTTATCTTTGGTTTGTTCAATTGTAATAATTGGTTTGTAAATTTATCAACTTTCTGTTTCGTTAATGAAATGGTCATTTCTGTGGTGTCAATAACAAATCCTAGAAACTTTAACTTCTTTGTTGGTGTTAATACTGATTTAGTTTCATGCATGTAGATTCCTAATATTTTAAATGTCTCACATAGTTTTTCTACTGCTGTCTGACAATGCTGTTGTGTATGTGCAACAATAAATGAGTCATCAATATAAGGAAACATAATATGTCCTTCCCTAGCCATCTGGAAAAATATAGATTTAAGCATGGAGCGCAAGCTAGTCCGTTAGGCATACACGTGAACTCATAAAGCTTGTCATTCCAACAAAACCTGAGATATTTATGATCAGGTTTATAAATTGGTACTGTATAGTATGCATCTCTGAGATCCACACTGGCTAGCCAGGAGTCTTGTGTTACAAAATCTCTAGCTGTGTCTAATGAAAACATTTTGAAATGTTTGTATTCTACTAATTTGTTAAACCATGTTAGATCTAACATTAGTCTTACATCTCCATTTGGTTTGGGTCTCATGAAAATATTAGAAATAAATTCCCCAGCCACATGAAGTGGTGCTTCTATAATGCCTTTTTCACAAATTAAAGAACCTGATAGTCTAACGCCTCATGTTCTGAACCATCAAATCGGTTAGGGAAAGGTATGCTATCTTGAATAGTTTCCTCAATCAGTGGTATTCTTACTCCTTCTGCTAAACTAAGGATAGTTCAATTCTCCGTATTGTTATTCCATTCCGGTAGGCAATTATTTAGGTTACCAGCTTTAAATCTGCTTACTGGTGTTTGAGTTGCCACTTCTCCTTGTTCCCTGGGTGGGGGAATGGCTTCTGGGCATTGTACTCTCTCTTGAAGGGTCTGTTCCATTCGTTCCAGCCGAATGCCTGCCTCTGGCCCCTTCCACTGGCTGTAGTTCCTTCCGAACCGTCCTCCTCGTTGTCCGGTTCGATGGATTCGAAAATCCTGCCTCGTCTTTTTGAAGCAGGTAGGATTTGTGTCTGCGGAGTTCTTTTTGTCTGTTTCCATGTGTTTCCCACACTTGGATCCGGTCTGCACTTGTTTGAACAAGTGATGGAGTTGCTCACCGAAAATCTTAGTCTTGTCCAGTGGCTTCCCTTTCACAGGATTGGGGGCAAGGAATAATGTGTATTCCTTCCCATCGTTGTCCAAAACCTTTTTGGACCTCGCCATTTCTTTCCCTGCATCAGTGCAGACCGCTTTAAAGACGTTTTCGAAGCATCTGTAGGAGAGGAAATTGCTGGTCGCTGTGAGCAGCGCAATTCCTCCATCCATCTCCTCGCACAGCGACGAGAACTTGTTCTCAGTCATCATCCTGTTAGCTATCGGTGTTATGGCTGATAGAGCTGAGAGTACACCATGTCTTTGATGGCCGATTCCGGGATCCCTTTGATCTCCGTGAACTTCTCAGCCAGCTTCATAATGACTTCAGCTGACTTGAAGGTGTTGAAGTGGCCTTGGATGGTCTTCCTCCTCATCGTGGTGGTCTGGATCTTTTTCCTTCGAAGCACCTTGCACTTCTTCATCACCTTGCTACTCAAATCCGTGTATCTACCCATGCGTTTAGTGTCCAAGTCGGAGTTCGTTGAAGATGAGTCCGACAAAGAATCCGAAGAAGAGGATTTGTTCTTCCTCTTCTTGGATTCCTTCTTACTCTTTTCCACCAGCGGTGGCTTCTTGCGTGCCCTGGTGAAGTCATCTGCAGCTGATGATTGTGCCTTCTGTTTGTGTTTGCGTTTGCATGCAACCACAATGACCTCCTCCTCCGATTCATCATCCGAAGAAGCTTGATCCTTTGAGATCCTCCCAATCGGAATCTTCCGAGTCCAGGACTGGCTTCTTGCTTCTCCTAGCCGGCACTTTGGAGGGAAGCATCTCCTCCATCTTCTGTTGAACTAAGTGCGCAACTCGTTCATCTAGGTCAGCTGGGCCGGGCTCAGAGCACCCCCGCCTCATCAGAATCTTTTTGTTCTGGCGACCTTTGCACCCGTACCGGCGGTGAGGGGTCTTCGTCTTCACTCAGCGCTCGAGGCGCGGCGTCCTTTCTCGGCTTCATAGCCATGATGGGAAGTTTGTAAAGCACCAAAAACCAATGGTTAGATATTATTCAGGCTGAATATCACACAGGTAATTAAATCATAATTATCCCAAGTGTGTATCATGGTGTTAACATTTTTAACACAGGCGTGTGGTTAATAGACTGTCATAGGTAAACAGTATGGACAACCAACTGAAACCAAATGAGGGGTAGGGACCAGTGTAGCAGTCCCTCCCACACTCTCTATCCTATAAACTTCTCCCACCTGTCGCTTTCTTCGCCAACAAGTTGAAGAAAATACTATAGGACTCTGAGGTACGCCTCATAATACTATTTGGGGAATCTAAAAGAAACCCAGGAATAAATCCTATTGATGTAAGTAGCTCCGGCCAAACATATCTCCGTTTGGCAATGGGTGCATTATCAATGAACAATGGCTGCATTGTTCTAATGATGTTACAAAAAGTCGTAATTAAGCTGTAAAACAGGAATATCTTAAGGAAAAGTTTCAAAACTTTATGTATGTGAATGCTAACATGAACTGAATCAATGTATCCAGTTAAAATGATACTAACCTGGTTGGTTTTGTAGTTAATGTAGAAAAACTGCCGGAGCTACTCAACAAACGTCCTCCCGTTGTGAGTTGATTATGCTAATTGCTGGACCCGGATGTGCTTCCTTCTCCCTGGACTATGAGTAGCCAGAGGCATAGTACCGAGGTAAAACATATATATGCGTGTATATACATATATATTTATAGTTCACGTTGTGAGTGCATGATTTATTATGCAAGGGATTATCCAAAGATTTCAACATTTTCACAATAATACAAAGTATTACTATTCCAGATTCCTACCTGTTACTCACAGTCGCGGTCTGGTCTCGCAGTGGGGTAGCACTATAAAGTCGACACATTTTATTAACTACCATGAGGGTGGTCTATGTTATACCAACATTTGATTAAACCAGGAAAATCATACATGACTAACACCCTCCATCTGTGATATGCTTTGTAGGACGGCGAAAATGTTGAAATCTTTGGATGCCCCTAGGTTCCATCACAAAGCTATTAATTGATTAATCATACCACCCAAGCAATCATTTCTCAATGACAATCTAGAAATCAAATCACACACAGCATAAACATAGATCAGCGAACATAGTGTGCATTCTATATTCCAGATTCTTAAATATCTGGTCACATGATTTTACCATGTATTCCTTACATGACTATTCACTATACGCTAATGAAAGAACATACTAGAGAATATGCTTTTTGAGCTGAAACCTAGATTACAATTGGTCTGCCCAGCACCATTAGTATCCCATGGCTATTAGTAGTAGTTCTGTGACGTCACACAGGGAAGAGAAGGGTGTACATACATAGGTTACAAGGCATAATAAAAAGCTTGAAATTTACTTTAAGTGATAATTGGGTATGGTTGATTGGTTGTTGGAGTTTTACGTCCAAGCAACATCTAAGATAATATCAGGACAGCCATAGGCGTGTGTTGTTGTTGTGCAGTGTACTGAGGCTCGGCGGAATCACATTACATGTGCTAGTGTCCAAGTCTATAAAATGCCATAGCTTATGTCACTGAGGACAGTCATTAGGACTAAATAATAGTAATAGCTACAGTTTGACTATAAAGACCATAAACTTAGTATAGAGCGATGGGAATAGGTCAGACGTAAAAAGGTGGGTCATTTCCCAAAGGTTTGGAAACAGCCGATCAGCGGGAAGTTCTGATATCGACAAGTGTCAAAATCAATCTCCCGAAGTCGGCAAACCGCCGATCAGTGAGAAATTCTCATCCCTCAGAATAGGTTGTTTCAAGCCATACATTGGTCATATTTGATAATAATAATAATTGTGAGTAAGTAAAGTAGTTTTGGTCGGGTTACAGTTTCAATGCCTAAATGGTGCTGATAAAACATTATTCATACCAATAACCATTGTAATGCCTGGTAATATGTTCAGTATGATAAAATTGATATCAGACTAGCTTCAGTCTGATATCACTTTATTTGTGTAGTCTGCTATGACCCACAATCCTTCTACTGAATAATATGGCTAAACTTTGAAAGCTAAACTAATTTATTTAACGTTTAATCAAGCTATTATTATAGTGTTTAAGTCCATTGGTGTAATTATTTTATTACATTCGTTGATTAAGGAGGGGCATATTAAATTAAAGTGACAGTTGAAGAATAGAATACTACTGCATTCTAAATGCAGAAAGTCAGGCATATTAAATTAAAGTGACAGCAGGAGAATAGAATAGAATAGAACTATCACATGCTTCACATGAAGCTTTGGAAACTAACCTCTGGTTCGTTGTCCTTTTCGTGAATATTGGGAAAGATAACATGACAGCTATATTAACATCCAACATTGCGGTGTAATAACATGGTTGCCACTCTTTATGAGGTGTTTTTTTTCATGACTTTTCATAGACTTCAGGACTATTAAAGGACCAAATACAGAAATCCTATGGCTATCCTTATGAAATGTTGCATGTTGCAACCCACCGAGGATGCTGGAGTCATCTACTGCCCATCCAAAAGTGAATGAATCATGGATAGTTTAGCAACAAAGGATCACACAAATCATTTTTATTTGCAAACCATAATTACACAATTATAAGATTGTCAGTCAACTATCTTTTCATGATATTTCACGACATTTGGCCCTAAACCACACATTTTAAAGCCTTTCCGGTATTTCAATTTTAAAATTATCATTTTAAATACTTTGTAGGTTTTTAAGGACCATTACGAACCCTGAATATTGAAGGTAATAGTCACAACTGGACCACATTTGCTCACACAAAGCGGTGAATCATTCAACACCAATATCCTTGCATATAATGGGGAAAGACCATTGCCTCTGAGCTGAACAAAGACATCATAGAGGAATAAATAAACTTACTCCGAAGAAAGATTTAAAAAAAAGAAAACATTCAAAAGAAAAGAAATCTAAATTTGTAAAGAGAAAGGGGAAAAAAAGAAAGCAGGACACGGAGGAGAAGAAAAAGAGGAGGAGGAAAGAGAAGGCAGAGGGGGGAAGGAAAATGACAGAGGAGAAGGACAGGGACAATAAGGAGAAGGAGGACAAGGAGAATGAGAATTAGGAGGAGGAGAATGACAAGTAGAATGAGAAGTAGAAAGGGAAGAATGAGAAGGAAGAGGTAGAGGAAAAGGAGGAAGATAAGAAGGAGAAGGAGGAGAAAGAGAAGGAGAAGGGGAGGAGGAAAAGGAAGAAAAGCAGAACAAGAAGGAGAAGAAGAAGGAGGAAAAGGAGGACAAGAACAAAAGGAGGACAAGAAGGACAAGAAGGAGGAAAACGAGAAAAAGGAGGACAAGAAAGAGGACAAGAAGAAGGAGTAGAAAGGGAGCTGTGGCCGCCACACACTGCCCGTACCTCATTCTGGAGCTCCTTCTGCAGACGGTCGTTCTCCTCGATCTCCCGCTCGAGCTCCTGCTTGCGCTCTATGGCCTGCTTCAGCGGCGCGCACAGCCGGGTGTACTCGACAATGGCGATCGTGTAGCTGACCAGGGTGGCGGCGTCCTCGCTCGAGTACTTGGCGGCGTACAGCGTGATACCGCGGTTGACTTCAGGGGACTGCATCCGCCGGGCTCCCTTCGCACTCCGCTCCACCTCTGTAGGATTGAGAACAGTTCACAAGACCAGCACCGACCACAATTTTCTGAACATTGTGTCACCTACCATGAGGGAGGTGTCCGTTATTTTTGCCGTCTGAAATTTTAATTTTGCGTATTGGCGTACTCCCAAATTAAAACTGCTTACAAAATACGCAAACAAAAATCGTATGGGTAGGCAGGTCTGGATGGGTACCTACATATGTTTAAAAATAAAAATGTCTTCCATTATTAGAACTGCTTTCAAACTGCTTATATCGGGGTGTGACTGTAGACGTGGTACTTACCCATCGTCTCGGTTAATATCTCAATCCCACCAAGTGATGAATGTTCCTTGGGTGCGAGATATTTCTCCACAGCTATAAGAGAGCAGACGCGTACACAGTCAAGTACCCACAGTGCCAAACATCGGGGGTCAAAGGGCCAATGGGGCTGACTGATTGATTGGTTATGATTTTATGCAGTGTCGGGTAAATTCACAGCGAAAAACGTTTGAATTGTATCCAATCATATTGCTATTTACCCATAACTTTTATACTGAATGCAAAAGTAACCTCACAATCAAATGCAAAATTTGTGTTTAATTAACAGTTACAGGGAATGTAAAAGTTCTCTCAATCAATTAAAAAGAAAATTGTGGTGAAGGATTGTAAAATCTAAAACTACAATGATATAATTGTTCAAAGTTGCAAGAGGTGTGTGTACCCACGAATGCCAAGATGTATTCTCATTTTATATATTTTTTTAATCACACACGCTGTCTGCATTGTCAAATTGTTGGCGCAATGCCAGAAAATGTACAGATTTTAGTCAAGGCGGAAAATGGAGGCCGAAAATTGTTGATAGGAATTCAAGACTAGCTTCATTTGGATTTAAGGAAAAAACAGCAATGGTCAATGGCGATTTTGAACTAATTTAGATCAGTGGGGATAGTTTAATGGAATTCAAGTCTTTTCAAAACTAACAAATGAGTTAGAGCGTCCATCTCCTGTGTTGGTAGATCATGGGATTGTGGGTTCGAATACTGGTCAAATCAAACCAATGACTTAAAAATTGATACTTGTCACTTCCTAGCCAGGCGCTCGCATTATTAGGATTGGGCAATAAGCAGTGGAATGAGGAAGACCAATCATCCGCGATTGAAATTTCCCCTGCTTAAACAACTAATATACCAACAACAAAAAAGAATTAGCCAAAGTATATTAGATTCAAGGCTTTTCAAGGCATTGAAATGGGACAAATGGAAGACTTTCCAGCCCCGTACCGACCCCTAAAGAGCATGTTAGCCAAGTGTGGGGTTATATGTGGCAGCCCTGAGGACCACTTGGTCTTGCCGACCCCAGCCTGAGTTTGCAGCATCTTCATCAGGGGTGGGATGAATTTTCATTAATTTATTGTCCGCCTTAGTGTCCCACTCATATTGCTACAAGGTTTTGTAGTAAATATGTTTATTCTGCTGAGTAGGTTCCATTCTCATCGTTGAAGAACTGGTCTTCCAGCCATTTTTCAATTGAAGAGTATTTACGCAAAACAAAGGAAGGTATATATTTAGAGTATCTATGTATTAAAATGAGCTAACAATAGCTGTTGAGTACACAGTTTGCGCCATATACTACGATGGATTCCTGATAGCTACATACAAGTATCAGAGCAACATAGCTACACTCGTCACTCTGGTGTAATAACTACATCAGGTTGGTTGTTGGAGTTTTAGATACCAACTTGTGACAGTTCGCACTCATGGCGACTTTATAGTGCTGCCCCACTGGGAAACAAGGCCGCCAGTACCCTGACCTGATATCCCACTCAGTCACATTATCCTGACCCTGAGCCAACCAGTCGTTGCCCTATCCTAATAATGCCAAGCGCCCGGCTAGGAAGCTACATTTTTAAGTCATTGGTTTGACTCGACCAGGGTTCGAACCCCACGATATACCAAATGGGAGATGGAAGCTCAACACATTCGGCCATCCTATCTGGAATGACTACATCAATATTATTAGATGGATTGCTGAGTATTTTCATATAGCGATACACGTTGGAGCTCACCGTTGATGACGTCATCGGGGAGTCCATCCTCCCAAGGAACGTTGTGCAGCATGTCGACAAACTTGGCGGTGTCATTCATGGTCGCCTGGAAGGCCTTCCACTGCTTCCGGTCTAACCGTTCAACGCTCTCCTTTTGCTTATCTAGAACAAAGGCACCAGCAAGCTCGGAACAAGTTCTGTTTCCTGCACACCTAGGCCGTATTCGATTAACACGACCCGGGCAACTCGGGTCACCCGAGTTGCTAGAATTTCAAATCGAACACTGCGAGTGGAGTCAACAAATACACGTGCCGTGTTAAAAGAGTCCCGACCCCAGTAACCCACGTCTTGGCTGGGGCTGGCTAGGAGCGATGACATCACATTTGTGCTGGTACCTGTATGATAACAGCTACCAGTACAAGTCCTACGTATTGTTTTAACCTTTTTTTTTAATAACCCATATTAAAGCTGCATAGTCCGATGAAATATCACTTTTTCAAAACCAAACCAATTATCTAGATTTGATTTGACATATCTTATGCACTTATTAAGCATTTGATACTTATGCACTTATTAAGCATTTGTTTCTGTGTAGAAGGCAATATCGAGTCAACATGGGACTGTTGCAAGACCACAAGACCTTCTGCAGTAACAGTCTGGTGTTCAACCAGACTGTTACTGCAGAAGTCTATGGTGTCAGAGTTTTGGCAAGCTTGCCAAAACTAATTTTCCATGTTTGCACTCAAAATATCTCAAAAGTGTACCACTTAAAATAAAAGTAAGTTTGAACTAATGGAAAGTAGATACTAGTGATCGATCTAATATATTTATCTCAGAAAAAATACAGAAATTCAAAAGCATCGGACTATGCAACTTTAATGAAATGGAACTACAACTAGGTACTCCAAATTGATTGTTTCTTTTCACAAAGTTAATTTGCACATGGTACAGTTAGAAAGCTCTTATCATTCTGATTACAAATATATATAATAATGAAAGATTGGTCTATTAGTCCCTGAGTTATGAATTCTTTAATATTTAGTTTTTGCCCTTAATTTTAGACACATTTTTCATGATTCTACAAATGCTTAAATCCTGATGTTTGAGGCTGCCTGCTGGAGGCAAATTACATTTTAATCACACCATTATTCTTTTAACTTATTATTTCTAGTACAAATTCTAAATTTCTTTCAGACCTTACAAATAAACATTTGTTGAGCAATTTGACATCAAACGTGGCAGATCGTGTGATTTTCACTAACCATCCTTGATCAAATCTCTAGAAAATTAATATCTCTGGTTCTATTTGAGATACTGACTTGATTTTTATATCAAAATATAAGCTATATTCAAATGTAAAAAATCTCAAAAATGTGATTCCTCTAATTAGCATACCCATCCTGTGGTTAAGTCCAAACTGCTGAGCATGAGTGCTAAATGGTGGTTAAAAATCTACACAGATTTGTAGAGAACGAATATTTCTATGTAATATTATATTTTTCATAAAAGATATTTGGTAAAATCATGTTTTACAACTGTTCCAAGGTCAATTTTTCCTGCCTGAAGTCGACTGTAATGGCCAGTCAGCATCAGCAACCAGTGCTATGTTTGGAGTACCTACTATAACTATACTATTACTACTATGCAATCATAAAATATTTTAAATCCTATTTTGCTGTAGTTATACTGGTTATTAAACAAAATTATGTTTGGATTAAGCCACCATTTTTTTCACCCTGAACATGGAGAAGCGTGTTCGTTTATTCAACCCGAGTCTGTAGGATGTGTGCATGCGCCAAAAAGTGACTCGGGTGACCCGAGTAGTGAATTGAATACGCCCCAAGGAAGTTCCACTCCATATTTATTATCAATATATATATATAGATAACTCCATGCATATTTATATATATACGTACATATAAGTCCATACAAATATATATTATGTAGGAGTCAGCTATATATATAGATGACTATTGGTGGCGCCACAATTCGTCATCCCCCTACACTAACAACGGCGCGTCTACTTCTTCGTTTGCTGCTCAAATGATGTATATATTATATATAAATATATTAATTATATATATTTAACAATATATATACATCCAAATAATTTCACATATACACATATATAACTGATATAGATTAATATGTATATATTGCTACTAGATAAATCACATTATATATATATATCTAGGAAAAAATATATATTGCCGACTCCTACATATTGCCGACTCCTACAGTCAGCTGTATATTTAAGTGGCTATTGAGGAAGTAGGCGCGCCACTGTTAGTGTGGCGGAAAGACTGATGGAGGCACCACCAGTAAAATCAAGTAATAAGGAGTGGAAATAAGAGGTTGTTAATGACGTCCCTAAATTTATACTTGTATAATTCCTATACATCATATAGTTGTGTATTGCTGGCTCCATCAACTTAGCGAAGTATATAAGGTGGCATCTATAATTGGCTCTATCATCATTGCACATACTAGGCAGACACTATTATAGACATTACAAATGTCTACAGTTGGTATTCATATATAATACACATTAACGTGAGGGTTCTGCATGGTGTATCCAGATGATGTCTTTTAATACGTGCTGGTGTTATTTACAGTTGGAATATTAGGCGACCCAAATTGTTATAGATTGTTATGATCAAATGAAAGCCTATGTTAATATAATCACACACATAATGATTCGTAGATAGATATATAGATAGATAGATACACTCAGTGCAAGGCGAAAGGCAGCCAGTTATTTTGCCGGTGAAGAAATTAATGAATATACACATATACACACACACACAGACATATATATATATATAATATACACACCCTTCAGTGAATATATATAAATATATATATACATTGGATTTCACATGAATTGAACAATATTTAATGATGGCATGTTGTTAATATATAGTTTTATATATCGCATTTACTTAACTATATCCACACATATATCGTATATATTTAAATATGCACTAAAGTAGATATCGTGAAAAATGTATTTTTGACTTCTGTCTAAGCAAGCCATTCTTTGAGTCTAAAAGCTACACAGTACAACGTTAGGTGGCAGTGCACACCCCCACTAAGTGTCAATGCTATTGGAAACGCATCGTGAATTAACTACTGAATCCAACACGTGAATAGAGTACCCAGGGTTGGTTCGAGGGAGGACACTCGATGCCTCACGTTGCTCCCACGGTCTTCATCCACAGATTGCACTTTAGAAGGAAAAAAACCAACAAGGAATTGTCTCTCTCCGTCTGTGTCTCTCGTTCTCTCGTTCTCTCTCTCTCTCCCCGCCCCCTGTCTCTCTCTCTCTCTATCTGTCTCTCTCTCTCTCTTTCTGTCTCTTTGATGGCTATGTTGCCCTAACAAAGATTTGTGGAAATGTCAAATATCAACAACACTTAATTTCCAGTAATAACAATGATTAAATAAATCAACATCGAAACTCTGGACCTAAATATAACAGAAGTGCATCAACTCAGATCCGGGGAATTTTCTGTTTGTGTGTGTGCATGTGTATAATACAAGACATATATGCATATGTATACATATATATATATATATACAAACAGCAAATTCACCGTTTCTCTTAATACTCTTTATACAGGGTATCAGCTAGGAATTGTTCAAGAATGGCCAATATATTTGTGGGTGAAGAGAGCTGCAACTGCATATACATCACACATGTACATGTCAGTGGAGTATTGTTTATGCAGTCCTCATTGGTCATGTTGCTTCGGTACCATGGGTAATTCGCACACAAGGAACAGACCGTGCTGCCACCTATGGTACAGTTGACTGCTGCACCACTTACATTGTACCCACTGAACCCACGAGAACTGCCAGTTGATAGCTAGGTCTGCTACCAAATGTTATGCTAGGTGGCACCACCTCCGCTGCCGGCCACCCTGGCATGAACCCATTGAACTCCTGACGTCACTTCCGGTATAGCCCCTCGTGCCTCCAGTACTTGGAATCCTGGCGCCCAACCATCAACATCTAACGCTTTTTGGGGGGGGGGGCATCCACCAAGCCCTACACTCACCCAGTAGGGTTGCGTGCCCGGGTCTCAGGATTCAAACCCTGAATCTTCCGAAATACCGATTCTCTGTGGCGGAGTGGTTAGAGTGTCTGACTTTTTCTAGGTCAGACTCCTAATCTGAGGGTTGGCGGTTCAATTCCCCATGCCCCCAGCTCTACCAATTTGGATTTCCACCACTGTGTATAACTTACAGCGTCATCAAAGGCCGGTTGCTCTCATACCATGACTATGTGGTGTGGGAGGTTAAAAATCCCTTGGGTCGGTAAAAGTGTAAGCTCGGGCTTTCTATCGACCAGCAGTGGAATGAGGAAGACCAGTCGTCTATGACTGAAATTTCCCCTGCTTAAACAACTAATGGACCAAAAAAAAACAACATATTCTAAGTTATTATAGGTATATCCGATACTTGTAGTTCCTTGTCATGTCGTGAATTGAAAATCTCACCAATTATTATATTAACTCGGCATAACATTCCCAAACCGCGAGACCTGACCAATTGGCAAAAATATGAGTCAATCCGACAGCTAGCTGATACCATATAAAAATATATACATAACAAAACATGGAGTTCTTAATCATTCAGCACTCACTATCCCAAGGAGATCCTTTCTTTTTTGCTACGAACAATGAGTTCCTGTGACTGTATGACTGTGACGGTGCATGTGGCTGTGACTGTAACTGTGACACTGTCTGTGGTTGCCCTGACTGCATATCCGAAATGGAGATAGAAGCCCAACCTAGCATACAAATATTGATATCTTGTTATTTAACACGGTATTCACACTTAAAAGAGGGGAGGAGGGGGGGGGGGGACTATACCACTCAACAATTCGTCTGGTTTGCTTCGTTGGGGGTTTTATGTCCTAGCAACATCTAATGTCATACCAGGACGGGTACCGACTTGTAACATGGTGACTTTGTAGTGTTGCCTCACTGGGATACGGTGCCATCGGCACCATGAGCAGATATCCCATGGTCTCTGCAGTATCCCAGTGACACTCACTGACACTGGTGCCAACCGATCCTGGCCCTATCCTAGTAATGCCGAACACCAGTCAATTTCGAAAGTCTTTGTATCCACTTGGCCGAGGATTGTACTCACGACCTGCCGCATGGGAAGCGAGTGCTGTATCGAGTCGGCTATCCCGTCCAGTTCTTAAGGACAACAACAACACACTTGCGACCGCACGACACAGCATGTACCACACAGTAATTTGGTTGGTTGGTTGATTGATTGGTTTCTTTACACCGTGTCGGCAGCATAGGCCATATTCACGGCGAGAAGTGCTGGCTTTTTTTGTATTCAACCATCGCCTTTACACAGTACCAATTATGTGTCAATAGACACTATGATTATACAAAGCTCACAGTTATATAAGTTGTGGCCAAGAGCAATATAATTCTAGATAAAAATATTTGGAGTTCTATTATCTCCATTATTCTTTCCTCTCAAGTGTCTTGATTTACACATGCACACACAGAAGGCTACGGGAAGACACTGATTGATCTGTAGAAATATCTATACATGTACCGTATGCATGATGGGTGTAATGTATGTGTGAATACTCAGCTTAGTCAAATCTTATTTTTAGCTGAAGTCTGCCTACTGCCTTGGTTGATTTGTATTAGCTGTCCTTCAACAAATCGATGAGTAGTGGGAAAATAATCAAATAAATTAAAATAAAAAGCATGACAAAATAAATTAAATAATACACACACGCTGAAGAGACGTCCACCAATTTCTGAATTTTCCTGCGTTTCCCCTAGCTACTTTGACTTCTTTTGACTGGCGTTTACTTCAAATTTTGATTTATTATATAGTACCGTATTCTCGTGGGCCACAATCCCACTTGTGGGTTGATGCCAACCCCCTCACTTGGCCAATATTTCATAAACACGCACCCCTTAAATTCCCATTTGTGGGTAAACACCCACCC
The DNA here is from genome assembly GCA_030323885.1 of Branchipolynoe longqiensis. Classification (NCBI taxonomy): domain Eukaryota; kingdom Metazoa; phylum Annelida; class Polychaeta; order Phyllodocida; family Polynoidae; genus Branchipolynoe; species Branchipolynoe longqiensis. Next base: position 81,319,808 of record CM059189.1, on the reverse strand, counting down.
CCCACTTGGCCAATATTTTGTAAACGCCCACCCCTTAAACGCCCATTTGTGGGTAAACGCCCACCCCAACTTGGCCAAAATTTTGTAAACGCCCACCCCCCCCCCCCCTACTTGGCCAATATTTCGTAAACGCCCACCCCTTAAACAGCCATGTGTGTAAACGCCTCCTTCGCTAGCCAGTGACCAGAGTCATAGCTTCATTACCTTCCATTACATATCTAATAGAGAGAATAGGATGAAACACTACAAAAACCACAGAAATATGGATTCCCAAAGTAAATGGGCTGTATCCTAACCAAAATAACTTAGTCACAATTGTGCATGTTGCACCGCACTATGGGTAATTCAAGGCATGTGACCTCTCGCTAAACTCACTCATATTGTTGCCAAGGCCATTACACCCTGGTGCCACCTATCAGTTGTCCCACCCTTGATGCTACCCTCCACAGCAAACATACATACAACATACGCCACCTGGCATTTCTCAACCGAACTAAGCTTAACCGTGGAGCTCAGCCGGCTGCTGCTCGCTTTGTCCCCAGCGCCCGAACCTAACGCGTGATACGTGGAGCTGTCCCACCCGCCCAAAATGACACTGACCCTATCTCCACCAGAGACTCGCACAAAAAAGTAAACATCGGCTATTGGAGGTCATACAGTGGTTGTGGCGTTCTCTGTGGCTGAGTGGTTTTTTCTAGGTCAGACTCCTAATCTGAGGGTCAGCGGTTCGATTCCCCGTGCCCCCAGCTCTGCCAATTTGGATTTCCACCGCTGTGTATAACTTACAGCGTCATCAAAGGGCGGTTGCTCTCATACCATGTCTATGTGGTGTGGGAGGTTAAAAATCCCTTGGGTCGGTAAAAGTGTAGGCTCGGGTTTTCTATTGACCAGCAGTGGAATGAGGAAGACCAGTTGTCTATGACTGAAATTTCCCCTGCTTAAACAACTAATGGACCAAAAAAAACAACAACAAAACATATCTGATTAAAAAATTACATTTCACACAGTTAAAATAGAACATTTTCCATTTGGGGGGGTGGGGGGGGGGGGGAGGAAGTACACGTATCAGTTTCATCTTCTCCTTTGGTCTGGCAGGTGGGCGCTTCGGTTGTGGTTGGTCCATGGCCTGCACGTCCTGATCTAGAAGATCAAAGGCATTGCTAGTCTGGACCAGACACTCAAGGCCTAACCTCACCTGATGAACTACAATTTCTATTAAATAAAGTTAATTTTATATGTGCTTTTGGTTCTGTGTTTCCGAATTATTATGATTAAATATGACAAGTCATAATGCATGTAGCTTAAAACGAGGAGCGGGACGTAGCTAAGGCGGTAGAGTGTCCACCTGTGACGGTGTTGGTCATCCTATCGATCCTGCTCAGTGGACACATTTGCAGTTTGGGATATTTTTCATTCCAACCAGTGGTCCACAACTGGTTCATCAAAGACCGTGGCATGTGCTATCCTGTCTGTGGGAAAGTGCATATAAAATACCCCTTGCTGCCTATCGGAAAGAGTAGCCTATGTGGCAGCTAGCGGGTTTCCTCCAAAGAAATATGTCAAAATTACCATATGTTTGACGTCCAATAGCTGATGATAAAAATCAATGTGCTCTAGGGGCATCGTTAAATAAAACAAACTTTCCTTTTTTAAACTTAAAATGAGCTAGGAGTTGCTGAGGGGTCCAACCATGGTCAGATGGTACGGGTGGTCAAGCAGTGGTTGTATTACATACTTGGAAACTAGTACAAACCATATAATTAATTATATAGTAAATTTGGGTGTTTCTAAGTATGTCTTATAACCTATGTAATTTCACCCTTCCCTATTTGACATAATAGAACTAATAATGATACTAAGCCATGTGGTATTCATTCAGTCTAATGGTGCTAGACCAACCAATCCTGACCTACTGGGTTCAAGCTCAAATAGCCCCTTCATTAAGATACATAAAATATTCATGCAATGAATGCATTTTAAAATCAAATTTAGGCGTATCAGAAATTGTTCATTATGAAGAGCATTGGCTTTAATAACATAAATTGCTTGTTGTTACAAATTGAAACTTTCTGTAGCGCTCGAGTTTAACGCAGTATATTTAAATGTAACGTGATTACATAATATATTGTCAGGTGATAGTATATCATGAAGCCAAAATGCACTGAAATCATCCAAATTAACAATTTTCGAAATACGGTGGGCTTATTTTCTATTTTGAGCATAGCTATGAAATTCTTCGTGGTTTCTAAAAGGGGTACAAAATTGCTCATCAGTATTCGCTGTTAAGTTCCAGCCACTTGGAACCCTGCATACTGCAATGGGGTAGGAGAAGGAACACCAATGGCAGTACAACATGGCGGCAGGGTCAGCTGAAGGTACCGGCAACTTGGACAGTCGCCCGTGGCGCATGTGCTAGAGGGCGCCAAATATAATTTTTAGAACATCTAGACCATCCTAGTTATATTAAGGGGGATGATAGTGGTTTCAGGCCCCCCCAAAAAGCGGAAATGAAGCCGAGATTATTATCCCGACGGCAAATTTCCGTCCTAGAGGCTAGCTACCGTACCCCTATACCTATATCAAAAATGCCCTCAGGTTGTGAAAAACCGGGAAATTGCTTAAAACCTGAAGAATATTGTCGTGGGGGTGATGAAAATGGGAAATATTGCACCTAGATCAGGACTCGAACCCTCATCTCTTTGCATTCCGGGCCAGTGTGCTAACCATTACACCACCTAGGCTCCCTAATAATAGTAATATCACCATACTACCCACGCCTACCTGTCTATGCGGCTTCTTGCCTGAGAGGTGGGTGCAGACCTCTACACCCATCCCCCTGGAAGTGTAAGTCTTTTAATGCTTACAATTACATATATCCAGGGAATGCACTTAAATATACATACCCAGGGTAGGTTCAACAACTATACAGCACATATCTTGTACAGGATCATGGTCACGGCAACCAGTGTTGTGGGGGTGATGAAAATGGGAAATATTGCACCTAGAGCAGTACTCGAACCCACATCTCTTTGCATTCCGGGCCACTCTGCATGTCTATGCAGCTCCTTGCCTGAGAGGTCAGTGCAGACCACTACAATATCATCCCTGATTAATTAAAGGAATTGAAACTTTGATGCTGTGTTTGAACTGTTTTCTTTAGCTTGTATATGGTATTAAACTCCTTAGTTTTCCAACTTGTGAAATAAAATAATGATATACTTGTAAGAGGGCCTTCATTGAAGTTCAGCTTTCCCAGGCGCCAGCAACCCGAGGGCTATTACTGCATGGTGGCTAAAGGATGATGAGGTGATGGGGTAAGGGAACAATACTGGATAGTGAACACAGCCTTAACTGAACAGATGCGCAGTACAAACCGCCATACCACACTACACCACCTGGGGATGCATCTTTAAACTATCAATGGCCACCACACCTATAGCAACAGTTGTAACACTCCTGGACCTACCACTTCGCAAGCTACCACTGTACTTGGAGTTCCGGTTGGCTGCAGTGTACCAGGTAGAAATACAATGCTGATTTACCATAGGAATACAACACTGATTTACCAGTGGGAATACAATGATGATTTACAAGTAGAAAGACAATGCTGATTTACCAACAGAAATACAACACTCATGTACCTGTAGGAATGCAATGCTGATGTACAAGTAGGAAGTTAATGGTGATTTACTGATAGAATTAAAACACTAATTTACCAGTAGGAATACAATGCTGATTTAAAAGTAGGAATGCAATGCTGATTTAAAAGTAGGAATGCAATACTGATTTACCAGTGAAAATACAACACTGATTTACCAGTAGGAATATAGCACCGATTCACCAATAGTAATACAACACTGATTTACCAATAGGAACACAACACTGATTTACCAGTAGCAATACAATGCTGATTTACCAATAGGAATACAACACTCATTTACGATTAGAAATAGAATACTGATTTACCAGTAGAAATCCATTGCTGATTTACCAGTAGGAACACAACACTGATTTACCAGTAGAAATACAATGCTGATTTACCAGTAGAAATACAATGCTGATTTATCAGTAGTAATATAATGCTGATTTACCAATAGGAATACAACTTAGATTTACCATTAGAAATACTAAACTGATTTACCAGTACAAATCATACAATGGTGATTTGCCAGTAGAAATACAATGGTGATCTACCAGTACCTGACACACAACTGTGAGAATGTTGCTTAACATGAAATGCACTCCCTTAATAGCAATTGTGTTATTGAAATTCTGTATTTGATATTCAAAATTCAGAAACATACATTCTATATATATAATTAAATATAGCATAGTGATAGTTGAGCACGGATTAGTTGAACTTAAATTCATTTTAGCACTGGTTTCTGCTGTTATTTCTTTTGTATATTTCTTCAACGAAGGAGCTGCAAATACTGAAAATGATGTAGAAATAGTGCATTTCAGTCCTTAACTGATTAGTCGGTAGCATTCGGGGAGGTTTCTTTTTCCAGGCATCACCTTATTCTAAAGCCACTAGTGTTTGCAATAGAGGAAAATAATAACCCATAACTCACAACTCAGTGGTCCTCCTATAGGAAATAGCAGACACGGTGACTTAGCTTTAAAGTTCAAGCCAACATCACAAGTTACATGCACAAAATGATCAAGTAATAGTAGCGTCGGTTATGGCATCAATAACAGATAGATATCGGGAACAAACCTCGGCGTCCTTGTATAATATCAGTTGAAAATGTTTTTAAAATAGTTATAACGGATCATTAGAATAAATTAGCGCTTTACCTTCAGAAAAGTTTCCTTTCCCTATGCCTGCTTGGTCTTTAAACTTTTATAAGTGTGGTTCTATTGTAATATTTGTGGTGGATATGTTTATATTGGCAGCCAGTATGTGTTCCAAGTTCCGCTCGCTCCTCAGGAAAGACTGAAGCTCAACGCACATATGTTGCCCATGGCTCTAGTTACATTAGCAGCCGTAGTTGGCGCCACAATACATAGGCCTATACACAGTACATAATTTCACAGGTCTGCTAGGGGTCAAATACCACAGCTACAAACCATTGGTCCGAATAACAATAGTAATAAAATATCAAGTTATCCTTCCGCATATTTATATTCGCATAATGTATAATATTTACACATATATACACATATAAATATACATATATACAGCATGGTTCGGCAAGTGGAGGACAGCGAAAACTGGCGAAAACTGGTTGTAAAGTCATCTGTGGTGCCCCAATGAGCCCCGCGGCTAAGGGATTGATGATGATGATTATGATGATGACATATATACATCTATAATATATGCTATAATGTTATATATACAGAGGTGCCAGGTAGAGTGTGAGTAGGGAAATCTCCCTAATACACAAATTGTTTAATAAGGAAAGACAGTATGGCTGAAAGGGGGGGTGGGGGATGGTGCAGGAGGGTGGGGTGACCTATGATACAAAATGGTGCATTCTGGTGCATTTTGACGAAAAATATGCCTACAACTTCGAAAAAATCAAATGATTCTTAAGCAGGAGATTACAAATTCAAAGCGGGAAATCAGGAGATTGGAATTATTTTGTTATACTTGGCACCTCAGTATATATATGCAAAGGCCCTAATATTATCGCTCAGCAAAGGATGAGAACATGTCAGACCTAAAAAGGCAGGCCATTGCCCAAAAGTCGGGAAACCGCCGATCGGCGAGAAATTCTCATCCTCATATAGCGAACTAAAAAGGGTGATCATTGCCCAAAATTCTCATCCTTATATATAGGACTAAAAAGGCAGGCCATTGCCCAAAAGTCGGGAAACCGCCGATCGGCGAGAAATTCTCATCCTCATATAGCGAACTAAAAAGGGTGATCATTGCCCAAAATTCTCATCCTTATATATAGGACTAAAAAGGTGGATCATTGTCCAAAAAGTCAGGAAACCACCGATCGACAGGAAATACTCATCATATTATATAGGACTAAAAAGATAGATCATTACCCAAAAAGTCAGAAAATCGCTGAACGGCAGCAAATCCTGATCCTTGTATATAGGATCATTGCCCAAAAAGTTGGGAAACCAACAAACAGCAGGAAATTTTCATCCTCATATATAGAACTAAAAAGGTGGATCATTGGCCCAAAAAGTCGAGAAACCCGCCGATGGGTGGGAAATTCTCATCAGAGACAGTTGAATTGAAATAAAAGACTCACTCTTTCTGACGCCGAGGTTCTTCATGGTTGACGACGAGCTGGTTGAGTACTGCCCCGACGTCATGTCGGCGCTTGGCGTGTTGGCATCGCGCCCTGAGTCCAAGCGCTGGTTCGGCAGGCGCTTGCCAATCAGCGTCATCACCATCTCCATCACCTGGCCCACGAGCAAGGTGGGGTTCTGGAAGCCCCGCACCCGCTCGATACACGGCCGGTCCACCCGCACCCTCCACTGCAGCACCTGGAGGGGAGACGGGGGAAGGGGGAGGGAGGGGGGAGGGGGAGGGGGAGACACAGTCAATAGACCTTCAGCAGCTCCCAATGTTGAAAATTTTTGCAACCAGCGGACACCCATCTAGAGACCGCAAACAAACCATGAATTGAATTTTTAGAATTCAAAATTTCCTCTTGCCGCGACACATGCGCAATGAGCTTAAACATGGGTTGCAGGCAGTGGTGTAGTTCTGTGGGAACGCTTGGGTTGGTTGGTTGGTTGTTGGAGTTTTACGTCCTGTCAACATCTAAGGTCATAGCTGGACGGGCACCGATTTGTGACAGTGCAAACTCATGGTGACTTTATAGTACTGCCCCACTGGGAAATCAGGCCACCGGCACCATGACCTGGTATATCCCATTCAGCCACATTGTCCTGAAACTGAGCTAAACAGTTCTTCCTCGCCTTATCTTATTAATGCGAGCACCAAGCTTGGAAGCGACTTTGATAAGTCACTGGTTTGACTCGACCGGGAACCGAACTCCCGATCTCCCGCACGCAAGGCCCGCCCACTACCGATTCGGCCACAGCGCCAGGTAGGGAATGCTTAGGAATGGCGGGTCCCTTATTTTGTTCATGAAGGGGGTGCGGGGGGGGGGGGAACAGCATTCCCTCCCTATTTCAAATAAATCCAAACCTACGTTCCCTCACTTCTATTTTTTGTTTGTTAGCACTACACCAGTGGATGCGGGTCAATTTCAGAAGCACACAATGCTTTGCATTGCCTCCAGACAGTAACTGTGATATAATAGCTTGTCTTAGGAAAACACAATATATCAGGCAATGTAGATGTAGATGTAGAGTTACAGAAGGCAAGCATTGTCTCTTATCTAAAGCGAAGTTATAGTTAAATTTATTACACAACAAAAGAAACTACTTACAATGTGCTAAATTTGTATGGATAACTGTACTGTTTACAATATGCTATCATCACATGGTTCCTGCAATGCTTTGACACATAGCAAGCGTGGGCCAATTTCATGCTATCATGTTATGCTGATGAAATCATACAGTTAGATTGAAAGGCTTTTTTTCTGAGCAGCATAATCTTCCAAAATAATTGTATTTAACATGTCAAGAATCATATTCGCCAACTTTGATGATCTAGATTTAATCCGCCATGTGATTTCACCGACGTGAAAAAATACGACACTTGTGTAAGCCATAGTTCCAGTCAAGAGAGAATTAACATTCATTGAAACTTACCCAAAATTGTCAACTGCAACATGTTAACTATCCAAGAAATCCAAAGAGATGACCATTATTCCAAAGACAGAGGATATTCACTAATATTTCTGAAGGGATACTCCTGCGGCAAACACTTATCATATTGTGTGAAAATGGTGATTGGTTTCTCTGTATTCTGGACTCATCCCCCAGATGAGTTCTTGCCACTGCCGCCAGGGGGCAGGTCGGTGATGGGAAAGGGTCTATTAAGACTCTGGTGCTCTCCCCAGACTTATTTGTTGGGGCTGGAGATGTAGCAGCATCAGCTTCATAACCAAGTATGTGTTGTTCAGACCACTTATCCCATCCATCTTCCTATTTGCATGTCCTAGCAATATCTAAGGTCATATAAAAAAGGGGTTCGGACTGACAAATTGTTGTCATATAAATCCTTGCCATTTTGTGAACGTTAATCGGGGATTATCAAAAACCGCGGAAATCTGGGGAAATCCTTGAAACCGCCGAAATCGTCCATCCCTGAAACCAAAACGAGGGCGAGGGAAGTAGTTGGGTACCAGGTAGTTACTCCCGCAGCCCTGACAGAGGGCTGCTAAACAACCCATTATAAAAAAATTATCAGAAGGCTGAGTAAAGGAAATGAGCATATAAATCATTAATCAAAGAAGCAAAATATATTCTTCACATACCTCTTTATAGTTACCCACTAATTTTGAAATTTAGAATAAATTAATTCATGGAGATAAATCAACTTTAAAAGTCAAATCCAGACCTTACTCTGAACCCCATGTTGTGGTGATTTTTATTACATTCTCTACCAATTTCTCAAAACTTTAAGGCTGGTTGGTTGTTGGGAGTTTTACATCCTGGCAACATCTAAGGTCATATCAGGACGGGTCAAACTTTAAGCAAATAAACACTGCGCACTGGAACACTACCTACACAGTCAATTCCTATTTGAAACAGCTTTTGCTCTGGTTTATTAGAGATAGATGTCATTGACCGCTATTGTGGGTAGGGGTGAATGTTTTATCGGGGTGCCAGGATGCACGAGGTCCTACCTGCTCACGGGCCACTGCCAGCTTGCGCCGACACAGATCCACCTTCTTGATGGATTCGGTGTACTCCTCCTTCGCCTGGCCCTGACGTGTCTTGAAGTTCGCCTCTCGCATCCGCTCAAACTCCTCATCGTACTCGTCACGCTCCTCTGGACACAGCACAGGGGGGAAAGTGTCAGGGGGGAAAGGTGTCAGGGGGGAAAGGTGTCAGCAAACAGTTATCTAGTAGACTCATCGACAGGCACTTGGTTTATTTGGTTTGTATCTAGTAGACCAATTGACGGGAGCTTGATATATTTGGTTTTTTATCTAGTAGACCAATCTACAAGAGCTTGGTTTATTTGGTATTTACCTAGTAGACTAATCAACAAGAGCTTGGTTTATTTTGTTATTTTTATCTAGTAAACCAATTGAGAAGAGCTTGGTTCATTTAGCTTTTATCTAATAGGCCAAGAGTCTTTATCTCGAAGACCAATCAACAAGAGCTTGTTTATTTGGTTTTTATCGAATAGGCCAACAGTCTATATCTCGTAGACCAATTGATTTGAGCTTGTTTTATTTAGTTTTTATCTACTAGGCCAACAGTCCAATCAATATTGACAGGAGCTTGGTTTATTTTATTTACTTATTTTGTATCTAATAAGTCAACAATTAGGGAGACTGTGCCAAGATCCAGTAGGCAATTGGACCACACAAAGATCTAAAAATCATATGAGACGCAAACTGCAGTAATAGTATGGCCATGTTTCCAGTTCATCAAGTTTGGCCAAAACCATCTTGCAAGGCACAGCGAAAGCTGGGGGTGGGTGGGGCGGGGAAAGAAAACAAGGTGGACAAAGGACAAAGCGGTAAGACAACATCAGGGAATGGACAAGCCTAGAGCTCATTCGGCCAAGTCCCAGAGGTCAGTGAAGAACAGGGGGAAAACGGAGAAAACTGGTTGCAAAGTCATCTGTGGTGCCCGAACGACCCTTGCGTTGAAGGGATTGATGACGATGATGATGCTAATGATAAAATAACAAAAAAGCTGGCTGACCCGGGTACAGCAGGTCATCGTCTTCATCCTCATCTTCGCTCATCTCGTTCAATTCCAAAAAGGCGCTGAGGGCCGTCTCCACACCACCGTCCGTCTTCAGACGTTCCAGGACCGTCGACTGGTTCGACACTTTTATCAGCTGACTCGCCGCCTCCGCCTTGGTAGTCTCGAAGTTCTGCGAGATGGTCTTTATTTCCTCCTTCATGTTCTCGGCCTCTTGTCGCGTCATATCAAGAGTGTCGAGAACTTGTCTGGGAGAAGGAGAACAACATTTTAGATTCACTCGTTAAGGTGATACTTGTTGGTCTGTGGTTTTAATTTCGGACGTTTAATTGGTTAAAGGTGCAGAGTCCGATGAAAGCATAACATTTTCTAAACCAAAACAGTTATCAGGAATGTGATTGGCCGGCCATCAGTAAAAACAATCTCTGAAATCTCTCAGCAGTACAGTAAGGCTGGGGTTTGGGGGCGGCCCAATGGGGTCCGGGGAAGCTCATGCAATTTAAGCAATTTAAGGGCCTTAAGCGTAATATTTTCAGCAGGAAAATGCACATTTGTCCTTTCTTTATACATGCAATTCAAGCCCTGATAACGCACAATATATTTTTATCGGATTTACACGAATCACAGGAATGACAGACTTCATTATTAAAAACTGGGAAATAGGCGAACTAAAATCATATCTATATATATTACATATATGAACAGTATTAAGCCATGAACGAGGCTGCTAGGCGTAAGGAGTGTACATACAAATACCTTACTAGGACTCAGTGTGCAATGGTAACATGGGTTTGGGGGTTGGTTTTTTAGAGGTGTTGAAAATACCTACTTGAGCTTGGTGACTTTCTCAGTTCTCTCAAGTGCCTTATTTGTGTAAATATATTTGAAGTTCTCCATGAAGCGGAGGAAGGTAGTCGGGCCGACAAACAGTTCTGTGCAGGAGGGATTGTTTTGTTTGCAATGGCTTGATCTGCAAATACAAGACACAAATTTGATTGATTTATGGCAACCACAGCAGACGCGATGGCCGAATGAGTTGAGTGTCCGCTTCTTGTTCGAACCCTGGCCGAGTCAAACCAATGACTTAAAAATTGATACTTGTCACTACCTAGTCTGGCGCTCGGCATTACTAGGATAGGGCAAGGAGCAGTGGGATGAGGAAGACCAATTGTCCGCGATTGAAATTTCCCCTGCTTAATCAACTAATGTACTGAAAAAAACATTAAAACAAATGGAAAATAGTCGCACCTGTCTTCAGCAACTCCTGCGAAAGGCGGACCCTTGCCATGTGTGGACAATTATTCAATGTACAAATTGTCGTCTCATTGTCCCCTCCACTAACAGGACACCTGCTAATTCAGGACAACAAAGGTCTCATTGCGGTGTTGTCCGATGAAGACAGGTACTAGAGTTATCAATTCCAGTTGTACAGATCAATCTGCTACGACACATTCAAGATCTGGTCACCTGATTTTAACATGCAATTTTTACATGAATATTTTAACTAGAAATATTAACTATTAGGCCTTTATTGCATTTGGAACTACTAGAAATAACTCTAGCTTGGGATAACTAAAATAGACCTAACAGCTGGGAAGAATGAGTTGAGCGCCCACCTCCCAATTTTTACTTGTCAATACTATGTTGGTAGGCCGTGGGTTCGAACCATGGCCGACTCAAACCGATGACTTAAAGTTTATACGTGTTGCTACCTAGCCTGGCGCTCGTCATTAATAAGATAGAGCAAAGATAAATGAAATAAGGAAGAGCACTTGACGCGATTGAAATACCCCCTGTTTAATCAACTAATGTACAAAAGTAAAAAAAAAAATTTAAAAGAATTTAAAAAAGAATCATTTGGGTCGAATGACATTAATGGTCACAGATTAACCATTGGCCCTCAACCTTGATTGGTCTTAAATAACTCACACTGTTATGTCACAGATAATCTGTCATTACAGGTATAATTTGCATCCATCTAAAACTGCACAGTCCGATAAAAGCATAATATTTCAAAACCTAAATAATTATCTAGATTTGATTGTACATATCTAACTTAGATACTGATGCACTTATTAAGCATTTGTTGCCACATAGAAGGAAATATGGAGACAGTTGAATAGAACCTGTTACTGCAGAAGCTTATGGTGACAGCATTTTGGCATGCTTGCCAAACTAATTTGATATGTTTATACTTCAAATATACACAAAAGTTAGCCATTTAAAATATAAGTTATTTAAAACTAAAATAAGGTAGATTATTCATACTAGTACTTGTATGTTATTCACATTTATTTGTATAGGTACCTACAATGGACCAATTGATATAACTACAATAATGCTGAGTCTGAAATAAAGTATTGAATTAAATATAACGATCAACATAATATATTTATCTCAAAAACAAACAGAAACTCAAAAAAAAACATCCCACTATGCAACTTTAACATAACATCAGCTTTGCTCACTTGATGTGTTCCAGTATGAGCGCCTTGGAGTAAGGGCGGTTTGGCAAGACGACGGAGGTGGCCTTCAGCTGTTCCTTCTTCTTCTCGTGAGGCTTCACCTGGTTCAGGGTCACTTCGTCGTTGATGTCACCCGCCCACTTCATCTGCCGGCAGTCCTGCAGAACGAAGCTGTGGATGTTGGAGATGGCCGCCACCAGCCCCTCACTGCCGACGGACATGCGCAATGGAGACAGAGGTCAAGGGTCAGGCAAATGGCGGATAATCATCACTGGGGGCAATGAAGAACAGGCGGGGGGAGGGGGGGACGACAACAAAACTAGTTGCAATGTCATCTGTGGTGCCCCGACGACCCCTCGCGGTTAGCCGGTCACAGTAAGGGGGCAGCCTGCCCAGGGACCTACCCTACGGCGAGCTTGCTGCCACCTGTTGCCATAGGTGGGCAACAGTGGACAGCACAGTCCCTGCCGCCACCGCGTGGTGGTGAGGCTAATTTATAATTTTACTTTTTTTTTTTAATGTCTGAAATTAACGGTAACCATGGTTAGAGATAGAGATCGAGATAAATCCATATACTCATTACCAGATTAATAGAATGTGCAGTTGTTCTATGCTAAAGTTTTTATTTAATACCTTAAAGAAGTGAATTATATAAATAATAGTGTAGTTTCGTGTTATATGCTTAATGCACATACAAATCTGAACTACCAACAAATCTACCCCAGAAATAAAACAGATCATATTGATATGGCACAGCGTACAGATAACTAAATTGATAGATTGTAGCCTCTTTAATTAACTGCAATTTAATTATACCCAATGTGCAAAGGAAATCATATAAATTACCCATGCTACCCATCATAACTCACGACACAGGAAAAAAAACTTACCCACCAGGCCACATAGCATGTATTTGCTCCACTACCTCCTACAGAATAACTCATTTGCTCACTCGCTAGCCTCCAGCAGACTGAACACGCATGGTTTAGGATAGGACCGCCAGTGGACTTTTCCACCCACCCACCCTACACCCAGATGGACAGTCTCTACGTACATCTCTCGGGTTAACGCCAATGAACTCTACAGCACTATGCCACCACAAACCTATCTTGGCCCGAGTCGGGGGCTTTGGATCCTAACAGACTCTGAAAGCTCCATTTTTTGGGGGGGGGGGGGTCCATTAGTTGTTTAAGCAGGGAAAATTTCAGTCATAGACGACTGGTCTTCCTCATTCCACTGCTGGTCGATAGAAAGCCCGAGCCAACACTTTTACCAACCCAAGGGATTTCTAACCTCCCACACCACATAGACATGGTATGAGAGCAACCGGCCTTTGATGACGCTGTAAGTTATACACAGCAGTGGAAATCCAAATTGGCAGAGCTGGGGGCATGGGGAATCGAACCGCTGACCTTCAGATTAGGAGTCTGACCTAGAAAAAAGTCAGACACTCTAACCACTCCTCCACAGAGAACGCCACAATTGCGCTATTGCCCCCATGTCGTGAATTGGTAATGTGCCTACCTCAGATCCAGTTCGCAGTCCTTTGTGAGATTATAGCTGTTGACGAAGTACCTTGCTTCATTGATAAGCAATTCTTTCGGCCAGTCACGCATCCATATCACCTGCGAACCAGTCAACATGCCGGGATAGTGACTGCAAGCAACAAGTGTAGAGAATCCACAAGTGATACATCGGACAACATATATTAAAGGAGTATGAAGAGTGTACTTATTGACAGCAAAATAGCTAGCAGTGCTGACTGGGAAAGAAAAAATAAATCTGAGGATAATAAGTCTCAATTAGATTCTTGACATGGAAAGAAGACTAAATTTTCAGTAGAAGAGGATTCAATTGCATTCTTGACTTGGAATGAACCAAACTAAATTTGAGGATAGTATAAGTACGAGAGGGCTCAACTGCATTCTTAACTTGGAATGAACAAAACTAGATTTGAGGATAATATATGTATGAGAGAACTCAATTGCATTCTTGACTTGGAATGAACCAAATTAAATTTGAGGATAATATAAGTACGAGAGGACTCAATTGTATTCTTGACTTGGAAAGAAGACTATATTTTAGAATAAGCTAAGTATGAGAGGACTGAAATACATTGTTGACTTGGAAAGAACAAAACTAAATTTGAGGATAATCTAAATACGGGATCACTCAAGTTCCGTCTGCCAGACACTGGTCACAGTACTGCAGTGGTTAATACTATTAGGTTAAACTATAGTATGGTGTCCTTGGCATCCTTTATGTAAGATATTCTTGTCCATACATCATGTTTTTTATGTTTGAATTCTTGCTAACTATGGGCGTAATCGATTAATCGACTCTGGTCACCCGAGCCACTTTTTGGCGCATGCGCACATCCTGCAGACTCGGGTCGAATAATCGAATACGCTTCTCCATGCTCGGGGTGAAAAAAATGGTGGCCCTTTTTTTTGTTTTTTAATAGCCGATATAATTACAGCAAAATATGATTTAAATATTTTTATGATGGCATAGTTTAGTGATATTTCCATTTCATTAATCCATGTTATTACAAAAAAAAATATGTATGACTGGTACCGGTGGCTGTTATCCTGCAGGACGGTACCAGTGCAAATGTGACGTCATCGCTCCTGCAAACCCCAGCCAAGAGGTGGGTTATTGGGGTCGGGTTGTTTTGCACACGGCGCGTGTATTTGTCGACTCTACTCGCGGGGTTCTATTTGAAATTCTGACGACTCGGATGACCCGAGTCGCCTGGGTCGTGTTAATCGATTACGGCCTATGTCTATCCACAGTAACAAATACGGAAGAACACGAAGGGTGCACAGGTCTGAACAGAGTTTTCGCCTGAGGGTAAAATGGATAGAATTATGTACCCTTAAATTTTCTGAGGATACAAGTCTGTACCGTCAAAATGTTGACCCCCATTCTGAGTACCCTAAAATTATCTTTTGCGGAAACCCTGCTGAATGATGGCTGGCTGCTTTTATTTGTGTTATTTGGAAAACGAGACTAAGACAACATGACAAAGTATGCCTTCTTCATACTCCAATAAGCCAATAAAAGTTGTGTACAACCGGAGAAATGCGAATAGTACAGTGTGAAGGCTGACAGCCGTTAGTTGTCAGACCTTGTTAGCTTATCGAGCAGATAGTGGTCCGGTGGGAGGCAGAGGATGAGGTGCAGATTGGTCTTGACTCTGGAGATGAAGAACTTGTTCTGGTCTGATGAGAGGCTGGGGTGTTGCCGCTTCATGGTTGGTGCCAGAGCCTGCAGCAGACCCTCCATCTCGTCGTTACTGAACAGGTGCGGAATGTAGCCGGACACTAGCAGCGAGTTGATGGCGTCCAAGTACAGGTCGTTCTGCAGGTCCCGCGCCTGGTAGAGATAAACACCGCCAACACTAAGAGCAGGTTCATAAGGCCACGCTCTGCAATGTGACCCAGTTATAAGTCGGTCGTTCAGGTCCATATAATTCGATCGCGAAAAAATTGGGGCCGTGCTAAATCGGTGTTCACTTTATTGAATTACTTTTGAATTAAAGAATTCTGGATCCAATGAATCATCGCGTTATATATCCAAATTCGCGTTAAAGCGGGGAGCGTTATAACAGGGCTTCACCGTACTTCTAGGTTTGTTTGTTTGTTGGGGTTTTATCTACTGGCAACATCAAAGGTCATGTCAGAATGGGTACTGCCTTGTGACAGTGCGCACTCATGGTAATTTTGTAGTGCTATCCTCATTAGAAGACCAGGCCGCCAGTACTATGAGCTGATATACAACTCAGTCACATTATCCTGACACTGAGCTAACCAGTCCTTGCCCTAGCCTAATAATGCCGAGAGCCAGGCTAGGTAGCGACAAGTATCAATTTCGTAAATGACAGAAACTCAAAACAATCGGAGTATGCAACTTTAATTTCTAGCTACGTCTCTTATCAACGAATGTAACAAAATAATAATAATAATAATAACAAAATTATTTACCTCCCCCTCAAAACACCCCTCACCTAGACTAATTATACTATAGAACTGAGGCGAGCTAAGTGGAAGTGTGAATTCTCACCGTGAATAGGAATGTAAGGGATAATCCTTCGGCTCCGGTAATCCTGACGGCAGAACGCAGGCCATCAATAAAGGTGTTCTCCTTAGAGGTGTCAATATGGTGGATGGGGATGTCTGCCACGTGGAGAGCCAGCTTCGCCAGAATGGTGAGGTGTGAGCCGATCGGACCCACCAGCAGAAAGTTGCCGCTGTGAAGAAAAGAAAGAAGCTTGTTTTATTTAATGAGGCCTCTAGAGCACATTGATGTTTATCATCGGCTATTGGTCGTCTAACATATGGGCATTCTGACATATTTCTTTAGAGGAAACCTGCTGCCGCCACATAGGCTACTCTTTCCGATAAGCAGCAAGGGGTCTTTTATATGCACTTTCCCCACACAGATGAACCAATTGTGGACCACTGGTTGGAACGGAAAATAGCCCAAACTGCAAATGGGTCCACTGAGCAGGATGATAGGAAGACCCACACCTTCACAGGTGGACACAATACCGCTTGTGATACGTCCCGCTCCCCGCTGCGAGAAAGGGCGAGCCGATAATGGAACAAGTTGAACTATCCTGACTATGTGAAATGTATTATGTTCAAAGTAAACTTCATTATATATATAGATATATATATCTTTATATGTATATACGCAATGTATAAGAATTATGCGAATATAAAGGAATAGTGGGGAATGTTCCCTAATATCACCCACATGTTGTGTAGGCTAGGCCTATGTACAGCGAGTACAATATGGACAGTAGGTACAGTATTACAGTATATACAGTATGTACACTATGCATAGTGGGTACAGTATATACAGTAGGTGCAGTACAGTATATGCAGTAGGTACAGTAAATACAGTAGGAATAGTATGTGCACTAGGTACAGTATATAAAGTAGGAAAAGTATGTGCAGTAGGTACAGTAGGAACAGTATGTGCAGTATATACCATATACACAGTAGCTGTAGTGGGTGTAGTACAGTATATACAATAGGTACCGTATGCGCATGCACAGCATATACAATATATAAAGTATATACAGTAGCTATAGTGGATACCATATGTACAGTATATAAATAGGTATAGTATGCACAGTGGATACAGTATGAACTGTACATACAGTATATACAGTAGCTGTAGCGGGTTCCCTATGTAGGCCTACAGTATATGTAGTATATACAGAAAGTACAGTATATACATATACAGTACATAAAGTATATACAGTAGCTGTAGCGGGTTCCCTATGTAGGCCTACAGTATATCCAGTATATACAGAAAGTACAGTATATACTGTATATACATAAAGTATATACAGTAGCTGTAGTGGGTGTCACATCTACAGTATACACAGTAGCTGTAGCGGGTGCCCACCTGTGCTGGTACTTGAGGATCCTGTGCATGTGGATGATGTGCGCGATGGTGTTGTCGGACAGCATGATGTCGAGGTGCACGTGCCCGAACTCCTCGTTGTAGTTGGTGAGGTGGCCGAGCAGGCAGCTGTGTACCTCTTCTAGCGACTCGATCGGCTGCAGCACAGGCTGCAACACATGTTATGTTAGCAACACTACATGTATTTAATCTATTCCACAAAACTATCACAAAATCACACAAGCATATTTTTGATATAGTGAAATTGTGAAAATTTACACATCGACACGATGCATTCACCTAAACATTTTTTCAACTTTGTTTTCAACTTAGCCTTAGACATAATCTTATTTGCCTAACTGCAATCAATAAGATCTTGTTTGAATTTGTTTTGTATGTTAAAATGACGATCTGGATGTATGCTTGATTTCCATGTTACACAAGTGATATTAACATATTGCTCAATTTGCATAAGATCAACATTTAAAAAATGAAATAATTTTGTTCCCCCAACTCTGACATATGCACAACATGTAAACTTTTGAATGAACATTGATTCTGCTATTATTTTGGAATGTGTTCTGCTATTATCTGGAAGGTTTTTATTTGCTTTCCACATCACACGTTAGTGTCAAGTTTAAGGCTGATTGATTGAACACATCGCACACGCCCCCCAACACATCACACACGCCCCCCATTTAAAAAGATTATTTATCAAATATTTTAAAAATATTTTTTAATATATTTGTAACATTAGAAAATATATGTTTGTAATATTAAAAGATACATTTTAAACATTATAAAAATAGATTTTATAATATTAAACAATTATTTTGCTTGATATATTTTCAGGGTCCATACACATGAAGATAGGGAAATCAAGGCTATTTCATGGCTTTTCCGGGCTTTTTTTTATAGGAATTCAAGACTATTTTCATTTGGATTTCAGGAAAAAACAATGGCAAATGGTGATTTCGGACTAATTTAGATCAGTGAGACAGTTAAATGGAATTCAAAGCTTTTCAAGACTAATTATTCAAAATACGTTAAATTCAAGGCTTTTCAATGCTTTCAAATGGGGAAAATTTAGTTCAAGACTTTTCGAGACTTTCTAGGCCCCCGTACGGACGCTGCATTCATTACAACAATTTATCGTTCCCCGCCCCAAACAAATCCTACCCACCAAACAAAAGTTTTCGAGACTTTCCAGGCCCCGTACGGACCCTATTTTTGCCTAAGCACACTTTCTGCTTCACACAACCAGTGGCAGTGGCCGACTGACTGTGGACAGCTGTCAACACGAGTAGATAAATGACTGCCGACCTACCTTAGGCTTCGCGGCGAGGGTGCTGACAGGGCGCTTAAACTTGCGTGTGTCCAGCGTGAATGTCACAAAGTGCTGGTGCAGGTTGTCTGCATAGGTCGGACAGGCCTGCAATACCACAACCAATCCGTGTACACAACGGTGCAATTCGAAATAAAAAAATAGGCTGATTGATTGAACACATCACCCACGCCCCCCATTTAAAAAGATTATTTATCAAATATTTAAAAAATATTTCTTAATATATTTGTAACATTAGAAAATATATTTTTGTAATAATAAAAGATACATTTTAAACATTATAAAAATAGATTTTATAATATTAAAAAATTATTTTGCAGGGGCCTAACTTCCAGATATGGAGGTACGCAACTGTGTACCACCTGAAATTACAAATAATTGCTCAAATTAAAGTATATGCTGCTTTAAAGCGCTTTATTCCATCGCGTTTTATCCCATCGCCAAAAAAGTCTGCGTATATTCTAAAAATATACAGCAATGCGAAATTTCCAATTTTCGGCAGTGGATTTCCGATTTCTTCTTTGGTTATATGGGGAGCATTCCCTTCATACGCTTAGAACTGTTATATGTTATATATTATAAATATATATGTCTATATATACATATATATAAAGTAATTATTCTCACAAATTTTCCTACAAATTAACTTAATTCCATTTAGGAATCTCAGCTGCACTAACCTCGTTGATGATTTCTTCGAGGGTCTCGTCGAACCAGAAGAGATCAGCTTGTCGGCAGATTGGATCACGGAAGATCCGCACAATTTCATGCTTCCATAGCGACACCACAACCTTCTCGTGGGCACGACTCTCGTCTGGAAGGATTTTCATGCACTGCAAGATAAAAGACCGAACATAGTGACACACAATACAGGGCCGTGTTCAAGGTACGCCTCGGAAAAATTCCTGACGTCACGCTAGTCTGAACGACTTTAGCTGTTGGTCGCCTCGAAAATGGCCGCCCCCATAGGGGGCCGCCATTTGCAATGAGAAAGAAGAGCTCTGATTGACTGAAACCACTGAATACGGAGGCCATTTTCGAGGCGCTTTTTGTCTCCAGTCTGAAAAGGGAGACGTCTCCGAGACGACTTGGAGGAATACCCTGAACACAAATAAGCCAGAAGACGTCTCACAGCCGTCTCGGAGTCGACTCGGAAACGTACCCTGAACTCAGCCCAGGTATTCTGAGTCCTTCAGCAAGGAATGAGCCTGAGCCCAGCATGTGGGGTCACAGCTTCAGCTTACATGATGGTAGGTGCAGAACATGGTGAACACACATACGCCACCTTACAAGAAGTGGTATTTTATTTCATATAAAATATTTGCTCTGACAATTTCATTGTAATCTACATTTTGAAACAAAGGCATGTCAATAATCCTACCAAGTTTCGTTATCAGGAGCCATGTGGTTGCAACGTGAGTTTAAGGAATAGGTTATATTGTGAATAATAGGGCTTGAAGTGGCTCCCAAACCCTACTTCCGCCATGTAAGCTGTACTTGTGACCTGGGACGCTGGGTCACAGCTTCAATCCTTACTGAGGGAAAAGCAGAACTCGGAATACTCACAATAAAGCTGCATAATTCCGAAGAATGCGCCAAATTTTCTCAGCAAAAATACATATTACTCACAAGTGAGCCAAACAATAGTTTTGTTCCAAATCTCTGAGTCCCTATTCATTTTGAATTGCAAAACAACAACAACAGCAAACAAGTGTTAGTGAATAACAACGCTCAATACAAGACCTAGTCTCTCTATGCTATTCCTGCCTTTTGGTGAATTAAAAAAGCTTTAAATTATCAACACAAAAAAACACTCCCCTAGATTTGAACCTAGATACTCAACTTATACAGGTACATTTATTTGCACTTATTCATGTTATATTGTGAGGTCTGGGGTACTCCCCTGTACGTTTTCTAAAATCTTAGATGCTCTGTGGTGCATTGTGGACACAAAAGTCAGCAAGATTGATATAATTTTGGAAAATGAAATACCGGAAGATCGGTGTAAGTTGATGATGGGGACATAAAATATTGTACACCTTGCGGCGAAACCGTGGGGGTTGGCAACCCTGTATTCCCTACCCCAAACAAATTTGACCCACCAAACAAAAATTCCTAGCTACAGCTATGCACGGCTAGCCCTGGGGAGGGGGGAGCGATTGAACGCACCTGGATACACTTGACGATGTCCTTGAGGTTGAAGGCGTAGTGCTTGCGGCCCGCCATCGGAGTGGGGCGCAAGACATCCTTGACTGCAGTCAGGATGCGGCACGAGGCAGTGACCAGCGCATTGTGCACGTCCACATCCAGCGTCGAACAGTCCCGCTGCCGCATGTTCGTGTCGAGGACGCAGTTGATGATGTGCTTGAGGTTGTCTTCGCCCGGATGGTCCAGGTGGAAGACGGCGAAGTGACGCAGCAGGCGCGGGGTGATGGCCTGGCTGCTGATGGATGGGTAGCTGCTCATGCTCATCGTCGAGAAGATGACGAGGCCCTCGATGGAACGCCACTCGAAAGGCCGCTGCGTCGTGCACAGCACCTTGGTACAGAAAGTAATCGGGTTTAGTCAACACGCAGCTGCGGGAATAAAGAATCAAGACGTGGAGTTGTGTGGGCGAGGTGGGGGGAGGGGGGGGGGAGGAGGAGGGGTGTTGAATTGAATGTAGGCCTATAGAGGGCGCCACCTGGAACGCGAGGGTGCGAGGGGGAGGGGGTTGGAAGCAAATCTAACAAAGTATATTGGTTTTGAAAATGTGATGCTTTCATCGGACTGTGCAGCTTGATATGGTTGGTTGTTGGAGCTTTACATCCTGACATCTCAGGTCATATCAGGATGGGTACAACACTCATGGCGACATTATAGTGCTGCCACTCTAGGAAATTAGGCCACCGGCACCATGACCCGATTATCCTACTCAGATACATTATCCTGACACTGAGCTAACCAGTCCTCATCCTCTCCTATTAATGCCGATTGCCAGGCTAGGAAGCGGCAAGTATCAATTTTATAAGTCATTGGTTTGACTCGACCAAGAACCGAACTGCCGATCTCCTGCACGTGAGGCCTGGGCTCTACCGATTTGGCCACAGTGCCAGGTTATCCAGGTTATGAAATATATTACGAGCCTGGAATTGCTACCAGGAGTTCACACCTTATCATCGACCATGCGTCGCAGCAGCTCGTTCACATGCTGCACACTATATCTGTCGGGCTCGGGCAGGTTGAGGTCATCGATGAACAACTGCAGCTTCTTGTTCTCCTTAGCGCCATACACAAAGCCTGAAACCAAAACAGATCGTTTCATAGGATTGTTTTTTTTGTTGTTCTTCGCTTCACAATTTTTGTGGGTGGGAAATATGTTTTGGGGATTTTTTTTGGGGGGGTCGGGGGGGAGGCAGTTTCTTGAAAATGTATACTGCCTATTATGGATAAGTCTGAATAGACTTGTTTTCACCATTTACTGACCCATGGGATGTTTAATGTCCCGCACCACATAGATATGGTATGAGAGCAACTGGCCTTTGATGATACTGAAAATTATACACAGCGGTGGAAATCCAAATTGTCAGACGTGATGGCATGGGGAATCGAACCATCAAGGTTTATTCCGCTGAATAAGTTCCTTTTGTCAGCACCAAAGCACTGGTCTTCCAGCCATTTTTCAATTTCGGATTATTTACACAAAAATGGTATATAGATATCTATGTATTAAAGTGAGCTCACAATAGCTGTTGAATATACAATTTGCAACATATAGATAGCACAATGGATTTCTGATAGTTACCAAGAAGAAGTGCCACAGCAATATGGCAACAGTAGCTGCGCATGTAGGCAGGTATGCAGGTATTGCAGGTATTGCAATAACTCAGGGAGTTTGACGCCCCTTCCCTGCAGAGTTGTAAACCACTGCCTTGTGGTACAGGTTCTTGACAGAACCGAAGGCTAAGGGAGCAAACCCTAAACAGAAAACCATGTCACTGTGGCGGCATTAAGGGCGGTTGATGTATGGCACTCCCAACATCTCTCGACCAGCCACTGCAGGGACAAATAGTTTTGTGCCTGTCTGGACATGTTCTTGCCGGTGTAAAACCTCTATTTGCTCCCCGAGAGAGTGCCGCTGGTAACTTGCAAAAGCCAGCAGCACTTCAACACTTTTGCAGGCAGCTTTCAGCTTTCAGTGTTATATGACTACATCAATATTAGACGGATCAATGTGAGTATGTTTGTGGTATTTAGAATGTAAGCAGAAATGATCTTTTGTATTCATTTAGTAAAGTTATAATAAGTTTTAATGTAGGGCATGGTCAGTTGGAGTTAGACAAGGATACTATAGATGTTCGATAGGATTATTCTAGTGTTATCCCATTGTGGTTAGCTATGTGAGTTTGTTAGTTGCAGCCTGCTGTTTTTAGTGTTGATAGTCACCTGACAGCAATATGAGTCCTGCTGTTGGGATTGTGTTGTTAATAACACGCTGCCTACCTTGTCTGTGGTAGATGTTGGCTTCAATGAACTGCTGCAGCTGACTCGCAGTTGACGATCCGGAGTAGACGAGTCGCTTTGAGACATGCGCCTGAGTATCTGTCAACAGATGAGAACAAAACATGTTAGTACTGAAGCCTATGGTGACCTGCATTCCAACATTAATTTAGAATGTTTACACTTAAAAGTTGGGTCATTTAAAATTAAAGTTACTTGAAACTAAAGTAAGATAGATTATAACGATGACCCTACTATATTTATCTCAGAAAATGAGAGAATCTAAAAAAAACATCGGACTATGCAAATAGAAAGCTGCATACTCCAATGAAAGTGTACTTGTCCGAACGAACTTCTCTTGCAAGGCACTGCACAATTAAAGCGACATTATGAAGCGATGGAATTGATCTTGCCATTATCTTACTTGCACTTGGCATTAGCATAGGGCTGGATGGCTCATGTCAGGATAATGTTACTTAGTGGGATATTACATCGTGGTGCTGATGACATGGTATAGACAATATCCACTACCAACCCGCCCTCTGACGGCACTGGCAAGAACTACTGTTGTGAGTAGCATCACAGTGCACAGCATCCTCTGCGCTGCGGAAAAGGTTTTACAGAGGATTTCTACCACCAAGCCTCGCCATGGTGGCAATAGCGAGAACTAATATTGTTGGAGTTTTACGTCAAGGCAACATCTAAGGTCATATCAGGACACAAATGTTGTAGATAGCAGCTCAGTGTGCAGCATGCTCTGCAGAAAAGGTCTCATAGAGGATTTCCAGCACCAATCATCTCTGTGGTGGTGGTGGCAGTGGCAAGGCTAATGTTGTGGGTGGTAGCTCATTATGCCGCATGCTGTGCGGGAAAAATCTTTTGTCACAGCCTCACACATTGCTAGAACGCTAAACCCCACTCACAGAATTAATTATGGTTCGGTCCCCCTACCCCATCTAAGCTTCAATTAGTTATTTCCTTAGAAGATTATGCCAGAGACGAAGTGACAATTATTCTCTCACAAGAATCCTGGGTATTCACGGCCAATGCTAGCGGGTGGGGGGGGAAGGGGGTGAGTTGCCCCCTGGCCCCTCAAAAAAACCTTTTAAAAAACCCAGTATGTAACTTCCATGAAAACGCTGAAAATGACATTTCAGAGCCTCTGGATTTCAACATGTCCAGGGGTGGTGGTGGTGCGGGGAAAACACCCCAAGACCGCCCCCCCCCCCTCTCATGCCAAGCGCCTTTCATTTTAAGAATTTATCTTGACCCCCTCCCCAAACAAATCTGACGCCCCAAACAAAAATTCCCAGCTACGGCTATGGTATTGAGTTTTTTGCGCAACTAAATCAATATTAACAGATCAGGTGTTGAGATCTGGAAGAGCTCACCCTGCATGTCCAAGAAGTCGTTCACCATGGAGGTCTTCCCGCACCCACGAGGTCCAACCAGGAGCATGTTCTGACCCGAGGCGGCCGCAAACTCCATCAACAGGCGCGTTCGGATCTGAAACCGAGACATGCAGCTTGTAAAATCATATTCAACAAATCATTCACATGCGCTGATCGAAGTTAAGCAAAACATAGAGACAGAATAAATTCTACTAACTTTATGTTGTGAATATGGCTTTTGTTGTCGACACGGCATTAAATCATCACCAATCAATCAACCGATCAGATGAAAATTTACAAAAGATGGAATTATATTGCATTGTGCATCTTGCACAAGCAACATGGGTAATTCAGTGCACAGGACCAGATGCCCCTCCCTTCCGACAGTTGTCAACGATGCGGAACCCATGGCGCCACCTTCCATATCTCCAATTCTATTAATTCGACCCATTACCACCACTGAATAACTACATCTTCAATCAGCAATGCACACAATATAAACCAATATACAAGCACAACATGGCACTATTAAAAGACTAACCGTTATTATAACCAAATCTAACTGATCTACAAACACAGCATATGATTTAACCATTAGTGTACATTACTGCACACTCTATCTTGATGCATATACCTTGCACTATGTTCAGAACCTATGCTGTACACTATGCAGCATAGGCTGCTCCCCCACTTTATTTTTATGTTCAGAATGGGTTGTGCTGCACACAATGCAACACATTCCACTTCCACTATGCACAGATCAAATGCGATCACTAACGGCTGGAAGACCAGTGCCCCGCCGCTGACAAAATATGTATTCAGATGAATAAAATATTTACCAACAACAAAAAATGTCAACTCGCTCCACAGCACCACTCCATGCTTCCATACGCGCCTGGCGGGTCCGGCCCAAACCAAGGTTTCCCATTGGAGCAGCCCTGAGCTAATAACTTCCTCCATAGCGCCCAAGCCTGCCACATGGCTACTGGAAGCTGTCCTACCCTTTCCGTCCATCCCATGCACCCAACTACAAGGCTCATAGGGTTGAGTGTCTGGGACACCAAATAGAAATTACTACAACAGACTTAGAAGCCGAACCTCATTCAACTCATCGTTACTCAATAAATACCAAAATTATACGACTTATATGTTCCACATTACTGAATTACATGGTCATACTTACTGTATCGATAGTGTCGACAAAGACTTCACCCAGAAGGTGTTGGTTGTCGGTATAGACTGATTCAGGAATCCTACAAACAGAGAGAAAATTAAAATAGTTTGCCACCTCCATCACACATCGCTATATTCCGAGTGTGCTTTAGAGTGATTTAATGTTTTTGCATCATACTATATATGTATTGTATTATATTATATAGTTTATGTCGCACAAAGACGATAGTCTGGTTTAAAGGCATGTAAAAAGATCTAAATCAACATATAAATAACGCATATTGCATTAGCGAGAATTTCTACATGCCTGAGGACTAGGGAGGGAATATTGATTTTTAAATGAATTTTGTTCTTGCTTATGATGAGAATATCTACTTGGTACAAAATGCATAGTTAATATTTTGGTGTATGCCAGGATGATTGCAGATACTTCGGAAAAGAAATATATACAGTCGGGAAGAAGCAACTAACTTAAACATCGTTAGAAATCCTTTTTATGATTCAGGAGAGTAAACTGAGGTTTCTTTTCAGCGCTGAGGCACTGATCTTACGAGAATAGATCAAAGCGCTTCCTTACAGGCGGGTATCGATGAAATACCATAAATGGTGGTTGGGGTCCAGTTATTAGTATAATTAGACTGAGGTGAGGCACTACTTAAGATTGCTGTGAATTAGTAGCATGCAATGTAAAGGGAACTGAGAGAGACGGCACATATGTTTGAGGATGTTTCTTTAAACGCAAAGCCACATTTATCTGATTCAGTGTATATCCTCGTTTTGAGTTACAGAGAGAACGGTTGATAAACAAATCTAGATTTCTAATGAAAAACATACCAGACGTGACGTAAAAAATATGCCAGCTTAATGAATTGTGATAGGCAAATAAAACAATTTTCACAACAAAAAAGAAGAGGGGAAATCAAGTCTCTCAAAACCCCCTGGCATCTCAAATGATGTGCAATTCCTGTTACATAATGAGAACAGGTCAAACCTAAAAAACGTGTGTCATTGCTCAAAAGTTTGGAAACTGCTGATCGGCAGAAACTTCTCATCCCTGTATACAGCAGGGATGAGAACAGGTCAGACCTAAAAAGGCAGGTTATTGTCCAAAAGTCGGGAAACCACATATCAGCAGGAAATTATAATCCCTGTGTAGAGCAAGGATTAGAACAGATCAGACCTAAAATGGTGGGAAGTCGCCGATCAGCGAGAAATTCTCATCCCTGCTATTAACTATGAACAAGCACAGTCTCAGCTCAGATATTAGTAGATGCAAAATGTTATTGTGCACGCGTTGTTTCTTGTTGGAGGCAGGGTGTCAATAGTTGCTACTTTAATCACATTATTAAACATGCAGGATGTCAATAGTTGTTACTTTAATCACATGATTAAGCAGGCAGTGTGTCAATAGTTTCCACTTTAATCATGTGATTAAACATGCAGGATGGCAATAGTTGCTACTTTAATCACATGATTAAACATGCTATGGCAATAGTTGCTACTTTAATCACATGATTAAGCAGGCAGTGTGTCACTAGTTTCCACTTTAATCACATCATTAAAGAGACAGGCATGGTGGCAGGGGTAGTGGTGCCTAGAGAACTAACGAAGTAGCTGCAAATTGGAAAATGTCAACCCAATTCAACGCAAACGCGATACAACTGGTAAACAGTTTTAAGTGAAATGTTGTAAAAGGTAAAAAGGCAGACGCAAAGATCCGTTTGAATACTGTTCCATATGAATAGATTTCGCGAGCGGATATATAATTCCTGGTGGTGGTGGTGGTGGGTCCGTGGGATGAACAAGGTTAGGATGTCATAGATGAGGTAAGAGAAATCAGGGAGGATCACGGGACATAAATATAATATGCAACTTCGGGAACTGCCGCAGCCATCATCACTTACCCGTTCATATCTTCCAATCTGCGCAAGTGCATTATTTATTAGAGCATAGAAATCGATGCAATTAAATATGTAAATTATTATGAAAAAAAAGCATTCAAATAGGTGATGACGTCACTTCCAAGTTCCTACCAAGGCTAGCCCAAGTCTGTTCTGCTGAGGCGTTATAAAAATAGCCACCAGATGTAGAGTGTACCAAACTTAATTTGCACCTTTGACATATATATGTGCTCCATAATCTATTATGGTAATATAAATAAGGAGACTATCACATCTCATTTCCCTCTGCTATATATTGACCATTGTATTACTACATACGATCCACTAATCCAGTTGTAAAAATATACGGATTTTCGGTTTGGAATTATATATTGGCAGATATCATTATTCTTGGGCGATGGAGTGGGGAGAAGGTTATGTAATCTAAAAGCAATGATGCCCACTCACATTACGACATGATGTAAGCTATGTGAAATATATGTTCATACATGATGCCTAAGATTAATGAAGAGATGTTCTTATATAAGAGACAGTTCATGCTTGGTGAAATGTTCCTCTATGTATTCATAAAGAATGCAATTGGAGAAAAAGGACATTTTAATATATATATATATATATATATATATATATATATATATATATATATATATATATTTGTAACTGTCTACAACTACCTGTTCCTACCGGACGTAGGGCCAAGCACACCAGCCATACCACAATTCCTTAGGGCCACACCCTGCAGGCTGGGCTGTGCGGCAACTCCCCATATTAGGGCATTGCACTGACCAGTGTGTAGGGGGGTGTCTGATTGGCTGGCTGTGGGAGGTCCAGTCACCTGACCCCCTTGGCCTATCATGACCACACAAGTCTCATTCTAATTAATTATTCAAGAAACTTCTCCACCAGGCACACTGGAGAGATCACTCTACTCCTGGCTCTTGAGTGAGACACACATACTCTAGAGCAGGGCCCCCAGACACTCTGTCTAATGCTACCAAAATTCATATATCCAAATTGAGCTGTGTACAACAACCAGAGGACTCTGGTTCAATGGGCTGTAGGCACTGAATCCTAGATAGAAGAGAGGTAATGAGACTATGTGTGGACAACAGGTAAGGAGTGGAGGTGATAGGTCACTAGTAGGTGTACAGGAGTTGATGCCAATAAAGCACAACTTCTTCACTGTTAATCTGTGTGACTTGTCTTACCTTTCTTCCTTATGAGTTTGTTGATGGGTATGATTAAGGGTTGATTAAGGGAGGCATCACAGGTGATATGAAGGGGAGAGTTTTATGGTATTCTCTGGAGATCTGAGCGGCCGAGTAACCCAGTAATACTATACAGTGTTTAGTTACAGATTTGGCCGTATCGGCGCCACCTGCGAATGGCTCTAACCACTTGGGTACCAGCTGTGTCTGGTCATTATCGCCTCCAGAACCATGTTTTATTGAAGATTTATTTTATACTGCCCATCATAGATAGGTTTGAGTAGTCTTGTTTTCACTATTAGACAGTTGGTCAGTAGAAAGCCTGAGCCTACACCTTTATCCTCTCACACCACACAGACATGGCATAAGAGAGCAACTGGCCTTTGGTGACACTGTACGTAAGTTATACACAGCGGTGGGAATCCAAACTGGCAGAGCTGATGGCATGGGGAAATCCAACCATAACCTTCAGATTAGGAGGCTGACCTAGAAAAAAGCCTGATATTCTAATCACTACACCATTGAGAACAAGCACCATGTATTACTACTATATACGTGGCTAGTCAGACACCAGGATTATGGAATTATCCTGTCATTCGAGCAATGCTTGGTGTAGAAAGAAGTAGTAGTTTAATATGAAAAGCCTGATTAATTGTCCAGTACAATGCTATATCTATATTAGTCTGCCCAACTAGAAACTCCAAGTTCAGCGAAATTAAATATTGGGCGATAAGTCCAGACTTCCTCAGAATGGGCGATAATTGACAATATGTTAGAAGTAGGCCGAGTTGAGGCATGGTAGTGGAAGCGCAGTATACACTATCTACATGAATAGTAGATCTACCATTACAGCAATTGTGAACTGTCCATATAAATGGTAAATCTACCATTACGAACTGTCCGTATAAATGGCAAACCTACCATTGGGAACTATTAAAGCAATTATGAGCTATCTACACGGTAGATTTACCAATATGAATTGCTATAACAATTACAAACTGTCCATATAAATGGTCGATTTGGCTTTGTTAACTATTACAGCAATTATGAACTGTCAACATGAATGGTAGATCTACGATTGTGAATTATTACAGGGACAGCAATTACAAGCAATTACAAATATAGCAACAACAAAAAGTATTATACCCTGGGTGACTTGAACGAACCCTAAAATAAAAATGAAATGAGGACATCTTGCTTAAAGCTAGTCCCAACTAGGTCCTCCGTGTTGATGGCTAAGGTACGCTCAATTTCATCTTGATTTCATCAATGAAGCTTTCTTCGTAAGATATATGAAAAGATACGTGAGGGCTCAATGGTTGGTGCATCACCCACCACCATGACAACAGGTCCATGGTCATAACCAGTACATCTTTTAGACCCCTTTTTAATGTTATCACATTTTTGTTGTGGTTGTACGCCATAGCAACATCTGCGGTCATATCAAGACAGGTATCAATTTATGACAGTATGCACTTATAGCGACTTTATAGTGTTGTCCCACTGGGAGACCAGGCCACTGGCGCCATGACCCGATATCCCACCCACTCACTCACTCACTCACATTATCCTGATACTGAGCGAGCCAGTCTTAGCATAATGATGTCAAGCGCCAGGCTAGGTAGCGACAAGTATCAATTTTGTAAGTCATTGTTATTCGAATGTCCGACCTTCAACACATGAAGCCAGTGCTCTTACCGATTCGGCCACCACGTCCTGTACACCTTTATCACAGGTTGGTTGGTTGTTGGAGTTTTACCTACTGGCAACATCTAAGGTCATATCAGGACATATAGGTGCTGAATCTGGATAACAGTAACAAACTTCAGCTATCCAACTACATTAACCTTGCATAATGCGATGACAGTATCAAATTGTTTAGTGCCAGCCAGAGTGTACGACTCGCTCAAATCCCTGTCTTGTTTCCTTACATATGGAATAATATTGCTGCTCTTGTATTTTTGAGGGTTTGGGTTTGGGGTTGGGTTTGGTTCATTTGTTTTTGTTAGCAAATAGTTAGCACATCTTACCTGGAGGACCATGGATCCCACTCGCCCGACTCGTCAACATAGTAATCGAAGAAGCAAATGTCGCGATCATCATCGGGAAGGCTGTTAATTAGACACACATTAGACAAACGAGCTATTAGCTTAGAATCCACTGTTATATGGCATATTTGTTGGGGTTTTACGTCCAAACATCATATCAACGGTCATATCAGAGCAGTAACCGACTTTAGATAACATATTCACCCCGTACTTCTGCGGTAGACACAGAGTCAGAGGTGAATCTTTTATCTAGAGCCGACTTGTGATAGCTAAGTGTGCACTCATGGCGACTTTATAGGGCTTCCCCAGTGGGAGACTAATGCCACCGGCACCATGATCCGATATCCCGCTCAGCCACATCATCCTGATAGTTAGATAATAGATTAAAGTTTGTTTGTTTGTTGTTGTCTAATGTCCTAGCAACATCTAAGGTCATATCAGGACCGGTACCATGACCTGATATCCCACTCAGTCACATTATCCAGACACTGAGCCAACCAGTCCTTGCCATATTCTAATAATTCAGAGCGCCAAGCTAGAAAGCGACAAGTATAAATTTTTAAGTCATTGGTTTGACTCGACCAGGATTCGAACCCACAAACTCCTGGGTTCCGATCTCCCAAAACAGGAGCGGATGCTCTACTCATTCGGCCATTTTTAGGGGGGGGGGGGGACATGGGGTGGGAGGAACAGGAGGGTTTGGGTGCTGAGGACGAAGGGGTTCTTCAGAATGAACAGGCCTACTGACTTATGACGGTGCACACACAAGGTAACTTTATAGGGCTGCCCCAATGGAACGTGGAAGACTCGTCTGCCGGCATCATGACCCAATATCCCATTCAGTCACATTATCCTAAGACTGAGCAAACCGGTCCTTAACCTACCCTCTTAATGTCACCAAGCTAGGTAGTGACAGGAATGAATTTTGTAAGTCATTCGCTTGATGTGGCTTCCGTTCAAAACCACAACTTCCTACACGGGAAGCCAGCCAGCCAGCCAGCCAGCCAGCCAGTCAGCCAACCAGCATGGCAGCCAGCCAGCAAGGCAGCCAGCCAGCCAGCCAGCCAACCAGGTATCGAACTGCAATGTTTTGTACTAAGGCAGAAATAAAAATCCTACTTTTGTGCAACCAATATACTTAAAATATGAAAAAACAAAGCTATCAGACATTTAACAATATATATTCTGAATAAAGAAACTTATTTCATTAGTATTCCAACAAATTTAAGACATTCAAGTTAAGTTTTGAACAAGAAATGTAAGCAAAATCCGATGTATTCATAAAAAATAATGCAAAATTATCGAAAATCCGACAAATATGTGAATATCCGACTCTGTACAAACACTGGAACTGGGCCTTACCTGGAGGAGAGAGATGCCAGCAGGTCGTTGAAGCCCCTGCGGTCCTTCTCGTCAAGCAGCCCACCGAAGGACCACATGAGGCAGAAGAGGTACAGCCGCTCGATGTGCATCTCACCACCAATCTCGACGTTCTCAGCCAACATGGCCGACAGCAGGTTGATACAGGTCTTAAACATGCCCACCTCACTCAGCTGCATTCTTGGTCTGCGCCAATCAAAATACAGCGTCATTTGGGCATCTTTAAAGTTGCACAGTCCGATGATATTGAATTTTCTGTCATTTCTCTGAGATAATTACAGTAAAACCTCTCTAAATGGACCGACCATGGGACTGATTTTAAATGGTCCATTTAGGAAGGTGGTCGGTTTAGGGAGTTTTTTTTATAGTTACAATGGTATTTGTGCGATCGTTTGGGACACAAATATAACGATTAATATAGGGGAGTGGTCAATCTATAGAGGTGGTCGGTTAGATAGGTTTTACTGTAATTAAATTGATTGATTTTTTTAAATAATCTACCTTACTTTAATTTGAAGTAGCTTTTAAAAATTTTTAAATGGCTAACCTTTGAGATATTTCCCTTCTGTATGGCAACATATTTTTAATAAGTGCATCAGTATCTAAGTTAGTTATGTAGGATAAAATGTAGATAATTGTTTTGATCTTGAGAATTCGATGCTTCATCGGACTATGCAACTTTAAATAATCAAAAGAACTAACACCGCCCCACACCTTCCCCTCCACAAAATAAGCGTTGTTGGATTGTGGGGGGGGGGGGGGGGGGGAGTAATGAAAATGCGAACTATTGCGCCTAGAGCTGGATTCGAACCCACACCTCTTGCCATTCCCAGGATAGCGTGCTAACACTAAGTAACAGTTACACTACCTAGGCTCTCTGATGCAATCATCCTATCCCCGCCTGTCTATTGTGGCTGCTTGCCTGAGAGGTTAGTGCAGAGTACCACACTTGCACCCCCCTCCTGGAATTTGTAAGTCTATTTAAATGGCTTACGACCATAAGCTGTTAATGTTTTATAATTATATAAATACAGGCAATGCACGTACAGCTTAAAATCTGATATCAAAATGTGACATTTTAGAGTTGAAATTGAAGAAATCAAACATGACCACAAAGCCAGGTCAAGGATCATTTAACAATTCCAGGGTTTTTTGGTGGGTTAAAAAAATATCTCATTAGGCCTGCTTTAAAAAAAACTGTTCTAATTTAAGAGTGATAAAAGGCGGTTTTACCTGGTCTCATTGGCAACAAAGTGTGATACCGCATCCACTGTTTTCTCAAATGTGCGCTCTAAGACCTTGAAAATACACAATCATTCCATTAAATAATGCATACATCTTAGAACATGAATTAAATGAAGTGAGGCAACGTTCAAAGGAGAAATGCAGCAAATGCGTTTTTAGAATACACATGCATATATTGTTGCGGTCTATTCAGATTTTATAGGGGGAAATGGTTATAACATGTCTGAACCATCGCTGACCCTAATACTCATCTCCAATTACCTCTTTATCCCCTTCCCCGTGAATAATGCAACAGTAGCAAATTTAATCTATCGTTAATCTTTCTAAATATAAAGGCACATTTTGTACTTGTAATCCCTTTATTTTCCCCCACCCCCCTAAATCGCAGAGGTCGGCTCGTGTATGCCCGGCATTGCACCGTATCAAGGTACATTTTGTAACTGCACCCCCCCCCCCCCCCACCCCATAAATTGCAGAGGTCGGCTTGTGTAAGCCTACCGCTGCACTATATCAAGACACATTTTGTAACTGCAATCCCTTTCCCCCCAATAAATCGCAGAGGTCGGCTTGTGTGTGCCCGGCATTGCACTGTATCAAGGCAGATTTTGTAATGGCAATCCCGTTTCCTCCCATAAATCGTAGAGGTCGGTTTGTGTATGCTCGGCATTGCACTATTTCAAGGCACATTTGTACCTGCAATCCCTTTCCCCCCATAAATCGTAGAGGTCGGCTTGTGTATGCTCAGCATTGCACTTTATCAAGGCATATTTTGTAACTGCAATTTCGTCGACCCCCCCCATAAATCGCATAGGTCGGCTTGTGTGTGCCCGGCATTGCACTGTATCAAAGCACATTTGTACTGCAATCCCTTTCCCCCCCATAAATCGTAGAGGTTGGATTGTGTATGCCCGGCATTGCACTACATCAAGGCACATTTTGTAACTGCAATCCCTTCCCCCCCCCCCCCCATAAATCGTAGAGGTTGGCTTGTGTATGCTCGGCATTGCACTATATCAAGGCAAATTTTGTAACTGCAATCCTTCCCCCCCCCCATAAATCGCATAGGTCGGCTTGTGTGTGCTAAGCATTGCACTGTATCAAGGCACATTTTGTAACGGCAATCCCTTTTCCCCCCATAAATCGCAGAGGTCGGCTTGTGTATGCCCAGCATTGCATTATATCAAGGCACATTTTTACCTGGGATCACTTTTCCCTCATAAATCACAGAGGTCAGAGCATTGAACTGTATAAAGGCAAATTTTGTACCTTCAATTCTCCCTTATTTCACCCCCTCCCATAAATTGCAGAGGTCGGCTTGTGTATGCCGGGCATTGCACTACTCACATGCACTTCCTGAGAAGACCGCTGCTCGAGCCACGCCTGCGCAATGGGCTGCCATCCAACAGTGCTCTTGTCTACGTACAACACGCCCTGTGACGCGCAGAGGTTACGTAACATCACCAACCACACATTGCAAAAACAGGCAACAACACAACACAGGAGGGCCGAATGAGTTGAGCGTGTGCTTCGCATGTGGCAGGTCATGAGATTCAAAGCTGTGGGGTTCAAACCCTGGCCTAGTGAAAGCAATGATTAAAAAATGTATATGTGTCACTGCTTCTTGGCATTATTAGGATAGGGAAAGGAGTGGTGGAATGAATAAGTCCAATTGTCTGCGGTTGAAATTTCCCCTGCTTAATCAAGGAATGTAATAATTAATTATTAAAAAATATATTCTTTGTGAATTCTTTGTGAATTAACGTACCTTAAAATGGTACTCAATATTTGATCCAAAGAAAATGATTTAAAATATATAAATTCTTGATGAATTCTTTGTGAAGTATCATGCCTTGAAATCATGACCAACATGGCACGTGCCAAAGTGTAAATAAGCAAGAATATAAGAAATAGATGTTTAATATTCCCACACCCGCTTCATGAAGAAAGGAGAACAAATAATAAGCTAGATTTAAAAGACATTTATTCTTGCATGGTTGGGCGAAATAAACATCCCTGCAAAAGTACATATTTTTGTTGGCGGGAGGTGTATTCTATATTTAAGAACCATATCTAAATTTATACAGTTGATCAAAGTAATTCGATTGTTTGTACATGACCAACAGGGGCTGTTTTGGAACACCAAAATAAACCTATATAACGTAGCTACATTTTAGTTATCAAATAGTTCATCTGAAACGAAATAACAACCTGACTTTTAACATTTTACTTCAAATTGCAAATTAAAGCATTCAAAAGAAGGGATGACCAAATGAGTTGAGCACCAGCTTCCTGTTTTGGCAGGTCATGGGATTCTAAAACCAGGTTCGAACCCTGGCTGAGTCAAACTTGTGACATAACAAATTATACTTGTCGCTACTTAGCCTGGGACTTGGCATTACAAGGATAGGGCAAGGAGCAGTGGAATGAGGAAGATCAATTGCCCGCGATTTGAAATTTCCTCTGTTTAATCAATAAATGTAGCAAGAATATTAGCTCCACTTACGCATCGTGCTACAAGTGCTGGAGAAGCTTGGCGGATATCGTCTGTCTCGAAGAGTAGCTTTATATTGTTGGATAGGTAAAGTTTGTCACCGTTATCCAGATTCAGCACCTATGTGTGATGAAGGCGGAAGTTAGAGGCTCAGTATATGTAATTGTTACAGCCATACAACTGTCAGTTTAGCGTGACGTTGCACAATCTAATGAAAACATACAACAATGATGAGAACAGGTCAAACCTAAAAAGGCGAGTCATTGCCCAAAAGTTGGGAAAGTGCCGATTGGTGCAAATTTCTCATCCCTGAATATAGGACTAAAAAGGCGAGTCATTGCCCAAAAGTTAGGAAACTGCCGATTGGTGCAACATTCTCATCCCTGTATATAGGACTAAAAAGGCGGGTCATTCATTGCCCAAACGTCGGGAAACTGTCGATAAGTGGAAAATTCTCATCCCTGTTAAAAAATTGATACGTAACGCTACTTTATCGTCTCTACACTTGACATTACTAGGGCCAAGGAGCAGTGGAATAAGGAAGACCAATTGTCCGTGATTGAAACTGCGTCTGTTTCAATCAACAAATGCCAAATAAATGGGGAAAATATACTGTTTATTACCTTGCTGCTGTCAAGCACACTGCTGAAGTTATCGACCCAGGTAGGGTTAAGAGGTCCGTCCATACACAGCCATGTGGTACTTTGATTCTGTGGGATGAGTCAGCAATGTCGTTAATACAGTACAATATGGGTAGCCATTACGGAACTAGTTGAAAGAACACAACTTTTAAAACAGATCTCCACATAAACACTCATTGTATCAACTTTCTAAATATGCATAATATATTTGAACATTTGTTGCATATATAATTCCTTCTCTAGCCAAAGATATACCTGACGAGATGACAGAATCAATAAGAGTGCTGGCTGGGTGTGCATGCGTGAAGTCATGTGTTCAAATCCAGACAGAGTCAAACTAATGACTTACAAAATTGATACTTGTTGTTACCTAGCCTAGCACTACAAGGGCAGGGTAAGGACTGGTTTGCTCAGTATCAGGATAATGTGACTGAGTGGGATATCCAGGCATGGTGCTGGATGCCTCGTATTCCAGTGTGGCAGCACTATAAAGTCACCATAAGCGTGCATAAGTCGGTACCCGTCCTGATAAGACCAAAAAAAACAACAATGGAGCTATGCAGAGATAATATCAAAAAAACATTAGGCTCCCGAGTTCCGCTGGTCCCTGAGGAGGGACTGATGCTGTGACCCATCACACCGGGTCACAGCTTCAGTTCACTGACGGTAGTTGGGGTCAGTGTCACTCCCAGCCCTATCCTTCACTATAGACACTATAACTTACTTTGCACCGATAACCACTAAACTTGGTAGAGTTTCTTGCAATAATTTATTTCTAATCTAGATTGCAGTAAAATTTCCGTAGAAATATTCGATCAAATACTACCTCATGTATGTTTATTCACCACCTGCCCCATCTTCGGCCATGCTGGGTCACAGCTTCATTAATTCCTGAGGGACCAGCGGAATGCGGAATACCTGTATTCTACATCGCCAACTAAAATATCTAATTCGATTCATTACACCTATTTAGAAATGCTTGTATCAAAATTAGTGCACATTGCTCTGACCCTGACAAAAGAATCTATTTCAATAATAATAATCATAATTTTGCTTAACTAGTAAACATGTGACGCTGCTTACCCGGCTGGCCTTTCTCCATGCAGAAGTGAGGATGCCGTCCACCCAGTCATTGTTATGGTTCAGGAAGCCAAAGATGGACGACATATCATCCACCACCAGTGGGTACAGCTTCTGCAACTTGTGGTTTGTCTCCATCTTCTCAGCTGTGCGTCCAGTCATATTCAAGGAGCCCCTCAGCGAGTCAACGAGCGTTTGGATGAGCGCCGACTTTCCACTTCCGGGAGGGCCAGCGACGATGATGCCTGCGGAGACAAGGTGGACAATATTCAACATAAGGGCCAGCCACGATGATGCCTGCGAAGACAAGTTGTTGTTGTTTGTTGTTTTACATCCTAGCAATATCTAAGGTCATATCAGGACGGGTACCGACTTGTAACAGTGCGCACTCACGGCAACTTTATAATGCTGCCCCACTGGTATACCAAGCCACCAGCACCTGATACCTGATATCCCACTCAGTCACATTATCCTGACACTGAGCCAATCAGTCCTTGCCCTATCCTAATAATACCGAGCGCCAGTCTAAGAAGCGACAAGTATCAATTTTTAAGTCATTGGTTTGACTCGACCAGGATTCGAACCCACAAACTCATGGGTTCAGATCTCCCGATCTCCCTAAACAGGAGACGGACGCTCTACTCATTCGGCCACCCCGTCTGGTTCCTGCGAAGACAAGGTGGACAATATTCAACATAAGGGCCAGCCACGATGACGTCTGTGGAGACAAGGTGGACAATATTCAACATAAGGGCCAGCCACGTTGACACCTGTGGAGACAAGGTGCACAATATTCAACATAAGGGCCAGCAATGATGATGATTGTGGAGACATCAATCAATCAATCAATAGTTCCGTCCTCTAGTCGAGGGTTGGATGCAATGGTTCTCCACTTGTCCCGATGGTGTGCTGTTCTGATAGACTGTGAATAATTCAAGCCTGTCCACTGTGAAATATTTGTAAACCATGATGTTCTTGGTCTCCCTCTCCCTCTGCTGCCATTCACCTTCCCTTCCAACAATGTACGGTATATTGAACTCTGACGAATGATGTGGCCAAAATAAATAAGTTTCTTTGTCTGTATAGTGGCAAACAAGCTTTTCTTATTTTTAATTTTTCTGAGAACTTCTTTGTTGGTGATCTTCTTTGTCCATGATATTTTCTTCATCCTTCGATAAGTCCACATCTCAAATGCTGCTAAACGTTTGTACATTTTCTTAGAGATTGTCCATGTCTCAGCCCCATACATTAGAGTAGACCACACATAACACTGAAGAATACGCTTCCTTGTTGGTATTAATATCTTACTTGATGTTAACACTCTATACATTTTGGAGAATGTTGTTCGGGCTATTGTTATCCTTCTTTTAATTTCTTCCTCACATCTCCCATCATTTGTAATCTTTTGTCCGAGATATATGAATTCGGATACTTGTTCTATGTTTGTGCCATCTATGGTTATATTGACATTTGGTTTATCTGTCGTTTTACTTATAACCATTGTTTTGGTCTTCCTGGCATTCATCTTCATGTTGAATAGTATTCCAGCTTTATTGATTCTATTCACTATATCTTATAGGTTTTTCTCACTGTCTGCTATTGTCCACCATGTGGAGACATGGTGGACAATATTCAACATAAGGGCCAGCCACGATGACGCCTGTGGAGACAAGGTAAACAGGGTTAACACCCATGCCCCACTTGGCCAATATTTCATAAACGCTCACCCCCTTAAATGCCCATGTGTAGGTAAACGCCCACCCTCCCCTTCAGTGATTTGCCAATTTAAACGCCCAGAGCGTATATACACATATATAAATTTAAACAGTTTTATAAGAAAGGTATTAATACAAAGAAGAGTTTCAGCAGAGCAATGTTAGTAAAAGTTACTTCAAACTAAACTCAGGTAGATTATAATGAGCAACATAATATATTGACCTAAAAAAAAGAGTGGGTTAACTCAAAAACCATTAGACTGTGCAGCTTTAATTAATTACAACTTTTCTTCTTTTTTTTTTTTTTTTGGTCCATTAGTTGTTTAAGCAGGGGAAATATCAGTCATAGATGACTGGTCTTCCTCATTCCACTGCTGGTCGATAGAAAGCCCGAGCCTACACTTTTACCGACCCAAGGGATTTTTAACCTCCCACACCACATAGACATGGTATGAGAGCAACCGGCCTTTGATGACGCTGTAAGTTATACACAGCGGTGGAAATCCAAATTGGCAGAGCTGGGGGCACAGGGAATCGAACCGCCGACCCTCAGATTAGGAGTCTGACCTAGAAAAAAGTCAGACACTCTAACCACTCCGCCACAGAGAACGCCAAAGAGAACTGATCGCGAAAGCCACTGGACCTCGACCCACCTTGGTGGACCTGTGAAATATTGTAGAGTTCCATGGCCTTTTGAAACCACGGCTTGTGTGGGATGAGCCCCGCACTTTGCACAGTCGACTCCAGGGCTGATTCGATGTTGATGCATCGTCCTTGTGGGGAAGTGCTGCGTAGCTGTGATGCCTGCGGCTTGGGCAGGCCCGAGAATAGATCCTTCAGAACCTGCAGGAAGATGGTGTAGTTCTGCAAAGGAGAATAATACAGACACATGAGACTTTTAGATTTACACTCAGCTGAGGTGAAACTCGGGTTGCAGGTCAACTTTTGATGCGAGTCCTAAGTTTGTGTAGTTACTATCTAATGCAATGATAAATGAACCCTGAAATGAATAGATGATTTCTTTTTAATGGATAAAATAAACAGTCACTATCAATGAATAATGTTGCCCTAACTTCTTGATCAGAAATATAAACATATAATTGCAACTAACAACTATGGTAAACTCTTGACATGTCTGGATCTAAATCTAATTAGAGAATTGTCTAACAGGGGTTATACAATACCTTTAGAAATGTACATACGTAATATTGTCGTGGGGCTGATGAAAAGGGAAAATATCGCGCCTCGAGCAGGATTCGAACCCACACATTTTGCGATTTCGGGGCTAGCATGCTAATCACTACACTACCTAGGGTTCCTGATGCAATCACACTATCCACGATTATCTTTCTATGTGGCTCCTTGTCGGAGAGGTCAGTGCAGACTACGATAACAAACCAAGGTGGTGATGATGATTGGTCATGGTTTAACACCAGCCATGTCGACTGTAAACCCCACGTAGGCTTCTTTTTTAAATTACTTTTTAATTACTCTTGAGTACTATTAAACTTTTAAGGAACAAAATGTAGAAATGCCACAACTTTTTCAGCATGCAATAACTCCAGGTTCCAAGTATGCTCCACTAGTACTATTATTGCCCATCAGGTGGGACAAAATTCCAATGTATTGTAATCTTTGGATGACAGCCAAGGTTGGCCCCAATTATTCTGTGTGCAGTAACAGTGAGAAATTATTCCAAAATTTTTGCATTTTCAACAGCCAGTACTTATTAGGTTTTTAATGACCAGAATGAACCCTGCCATATTCACGATATAACGCAAGATGAAATTAAGCCTTAAGGAGTGCTGCAGTACCTCTTCTGTGAGGCGGGGTCCGATGATGTCTATGATTGCCTGTTCAATTATTGCGTGTTCAGCCTTGGCGGAGTTAACCTGTGTGTTTATGTTGCTCCCCTTGCGTCCCTTGTTACTGGCAACAGAGAAGCCTACAATAATCAAAGTACACACAATTAAAAACAGTGCCATGCAATAACTCCACATTATTGCATGGCGCATGCTAGATAAAAGATTCACCCCGTACTTACAGTACAGGGGTGAATGACAAAGTAGTCTAAATACGGGCGAAAATAGCCTTAGTATGGAACGGGAAGTAGAATGCCTGGCACCAGTGTCAAATGGTTACTTATATCAACACAGGGTTGGTGAAATGGGAGAGAATGCAAAAAGACAAGATGGCGGCCAGAGAACGCTGTCGATTTCACTTTTAAATTGCATTAAAGTATATGTTTTATTATATTTTCCAACTTAAAAGTAGCGGGGTAAATATGAAGACATACATAAAGAATATATTGTGCTTCTTAAATTAAGAATTTACCAGCTCAGTTAATTAACCCAGAATGTCGAAATTCTTCGCCAGCTTTTCTAATGGGTTGGTTTTCACCCCTGTACTGGAAGTATGGGGTGAATCTTTTATCTAGGCGCATGCCATCTCTGGCGTAGACAGAGCAAAATGTCGAACATTGCAACCAAAAGGCTAGGTCCTTACTAGATGGTGGCGGCAGTAGAAATGGTTACTTCAGTTCGGGTTAAAGCCAGTAGGTGGCTCCACCGTTGTGGGCAGTGCTATGGCTAGTTAGTCCAGGTTCCAAGAGGTGGCGCCACTGCGCCGGTTAAGTTAAGTATGGTGGGGGGGGGGGTGTTCGCGCTTCGGCCCGTACATTACCCATGTTACGAATAACATGCACAATTATAACTCACAAATCCCTTTTAAAAAGTGTTTATTGCAGGGTAGCGGCTACAGCAAACGTCGGAAGTGAAGAACGTAAGAACAGGAGTGACAGGATTATAAAGAAATCTTAATTTAGATTGAAAATTGAAAGTTAAATTTATTTTATTTTAAGGCAGTCTAATTAAAAACAAAACAAAATTCATTCTTCGAGTAAGAAGTGGAAATCGCAATCGCAGATAACTGGTCTTCCTGATTCCACTGTTCCTTGCTGTCCTACTAATGCCAAGTACCAGGCTAGGTAGTGATAAGCATACATTTTTCGATTGGTGGAAAATTCTCATCCCTGTTTATAGGACTAAAGAGGCGAGTCATTGCCCAAAAGTTGGTAACCTGCCAAACGGCGGGAAATTCTATATAGTGATGAGAACATGTCAGACTTAAAAAGGTGTGAAACCGCCGATCGGTGGGAAATTCTCAACCCTGACATTTGTGTCGGTGGACCTGACCTCATTACGAGACGCAGGATATGGAAAATAAGGGTGAAAAGAAATGGTGTACTTTCAAATATCTTTTGGCATACAACATTTTTATTTCGTATATCGAAATACTCCGTCTTAAAACTTTGTACAAAACATGGTGGCGTTCTCTGTGGCGGAGTGGTTAGTGTCTGACTTTTTTCTAGGACAGACTCCTAATCTGAGGGTCGGCGGTTCGATTCCTCATGCCCCCAGCTCTGCCAATTTGGATTTCCACCACTGTGTATAA
Source organism: Branchipolynoe longqiensis (assembly GCA_030323885.1). Classification (NCBI taxonomy): domain Eukaryota; kingdom Metazoa; phylum Annelida; class Polychaeta; order Phyllodocida; family Polynoidae; genus Branchipolynoe; species Branchipolynoe longqiensis. The sequence continues at coordinate 81,276,607 of CM059189.1, read as the reverse complement.
CTTACAGTGTCATCAAAGGCCGGTTGCTCCCATACCATGTCTATGTGGTGTGGGAGGTTAAAAATCCCTTGGGTCGGTAAAAGTGTAGGCTCGGGCTTTCTATCGAACAGCAGTGGAATGAGGAAGACCAGTCGTCTATGACTGAAATTTCCCCTGCTTAAACAGCTAATGGACCAAAAAATAAATAAAAAATGCAAAGATTGTATGGGTAAGCAGGTCTTGCCTTCCCAAAATGTGTAATTTCAACAACATCAACAACAACAAAGGAAAAAAGAAATTATGGACTTTCTAAATCTCTTTTTTCCCCGTACGAAACTTTAATTGTGTGCATTGGCACACTCTGGCTTAAAACTGTGTACAAAATACGCAACAGTTGTATACCAGACCTGTTTACTCGTACATTGCAGGTGGGGGTGACCAATAAGGGGAACATATTGGAGATGTACAAATGCAACTTCCTTCAAACTAGTAATGTAATAGCAAAATGAAATATAGAACCAGAACCTGGCTGTTCAAGTTGTGTTTGACGATATTAAAGCCAATACTTACCCGAAGTACTACCTTTTGTTTGAGCAGAAGCAAATATTAATCAGGAATATTATAAGGAATATTTGTATATAGTACAGCAGGGAGCTTTTGGGCAAGGAGACATAAGTACGATAGTGACACTTCTAATGGAATGTAATAGAATGTAATTGACTGGAATAGAGTATGCGTGCTTGTATGTGTCTTTAAATAATGGAAGATTCGAGTTCATCACATTTGTTCATTCATATTTCCTAAGATATATTTATATTATATATATATATATATATATTAGTATATTCACTCTTAATTTCTAAATGTAGTTAGACTTATATATACATAGTATAGTTATACAAATCTTACCTGGGTAAAGATGATGGATAACTGGTGTTTTCCCGAGGTACTAGCCTCGGATAGTCGTGGGTCAGGGAGAAGGAAGCACATCTGGGTCCAGCAATCTTTTACATACTTTTTAGGATAAAAAATGATTTGAACTTTGTATGGATACTTATTGTATCCATACAGGTGGGAGGGCCCTGACATACGACTATCCGAGGCTAGTACCTCGGGAAAGTTTGTTTGTTTGTTGTTGTTTTACGTCCTAGCAACATCTAAGGTCATATCAGGATGGGTATCGACTTGTGACAGTGCGCACTCATGGCGACTTTATAGTGCTGCCCCACTGGAAGACCAGGCTGCCAGCACCATGACCTGATATCCCACTCAGTCACATTATCCTGACACTGAACCAACCAGTCCTTGCCCTATCCTAATAATGCCGAGCGCCAGGTTAGAAAGCAACAAGTATAAATTTTTAAGTCATTGGTTTGACTCGACCGGGTTCGAACCCATGACCCCACAAACTACCAACATGGGAGACGGACGCTCTAACTCATTCGGCCATCCCGTCTGGTCCAGTACCTCGGGAAAACACCAGTTATCCATCATCTGTATTCAGGTAAGATTTGTATAACTATACTATTTTACCTCGGTACTACGCCTCTGGCTACTCGTAGCCCAGGGAGACTTTTATGTAATCTCATGTTTTATCCTTTTATACTTTAATGTTGTAACCATACGATGCATATATATGAGTACATAATTTAATGTTTCTCACCTGTCTTTAGTTGGTGAGTCGGCTTGTCACCAGGCCGCTTGACTTTTCTAGTCATTTGTTGTAATGTTTTGCAAATGATCTAGCCATCTTATACCCAGCGTGTGCAAGGATTTTCGCGTTGAGTAGGACGCATAGCATCCAGTGTTGATTCCTGCTTGTTTAAGCACCTTGATAGTCCACCTTGCTAGCGTGTCTCTCGAGATAGCTTTATGTGGCCTTATAAAGCTGATTAGTAGTTGTCTGGAATTACTAATTCTGTGTGATTTGGATATATAAGCCCTAATGGCTGAAACTACACATGTCCGTTTATCCTCCGGAAAACTATTTACATGTACTGTAGACAGTGGGTCCCCTGTGCGATTTGATTTTAGCAATGTCTCTAAATCAAATGTCGCTTCATCCTTATCTATTTCTAGTCCATCTAGTGAGAGTGCCATAATAGTTGCCATGCTGGTAATAAAACTGCTAATTTAAAAATCTAGTTCCTTCATTGACAAATGTCTATTGCTAGGCCATGATTTGAATAACATGAATACTATTGACACATCCCAAAACCTATTGTATTTCGGTTTGGGTGGGTTTGGGTGGGTTTCTTTCATACACCGGTCTAATGAACCAGTGTACCAACTGATGTTTTCCAATCGTTTGTCCATCTATTCTTGGTAGAATAATTGATAATGCACATCTCGCTGCGTTAATTGCACCAAATCCTGATCCTTCATCTTCTAAAATTCTTGGAAATCTTTACACTTGAGCTATTGTAGGTTTTAACAGTTTGACTCCTTTGAGAAGACAATGAATTCCCCATTTCTTTAAATAACTTGTGTACAATTTCACTGTTCCTTTTCTCCAGGCATGTGATATAAGCCTTTCTTTCGTTATTTTGTCGAAGCCAAATTGTTCTAAATGTTGTCTTAGAAAAGGAATGCAAAAGGGGTGTTGTCAACACGTCTCCGTGGACTGTTAGTGGTCCTTGAAGTTGAAGGTTGTTCTTTTCCCTTGGGAAACTGATCACGTCTTTTGCTGCTGATGTTATCGCCGCTAGCCATGGTTGTGTTTCCCATGCTGGTACTATGAGTAGGCCTACTGCGTGAGTGTGATCCATCTTGATCTTCCTGGCCACTCTGCTGATAATGCTGAATGGAGGGAATATGTAATAGAACTTATTATTCCAAATTAATGAAAATGCATCTACTCTTCAGGCTTCTGTCTCTGGATGCCAATACCATATTTTGGTAACTTTTTGTTATTGAGTGATGCAAAGAGATCAATGTCTGGCTTGCCCCATTTGTGACAAATGCTGTCGAAAATATTGTAATTCAATGACCATTCTAAATGGTCATTGAAGTGTCGGCTTTTCCTGTCAGCCAAAGTGTTTTGGCTGCCTGGAATGTGCTACTGTTAGCCATATTTCATGTTTCTCTGCCCAATCCCAAATGAGTTTGGCCAGATTGTTACATGGTTTGAAACGAGTCCCTCCCATATTACAAATGTAAGCCATAGCTGTCGTGTTATCTGTTAGAACTCTTACATGATTTTTAGGGATGTGAATCAAACTGCAGAGTCCTAGATAAATGGCTCTAAGCTTTAACACATTGATGTGGTCGGAGATTTTATCTTCCATCCAATGGCCACCTGTTGCCTGTTGATCCCTATAGTCCTCCCGGCCTAATGAAGCATCTCTTGTAACCGTAGTTTTAGGCTCTCCCATCCTAATAGGGTTGGGTGATTTGTTAATATGTGAAAACCACCAGATTATATCGTTTTGGCCTTCTGGCGAAATTGTCATGGGCCATTCGAAGTTTCCTTTTTTATCTATCTCTAAGGATTGAATATGAGCCTTGCCATATACAATAGCTGGTGCGTAGGCTATCATTATTCCTATCAATACTGCGACTTGTCATATTTTTGGTTTGTTCAATTGTAGTAATTGATTTGCTGTTGTTGTGAATTTATCAACTTTTTGTTCTATTAATGAAATGGTCATTTTGTGGTGTCAATAAAGAAATTTTAATTTGTTTGTTGGTGTTAGTACTGATTTAGTTTCATGTATGTAGAAACCTAATTTTATAAACGTTTCACATAATTTGTCTACTGCTGTTTGGCATTGTTGTTGTGTTTGAGCGACAATAAATAAATCATCAATATATGGAAACACGATATGTCCTTTCCTAGCCATAAAGGAAAAAATTGGTTTAAGTAACCTTGTGAAAATGTGTGGACAGCAAGCCAGTCCATTCAGCATACAAGTGAACTCATAAAGTCCGCCTTGAATACATTCTCAAACCTCCTGTAGAAGTGGTAGTTGCTTGTTGCTGTAAGCACAGCAATCCCCTCCATTCATGTCATCACAGAGTGATGAGAACTTGTTCTCCGCCATCATCCTGTTCGCTATGGGCGTGATGGCTGTCAGGGCCGAGAGTACCCCTTTGTGTACTGTATGGAGAGCCGCCTCAAACTTGTTTATGCTCCTCGCTGAGTTTCACCTCAGGATCCATCTCTTTGGTGGCAGATTCTGGGATACCTTTAATTCCCTAAACTTCTCGGCCATTTTGATGATTACCTCGGCCGGCTTAAAGGTATTGAAGTGCCCCTGAATGGTCTTTCTCATTAGCGTCGTGATGTGGATCTTTTTACGCCTCTGCACTTAGCACTTCTTCGTTTCCTTCCCACATGATCTAGTGTATTTGCCCGTGTGTTTAGTATCTGAGTCAGAGCTCGTCGTTGAAGAGACTGACGAAGAATCAGAGGAGGAAGATTTGTGTTTCCTCCTCTTCTTAGTCTTCTTGCTCTTCTTCATGAGGGGCTTCATGTACTCATCTCCTTCGGAAAAGTGGTCTCTTTTCTTGTGCTTGCGCTTTCTTGCCGACACAAACACCTCCTCCTCTGACTCGTCATCAGTTGAGGCCTGATCCTCTGACAGATCCTCCCATTCAGATTCATCTGAGTCAAGCGGAACCTTAGTCTGCTTCTTCTTGGAGGAAGCCGCTCTTGAAGGTAACATTTCCTCCATTTTCTGTTGAACCAGTCTAGCGACCTGCTTGTCTAGATCAGTTGGGCCGGGGCCGGTATCGTATCCCCCCCACCCGCCTCCTCAGAATCTCTTTGTTCTAGCGATGGCGACCTTTGTACCCGTGCCGGCGGTGTGGTGTCTTCATCAGCACTGATTGCATGAGGTGCCTCTGCCTTACTCTGCTTCGTAGCCATGGCTCCGAGACTGTGAGTAAAAATGAAAAACAATGATTAGGCATTGTCTTAGGCTGAAAAGCAAACTGATAATTAGAATATAATTATACTAGGTGTGTATTTATGGCATTAAAAAGTTTTAATGCAGGCGTATGGCTAATAGGCAGTCACAGGATGATGGTATTGGTAACCAACCGATCCAAACGAGGGGTAGGGACCAGTGTAGCGGTACCCTCTCACACTCTAAGTACCTATAAACTTCTCCCACCTGTGGTTTTCTTCACCAACAAGTTGAAGAAAATACTGTAGGACTCGGCAACAGGCGGCTTAATTAATAACCAAACAATGGAGGCATTGTTCTATCGATTATGTCAAATACGATCAAAACTAAGCTGTAAAACAGGAATAACTTATCGGAAAGTTTTAAAAAACTTTGTATGTGAATGCTAACATGAACTGCACCAACGTATCGAGTTTGAAAGCTGTCTGGTTTTGTAGTAAATGTAGAAAAACTGCTGGAGCTGCTCACAAGACGTCCTCCTGCTGTGACCTGATTAGCCTCATTTCTGGACCCGGAAGTGCTTCCTTCTCCCTGGGCTACGAGTAGCCAGAGGCGTAGAACCGAGGTAAAAACCATATATATTTATCGAAACTACCATTACTCAACTAGTGATCAACACAACCTAACTTAACCTGAACTTAAGCACAGCTAACTTAGGTGTTGATGTCAGTTATGAGCACCAACTGTGTGTTGGCGTGTGTTAGTGTGTGTTAGTGTGTTGAAGTGTATTAGTGTGTGTTGGTGAGTGTTGGAGTGTGTGGATGTGTGTTGGAGTGTTGGTATGTGTTGATATGTGTTGGTGGGTGTTGGTGCGTGTGCGTGTGTGTGCATGTACGTGTGTGCATGTGCGTGTGCATACATACATGTATATGTACATGTGCATGTGTGTGTCTATGTATGTATAGGTATATAAACATATGCATGTTGTCAGTGGTGACGTCAAACAGTGGTGACGTCATGCCGGTATGACCGGGAAAACCTAGCTTGGTACCCCACCAAGAACAAGTTAGTTCTTAGGCTTGGCGTAAAGGCTGACGTCATCGGGACCAGTGTAGGTGTTCCTCCACGTGTGCGCTACTCTGCGATGGGGCAGTCAAGGTGTTAAATCCATAGACCCGATTTACGGTTATATTGTGCAATAACTAGGTACCAGCATCTCACTTTGAGAGTTTTATTTGAATTATATATATTTAGGGAATGTAAATATCGATCTGAAAATAGATGCCGGTATTGGTATATGCTATAGGCTTAACAAATTGATGGCCTATGGGCTTAACGCCTTGACGATGACCCGCCACAGAGTAGCGTATGCCGTGCGGAGGAACAAGTACACTGGTCCCTCCCTACAGGACTTCCATATATGGCCCGATGCGGTAATGGTTTGTGCCAAGCCTAAGGACTGCTTGTTCGTGGCGGGGGACCAAGCTATGGGTAAACCGAACGTGCCCAGAAACAAAAACAAACAAACAAAAACACACACAAAAGACAACCACGTAACGGCTCTTATCCTATTACAGAATAAAGCTCAATGCGTACGTATTTTCTTTGGCGCCATCAACTGGTTCTCACCTACGCCGGTCGAGAGCGACTGCTGCGAGTTGGAGCGCGAGATATCGCTCAGTTCCAGCGAGTTCGTCGCTACGCGCTGCTTCTCCGCAGATTTCTCAGGCACGTACTTGTCGGCCGAACGCTCCTCGCGCACCGCCTTGCGGCGATTGTTGGCGCACTGCAGCGCAGCCGTCAGCGACTCGGCGCTGAAGTTGTGGTGCGCATCCTCCGAGCTGACGACAATGAGACAGCATCAACACACGCTCAGTTTTGTGGGTTTGTTGTTGTTGTGTGTTGTTGTTTGTTGTTGTTGTTGTTGTTTGAACATTCTCTTCATTAAAGTTGCATAGTCCGATGAAAACATACAATTTTACCGGCCAGATTTGGTGGAACTATAGAGGTAGTTGGTTGGTTGGTTGTTGGGGTTTTAAATCCTGGCAACATCTAAGGTCATATCAGGATAGAGATAGTAGAAGAATAGTCTACAGCTGTGTAACATTAGACAACTGAATGTAGCGTATGTAGTATATAATGAAATTATATGTGTATGAATGGGCGGAGCTATTCTTCTTCTTATTTGATATGTGCATGTATTTATTACCTATCTATAACTTTTTACGATACTTTATATTATATACGATTGACCTAGGAGAACATATTGCAAATAGAGCGGAAATAAACCGGCATCTCTTGAATTTCTGTCCAGTGTGCTAACCATTACACCACCTAGGTTCCCGGATCTCACCACCCTACTCACACCTACCCGTCTATGCGGCTCCTTGCCTGAGGTCAGTGCAGACTACTGCACTTGTCCCCTAGGGAATATTACACCACTTAGGCTCCCTGATGTCACCACCATACCCACGCAGCTCCTTTCCTGAGAGGTCAGTGCAGACTACTACACTATTATATATACGATTATGTTATGTATAAACTCTTATCCGTATATTATTCATGCAATGTAATTATCCTGTTCTCTATTGTCTTCCCCCAACACCTTGACCAATTGTATAAGTTTAGTGTGTTGGGTAGGTGGAGCTGGTAGTTGGTGTGCGACCTGGAGGGCAGGTTAGCTGCTCCAAGCAGCCCTACTCCCTCCAGCTGCCCTCCTGCTCACCCTCCTTCTGCCACAGATCGACCACTCCTCTATATCGATTTCTTTATTTGGGTCCCAAACGATGGCCCATACAATATCATTGTAATGATTTTAAAAAACTCCTTAAACCAACCACCTTCCTAAATGGACCATTTAAAGTCGGTCCCATGGTCAGTCGATCTAGAGATGTTTTACTGTGTACTCAAGACACATTTTACTCTGTAACTCACAGCTGGTCTTTGACGAGTTCCGCCAGCAGCTTCAGCCTGGTGCCCATTATGGCGGGGTTCTTGAAGTTGAGCTGCGAACACTTGGCCTTCATGATCAATCCCAGGTCGGGCTTCACCAGAGACACCGGGCGGAAGTTGGCGGAGATGTTGTCGGGCAGTGTGTAGTTGGGTAGCGCTGTGGCCGGGTTGTACGTGAGGTAGAGCGCTACATTGATTTTTAAGGGCACCTGTGAACGGGCAACATGAGGATAAAGGCGTTGATGCATCAGAACCTGTGTTCCCAGATCTCGCAGCTTTCAGTATTGTTAAAGCTAATTTTTACAGAATTCTTGAATGACTTTCAGTTAACACTTTTACCGTGAAAAATAAAAATAAAAATGTACATTAATATTCACAAGCAATGTCTCCATGCATCTCACAACAAAGATATAATGAAATGCACGATTCGGAGGAAGGAAGTCAGAGACAGGTTTGGGAAAGGAAGGTTTATTTTTGTGTGCAATGAGAAGACAATTAGTGAATGTCTTCCAAGTCGAGGGGGGCGCTCTGGCCGATGACCTGGACTTCGGAGGAGGTCGCCTGAGCCAACCCCTACGAAGTAGACAATTTAAATAGAGGGTGGGTGGGCGTGGTAAAATGGAGTCTATGCCCTGGGGTAAGTAGGCCAAATGGCTAGTGATGGGGAGGGAGGTGCTGTGTTCATTGTAGTGCTCATCCTGATCGCTTGGTGGTGTGGCGGGTACCTGGCTTCCCTCCCCGAATCAACCACAATTCGAAATTATGTGGCATAGTAAAGAAAGTGCATTGCTAAAAACAAAAGCATGTCTATAGCTTAGGAGTTCAGCTCCCCCTGCTGGTAGCTTGTTGGCTTGATTATATTAATAAGACCCGTTCAAAAGACCAAGCCTGGTCTCAGAATGCACAGTCAACAGGATGGCCCATCTGCGAATTCACCACTAAAAATAAACAGAATAGCAGCTAACCTCTTGTCCATCGGTGAGGAAGCAGAACTTCTGCCCACTCCTGAGGGCCCCGAAGATGGACTGCATGTGGTTGATGAGAGTCGCGAGGCAATCTGGCTTCAGTTTCTGCATGTCGTCAAAGCATCCCCAGCACCCGTCCTATGTAGAATAAAAGAAATCCACACATTAGCACAGGTAAAGTTGAATAAAACCACACATTAACACAGGTCAAGTTGAATAAAACCACACATTGGTACAGGTAAAGTTGAATAAAACCACACATTAGTGCCGGTAAAGTTGCATAAAACCACACATTAGTACAGGTAATATCCAGGACACAGCTCCCGTATAAAACCTAAAACTGCCTGTTTCGCAACTAAGTTTGAGTTTTAGTCGGTTTCAGTCTTTAGGTGTGTGACCCCCTAACACACCTGAGCCTTCCGATTCACGACTTAAAACTCATTTTTAGGGCTTAAGTATAAGATTCGAAAAATTAATCGGGCAGTTTTAGGTTTTATACGGGAGGTGTGTACCAGGCATAACGGGACGGGACAGGACGGGTTGTGACGGGTCGTGTCGGGCAGTCAGTTTTAGCGCATGAATCGTATACGGGAGGTGTGTACCAGGCTTAAAGTTGCATAAAACCACACATTAGTGCAGTTAAGTTGTATAAAAACTACACATTAACACCGGTCAAGTTGCATAAAACCACACATTAGCACAGATAAGTTGAATAAAACCACACATTAGTACAGGTGAAGTTGCATAAACGACACATTAGTACAGTTAAGTTGCATAAAACCAAACATTAGCAGTTAAAGATGTAAAAAACAACACATTAGCACAGTTAAAGTTGCATAACACCACACATTAGCACAGTTAAGTTGCATAAAACTAAACATTAGCACAGTTAAAGTTGCATAACACCACACATTAGCACAGTTAAAGTTGCATAACACCACACATTAGCACAGTTAAAGTTGCATAACACCACACATTAGCACAGTTAAAGTTGCATAACACCACACATTAGCACAGTTCAAGTTCCATAACACCACACATTAGCACAGTTCAAGTTGCATAACACCACACATTAGCACAGTTAAGTTGCATAAAACTAAACATTAGCACAGTTAAAGTTGCATAACACCACACATTAGCACAGTTAAGTTGCATAAAACCAAACATTAGCACAGTTAAAGTTGCATAATCTGAACAAATCCTCATATTTTCCTAACCAGAACATCTAAATAAACTTTACTGTAGTACTAATGTACTCATTGGTCTTTTTGTGGTTTCTCGATTAGGAATATTAAAACTTACTGTCTTTGACATGACCCAGCTAATATGGCAATGACACTTGGCTTCAACTAGTGAGCATGCACTTTATACCTTTACACTCTAGATATCCGCGAAAACAAGTGTAAACACACTTATTTACTTATTCGCTTTGGGCATTTATTTCCCGATGGTTTTACATCACTACGTCTGGAGGATATCATCCCACATAATTACATTTATCACATTACACCGCATTAGTTTAAAACTGAATCGTCCAATAAAAGCAGCAAATCTTCCCAACCCAAACACCTACTTAGATTTAACCTTACATACCCAACTTGGATAGTGGTTCACTTATTAAACATGTATTGCTGCAGTGAATACTAAGTCAATGTAATGGAACTTGTTACTGCTGAAGCCTATCATGTCCTGCACTTCAGTGTGCACACCGAAATTAATTTGGTATGTTTCCACTTCATATATCTTCAAAGTTAGCTATTTATAATAAAAAGCTACTTCAGATTAAAGTAAAGTTACACCGATCAACCTGATATATTTATCTAAAAAGACAAAGTAGAAAAGAAAAGAAAAAAAACCACCGGACTGGGAAACTTTGGACTCAATACATACTAAAAATAGCTATTCTGCGTGAATTATTCCCTCATGCAAAGCCCTTTTATTATTTGGAGTTTTTAACCCATAAGCAGTGTGCGATAAATGCAGATGGGAACCAATGAGTAGTATACGGAATTGTCCATTTGATGATGGCTACTCCTATAATTTCACACTCCTCTCCCCTCACAATTTTACATAGCTGCAAAGGAAGTTTGCCCCTCGCCCCCCCCCCCCCCATCCCCCCCCCCCCCCCCCCCCCCCCACACACCCCACCCCAAAAAGTAAACCACACAGAGAAAATACTATTTCTTATCCACTCTTCTGGGAAATTGGAGGGGGTTTTTATACTCCAAAGTAGACCTACCATGGCTATTCCCTGGAGCATTCGGCCGAGAGCTGGAGGGTTGCTGGATGGCGAACATTGGAACATTGCCAGGAATCTACCGAGCATGGAGGAAAAGCCCTGAAACAACCAATAACGGTAGCAGCACTTTAGAATTATGCGTCACTTCATACTGATGATACTGATGATGATGATGATGATGATGATGATTACGAGGAAGAGGAGCGGGGAGCTGGAGGGCAGGAGGACGGGAGGACAGGGGAAAGGGGAGAAGGGGGAAGAAGGGGAGGAGGAGGAGGATATGGTGGGGATGGAGTAGGAGGAGGAGAATGTGGAAGATGAAGGAGAATGGGGAAGAGGGGAGGAGGGGGAGGAGAGGGGGAGGGGAGGAGGGAGGAGGAGAGAGGGGGGGGAGGAGGGAGCGGGGAAGAGTAATTTGGGCTGAATGCCAATGTCACTGTATGATTAGTGGCCCTCAGTCTTGATTTGGCTTTAAATAACTCCCAGATAACAGGTTGTTTTAGGATCTACCAACCGATCATGATAATTCTAATTAAATAAAGTTGTGATTGTCATGTTACTTCTCCAGGGTCCGTACACATGTGAATATATGGAATTCAAGGGCTATGTCAAGGCTTTTCAATGCTGTTTAAAACAAGAAGGAATTCTAGACTATTTTCATTTGTATTTCAAGAGACGACAACACTGCTGAATGGTGATTTCAGACTAATTTAGATCAGTGGGGACAGTTTACTGGAATGCGAGGATTTTCAACACTGAATACCCAAAATAGGCTAAATTCAAGGCTTTTTAAGGCCTTGAAATGGGGCAAATGAAGTTCCAAGACTTTCCAGGCCCCGTGGGGGACCTTGCTTCCCTAAAGGGGCTCTAACGTGACCACAACATTTTACTTATCCACAATCATTATGATCAAATTGGACTAGCCCTAGCTTGTATGGCTTAAAACAACCTATTTTTGTAGGCGTTATTTAGCGATTTAGCAGTGTCCAATATTTAGCAGAAACTGAAAAATAGCACGACTGTGGCTTCCCAGCGCTCTCTTACCTTGATGGTTGGTTGGTTAGTGGGAGTTTTACATCCTGGCAACATCTAAGGTTATATTAGGACGGGTACCCACTTGTGACAGTGTGCGCTTGTGGTATCTGTATAGTGCTGCCCCACTGGGAAATCAGGCTGCCAGCACCATGACCCGATATCCCACTCAGTTACATTATCCTGACACTGAGCTAACCATTCATTTGCCATATTCTATTAATGCCGAGCGCCAAGCTGGGAAGCGACAAGTATCAATTTTATAAGTCATTGATTTAGCTTGACCCGGGAATTGAACTCCCGATCTCCCATGCGGAAGGCCTGCGCTCTGCCGATTCGGCAACCCCGCCCACTTACCTTGACAGTCTCTGTCTTGCCAACGCCGGTAGACCCAGTGAGCATCGCTCCCTTGTAGGTGCTGATGGCCAGAGACATGGACAGGAAGCACTTGTCGGAGAGTGCGGTCAGTCCGATGGTGGACTGCGCCCCGTAGAACTCGCTGCCAATCGTGTAGCGCGTGTCCAGGATGTAGATGTAGGGCCTCGGTAGGCCCAAGCCTGTTTGAGAAGCAGAGGACGGATAGATTGATTGAGGGAAGGGTTGCCAACATTGGAAAATAAACAAACTTTCATATATTTCCCCTTTTTGCCACATATCATTCATTAGAAAGCTGATGGCGTAAGCTTTCCACCGATCTAGAAAACAGATCTAGAAAACCGATCTAGAAAACAGAAAAAGGCTCTGGCCCTAAGCATGTATAGGGCCAGAGCCTATCACTGCTGAAGGTAGTGAGGAGTGTATGCTGTACATCCAGAAGTGCATGTGCTACACATAATTTTCTAAAACTACGTTTTTCAAGGGCAGATAACAAAACTTGTTAAATTTAAATATTAACAAGCAAATCATACAGAAGGCAACAGTCAGTCTTCCTCTTTATCTACATATACTTGATAATATCAGAGGTTACATGTGTCTGGAATTAGAAGCAATGAAACAACACAAATGTACGCATTTTACCCAGTGATTGGCAACATGCCAGCAGGCTGCCACTACCTACTTGAATTTCATTAAACTATCCCCACTGATCTAAATTAATCCAAAATCGTCATTCGCCATTGAGTCATAAGTTAGTAATTTTTTTAATCGAAGTTACTTCAAACTAAAGTAAGGTAGATTATAACGATCAACCTAATATATTTATCTCGGAAAATGACAGAAACTCAAAACCATAGGACTTAAAAGCAACTTTAAGTTAGAGATATGTGTGGTATATCGCGATATAAAGTAGGCTATGCTCTGGACACAAACACAAACATGAATATGGGTTGAACAGTTTAATACTAGTCTAGTTTGAAAAGCAGGTGCGCACTGGCCAAACAGAGGGGCGCAGGCCACGAGCACAAAGTGGCGCTGCAGTAGCAGGTGGTCATGAGACCCAATTAGGCCAAGCCAACTTACTTTTCGTTGGCGCACAAGGTTTAGGCCAAGCCACTTCAATTCCGCACACACGCGGTTGGCTACTGCGCAGTAGATAATATAAACAATAACGGAGGATAGGCCGCTCCGCCCTTTATATATCGATAAGTACTTATCCTATCTATATATATATATGCATATGTATATACATGTGTACATATATGTATATATTTACATGCATACATACATACGTACACACCCACGTATCTATACAAACACACATCCACATTTATATATATATACCATATACATACATACATGCATACATACATGAATGCATACATACATACATACATATTCCTACCTTCTACCACACACAATATACTTTAAAGGGCCTGTCACACTACGAAGTATAGCCTTAGCGTATGCCGACGTATGTGATTTTCGACCAACACATTGGCATACGTCGTCATACATTACGTATCCGTTGGGCGTATGTCGGGTACATCGTTATACGTCGTCTTACGTCGCCATGCGTCAAGGCTCCGAAAATTTGTTGTGCATGCTAAAAATTTCCAACGCGTGTCGACGTGTGCCTCAAAACTTGAATGTACGCTGTGTGTACGTTTGGGATACGTCGGCGCACTTTGGGAGTACGTTAGGGATACGTTGGTATACGTTGCTGCATGTTAGCCGTACATTCAGCCGGTGGGAACGTGCAGTCTGCGTACTGCCAATGGATGCAGTATGTACTCCTAACCTACTTTGAATGTATGCCTACCATATCTCCAGCATATTTAACGTATACGCCATACTTCTAGCGATGGAGTAACGTATGTAACATTGGTCAGCGTTCCGGGGGCATATGCGAGCATTTTGCGAGCGTTTTGCGCACGTAAGTGATTTTCGATTAACACATCGGCGTACGTCATCATGCGTTACTTATACATTGGGCATACATCGGGTACATTCCGGATACGTTGTTATATGTCGTTATACGTCGTCTTACATCGGCGTGCGTCGAGGCTCTGAAAGTTTGTTGTGCATGTTCAAAATTTCCAACGCATGTCAACGTATGGCTCATACATTCCTCATACGCTACATGTACGTTAGGTGTATGTTGGCATACATTAGGCTATGTTAGGAGCACTTTAGGGATACGTTGGTACATGTAAGCCATACGTACAACCGGCGCCCCGCACATGTCTCGGACGTATATAACGTACTCACAACGTTCCGTTAACGTACGCGAGCATGCGCCTAGCGTATGCGAGCTTGCCCCTAACGTATCGCCAGCTTGTTGGCGGTCGGTATATCAAGGAACCACCTGGCTTCTTCCAGCAGACCTGCTCAACTCTTCAGAAAGGATGGATGTCCCTACACTCCATCTACAGTTCCAGCATTACTACCGAGTTGCCATTTACCAGCATGAGCTAGATCTCTACCTCATGGCTCTTCTGGCGGCCTGTGTCAACAGAAGAAGAAGGTAGCAGCGGAGAATGCGGGTCAGACCCTGGATCGGGAGGCGGCCACAGTTTGGGTTGTATGACAAGCTTATGGTTGAGCTCTGCAGCGAGGACATTGCGTCATTCGTCAACTTTATGCGGATACCTCACCAGATGTTTGACGAGATTGTTGGGAGAATAGGACCCAGGATCGCCAAAATGTACACAACACACATGGTGTCGCTCCAGCCTGGGCTGAAGATTGTGCTTACTCTGGGGCACCTGGCATCTGGGAACAAATACTCATCGATGCAGTTTGGGTGGAGGGTCCCCCACAACACACAGTCGCTCAGTGTGCATGAAGTGTGTCAGGCCCTCATCGATGAGTACCTGGACGAGGTCATGACGTGCCCTGCAACTCCACAAGGATGGCGTGCCATCGCCAACCAATTCCTGGAGAAGTGGAACTTCCCCCATACCTGTGGCGCTCTGGATGGGAAGCACATCGCCTGCTGGTGCCCTCCAAAGAGTGGGTCACTCTATTACAATTACAAGGGGTTTTACTCCGTGGTCCTGTTGGCGCTTGTCGACAAGGACTACAAGTTCATCTGGGCAGATCTTGGGGGTATGGGCTCCGCATCTGACACCCAGATCTACAACGACTCGGAGCTGAAGGCGGGCACTGAAAGTGGCACCATCAGTTTTCCGGACCCCGAACCGATCGTGAACGGCCAGAAGGATATGCCGTTTTTTCCTCATCGGTGACATGCCTTCGCCCTACGGCCGACTATGATGAGCCGTACAGCAGGAGGGGTTGACAAATGAGGAGCGACTCTTCAACTACCGGCTCTCCCGAGCTAGGAGAGTGGTGGAGCATGCCTTTGGCATCCTAGCCAACCGCTGCCAGGTGCTGCTGACGACTATGCAGCGCCACCCCTCCACCGTGAAGGTCATCATCACCGCATGCATGGTTGTGCACAACCTGATGAGGATGTGCTACCCAGGGCTGCAGAAGCAGCAACTGGATCATCCAGAGACTGAGAACCACAACTTTGTCCCCAGAGTGTGGAGAGAGGGACAAAACCCGGCAGACGTAGACATTGTTCATAGCCCAAACACCGCTTCCAAGACAGGAAAGGAGCAGCGGAATCTACTGAAAGACTGGGTCATCTCGCCCGCCAGATCACTTTCATGGCAAGACAGCATGATCTGATGTGAAAAAAATTGTCTGTCTGTATGCACTGTGATATGCGTACTGTTATCATATATTTCTGTATACTTACATGTCCGTTATATTGTGAGATGTCTACTGTTACTGTTACTGTTACTGTTACGAGATGTTTATATGTCTATTTGTACAAATAAACTATATCAATTTTAGATTTCAAAACACAATTACATGTCTGTTATATTTTGTATATACCTAATTAAACTCAGACACAAATCTAGTTAACAATACTTATAATTTATTTCCTCTCTTTTCAGAAGAGTTTAATATACTATTTTATGTACATACTAATAACACAGCACAGAGAAGGGGAGAGAAGAACAGAGAGGGGAAGAGAGTGGAAGAGAGAGGAAGAGAGGGGGAGAGAAATGGGGTGAGAGGGAAAGAGAGAGAGAGGGAGAGAAAGGGGGAGGGAAAGGGGAAGAGAGAGGGAGAGAGGAAGAGAGGGTAGGTACTTGTGTCATTAATATTAATTTATATTTATTTTCATTGGCTAAATTCTTATCCTTTTTAGTTTAATTTATAACAATTACATTGGACACAAAAAATCTAGTTTAACAAAATCTTTATTACAGAGCAAGAACATCTTTTATATATGTGATATATAATTAATTATATGAGTATAAAATGGGTGGAGTAGGCTTGTGTTATTTATTATATTATTATTCGCCATGCTATTTATTTGTGCAATTCTGGACCGATCTGCCATTTACTGTGGGCCTGTGCAGGTCCAGGATAGTTTGGCGCCTTCCCACGCCTGGTCATATGCCAGTCAGTCGGCGCGGGCGTCACATGAGCTCAATTTCAAAACTTTTACAGGTAGGGCTATCTATTGCTCGGCCAAGGGCCTCGGTTAAATAAACTAGGCTTCCCACCACTCCTCATTCTGTTGTTCCTTACAAGGGTGTAGCCCACCTTTTATACATATATACAGAAGAACATAATAACATAATAAAAATGAGAACATAAGAACATAATAAACATGAGAAAATAATAATAAGCACCTATTTACACATATTTACTCATTCACTTCAAATTCTCATCGTTGGGACCCCCCTCCCCCCAACCCCAATGGTGACATCCGGGCTGACGAGGGGAAGAGGTCTAAAGTAGATACCCCCAACACACCGGAGATCCCTGACAAGTACAAGAGTCCATCAGACGTTTGGCCCGGCGACTCTGATGACGTTCCAGTTGTCGCTGCTGTGGGAATGGAACTGCCACTGGCAATTGGAGTTGATGCCCAGGGCACACTCACAGTGCTGGCAGCAGGTTGCCGATGAGACGGTGCCGGAGGAGGCATGGTGTGAATGCCAACTTATTTAAATTTGATTTTTATTTCAAAACGTTACGCACGCGCTAACGCCATACTTCGTAGTGTGACAGGGCCTTTACTTAGATTTGGAGAACAATTACAAAACCATGACCCCCCCAATAGCCATGTCTTTTTGTGATGTGGGGTAGTTAAACAAACAAACAAACAATTACAAAACCAGCTAAAGAATTGCTTGATACTCCTTACTTTTAACCCACTGCTACTAAATGTGTGACTTACTGGACTCATCGGACACAGTGTAAATTCGTGTGTTGCGCCTCCACTCGAAGTCAGTTACTTCTCGTATCTTCTTGGTTGCGATGAAGTCAATAGTGTCCCGCAAGAACAGCGATTGCTGGAAACATAATCACATTTTGTTAAATGGCAACTTTTATAGATTTAGGGTGGCGGGAGCGAGCGCGAGAGGATGTCACGTGATCTATATATACAATGCCTTCTAACTTGGTTGCCGAGGGCAGTAGATTACCACTTAACCGAGAGCCCTTGAGATTTGTTTGCTTGTTTGTTGGGTTTTGTGTCCTAGCAACATCTATGGTTATGTGAGGACGACTTTATAGTGCTGTCCCACTGGGAAAAAGTCCGCCGGCATCATGACTATGGTGTTCTCTGTGGCAGAGTGGTTAGAGTGTCTGACTTTATTCTAGGTCGGACTCCTAATCTAAAGGTTGGTGGTTCGATTTCCGATGCCATCACTTCTGCCAACTTGGATTTCCACTGCTGTGTATAACTTACAACGCCATCAAAGGCCAGTTGCCCTCATACCATGTCTTTGTGGTAAATCCTTTGGGTCGGTAAAAGTGTAGGCTCAGGCTTCCTATCAACAATGGTGAAAACAAGACTATTTAGAGTTATCCATGATAAGCAGTATAAATCTTCAAGAAAAAAGAATATATACATAACCCACATATTACAATTCATTCACCAATCACCATGTCCTATAATTCCCAAGAACACAACATATAACTGGATTCAACAACAACATAATAGACCCAGCCAGTTAAGCTGGAAAGTAGCCGGATAGAGTGGTTCCAGATTTTGCCAATATATGTCACTAGCTTAACTGGAGGGGTGTAAGACGTGAAGAGAGCAGTGGTCTTTTTTTGTTTATATACATTATAAGGATAAGAGATTGAATCCTGTTGCGATATGAATATCTGAATATAATCAGGCATTTTATTATGTGTCCACGCATTCTTTATGAAATCATAGGCACTCGGGGAATGTACCCGAATAGTGTGCCGAAAGATGTCAGACGGGATGGCCGAATGAGTTAGAGCGTCCGTCTCCCGTGCTGGTAGATCGTGGGTTCGAGTCCCGGTCGAGTCAAACCAATGACTTTAAAATTGATACTTGTTGCTTCCTAGCCAGGCGCTCGGCATTATTAGGATAGGGCAAGGACTGGTGTGCTCAGTGTCAGGATAATGTGACTGTGTGGCATACCAGGTCATGGTGCCGGCGGCCTGGTTTCCCAGTGGGACAGCACTATAAAGTCGCCATGAGTGCGCACTGTCACAAGTCAGTACCCATCCTGATATGACCTTAGATGTTGCTAGGACGTAAAACAACAACAAACAAACTGTCACTAGCTTAACTAGCTCCAGATAGATGTCACTAGCTTAACTATTACCCCCCGCCCCCTATCCTCCCCCCCGTGAGAACTGCTCCCCGACACCGTACCGTGGTGAGATGCTCGAGTCTAAGGCGGTGTAGGTGCATCACACACTCGTCCATCATCCTCCACGATGACTTGCTGATGAGGAGGGGCAGTTTGTTGCACTGCTGGGTGAACTTCCTGCCCGTCGCGAAAAGCGCCCTCCGGTCGTAACGCGCGTCGAACACGCCTTGTTCGCACTCTTTGGTCCAGAAGTACAACATGGCATGCCTGCACACCTGGGTCGGGTACTGCAATGGGCGGATGGTGGAAGTACGGGGGGGGGGGGTTCATTTGTTGTGGGTTCCGTTATATAATTAAAATGTTACCGTCCAAGCGGGTTCATAGCATAGGCGACAACGACCAGAGAGGTGGTATTCAAGTGGTCAGAGCCCCTCACAGGTGGCGCCGATGTGGCCAATACGGTAACTACACAGGGCCAGTAGATAGGATATAGTGAGTATAGTCAGAGAGCGTGTATATAAACAGATGAGAGGGACAACTCCCATACTAGAGCATGTAACATCTGCCGACTGTGGCGCTCCAAGTGGTGGTTGTTGAACAGTATATGACACAGCTGTCAAACTCAAGGCATTGTCAATGGTCGTGTGCAATCTTCATCCAGAAAAAGTGAAATATCTCTAAAACTACACCACCTAGAAACAAACTGATTGGAATACACATAGAAAAACATGTTTACCAACAAGATTATATTAAATTGATATGGTTAGGGTTCTGGATTTCTATTAATTTGGAATAAAACTGACGTTTTTCACTACGCGTACAGCAAACTCAAGGCATTGTCAATGGTCGTGTGCAATCTTCCTACAGAAAAGTGAAATATCTCTAAAACTACACCACCTAGAAACAAACTGATTGGAATACACATAGAAAACATGTTTACCAACAAGATTATATTAAATTGATATGGTTAGGGTTCTGGATTTCTATTAATTTGGAATAAAACTGACGTTTTTCACTACGCGTACGGCAAACTCAAGGCATTGTCAATGGTCGTGTGCAATCTTCCTATAGAAAAAGTGAAATATCTCTAAAACTACACCAAATAGAAACAAGCCGCTTAGTACACATATAGAAAACATGTTTACCAACAAGATTATATTGAATTTATAAGGTTAGGGTTCTGGATTTCTATTAATTTTGAATAAAAACAAATGTTTTGCACTGAGCGTACCGGCAAATTCAAGGCTTGTTCAACACTAACCGCCAGGAACGCCACTGTAGCCTGTGTTACCGTTTTTCGCGGGAGTTGTCCCTCTCATCTGTTTATATACACGCTCTCTGGTATAGTATAGTATAGCATAGCATAGCATAGCATGGTATAGTATAGTATAGTGTCCTTGTTTATATTCCTATAATAAATTATAGAGCACACACACACATAATAATAATAATAATAATAATAATAATAATAATAATAATAATAATAATGTAAAAAAGCCAAAGCCCTCGGAATAAGCAACTTACTTTTTTTGTTAACTTGCTTAGTCCGAGGGCTTTGGAATATTTACCTTATTATTCTTATTATTACTATTATTATTGTCGTGATGGGTGATGAAAATATGAAATATTGCGCAAAGACCGGTGTGGTGGTTTCAGCGTGTTCCCGTGCTCAGACATATCCCTCGCTTCTGCGCATGCGTCAGAATCTAGTAAACATGGCCGTAATCGATTAACACGAACCGGGCGACTCGGGTCATCCGAATTTCAAATAGAACACGCGAGTGGAGTCGACAAATACACGTCCCGTGTGCAAAAAAAGAATAACTTAGATTAATGAAATGGAAATATAGGTAAACTGGGCCATGATACAATACTTTAAATCCTATTTTGCTGTACTTTTATCGGTTATTAAAAAAAAAAGAACAAACTGTCCACCCGAGCGTATTCGATTATTCAACCCGAGTTTGTAGGATGTGCGCATGCGCCAATAAGTGGCTGGGGTGACCCGAGTTGATGCGAAATCCGCGCATGCGCAGAAGCAACGGGACATGTCTGAGCACGGGAACACGCTGAAACCACCACACCGGGAATCGAAAACGTGTCTCTTGCATTCCGGACCAGTGTGCTAACTATTACACCACCTAGGCTTCATGATGTCACCACCTTATCCACGCCTACCTATGTGTTGCCTGAGAGGTCAGTGCAGGCTACTACATCATTAGTATTATTATTATTATCAATATTATTATTATCAATATTATAATTATTATTTTTAGATAGATATATCAGTTTAACCATAACCTACTATCCATTAGTCTGGAGTAATTTTGATGAGAAGAAGATGGCTAATTTTGGACCAATTTGAACTGAAAGAACGCAAATTAATTTCGACACTACAGAATACTCATTCAGGGGTTGGCTGTGTGTGTGGGCGGGCGGGGGGGGGGGGGAGGGCGGCGCTTACCCTCATCACCCAGTCCTCCATGGGAACCCCGTTGTTGACGTCCTCCATGGCTTGGCGCAGCATGTCCTCCAGTGTGGTCGAGATGGCCTTGAGGATGTTGTTCAGCCACGACTCGACACTTTCACACAGGCAGACCTATAAAGAGGCAATTATTTTCTCTATTGAACGCGCTCCTGGTTTGGTTGCTGTCATTCCGCCCTGATACACCATGTTCCTTCCACACTTGCGCTCTCCCTTACCTGCTGCCAACAAAGCAAGCTATCCATCTTCCATATTATTTGCCCAGCAATTTCAGAAAATGCCCTTACTAGCCTGCATATCAGTCTTTTTTTTTTTGTCTTTTTTTAAAATTGAGGCTGTATTTATACTGTCCATAGCATGTAAGCGTGGGTACCCAGGCTTGTTTTCAATGCTGGCGTGTTGGTGTTGTCTTACCAAGCAGTAGCTGCTGATAAGTTATTTGATTGTCTGCATTTCAGTTGCAGATAGATAGTCTGTTGGTACGTTTAGTAGCCTATGTTAGTTTTTTTGGGCCCTCTTGGCATTGTATATTTGTTCTATTCTTATTACTATGTTAGTTGTTTTCTTAAGGTTCTATGTTAGTGTTTTGGGGTTTTCTCAGGAAGAGTTTTCCGCTTTTTTCTACTTAATTCTATACTAGCCTATTTTATTTACATGTCCATAGGCCTGAACGTAATAGATGGTTGAGTTATGTTTGTTTGAATTTGATTTATATTGTTGTTGGATATGTTATCTGGTAGTTGTTGGATAAGTCGTCTGGTAGTATTGCTATTAAAATAGACACCAAACACTGTACTAGACTACTAACTGACTGAAATTTACAATCCTCCAAATATAGTTTATCCTATCATTACCTACTTACTCAAACTAGGTCACGTAGTTAAAACGACACCCTAGGTTTTAACCTTTTAAGCATAACCCTGCAACCTAACCACACTCCATCTCACAGAATAAACAAACCATTCTACTAACACTACATCTCAAAATGCTATCTCAAACAAGATGACAATTAGGCAATTCACCACACAACAGGCATTCAAATCTACGAAGCGAAACCATGTACATAACCACTCCATAGCATATTGGTCGAATGAATACACAGTTGGCTAGAGAGGATCAAATTCTAGGGAAGCATTTTTGTATAGAAAATGTGATACTTTCATCGATTTATGAAGCTTCAACTTAATGGCAAAAGAAGAAGAAAATCTTATATGGTTACTTTGGTTGGTTGTTGGAGTTTTACATCATGGCAATATCCAAGGTCCTATCAGGATGGGTACCGACTTATGACAGTGTGCAGTCATGTCAACTTTATAGTGCTGCCCCACTGGGAAATCAGGCAGCCAGCACCATGACCCAATATCCCACTCAGTCACATTATCCGGACACTGAGCTAACCAGTCCTTGCCCTATCCTATTAATGCCGAGTGCCAGGCTAGGAAGCGACAAGTATCAATTTTATAAGTCATTGGTTTGACTCAACCGGGAACCGAACTCCCGACCTTCTGCACTGGCGAGGCCCACTCTCGACTGATTCGGACACCGCGCCCGCTTTATATGGATACACAAACATGAACATACAATATATATATCCTTACCGGGTAATTCAGTTCGAGGACCTCTCCTTCTATGCTGTAGACCGCAATGGCTTCCAGGGTGATTGTTTCCTCCAGGGCCGTCTCTGAGGGAAGGACTATGCTGACGAGGCTGCTCCGCACTCTAGAGTCCACCTGCTGCAAAAGCACATTTAAGAAACCTACACCACGCACATCGTCAACATAAGCAGGCAGCCCACTGTAGTCTGGTTCACAAAGGAGGGAGGCAGAGGCAGCAGCAGAGGTGAGTATTGGTGTTGATTCATGAAGCGACGAAGAGCGCTCAAGCCGAATAAGGTAGTAAGTAAAAAGGTGACTAAGTCATGGCAAGGTGGCGTTCAACGTCTTAATCGGGTGGGTGGAAAAGATGAGCATTCAGGTTGCTTGCAACCAAAGAAGAGTCTCTGGAGCGCAGAACAGCTGGAATTTCAGTGGTGAGGCCGCACAGGGCGCTGCTGAAGGGGAAAGCTCGATTGGCCGAGTCGCAGAAGGCACGAGAAGGAGGAGTGAGTGTGGCTGGTTCAAGAGTTGGGGGCACCTACCTCCCTGCGAACCAGAAGCAATTCTGACATATTACCAATCAATCCTGTTGTGAATGAAACTGCAATTACTTACCAAGAACAATAAATGGATAGATCTCAATTTCACATGCATATTAATATGTAAGTGTTAAGTGCTAGAAAACAAAGAAATTAATGATTGCTATTGCTTTTAAATTTTTGAGACTTTACCCACCTTTTTAAAACATGTCAACACCAAGATTCTGATACGATTTGTTAAACACACAAACTACTTTGGATTAATTAAATTAGGACTTAAAAATTTAACAAAAAATATAACATAGTTATCCAATTTAAGAACAGTTATGTATTAAAATTAGTAATTAATTTAACATTGTAACTACTAAGTGTCTCCGGCTTTGTTTGTGTGACGTCACGCCTCACTTGCAGCTTCACAGCGCCTCTGGGCCTTTGCTTGATTTTACAGCGATTTATTTGCAGATTAGTTCAGTAAAGTGGACACTGTATTAATCTATAAACTTAATAAGTTAATCATTTCGCTGAGAGCTAAGTAGCAATCTAAAATATGCTGTGTTTATGCTGTCACCCAAAGTTTGCCATCATTTTCATGATCGGACAAAGAGTACTAACTTTTCACACACTCCCCACCTCCTCCCCCACAAACTAGTGCACATCAACATTTTATAACAGAACAGGACAGTGCGTCAGTGATCTATGTTATTTCAACATTTTATTAAACCATAAATTATATGTACGACTTACAGTACCCTCCCCCTGTTGTATGTTTTATATGATGGTGAAAATGTTGACAACTTTCGATGACCCATTAGCTTTGTTAGAACTAGTGGAAATAGGATGCGCTTAAATCTCGCGGGTATTTATTTGTGATTTCTTTAGGCCACACCCTTTCCTTGGCCTACAGCTGCGTGATAATAGCCACAAATTATGGAACTCTTCTCACTTCACAGTGTATTGTAGACATTAATCTAACCTATTATTCACTATTCAATACAGGATAACTGCTAGTATCGCTTAAAATTTCAATTAGAAAAAGATAATAGTAAAAGTCCTATTTTTTCCCCTATGGCAGACAACTTTGACAGCAGCTCATGTGTGTGTGATGTGTGTGTGTAGTGTGTGTGGGTTTATTTGTTGTGCCCCCCCAAACAGCTTTTTTTTGCCTCCCCCTCCAGATTTTTGTTGAGCCCCTCCTCAGTTTTTGCTACGCCCCCCCCCCATCACAGCTTTTGACACCCCCCCCCCCCCACACACACACACACCGAATTGGAGTGTATGTCTGGGCCACACAGAATACTAGTATGTACCTTGTAGTGGTTGAGAGTGTTGGTGTGTGGCTGTGTTACAAAAGAAGACATCTGGTGTAGGTAGTCGGACTGACCTTAAGACTTCCCCAGGCCAAAGGTGGCAAACACTACACAAATATAGCAATGGGTAGCCACATGAATCAATATGACGTCATCACTAAGTGAGTGATTCCTTAAGCGATGGTTTCGGTAGCTAACTGAAGCCAACTGTGGTTAAAAGTGTGAGGAGAAAGTGTGAGGAGAAACATGAGGGAAACAAGTTGCATAAGCCGATGGTTTTGAGTTTCCATCATTTTCTTAGATAAATATATTATTAAGTTGATAGTTTTAAACTACCTACCGTTAGTTTGAAGTAACTATGCTTTAAAATGACTAACTTAAGAGATATTTGAAGTCCAAACATGCTAAATTAATTTTGGTATACTTGTCAAAACTCTGACCCCATAGGCTTAAGCAGTAACAGGTTCTATCACATTGGCCCAGTATGCCCTTGTATGCAGCACCAAATGCTTAAGAGGTGCACCAGTATATAAGTTGGTTAGATTAGATTAGATTAGAGTTTTAGAGCTATACGACCAAGCCAAGTAGGAGACTCCACCATCAGGGCCCGCGAAATGTGGTGAGGATGCTTGCTCTGTTCAGTTTTGTCATGTGCAGCAATGAATTTGAATCTGCTTGTGTTTGCTGGGTGAATCTGGTATTGCTATTAACACCTTGTCAAGCTGCCTTTTTAATGATTGTACAATGCAGTTTGATTGTCGTATGTAAGCTGGCATTGTATTGAAGAGCTGAACTCCCCAGACAGAAAGACCTCATTCCCACAGGGTTTTTGTTGGCCGTGACTGAGGCTTTTATATTTATGGCTTTACCAAGTCAACCATATCTTTTTTTAATTATACATTGTTATATCATAGTTTTTGGACTATACAACTTTAATGACAGCAGGGGAGAGGAACGTGGGGAAGTCGGGGAAGGGGTTGGCGGAAAGAGGGGAGGCGGAGGAGAGAGGGAAGGAAGGAAGAACAGAGGAGGGAGAGCAGAGGAGGGGCAGGAGGGAGGGGGGGCGGGGGGAAGAGGAGGAAGTAGCCGAATAGAGGAGGGAAAGGAGGCGGGAGAGGAGGCGGGAGAGGATCGGGAAAGAGAAGAGGGGAGGGGGGGCGTGAAGGAGGGGACAGTGGGGTGAAAGCAGTGATTGGTTGTCTCTAATTTTCTAATTGAAGCATTTCCTAATCGTCTCTGTACCTGGTTCAAGTGGACTGCAAACTTACATCCTCCATCGGGCTTTTGAAGAGGCTGCCATCTGTATCTCTGTCTACTCCAACAGTTCTCTCCTGAGCATATGGTGCGCGCGCACAAACACAAGTGACAGCTAACATAAAGGCCTGATAGGGCAGTTGACAGTAGGACAGTACTTGTTAAGTCGGTGTTCTTTGCCTGGTTTCTTCTCTTCTTTTTTTAATTAAAAAAACCCCGGAATGTCTGGAGCACTAATCTTTTGCATTAGAGAATAAACTACACACTACACTGCTTAGAAACTCTTTCATCCGGGTTACTCAGTAAATTCTTTTAGAATGTGGGGGGGTAGCTATGTTTTGCATTGGAGAATAAACTGCACACTGCTTATTAGAAAGGCTTTCAGATAAATCTTGAAGATAAATCTAAAAGAGGTGTGATCTAGAATAACACCTCTTTCATCCGGGACTCACTCTGTAATATCAACCATGCAACAAACATATAAGCATAAGTTATTAACCCTGAGGAGAAATGCCACTTACACTTTCCTCTGCATGCTTGAAGGATATAATATCATGCAAGGGGTAAGATGTAGGGGACAGTTAGCACCCGACGCTATTAATGGAGGCTGGAGAGTTTCCAGTGTTAATTAAAGACAGATATCCGATATAGATATAACAGTGCATGGTTTAAGTACATTAGAATTATATTTATTACTGCTCAAACGAAAGTTAATTGCGAAAATAAACAGTTACGCATTATGTTAGTACATTACGCAATAAATAACATTGACACGGCGTAGAATGTACAGTTCAAAGAATGAAGGATTGATGGGGAGTTTGATTGGTAGGCTTGCTATCAAACTTGTTGATGTCAGTAAGGAAATAATTTTTAAAATACAAAAGAAAAATGTTAAAAGACAATATAAATAACTGTCAGGGCTCATTAATTGTTATCGACTTGGCTTATTACCGAATTTGTTGGTGTCAGTGAAACACACACACACACACAAACAAACCAATGTGAATAGGTGTAAGGAGTAATCGAACATTTTCAACATTTTCATGGTCATACAAAGCATACAATGGGGTTGGGTGGGATCAGGAGGTATTAGTCAATACAATTTGTATGGTTTAATAACAAGAAATTGACATGGCATAACCCACTGTCATTTTCTCTAGGGAAGAAAGGTTGTATTAATCATGTACAACTTTTATGGTTTTACAAAATATTGATATGGCATAACCCAATCATTTTCTCTGAAACAAACAAAAAGGTTGGTGTGTACCAATTTGTTGATGTCAGGAGCAGTTGGGGAGGAAAAGTAGTACTCTTTATAAGACCATGGAAATGCTAACAACTTTAGCATTCTAGTGGTCATCCGAAGTTTTCAACATTTTCAGTCCTACAAAGCATACGGCAGGGGGGGAGGGAGGAGTGTGCAGGTCAAGAAACAACTTTTATTGCTTAATAAAATGTAGATACTTTTCAGCATACTTTATGTTCTGTATTAAAATGTTGATGTGTACTACTTTGGAGAGGGAGAGGGAGGATCTGGAAAGGTACTACGCTTTGTTCGACACATGAAAATATTTTAAACTTTCGATGACCCCCTTCAATATTCTAAGCTTTCTGTTCCGAGTGGAGTCTCGACCACTGAGGTCACCGTACCGTTATGGCCGTTAGGCGCTTGTCCAGCTTGGTTGCATTCGCTGTGGACTCAAAGCGCGTGCGATGCTGCTTGTGTGAGCGGGACTGGGTGCGCCTGTCTGCCTCTTCATCCAGTAACTCAGACTCCTCATCCATGGGGGAAACCTTCACCACCCGCACACTGGACACGGCGCTGAAGATGGTCCTGGAACCCACATCAGAATAGTGCAATAGTCTGCAGTCTGCACTGACCGCTCAGGCAGACAAGGAGCCCTGCACTGATAGGTAAGGCAGACAAGGAGCCCTGCACTGATAGGTAAGGCAGACAAGAAGCCCTGCACTGATAGGTAAGGCAGACAAGGAGCTCTGTACTGATAGGTAAGTCAGACAAGGAGCCCTGCACTGATAGGTAGTAAGGCAGAGAAGGAGCCCTGCACTGACTGCTCATGGAGACAAGGAGCCCTGCACTGACCAATCAGGCAGACAAGGAGCCCTGCACTGACCGGTAAGGCAGAGAAGGAGCCCTGCACTGACCAGTAAGGCAGACAAGGAGCCCTGCACTGACTGGTAAGGCAGACAAGGAGCCCTGCACTGACTAATCAGGCAGACAAGGAGCCCTGCACTGACCGGTAAGGCAGAGAAGGAGCCCTGCACTGACCAGTAAGGCAGACAAGGAGCCCTGCACTGACCGGTAAGGCAGACAAGGAGCCCTGCACTGACTAATCAGGCAGACAAGGAGCTCTGCACTGACCGGTAAGGCAGAGAAGGAGCCCTGCACTGACCGGTAAGGCAGACAAGGAGCCCTGCACTGACCAATCAGGCAGACAAGGAGCCCTGCACTGACCGGTAAGGCAGAGAAGGAGCCCTGCACTGACCGGTAAGGCAGACAAGGAGCCCTGCACTGACTGGTAAGGCAGACAAGGAGCCCTGCACTGACCGGTAAGGCAGACAAGGAGCCCTGCACTGACTGGTAAGGCAGACAAGGAGCTCTGCACTGACCAGTAAGGCAGACAAGGAGATCTGCATTGACCGGTAAGGCAGACAAGGAGCCCTACACAGACCAGTAAAGGAGACAAATTAAGAGGTAGGATAACAAACCCACAAAAGTCACTTTAAACACAATACATTAATGATTAAAGGTTGTGGATATCAGCGTTGTGGCACAATTATCACAATTAGTCATACTGATTTGTTGTCACCACTAAGCATATTTGGTGAATTTCTTTTCAATTCATAGGGCAGAAATAAAAATGACCTCGCTACTAGAATTATTAACATGGCGACCATATTTCCAAGATGGTCACCATCTGACTATTAAACAGAGACGCGCACATACAGAGACACACAGACAGACAAACACAGACAGACACACAGACAGACAAACACAGACAAACACAGACAGACACACACACACTCACACACACACGCACAGATCCACACACACATAGACAGAGACAGACACAGTCACATATACAGAGACAGACATCATCAGACACACACACAGACACACACAACCAGACAGACACGCACACAGTATGACTGAAGAGCTGCTTACTTGAGGTGCGGCTTGACAGACTCGAGGTCGGTAGGACGGCTGAGGAGTGCCAGGAGCACGGGGTCGGGGAAGAGGTAGAAGCGCGGGAAGGCATACCTCTTCTTGTCTAGGTACCCCGTAAGTGACTTGAAGCACACCTCCAGCTCCTCACCAATGTGACGGAGCACAACGCCTTTAGGAACCTCTCCACCGTAGCAGTACTATTGGAGGCAGACACACAGACACTGCATGATAAAGCTGCCTCGTCAGATGAAAGCATCAAATTTTAGAAACCAAAACTACTTATCGTCTTGTTTATATATATATAACAGATTCGGCCTGTGTATATTTGTTGGGGCTTTACGTCCTGGCAACATCTACGGTCATAGCAGGACGGGCACCGATAATAAGTCATTGCTTTGACACAGCTGGGATTTGAACTCCCGACCTTCCGCACAGGAAGCCCGCGCTCTTACCGATTCGAACGTAATTTAAAATCCGTCCTGCTGAGAGGGAGCGGTAGTGGTAGTGACCAGGCGCAGCTGGTATCATGCGGTCATGAGCTGCTCACAGGTGGCAGTGCAGTGGAGAATGAAGGAACTAACCTAGTCCTATGGTAGTAATAGCTCAGTGACATTAGGGTATAGAGTAAGTAAGGGAGAGAATTGCTAGGGGGTAGTGTCCTTGTTTATATTCCCATAATAGATTATAGAGCACATATATATATTATATACATCATATATATAACATATATATAATATAAATTGTATATATTTTATATTATATATATTTTATCTAATTTAGATATTATATATATATTATATACATTATAAATACATATAATGTGGGAATATATATATATGCATAGGCCTAGATGAAAATATAAAGACATTTGTATATATATGACTATAGGTACATCAATATTTATTTAAATGTTGAAGATCCATGTTTCGACTGGGTATCACACAGTTACCTCCTACAATTGATTGCATACCTGGAGAACATTGCGCGTGTCGAATGCCTTCTTCATCATCTTGGTCCAGCCTTTGTCAATTCGATGGAATTTCTTAGCCTCCTGAGGTAACTCCTACAACAATGGCACATCCTCTTATTGTAGGTACGCGGGGATCGGAGCTTAAATCATTGATTATATGATCATGAATTAAATGTATAATAGCTCAAACATGCTTATTACTTCAACATGGGACATATCACCATGGTTAGTGTAGTAGTCTGCACTGAGCTCTCAGGCAAGAAGCCACATAGACACGTAGGCGTAGATAGGGTGATCGCATCAGCGAGCCTAGGTGGTGTAATGGTTAGCACACTAGCCCAGGAATGGCAAGAGATGTGAGTTCGAAAATCCTGCTCTAGATGCATTAGTTCCCATTTTCATCACCTCCCCACCATTATATTAGAGTCAGTATGGATCAAAATAATTCAAATAAATTAGTCTAATCACCCACATTGCAGCTCCATCATATTTACACTATAATAATTAATATTACCTTGTGTAGTCATCAATAACATAACAGTTTGATGAATGTATTGCTCAAGTCATGATTAAGGTCTGTGATCAAGCTGTAACTAATACTCAAGTCATGAATGAGGTCTATAATCAGGCTGTAACTAATACTCAAGTCATGAATGAGGTCTATAATCAGGCTGTAACTAATACTCAAGTCATGAATGAGGTCTATAATCAGGCTGTAACTAATACTCAAGTCATGAATGAGGTTTATAATCAGGCTGTAACTAATACTCAAGTCACGAATGAGGTTTATAATCAGGCTGCATAACTAATGCTCAAGTCATGAATAAGGTTTATGATCAGGTTGTAACTAATGTTCAAGTCATGAATAAGGTTTATGATAAGGCTGTAACTAATATTCAAGTCCTGAATAAGGTCTATGATCACCCAGACAGCACACAGTCGTCGGCCCGACGGCGGCCCGACGGCGGCCGCTCCGGCGGCCCGACGGTGGAAAACGCCGTCGGGCCAACGTTGTTTTGTCCAACCTCCCGCCGTCGGGGCGACGGCGGCTACCGCCGTCGGCCCGACGGCGGCTACCGCCGTCGCCCCGACGCCGTCGGGGCGACGGCGGCTGCCGCCGTCGGCCCGACGGCGGCTACCGACGGCGGCCCGACGGCGGCTACCGCCGTCGCCCCGACGCCGTCGGGGCGACGGCGACAAACGCCGTCGGGCCGACGTTGTTTTGTCCAACCATCCACCGTCGCCCCGACGGCGGCTGCCGCCGTCGGGGCGACGGCGACAAACGCCGTCGGGCCGACGTTGTTTTGTCCAACCATCCGCCGTCGCCCCGACGGCGGCTGCCGCCGTCGGGGCGACGGCGACAAACGCCGTCGGGCCGACGAGCTGAGAAGACACTATAATATTAGTTTTATTCAAAATTAATAGAAATCGAGATGTACGTATTGACACTATAGTGACAGTGTCTCCTTTCTGGAGTTATTGGTAGAAAAAGAACGCTGCTCAACGATCGCACGTGTTCCGGTGCGGCGGGGGCGATTCGAAGTAAACAAACCGTAAAGCACGAATAATTCCATTAATAATTCGTAATAAATTACAAAACTTTTACAAAATAATCTAAGCATATTAATAAACAAACCTGGTAAATAATTCCTTTAAATTCCTCCGATTTCTGGCGTTATCTGTTCAAATAGAACACTGTCCAACGATCGCACGTGTTGTGCTGGCAACTCGAGCCGGCGACCCGAGTCAGGTGGGGATTCGAAGTAAACAAACCGCATCGGATGATTCAAATCGTATTAACACGAATAATTCCATTAATACTTCGTAATAAATTACAAAACTTTTACAAAATAATCTAAGCATATTAATAAACAAACCTGGTAAATGATTCCTTAAAATTCCTGGTATTTCTGGAGTTATTGGTACAAAAAGAACACTGATCAACAATCGCACGTGGTCCGCGGGCGACTCGAGCCGGAAAGCAAATTTAAAGAACTGCGCATGCGCTGCCCACGAAGTTCGAAGTAAACAAATCGTATCGGACGATTCAAATCGTATTAACACGAATAATTCCATTAATACTTCGAAATAAATTACAAAACTTTTACAAAATAATCTAAACATATTAATAAACATACCTGTTAAATAATTCCTTAAAATTCCGGTTATTTCTGGAGTTAGAGGTAGAAAAAGAACACTGATCAACAATCGCACGTGTTCCGCGGGCGACTCGAGCCGGAATCCAAATTTAAAGAACTGCGCAGGCGCGGCCCACCACCGTCGGGCCGACGATGGCCCGACGGTGTACCAAGTGTGGAAAATGAATGCAAACCTGCGGCGGCCCACCACCGTCGGGCCGACGATGGCCCGACGGTGAATCAAAAGTGGAAAGGGATTGAACCCTAACGTCGGAAATCAACCGGCGGCCCGACGGTGGCCCGACGGTGGCTCACAAGTGGAAAAGGATTGAAACCTAAGGTCGGAACACCACCGTCGGGCCGACGATGGCCCGACGGTATACCAAATGAATGCAAACTTGCGGCGGCCCACCACCGTCGGGCCGACGGAGGCCCGACGGTGGCCCGACGGCTCAAAAGTTTAACCCTAACGTCGGAACACCGCCGTCGGGCCGACGATGGCCCGACGGTGAATCAAAAGTGGAAAGGGATTGATTCCCAACGTCGGAACACCGCCGGTGGGCCGACGGTGGCCCGACGGTGGCTCAAAAGTGGAAAGGGATTGATTCCCAACGTCGGAACACCACCGTCGGGCCGACGGTGGCCCGACGGTGGAAAGTCGGTACCGACGGACCGACCAATAGCCGACGTCGGGCCGACGGCTGTGTGCTGTCTGGGTGCAGGTTGTAACTAATGTTCAAGTCATGAATAAGGTTTATGATAAGGCTGTAACTAATATTCAAGTCCTGAATAAGGTCTATGATCAGGTTGTAACTAATGTTCAAGTCATGAATAAGGTTTATGATAAGGCTGTAACTAATATTCAAGTCCTGAATAAGGTCAATGATCAGGTTGTAACTAATGCTCAAGTCATGAATAAGGTTCATGATCAGGCTGTAACTAATACTCAAGTCATGAATAAGGTCAATGATCAGGCTGTAACTAATGCTCAAGTTATGAATAATGTCCATGATCAGGCTGTAACTAATGCTCATGTCACGAATAAGGTATCAGGCTGTAACTAATAGTCAAGTCATGAATAAGGTCTATGATCAGCTTGTAACTAATACTCACGTCATGATTAAGGTGTATGATCAGGCTGTAACCAATGTCCAAGTCATGAATAAGGTCCATGATCAGACTGTAACTAATGCTCAAGTCATGAATAAGGTCAATGATCAGGCTGCAAATAATGCTCAAGTCATGAACAAGGTCCATGATCAGGCTGTAACTAATGCTCAAGTCATGAATACGGTTTATGACCAGAATGTAACTAATGCTCAAGTCATGAATAAGGTCCATGATCAGGCTACATAGCTCCTGCTCCTGTTTCACTTACGCACCTTACAAGTGCCCTCATTGCTGAAGATGGCCTCCAGATACTGCCACTGGTCCTGCACTTCGAGCCACAGTTCGAACACCTCGCCCACCTCGGTGAGCTTCTCTGCCCAGCCGGCTACCTCCTCGCGGAGCGGCCCGATGTAGCGTGACGTCAGCATCTGGGCGAGCAGTGCCTGGGCCTCCTCGAGCTGCTCCAGGAGCCGCTCAGTGAACAGCTTGTCCAGGTACATGAAGCCGCGCATCTTGTACTGTTCAAAGTTCAGCACCTACAGGGGGTGGGGGGGTGAGGGGAGGAAGCAACAGAGCTGGATATATAGTTTGTTTGTTGGGGTTTTATATCCTAGCAACATCTAAGGTCATATCAGGATGGGTTGCTGGATATGTAGCGCTAGTGGTTAGAAATGAACACATGAAAGTCAAATACAAATACATACCGCTTCCGCTTCCGCTTCCAGTCACTGACAAACATGCCTACCCAAAACTTCCTATTTGGGTACCCCCCGTCGCGCTGTCCATCAACGTGGTTTCATGTGTGTTTGACCTGATCTCCCCAGTCATTGAGAGCCCTGAGTGGCTATTGTGGTATCTTGGCTAACAAGGTTATTGTAGTTGTCTGTGACAATAAACCAGTGTCTTTGGACATGGTTAAAGCAAGTTGGGCACTATTCTTGAGACACATACTTGCTCTGTCCATTCCTCCTCCGTCATCCGCAGTTTGACCTCCAGTTCAAGCTCACGACTCGCACTCCGGCAAATGTCTATGATCTTATGTCGGTGTCTACACAGGAATAGGAAAGACTTCATCAGAACACAGTGAATAACAGTACTGTATAATCTTGTCAAATTAAATAAACATTTTCAGTTCAGTTTTATTTAGCCACAAATATGTAGTAAGGTGACTGCATGGCTTTCCCAAGGGGTGATGTTCCAGCCGAGAAAAGATTTTTATGAGATAATTCATGTTTGGACTATAGTTATTAAATATTAATGATAGCCCTAATATGTGTATTCTGAGTTCGTGTCTGCTGGTTTCTGAGAAGGGACTGAAGCTGTTTGTGTCTACATGCTGGAAGTCCCCTCCCTGTAACATATATGTATATGTACTACATAATCTCTTATGTGAATATACATTTTTTTAAATCTCACCAATATTTTGTCTATATATTATATTTATGTGTGTGTATCTCGCTTTCTTTATATACAGTAATAATGAAGAAGAAGAAGAAGAAGAAGAAGAAGAAGAAGAAGAGGAAGAAGATGAAGAAGATGGTTTTGATGGTAGGCATATATATAACAATGGGGAAGATTCTAATGAAAATGGAAAGAACAAAGCTCAAGAGACTCAGTCGAACACCATTTATTTGTAACATCAAGGCTGAAGAGAAAATATTCTCTTCGGTCTTGATGTTACAAATAAATTATGTTCGACTGAGTCTCTTGAGGTTTGTGTATAAGATGGTTTTTCACCGGATCCGCACAACTCACAAGAACGACCGATTTCATTATTACAAAATCGGAAATCCGCGAATCGGCGGAAAAATCTTACATCCCTGAATATATCGAAGAGTCCCAACACACTTCTACTCACTCCATAAGTCCAATATCAAGCAGATGTTTGAGCATGAAGACGTTAGCCTCCAGTTGGAACGAACTTCCTGTAACTGCCATTACCTGCAGCCAATGCCGATTTCGGATTTCCTGTACGTGACCGAAACAAAAACTGGTGAATGTCCAATTGAAACGGAAAAAGAATAAGTTTATTGAGTTCTAAAAGTCTGTTAACGAGGTAAATTCCTCCAAAAGGTTTTTATCTATCCATTTTTCTTTCAATTGTTTATATCAGTGACAAACCTTGTACACAAGGAACGGGGTAGATGAATATTAAAGATGTATTATATATATAGTAATATATAATATATATATATATTATATATTGTATATATTCATAATATATATATACAATAGAGAATATTAGAAAATAAAGAGATATGTATAAGGGTAAATATTGTAATGTGAAATCATAACCTTTTGGTGCATATCTGATATATTCACATTAGATATCATACGTTCACAAAAGTGTAGTGCCTGTTCATACAGTTATAAATAGCTACAGTCTCACAGTGAGACAAATACCATGCGGTAATTATTTAACCTCATACCTATCTTTTCTGAAACGAAATTCTTGGGGGGTTTTAGGTTTGAGGTCATATAATAGTCAACTCTATGTACAAATGCAATTTCGCAAGACTATCGTTTTACAATATTGTGTTAGATCTAATCATATTATTATTCCCTGCTCAACAATTGAGTACTCTGACAATGTACATGCCCACATATCTTCATGAAATAGGTTGCTAGAGAATGCAAGAAAATTAGCATCTCTTGACAAATTTTAATCTATCCTCAGCTTTTTATAACATAAAATGTCTCTGTCCTTCAACGTTCTCAATCAGGTTGTGAATATGTTATATGCTATGATCTTATTGTACAACACCTGATACTCCCGCTAGAGGGGGTGGCTCTATTAAATCTATATTATTATTATTATTATTATTGTTTTTGCACATTAGTTTATTAAGCAGTGGAAATTTTAATCGCGAACAGTTGGGTTTCCTCATTCCACTGCTCCTAGTAATGTCGAGCGTCAGGCTAGGGAGTAATAAGAATACATTGGTTTGACCTACCAAAACGGGAGACAGCTGCTTAACTTATATGACCATTCGGTCTGGCCCGTTGAATGATTAGCTAATTACTGTGGAAATGATGTGCATTAGAGTGGTGAGTGATGCTCAATACATGGGGTTCAGTTGACAGACTAATTGCAGTGAATTGTCCAATGAGACCCTGGACCTATAGGACTGTGATACTAGAGGGTGCTGACTGGCCTATGTTAATGTAACTTATATGTAACTTATATGTAACTTAAAGCAAGGGCAACTTACAGGGCAAACATCTAAAATGGACTTGACGCGGGAAATGGAAATAAAGTTGTCATACATTCAAGGAAAGCGGTCTTAATTGCACAATGCTAGGAGTCAGATGTGGCAAGTTAATGGTTTGATTAACTTGCATATATTGAATACACTTCCTTAAATTGCTACAATTTCTCTTCTTTTTTTCTGGAAGTTGGGGCAGGTATTACTATTTTGTATCAACAATGTTAGTTTTGCCTCTTTTTCTTTATAGCGATATAGCGAATGGTAGACAGGAAGTGTGAACACTTATTTGTCTCTCTTTTTTTGGTACATTAGTTGTCCCAAGCAGGGGAAATCCCAGTCACAGATGACTGGTCTCCCCCACTCCACTG
The DNA here is from genome assembly GCA_030323885.1 of Branchipolynoe longqiensis. Classification (NCBI taxonomy): domain Eukaryota; kingdom Metazoa; phylum Annelida; class Polychaeta; order Phyllodocida; family Polynoidae; genus Branchipolynoe; species Branchipolynoe longqiensis. The sequence goes on along the minus strand of CM059189.1, from coordinate 81,239,388 downwards.
CTGGTCGATAGAAAGCCCGAGCCTACACTTTTACCGACCCAAGGGATTTTTAACCTCCCACACCATATAGACATGGTATGAGAGCAACCGGCCTTTGATGACGCTGTAAGTTATACACAGCGGTGGAAATCCAAATTGGCAGAGCTGGGGGAACGGGGAATGGAACCGCCAACCCTCAGATTAGGAGTCTGACCTAGAAAAAAGTCAGACACTCTAACCACTCCGCCACAGAGAACGCCTCTCCAGCAAATTAAGTGCTGATAACTCGAATTTAGTCCACATTTTAATTTTTATTTTACCGTACATAGAAACACGAAAGGAAGTGTTGCTACACTGATAACAAGTTATATTTCATAACTTATATAACTCCGCGTTTTTATGTCTGAAATGGTAGCGCTTTTTCACTTTTGGGTTTCACTTCTCTACTTTTTTTTTGTTGTTGTTGTTGTTGTCCATTAGTTGTTTAAGCAGGGGAAATTTCAGTCATAGACGACTGGTCTTCCTCATTCCACTGTTGGTCGATAGAAAGCCCGAGCCTACACTTTTACCGACCCAAGGGATTTTTAACCTCCCACACCACATAGACATGGTATGAGAGCAACCGGCCTTTGATGACGCTGTAAGTTATACACAGCGGTGGGAAATCCAAATTGGCAGAGTTGGGGGCACGGGGAATTGAACCGCCGACCCTCAGATTAGGAGTCTGACCTAGAAAAAAGTCAGACACTGTAACCACTCCGCCACAGAGAACACCATACAAGATTCTATGCTATGAAAATTCTTTACTTAGAACATTGTGGGGAAGCTTAATTCACGACGCGGGCAAGAGCTGTTATAAGATGGCCTTTAATCAAAAAAGGGTCGTTACAAGTTCAAGAAGTGAAATACTACGTCTTTAAATGTTCGAATCACACCTGGCCAGACTGGTGCTCAACCCTCCAGAGTGGTGCCCCAAACTTACGGAGGACAGCCTAACCACACAGGATCAAGTCAGATGGTGAATGGCAGGTTTGTCAGGATGACACCGGATGTGCGTTAAGATTCGCCACTTAAAAGTTAATGAAAGTGATGACAGGGCCAAGTTGGAGTGATGCCGCGCTGAGTATAGAGGGCATCAGGAGTAGTAGCTCTTGCCGCACTGGAATTACCCATGTTACCAGGTAACATGTGCAATTTAACATATACCTGTTCAGGGACACACACAAGTCTTGGCTTTGAGCATTGTGGGGGAGCTTAATTTAACGGATACCAGTTGAGGAACACACGCAAGCCTTCCAATTAGAATGATATTGGAATTGGAAGCGAAATGTCTTTAAATAAAATGTGTTGTTACTTTGCCTACATTATTAACCAGCACTGCAGAAGATTAGCACACAACTGTAAGCTGTAGAAACACATACAGTGTATTATTGTCGAGCCATCGCAGACAGTGTGAGCACTGACCCTCATTGGGTGCACAAGAGCAACATGGATACCGCCTAGTAGTGTCATGCTTGAAGTTGAAGTTGCATAATCCGATGAAAACTTCAAATTTTCAAAACCAAAACAATTATCTATATTTGATTCTAGATATCCAAATTAGATACTGGTGCACTTATTAAGCATTTGTTGCCGCACATAAGGGAATACTGAGTCAATTTAATAGAACTTGTTACTTCTGAAGCCTACAGGGGTCAGAGTTTGACAAGCACTCCAAAATTAATTTTCCATGTTTGTACTTCAAGTTCAAATACATGCCAAGTTAGTCATGCTAAAACAAAATTACTTCAAACGTAGATTATAAAGATCAACCTAATATATTTATCTCATAAAATGACAAAAACTAAAACTTATCAGACAACGCACCTTTAAGGAGTATTCTCTCTACTGTTATTCCTTCCACATTAAGTGGGCTTTTTAAAGCATGACTAAAACTGAGCCAAAGATCTAACACTCATAAACGAGGACACATAGTTGCACAAAGCGGATAGTTTGAGAGACATTCCTTGCATATTAATTGCATTTTTGGATATATTATAATGCAATATTATTAGGATTAAATAAGAAATGGTTTTAAAAGGTATAAGTGATTACTATTATAACTTAATAATAAACACATGTCCACGTGAACACATACATACAAACATACAAACATACATACATACATACATACATCATCATCATTATCATCATCATCATCATGCTGTCGGTCGCAATGTGACAAAGACTGCTTTTATTTCTGAACCGCCGCTCTCCATTTAGCTCTCTGCTGTGAGAGTGATGTCTATGAGTCGGTCCTAATGTCTCTCAGCTTCAGGTTTCTCTTGATAGTATCCTTGAACTGGAGACGAGGGCGTCCTCTCTCTTTCTCTGACCAGAAGACAATTGAGAATAGAGGATCTGCCTTGGTAGCCTGTCCATTGACATCCTCATCACGTGTCCGGTCCACCAGAGGTTCTTTCTGATCAGAAGATCTTCCATAGAGGATAGCCCCGTCCGATCGAGTATTTCCTATTTGTCACTTTGTCCTTCCAGGTTATCCTCAAGATCGAATGCAGATGTCGCATCATGAAGACCTGCAGCTTTTTCACCTATCGTCTGTACACTGTCCAGGCCTCGGCTCCATATAGTAGGGTGGATAGCACGATTGCGCAGTAGATCTTGCCTTTCACCTGTGTGGAGACATGGTGGTTGTGCCAGAGTCTCGGGCGTAGTCAACCAAAAGATGCCCTAGCCCTAGCCATCCTCCTCTGTATCTCACCATCACTTGATATAGTGCTTCTGAGGTAGGTGAATTCTGAGACAGAGTTCAGCTTGTTTCCAACAACCATGATATCCTTGGGTTCTTGTAGAGTTGGGTTGGTACAGCACTTCCATCTTCTTCATGTTAATCTTCAGGCCGAACTTGTTTGATGCATGGTAGAAAGCATCCAGTATTCTCTGGATCTCTTCCGCAGAGTGGGCAACCAGTGCACAGTCATCTGCGAATAGCATCTCTCTCACCAGTATCTGGGTAGTCTTGGTCTTTGCTCTTTGGTCTGACCTTGAATAGGTCAGCACTCTGTCTAGGCTGTATATAGATGACATCCCCCATGCCTTGGAAGGGCTCATTAACAGATGATAGGAAGATGGAGAAGAGCGTGGGGGCCAGCACAAGCCTTGCTTGACACCATTTGTAACACCAAACGTTTCTGAGACTTACCCTCCAGCACTAACATTTGCCATCATTCCTGTATGTAGAGCCTCGATCATAGTTCTGAACTTCTCTGGGCATCCATACTTTCTCAGTAGTTGCAATAGCCCGGTCATCCCGACTGTATCGAATGCCTTCGTGAAGTCGACAAATACCATGTACAGTGGTCTGTCCTGCTCAATGCAATTTTCTTGTAGTTGTTGGAGACAAAATATCATGTCCACTGTGCTCCGGTTTGATCTGAAGCCACATTGTGTCTCGGGAACTACTTCTGGTGATATATGAATAGATAGTCTATTGAGGAGGATCTTATCGAAGATCTTGCCTGCTATGGAAAGAAGAGAGATTCCTCTATAGTTCCCACAGTCTGTTCGATCTCCTTTCTTGTAGATGGTTAAAATGCTTTCATCCTTCCACGCCTGTGGTACAGAACCCTCCTCCCAGGCTTTGATTAGTTGGTCTAGTCTGTTGAACAGATTGTCTCTGTGCTTCAATACTTCTGCAGGAATTCCATCACTCCCAGGTGCTTTACCATTGTTCAGGCCCATGATTGCTCTAGCCATCTCATCCATAGTTGGAGTCTCATTGAGGCATGTGTTGGTAATGCGCTGCTGGATGTTCTCTGGTGCGTCATGTTCCATGTCACCAGGGATGTTGAGTAGCTTCTGGAAGTGTTCACTCCATCTTGCCACAACTCTCTTACGTTCGGAGAAGGTTTCCGTTCCATCCGATGATTTCAGGTGCACAGGCCCTTTCTTCTCGGGTCCCCACACCTCCTTCAGTCCACTGTAGAAGCCCTTCATGTCGTTTTTATCTGTGGATCTCTGCAGCTCCTCTGCCTTCATTTCCCACCAGTCTGATTTCAGGGCCCGAATGCATTTTTGGAGCAGTCTGCAGGCATCTTTGTACACTGCAGTGGTGGATCTGGTGTTCCTGGTCTGTAACACTCTCTTGTGGGGTTTGTATCTTCTACTCATAAAATTCTGTAGCTCCTGGTCATTGGGGTCAAACCAGTCTTGGTGTTTTCTGTCTGGCTTGCCAAGAAATGTCTTAGCTGTGTTGTGTACTATCTGTTGGAGAGCTGCCCATTCCTCATCTGTTGTTGAGCTTTCCTCCTGTTCCCATTTGGTGAAAGCGCTGTCCATCTTCTGCGTGAAGCTCTCCCTATGGTCGATGGTATGTAGTTTTGCTGTGTTTAGCTTGGTCGGTTTTCTTGCCGCTTGCATGTTGTGCTTTTGTCATATTCTGAATGCAATTTTTTATCTCAGCATTTGGTGATCGGTCCATCAGTTTGCTCCATGCATGACTCGAGTACTGTGAACGTCCATCTTATCCCGACACCTTCTGATGATGAAGTCGAATATATGCCAGTGTCTGGAATGAGGATGCATCCAGGTAGTCTTGTGTTCATCCTTCTGCTTGAACATGGTATTCGTCACTATCAGTTCAAATTTGGAGCACAGGGCCAGTAGAAACTCACCATTGGAGTTGCATTTCCCGATCCCATGTTTACCCATAACTATGGGCAGTTGTTGTCACTCCCTATCATTGCATTGAAGTCACCTATTACCAGTAGCTTATCGGAACGAGGGATGTCTCTGAGTGTACTTGCCAGCTTGTTGTAGAAGGTCTCCATACATACATACATACATACATATATACCATAGTTTTATATATCCACAACATATTAGTCTCAGGCAGGTTGATATACCCACAATATTAGTCTCAGGCATCTTCTTTTTTTATTCATTAGGTTATACATCATAGCAACAATTAAGGTCATCATAGGGTCCTAGCTTCCATATATGCAGCTACGTACCACCTGAGGTTACACGTATATTTTCTCCCCCCAAAAATGTAATGTGTGGGGTGGGGTGGGGTGTGGGGGTGGAGTTGGGTGCGCACAGTCAATAGTGTTTTATTCCATCGCTGAAAGAGTATGGGTACCAGTTGAAAATCCCAAGCTAGGCCACTGTATCAGGACATCTACCGACTAGTGACAATGTGCACTGGTGTCTGTAACGACGCACTCTCTGCTTCCCTCCTCCTGGGAACCGAATCCAACGGTCTCTCGCCCCTCACTTCAAACTATATATAGGTAAGACTGTGTAAATGCAGAGCTGGTGCAAGGAAACTTACCTTGGAGGCGAGCTCGTGTAGAAGAGGAAAGACGCTGAGGTACTCCTGGATGGACGTCTTCATGTTGTTGTAGGAGTCCCAGTCCTTCAACTTACTCGGCAGCGCCAAGCACTCGTCCCAGTACAACTCAACCTGAAGATGTTTTGTACCAACAGCTTACCATAGTTCAGGGTTAATACCAATTTTGACATAGCAGGTTCGGACAGAGGAAGCCTGAGACTGAGGTGGGAGAAAGGGGGGGGGGGGGGTTATTCATTACATAAAAGAGGTTATACAAATAATCTGAGTAGGTTTAAATGTTTGATGTGGGGGTTCAGTCCATCTGGTTGATGTCAGCTGATGGTAGAGGGAGGACCTGGGGGCCCTAGGAGGTAGGTCCAGGAGCCAACCCCCACGAAGTGGTGTTTTATAAAGAGGATAGGTGGGCGTGGTAAAACAATACGCTTTGAAATCCAGACCCGAATGCAGGTCAGGAGGTGTAGGAGGAGTGGGGGGGGGGGGGGGGAGCACGCATGCGCCGCTTGGTGATGTGAGCTGTGAGCATCTCAGGCTTCCTCCGCCGGATCAACCACAATTAGAAATGATGGGCCAATTCCAGGACTTTCAAGGACTTTTTAGTGCAAAATTCCAAGACGTTTTTCTAAGACGTTTATTAAATTAAAGTATGCCGGAACATGGCCGTATTCATAGTTGATTCACTGTGTAAGATGTGATGCGTAAATAAGGATAACAAAAAACAAAAATAAGGTATCTACAGTTTTAATATAAAAATCAAGAAATATATGTTGGACATCATTTTCTGTTCACACATCACTAAGCGCAAAGACTCTATTTCGTAACACTGCGGTACACATTCTACTAGTGGGACAGTTTATTTAATTACAACAAGGTAAATAAACTGATTAATTGTTCAACTGACCTCCTGGTTCAACACCGTCAAATCGACTTCTGACCACAGTGTGTCGCGAAACAACTCGTCAAACCGGATAAACTTTTGGAAGAGTCCATACAGCAGTCCCAGCAGCTCCAGTTCCTATGAACACAAAGAATGTTACTGGAACAATTCACAGAGATACACCGTCCAATTTACAAACAAACCGCCTAAACAAGGTGAACTAATTCATTCAAACATGCGGATTTACTTCATGGACTCTATCAATTTAAAATGATTTTGTGTCATTATGCCTTGATATTATGTGATTTGAACACTCTGGAGAGTGAGTATATGTGGCGGGAAAACATAAGGTAGGAATTCCAAACTAAGACCATCAACTGTGAGACACCTTTTCTCTAACTTTTACATAGGGTTGTTATCGACCTCGGAATAAAATCAGAGGTGAACCTTTTATCTAGTAAACACACGGAGTCACAGCTTCAGTCCTTCCTCAGGACACCAGCAGACAGTAAGTAAGTAGCAGTCACAAATGTGGCACCAGCAAAACTAACATAATTACTAATGGTGCAGTTACACTACGACGTAATGGCCAACGTGAGTCCGACATGGGCGACTTTCGAAAAACCTGATATGATATGCAAATACGGGCCCAAGTTGGACAACACCGCGGCGTGGTTGACGTGGGTGTAACGACGGTATAACGTCGTTGGAACGAGAGAGGACGTAGAAGAAATTAATTTGGCGAACGAGATCCTAGCGACATCCTCGAGTGCTCGACATCATCGACGTGATCGCGACGGGGCTTCGACGAGGCTCCGAACACCGGAACGTGGTCTAGTAACCGCCCCACCCTACGTTCATACGATGTTCTGACCACATTAAAAAAAGTTCACACGACATTCAAAAATGTTCGCAAGACGTCAATGACGTTACGGCCACGCTAGACGATCATCAACGACGTCGATGATGACAGCGTGGACGTGAGGCGACAGTGACCTGACGTAGATGACGTGGTCATAACGAGAGCCTAACATGACCGTAACGTGACGCGAACGTCTTTTCAACTCGTCGAGCTACATCAAAGTTTTTTCAACATGTCCAAAACCTCGACGTCCTCCGACGAGAGTCGACGAGAGTGAACGTGATGTGAGAGAGCTTAACGTGACTGTAACGTGACCCGACGTAATGACGAAAAGTCACCCACGTCGGAGTCACGTTGGCCATTACGTCGTAGTGTGACTGCACCATAACAGCTAAGATGACAAGGAAACTACCAAAGTGAGACTATAACTGTTCAGCGATGAAAATAAGCCGCGATACGACTTACCCATTATGGTCAGGGTAAATAAACCATCACACACCAACAACAACAACAACAACAAAAACAAAAAACCTCGGGTATTTAAGCCATTCACCTCTCCGGTCTTGTCGAGCTCAAGGAAGGGCTTGGAGGCGATGCCAAAGAGCATCGAGACTGAGTCAATGGTCTTGCGCTTCATGTTGAAGTAGGCGTACCGCTGCTGGAAATCAGTGAGCCGCCTCACAGCCTCGGAGGGCGAGATGCCGGGCATGGAAGGGCCCTGCGCGTCGAAGGCATTCCGGAACTGGATCACCTCCACGACGAAAGTCTGAAGTACGCATGCACAGGAACCCGTCAATAGAGTATGACTAGATAACTAGGTACCATCTGATTCCTTAAGTTCTTATACATATTCTTTCATTTACCATCAAATGCTCAGGGATGTGATTGGCCTTCAGCAAAAAAAACACAAAAAAAACTGTGAAAGTCAGGCCGGAGTTTTGGGGGATGCTCAGGCCCCCGATTGGATCTGGGACAGCCCCAAAGCACAACACCCCCAGAACTTCATACAATTTAAACATTTGAAGGGGCTTAAAAGTAGTATTTTCAGCAGGAAAATATACGTTTTATGTGCACACCTAAATGTTCAGACGTTTATGCGAGTAGTATCTAAACGGAATGGCTCCCTTATTGCTTATATATATGAGACTGTCTCAAAAGGTGCTAAGCAATATAGGACACAACTTTGTCCATAGTAACAATCAACACACTATCTACTTATGCATTTGCTCAGGATAAAGTGATTTGTTTTTTACATGGTGTTTCATAATCCCAATAGAATACATATTGATTTGAAGCAAATGTCCTTGTGTTTTCAGTGTAACCGTTTCTGTGCTGTTTTGTGTCAATCGTTACTATAGACAAAAAAAACGAAGAATTAGCACCTTTTGAGACAGGCTCATATATTCTTCTGAGATGTTCTACCGTGCTGTTGGGGCAGTTTACTAATACTAATATACCGCAGCATTGTGCAAGCTAGTATTTTTTTTTTTTTTTTTTTTTTATTGAGGCTGTATTTATACTGTCCATAGCATATAAGCCTGGGTATTCAGGCTTGTTTTCAATGCTGGCCAGCTGTAGTGTTGGTGTTGTCTTATCACACAGTAGCTGCTGATAAGGTATTTGATTGCCTGTATAAAGCGATAATATTCCTAAGAGTAACAACATGCCCCTATTGATTCACTCCTTTTAGCTAGTAATAGTAATGTTAGATAGATAGTTGGTTGGTCTGGTTAGTACTATAGTAATCTATGTTTTTATATGAATATATTTTATTACCAACAAAACAGCTGGCTTTCAGGTGCAAATCAAGCCCTTACGCCCCTATATATCATCTTTATTTTCACCAGATATGCATGAATCACAATCAGAAAAATGAGAAATTTCATTATTAAAAACTCGGAAATCCGCGAATTAGCGGAAAAATCACATCCCTGAATGTTCTTTAAAGGTGCACAACATGTTTTCACTTCAAATATCGAAAGTTAGATACTTAGAAGTTACATCAAACTAAAGTATGCTAGATTACGTCAAACTAAAGTATGATATATTATAATAATCAACCTAATATACTTATCTATAAAATTAAAAAGAAATATGGCAAATTCCGTGAGTCCCCAGGAACCGGAACCAAAACCCACTTTCATCCGCAACTCATTATTAAATTTTCGAGAGAAACTGGCTTTTACTAAAGATTAATTTTGTTGATTTTTAACTTAGAAAATATTTTTTTATTGTTTCTCATATACCATTTATGATTTTACCACAGTTGTATGCTCTTTTGGCATACATTAAGGTGCTCTATTTTAACCAGTTTCAAATGTAATATTTTAGTCAGTTATGTTTAACCACTGTACAACACCCAATAGCTGATGCTTAGCTTTTGTGCTGGGGGGGGGGGGGGGTCGTTAAATAAAGAAACAAACAAACAAACAAACAAACTTCCGGTCCGCCTAATTCCGCTGGACTAGGGGGGCGCCACAAGCCCCTTCCTCCAACAATAGATTAGTACTTGCCAGACTTTGCAATGGGATGCGCAGTAAACTCCCCCACCCCCCACCCACCCCATTGAGTAGGCTCACCTTGACCTGCTTGTCCAGCTCCTGTTCAAACGCATCACGCTTCTCCTTGAGCAGCGTGTAGCCGACGTGCTCAACCAGGTCGAGCAGCTCCTGCCACTTCTCACGCAGCCTGTCCACCGCTTGCACCTCCGCGCGCGGCAGCCTCAGCTCAAACTCCCTACAAACAGGACAACATTTCATTATTTGAAAGAGAGAGTGAGAGAGAGGCAGAGAGATGGATAGAGAGGCATGGAGAAGGAGGAAAAGGGATAGAGGGGTGAGAGAGTATATATATTGGGACAATGCGTTAAATATTTCATTAAGTAAGATATCAAATTCCAATGGAATGGAAGACAGGGAAAGCACTGACCTGAGTTTGGCGTACATGTTCTCGATCGGGAGGTAGATTTTGTCGATCTTGTTCTCCATGTCGTGGACCTCTTCCAGCAGGTGAAGGGTTGAGTTGAGTTCGTCCAGGTTGCTTACCGTCATCTGAAGGCGCTGTTCCACTCGCTGACGGTAGTCCATCGCATCATCTAACATTTTCTGAAAAAATTATGAAAAATGTTAAAGGCTATATGCAGATTCTTTTCTTTTTTTTTGTTAATCACTCATTGTCAGGTTAAACCTCCATCACTGTGTTGGAAATATGCATGTCAGACCATTACTACCCAATGGGTCCTTCATAATTATCAATATTTTCACAAGCGTACAAAACATACACTTTTTCATGACAACCCCTCCCACAATGATGTGTTGGCAGCGCTGATTAACAGAGGAGTAGTAATCAGAACGACCCAAAAACATAATCACCGTTTGGTATTATCAGGGATGAAAGTGCTCTCCGGGAAAAAGAGCGGAAATGCTGATATTCTCCCATAGGTTTAGCATTGTCAGGGAATCCCGGAAAATTCCCGGAAGTTGGGTTGCATATATTTTGGTATACGCTGGTAGTGCTGCACCGTTTGAAGCATGAATTAGTAGTGTATGCTGATAGTGCTGCAGCACTTGGAGCATTTATTAATATTACTAGTAGTGTACGCTGAAAGTGCTGCGGTCTCAGGACCACATATTAGTATATGCTGATGGTGCTGCGGGATTGAAAAATCCCAAATCCGCGGAATCGCGGAGATCTTTCATCCCTGTATTATATATGGATGCTACATAACTACTACCACCCATTTCTATTTTGCTAACTACATGATTACTATATGTATTGATATATGTCATACCAACTTCTACAAGTTAACTTCAAATTAACCCAACATTGGCGCCACCTATATGAGGTTTGCCTCACTGATCTGCCTCCATCCAGAGCTATTCCTTGTCTTTACCAAAATATATACAGAGAAGAGCAATGTTCAAAGTTAAATTGAGAGCGAAATCTGAATTTTGAAGGGCTTAGACCAGAAAAATGTAAACATCACTTGTCCTGTGGCCATATGCATGTGAAATGCTTACATGTGTGTATACATTCAGGGACATACCGGATTCTAAGCAAAAATTGCCAATTTAATGTAATAATGCGTTTTTAATAAATCTGAACTTTAATTTAGTGTAACATTGGTTGTTTGGATGGAAGATCACCCCTTGGGGAAGCCATATAGTTGACCTTACTACATGTCAGTGGTTAAAGTTGCATAGTCCGATGGTTTTTAATTTCTGTATTTTTTATGAGATAAATATAGTAGATTGATCACTAGTATCAACTTTACATTAGTACAAAGTTACTTTTATTTTAAATGGTCAACTTAGATATTTTGAGAGCAAACATGGAAAATAAATTTTGGCAAGCTTGGCAAAACTCTGACACCATAGATTTCTGCAGTAACAGGTTCTGTTAAATTGATTCAGTATTGCCTTCTACGCAGAAACAAATGCTTAATAAGTGCATCAGTATCTAAGTTAGATATGTAAAATCAAATTTAGATAATTGGTTTGGTTTTGAAAATTTGATATTTCATCGGACTATGCAGCTTTAAATAAAACTGAAATTAAACCTTAAAGAAGATACACCTAACTTGTAAAAATTGCATAGAGAAGATCGACTGTACACCACACCTTTGCCTCCTTGTGAAGCGCGGACACATATCGTGTCTTCCATGAAATGGCAACGCCAGACAGAGGGAAGCCATACAGTTACCGGTACCTAAAACTCAAATCAAATCATAAAGTAGATGCATCCGACTTGTAAAAATTGCATAGAGAAGAGCATCGACTGTACTCCGCACCTTTGCCTCCTTGTGAAGCGCGGACACATATTGTGTCTTCCATGCAATGGCAAAGCCAGACTGAGGGAAGCCATACAGTTACCGGTACCTAAAACTCAAATCAAATCATAAAGTAGATGCATCCGACTTGTAAAACTTGCATAGAGAAGAGCATCGACTGTACTCCGCACCTTTGCCTCCTTGTGAAGTGCGGACACATATTGTGTCTTCCATGCAATGGCAAAGCCAGACAGCGCGTTCTTCACTGGGTCTGTGTTCAGATGGATGGGACCGACTGGGATGATGTCGGGGATGGCCTTGACCTTGGCCTCAATCTTGAGTAAGTACTCCACTTCTTGCTTGATGGATTCAGGGTTGGGGTCGTTCTGAACAAAGTTATTGTAGGTGCCGACCATGTCATCCTTCCACAGGAAGTCAAACATTGAGAAGTGGTAGATGTGCTGCTTCACGACCGGCTGTAGGGCTATTTGGGACGGACAAGAGAAAGAGAGTGGCATGGGTACTGAGCTTGTTTGTTGGAGTTTTATATCCTGGCAACATCTAAGGTCATATCAGGACCGACTTGTGAAAGTGCGCACTCATGGTGACTTTGTAGTGCTTCCCTACTGGGAGACCAGACCGCTGGCACCATGACCTGATTTCCCACATTATCCTGATACTGAGCTAACCAGTCATTGCCCTATCCTAGTAATGCTGTACGCCAGGCTAGGTCGTGACAAGTATAAATTTTGTAAGTCATTGGTTTGACTCTAATGGGATTCGAACTTCTGACCTTCCACACGGGAAGCAAAAAGTTTGTTTTATTTAACGACACATCATCGCCTATTGGACGTCAAACATATGGTCCTGCTGACATATTTCTTTGAAGGAAACCCGCTGCCACCACATAATATACTCTTTCCGATAAGCAGCAAGGGGTCTTTTATATGCACTTTCCCACAGACAGGACAGCCTTTGATGAACTAGTTGTGGACCACTGGTTGGAACGGAATCAACACGGGAAGCCTGTGCTCTATCGATTAGGCCCCCCCCCCAAGTCACATCATCAAAGTACGGCATACTGAACAGCAGGCCTTACATACTGAGCAACAGTCCTCACATACTGAGCAGCAGGCTTTACAGTTGCATAGTTCGATAAAAGCATCAATTTTCAAAAGCAAAAACAGTTAGCTAGATTTGAACCTATATATCAAACTTAGATACCGATGCACTTATTAAGCATTTGGTGCTACATAGAAAGGCATACTAAGTCAATTTCATAAAACCCTGTTACTGCCTATGGAATCAGATTTGACAGGCACACCAAAATTAATTTTACATGTTTTAACTTCAAAACTTCTCTATCGTTTTACAGAAAAATTACTTCAAACTAAAGTAAGGTAGATAATAATGATCAACCTAATGTATTATCTCAGAAATGATAGAAACTCAAAACCATTAGACTGCAACTTTAACTACAATAGGTTTTTACTTATGTTATTTGAACCTGATAAGGAGATGGAAGTGAACGGCAGTAATCAGCTAGTGCTTGTAGATACGTACACACATGATATACTCATACACGTAAATGTATACATGTAGGGATGTATAGAAATGAATGCATAGATGCATATGTACGTGTGTGTATATATGTATGCCATCATCGATCCCTTAACCGTGATCACATATGTATGTATGTATGTATTATGTAGGTACGCAGGTATTGCAGGTATAACAATACCTCAGGGAGTTTGACGCCCCTGCCCTGCAGAGTTGTAAACCTCTGCCTTGTGATACAGGTTCTTGACAGAACCGAAGGCTAAGGGAGCAAACCCTAAACAGAAAACCATGTCACTGTGGCAGCATTACGGGCGGTTGATGTATGGAACTCCCAACATCTCCCGACCAGCCACTGCAGGAACAAATAGTTTTGTGCCTGTCTTGACATGTTCTTGCCGGTGTGAAACCTCTATTTGCTCCCCGAGAGAGTGCCGCTGGTAACTTGCAAAAGCCAGCAGCACTTCAACACTTTTGCAGGCAGCTTTCATGAATGTATGTATGTATGTATGTATGTATGTATGTATGTATGTATGTATGTATGTATGTATGTATGTATGATTGCGTGTATGTATGTATGTGTGTATGTATATATATGTATGTGTGTATGTATGTATGTATGATTGCGTGTATGTATGTATGTGTGTATATATATGTATGATTGTGTGTATGTATGTATGTATGTATGTATGTATGTATGATTGCGTGTATGTATGTATGTGTATGTATATATATGTATGTGTGTATGTATGTATGTATGATTGCGTGTATGTATGTATGTGTGTATATATATGTATGAGTGTGTGTATGTATGTATGTATGTATGTATGTATGTATGTATGTATGTATGTATGTATGTGCTATTCAGATGAGTGGTTAGATGGCTGGCAAATATGACACACAGATATAACAGAGTGTAGCATGGGTTTGTAAACTATCATTTATCACCGCGTGAACAAAGCTGGAGAAGCTCAGTCTATAGGCCACCAGTGTCCACCTAAAAATGTCACATTCTCAGATGGCTAAGATGATTAAGTCTATAGGCCACCAGTGTCCGTCTAAATATGTCACATTCTCAGATAGCTAAGATGATTAAGTCTATAGGTGACCAGTGCCCGTCTAAATATGTCACATTCTCAGATGACTAAGATGATTAAGTCTATAGGCCACCAGTGTCCATCTAAATATGTCACATTCTCAGATGACTAAGATGATTAAGTTTATAGGCCACCACTGTCCATCTAAAATGTCCCATTCCCAAATGACTAAGATAATTAAGCCGTACCTTCGACGATGTGCATGATGTGATCAATTGCCTGGCTGATACCGTCGTCCATATTGATGTCATCCATGAACAGCTCGCCGATATCGGTTATATTGCTCCACTTCACGCCTGCGCATTACAAAATGTGGATAGAATTAGATAACATCAAGTATTTATTATCACATTATGGCTATTTTCTATTTGCTTTAAAAAATCATGCCGTGTTAAAATTGCATAATCCGATGAAAGCATACCATTTTCGAAAGCAAAGCGGTGGCCTAAATTTGATCGTAAATTACGCCAAAATTAATTTAGCATGTTTTCACTTCAAATATCTTCAAAATTAACTCATTTAATCAAACTTACTCCAAACTAAAGCAAAGTGGATAATAAGAATCGACCTAAGATATTTATTTTTAAAATATGGCAGCAACTCAAAATCATCGGATTGTGCAACAATAAATTTAATTGATTTCTTCAAATGCTTCTTCTAATAAAACGTGCAAAAACTAAAATATCTCAAACTATTATGCTTTGGCCTTTGCAGAAAACTGAAATCCAATACTTAAAGGAAAAGGTAGAATAGGATAGAAATGCAATAAGTATAACATACATTAAAAGCATAAGTAATAATCAGGGATGAAAGTTGTCTACGATAAAAAGAAACGTGGAAATCAGGCATAGGATTAGCATTGTCAGGGAATCGCAGAAAAATGCAGGAAGTCAGGTTTTAACTGGCCTTGTTGTGACTATATCATAGTCCATACCTAACCCTTTCTTGTTTGTGTTTGATGTTCTCAAAAAATCTATGGTGATAGAACAGGATTCGGATAAATCAATTACTGTCATATATTTATTATATATATAATATATATTTTGATAACGTTATAAATATAATCGGTAAATATAAAACATCGCGGAGATCTTTCATCCCTGAGTAATGGTGCAAAAGTGAGATATTGAATACCATTGGGAACCATTTTGATGCTGTCCGCTGCCTTATTCAGCGCCTCTTGGATCAGGCTGAGATCTGGGTCGATGGAGAGTCGTGGGATGGCAAAGTTGATACTAATATCAAACCTAAAATTAACCAGAAAGAACTGAGATATTTAGCAACCTGGCACGTGGTAGGATATGTAGGGAGACAGAAGCAGCTAAAGTTGGATAGGTGGCGCCCCATGGTTAACAGTAATACAATATACACAGATCTCAAATTGACCTGTTCATACCAGCCT
The DNA here is from genome assembly GCA_030323885.1 of Branchipolynoe longqiensis. Lineage (NCBI taxonomy): Eukaryota > Metazoa > Annelida > Polychaeta > Phyllodocida > Polynoidae > Branchipolynoe > Branchipolynoe longqiensis. The sequence continues at coordinate 81,223,496 of CM059189.1, read as the reverse complement.
ACGGTCTCAAAGTTTTGGCGTGCTTAGCAAAATTAATGTTGCATGGTTGCACTTCAAATACCTCAAAAGTTAGTCACTTAAAATAAAAGTTACTTCAAATTAGAGTAAGGTAGATTCTAACGATCAACCTAATGTATTGATCTCAGAAAATGACAGAAATTCAAAACCGTCGGACTATGCAACTTTAATATAGGGTTTTATTTGTAATTGTTTCATGTCAAAGCAAACCCCCAATTGCAGAAAGCAAAGGTACAGGCATATTGATTGATTGATTTATTTATTTATTTACGGCATAGGATTCAATAATTAACATCACTTGAAAACCTTGTCCTTCAACAAGTTTAACACTTAAAGGAACTGATAATAACTGTTTGTAACCGTTAGAGTAGCCAGGGCCCTGTTACTGTATGCATTAGGACATTGTGTGAAAAAGGGAGGGGAGGAGAAGGAGGGAAGTGGCGGATGACATTAAAGTGGCCCGGTATATCTCATGGCGACGGGAACCGTACTCCGACAAATGCTCTGCAAGCACAACTCTGCTTAGTTTTTATGTTTATATAACCAGGCGGGAGAGTTGTAGACTCACTGCACCTGAACTGGGCCATAGAGAGTGCTGAGGTCAGTTGGGGGTGGGGGGGGGGGGGGGGGGGGGGTGCTGAGGCTGGGTGAGAAGTGGATCAGTGCTGAGGTCAGGGTGGGGTGGGGGTGGTCTGAGGCTGGGCCTGTAGCTGGCAGCTGTTGTTTTGAAACTGGATGGGTGAGTGGGGAGAAGGGAGAGTAAAACTGATGTATTTTCAATTTTCTTTAGAGGCGTTCAAGCAGGAAATATATTTGCTTTAATGTGAAATATGTGTTAGTCCAATTACATTGCATAATTCAATCAGAAACACAACTTAAAACAACCAAAAACTCACTTCAAGGGGCATGTCATCGAGAACTTAATCAGCGCAGTCCTGTCCCGTGGTTAAGAAGCATTAAATTATTTTAAAAGGTGCGGCGTTAGGAAGTCCAGTGAACACAATTGTGGCATTTCGAAGTAATTTGAATTGAAATAGCATATCATATCCACTTAGTATTTTAGTACTTTTCTTTTTTTCTTGGGGGGGGGGGGGTGTTCAAAATTGACACCCCAGTTTCCCAGTTAAATCACATTCTTTTTATTCAGCACCGAGGCGCTGGTCTTCCGGCCTTAAGAGTTGTGGTGCATATATGAACTATTTATGGATCAGATGATGAAATGGTATGAACAATACAGTCTGCTAATAAATTGGAAGAAAATTATACTTTTTGTTGCAAATATGTATGTTCTCTAAGTATACTATTTATTATTCTTATTCCTATTATTGCTATTATAATCGTTCTTATTATTTCATATAGGACATGCAAGGTTTTGATACCCAATATTTGATATAATCTACTAAAACAAATGTAATGTTGGGAAAACAATTCCCCCCAAAAGTAACTGCCATGAATTTGTCAAAAACAAATTCATCTCAAATATCATGTGACATGTTGTAATCAGGGTTCTTATAAAAAGTTGGCCACCAGATCCAAGAACATTCAAGAACACACAGTTAAATTTTAAAACCCCATTCGATGGTACTCAAACCAACATTCTAAATACAAGAACATTTAAGACTTTTGGCGATGCATGTGAACCCCTTAGTATTAGTGCTACTCACTGTAGGGGGGGCGATTGTATATGTATGGCCTTAAATTGTACTTTTTTCTTTCTTAATTATTATTATTTATTAGTAGTAATAGTTTGTAGGAGGGAACAAATAGATATTCATGGCCTTTTTTTTTTTTTTTAATTAGTGTTATTATTATTTATTATTATTAGTGGGAGGAATTGTGTATGGCCTTTAAATGTACATTATTTTATTTATTTCTGTTTTAATTATTATTTATTATTATTATTGCGTACGGCCTTTAAATGCACATTATTTGATTTATTTCAGTTTTATTTATCATTAATTATTATTATTATTATTATTGCTACTTACTGTATGATGGAGGAGTTTCTGAGTTGCACCGTCGCCCACGTCGCCTCAGAGAGCATCTGCAGTATGGACCTGGACTTGGCTGGAGAGGAGGCCGAAGAGGGGTGTTTGGACACCTTGAGGATGACCGGCTCCAGTCCCTTGGAACTCGGCAAGGGTTTATTCCGCGTGGCAGGCTCGATGTTACAGCCCGATGACTCAGCCAGCAACACAAGGGACCGCCTGACAGCCAAGCGGACAGCCTCAAAGATTTCCTCGCTGTAGTGATCTATAGAGGCAGTTAAGTAGGAAGGTGCTTAAAGTTGCATATACCGATAAAAACATAAATTTTTTGTTTGTTTAAAGCAAAACACTACTTTAGATTTAAGCCTACATCTCCAACTTTGTTGATGATGCACTTAGTGATCTGCATGGACAGTAATAAGGTGCTTAAAGTTGCATAGTCCGATAAAAGCATCCCCCCCCCCCCCTCAAACAAAAACAACAAAAAAACACTTCTCTAGATTTAGGTCTACAACTCCAACTTTGATATTGGTGCACTTATTAAGTATTTGTTGCTACATAGAGAAAGGCCAATTGTTCGTGATTGAAACTTCCCCTGCTTAATCAACTAATGTACCAAACAACAAATATAGTTTGTCAATTTAATAGAACACATTACGGCTGAAGGCGATGGGATCAAAGTTTTGACAAGAATGCCAAAATTAACTTTGCATGTTTACACTTGAAATATTTGCTATATGCAACATGGGTAATTCGGGACTGAGACGGGACGCATACGGATCCCACACAACTTTCCAACCCGACCTATTACTACTTAGTTCCCCCTTTTAAATATAGGCGGCCGGAGAACTGACTCCAGGTGGTGCCTCTGCACCCGCGTGCTGGTAGCCCCGCTTGTAACCGAGCTTTCCCCCCCCTCTGACGTCACTTCCGGGCCGCCACCCCCAATGACGGCACTTCACCACCAGACGCCAAACCGACAGCACCACTTTTCTCCCTCAGACAGGCCGATCTCCAACCCCATCATGCCACAGAGGAAAACGACTCGCTACGCCATGGCCGCCGCAGCCGCCCCCAAGACGCCTCCACAGCCAATATCGGGGCCACCCACATTTCGTAGTAGCGAAGAAACCTGCCACTCCCACACCGCACGACGATACAAGCAGTGATGATGGGTCATGGTGGCGCAACTCTCCCTCCTGCGACAGTCTGTTACCGATTCCATAGAACAACAGGTGCAGTTCACAAAATCGATGAGTGACCGAATGGAGGCACTGGAAACCGGAAACCGGCGGCGACGATCCAAGAGCAACTCATTGAATGACAGGTCTGTCGTGAAAAGGAGGAGATGCACCACGGAGGACTCGATCAAGGTCGCCAGACACGCCACGTGGCCGCTCACCGCGTCCGAGATCAACTGACTCGCGGCGCAGCAAGGCCCGCCACGACAGGTCGACCTCCGATGAACGGAGCAGACACCGGAGGAGCAAAGAAATACGCCACACACTGGTATTGTCCTCCAGCAATGAAGCCGCACGCCACCGGGATGTTGTTGAAGCAATGGTCAACTCCAACTCCGACGTGATACACAAGGAAAGGAAAGGCAAAGCAAGGTAGGCCTGGGGGAAAGTAACTGGCACAAGTACTATGCGGCCCTGTCACGAATGCGCAAGGACTCCAAAGTACCTCACTCGTGGGTGAAAACCATGCTGGACCACCAGGACAAGATCTTTGACATGGCATCAGAATGGCAGTGGAACACGTGTCTGGCATGGTCGGCAAAGGTGTTCGCCATGATTGATGACGGACAACTCCCCAGGGGATGGCGCGATGCACAAGCCATAAAAGACTTACAACGGGGAGCGTGCCTCTCAGGGATACGGACAGAAGAAAAATGATCCGCTAAATCTGACTACCCATACCATTCCTACACCAGCCATACCGATGACCAGGCGGCCCCATCGTCGAGCACCCCATTCAAACGCCCCAAGTTCAACACCAACACCGATGACCTTCAGCAGCTCTCACGGCCTGGGGAGTGAGCGGTTTGCGAACGTGTAGCCTGGTGAGCAGCTCGCCCCCCCCCCCCCCGACACCCACCACACCCAGCGACCGCCACACTCGGGACGAACACGAGGCTGCCTCAGATCTCCTGGAACACAACACCCCAGGCGACTGACTACCCGACACCGTACAACCGCCACCGCCGACACTAACGACCATAAAGCCGGCGCTAACAGAGACGCCACGCCCAACCGACACCGCGGAAATGGCGTGGAGGGAACCCCCCTTCCCCCGACACAACCAAACACCCCAGATGGTGCTGATTGACAACAACCACCCGCCGACCTGCGACGCCGGCCTCGGCGCACAACGGCGGGAAAGCCTAACGGACACGACTCCCCAGTCGACCCACGCCGCCGCCGACCGAGATGAAGCACACACACCACCCCCCGATCCTACCGCCAGCACACCCCCCCCCTGCTAGGCCCCCCACCACTCCCACCCCAGGCCACCCCACCTACCCAGCCCCACACCCCTGCCCCACGCCAAACACCCTGACCCCCAGCCCCCCACCCCCCGACCCTCCAGCAGCCCGCCCCACCCCCACCACCCACCCCATGCATCCCAGACTTACCTACGCAAAACCCTCAAAACAAACATCGGTCGTAGTACGCTACCAACCACCTGGCACATCCATAGCCTGCGTACAGCCCATCAACCGTCCACCGAATATCAACCGCGATACCACGGTTGACGGACAGACTGAGCCACTCGATGCCTTGCTCACACTAGAGGACCGAGCACAAGCCTCAGGGGACATAGACGATGTGAGCCTAAGCACCCCTGCCGACTGTCCCACCCCATACAACCCCCCCACACACACCAATTATCCTACAAACAGACATTGAGCAAGATATGGCCGCTATCCGTTCCAACTATATTGTAAAAATATACGGATTTTCGGTTCGGATTTATATATTGGCAGAGAGCATTCCTATTCTCGGGCGACGGAGTGGGGACCAAGGTTATGTAACAGAGAAGCAATGGGTGCCCCACTCACTGTGTGACATAAGAGACTATGTGGAAAATGTGATAACACATAGTGCCCGGTATTGTGACGTGATGTTCATATGTAAGAGACAGTTAATGCTTCCCTCCATGCACCAGAAAGAATGCAAGTAGAGGGGAAGGACATTTTTAATATATGTTTATTGTAACTGTCTGCAACTACCTGTTACCACGAGCCCAATGGGCAAGCATACCCTGCCATCCTGCATACATTATGGACACCACCTGCAGCTGGGGGCTGAGTGACAGCTGCCCCCTATTAGGGCGTCACCCCCCAGGCTGTAGAGGGTGTCTGATTGGCTGGCTGTGGGAGCTCAGTCACCTACATTCCTTATACCTGACACACAGACCCCATTCTATTTCATTTCTTGACTCACTCTTGAAAGAGACTCTGAGCTAGGTACTCTAGCAGGAGACACTGTTCTCTTGTCCAGGTGCCCAAACACTGTCTGAGGCTCCACTTTCTATACACAAACTAGCAGCAGCTATTTAAACGGCACTGAGCTGTGTGCAACAACCATGGGACTCCGGTTCAATGGGCTGTAGACACTGATTCTTATACACACTAACAAGAGTATTGAGGATCTGTGTGGACGGTAGGTAAGAAGTGAGGGTGATAGGTCGCTAGTAGGTGAACAGGAGTTGATGCCAATAAAGCACAACTTTTTCAGTGTCAATTTTGCACGACTTGTCTTCCCTTTCTTCCTTGTTGAGAGGGACATCAGGTCGGAACTGACAGACAGTTGTCAGAATGCACCTGGGGAGAGTAGTGGTATCTGGGGCTCTGACGGCCGAGTCCCAGAGATATTACAATATGGAAGGACGATATATATAGGCACATATATGACAATGTCAGACGAACCGGCCTCCCCAACCACATAGTTGCAAGGATCCCCGTACCATCATACCTCAGGGTACACTGATGGAGGGACCTCCTTGCCGACTACCACAACGATCAACTCGTCGACTTCCTTGAATACCGATGGCCCGTGGACTACACCGCCAACGCACCACCTGTCCCATCCACAAGCAACCACAGGCGAGATCCTGGACACCTCAAATAGGTATGCCGCTACGTACACAGTGAGTCGCAGTGAGGCGCCCTACTAGGCCCCTTCACCGACCCTCCCTTCACCCCCTGGGGGCAGACGAGCCCGATGATGACCCGCGCCAAGAAAAACAGCGACGAGTGCCGGGTCATCGTCGATCTAAGCTACCCATGGGGTGCAAGCGTCAACTCAGGCATTCGTAAAGGGTATTATCAAGGCAGACCAGTAACCTACACCTTACCCAGCATCGTTGACCTCACTGACGAGGTCACCTGCCTCGGCCAAGGTGCATACATATGGTCCATAGACCTCGACAGGGCCTACTGACAGCTGTGGACATGCCCCCTGTCTGTCCACCTGCCGGGGATTACCATAGACGGGCAGACATATTACGACATAGCACCCCCATTCGGGTGCAGGACCTCCGCCATGGCCTGTGCAAGAATGACGAATGCAGTCGTATACCTGCTGCAGCGTAACAACCATTTCGTCCTGTGTTACCTCGATGACTTCGTCGGGGCACCTGCCACAGAGGAGGACACAGTAAAAGCCTACATCGATGTGGTCGAGCTCGCAGAAGACCTTGGCCTCGCCTTATCACCCTCAAAGTGTGTCCCTCCCATGAAGAACCTCGAGTGGCTTGGTTTCACCATCGACACCAACGACATGATGGTACAAATCCCACCATGCAAGCTGACCGAGGTATTCCAGGAGTGTGCCCCCTGGCTCCCTGGATCCCGAGCCTCCAGGAATGGCCTCCAGCGCTGAGTGGGGTGACTCCAACACATGGCGAAGTGCGTTCACCCAGCCCGGAGGTTTATGAACAGGATCCTTGGGCTCCTCAGGAACGCACCACACACTGGGAAGCACCTCGTCACCGAGGAGATGCTTGGCGATATAGCATGGTTCCTCGAATATGCCGAGGCTGCTAACGGAGTCGTCTTCCTTCTCCCACCCTGAAGCATGAGTGGGTGATCGAGTGTGACTCCTCAGTCCTCGGTGGGGGAGCCTACTCACCATCAGGCTATATAATGGAAGAGTACCACAAAAACTTCCTCGACAGTGGACACCACATCAGCCAACTTGAGGCCATAAACCTCATCGTCGCCCTCCAGGCCCTCACACCACTCAACCCCCAGGACTACGCGATAGTCGTTAACACCGACAACCAGGCTTCCCAGACAGTCCTTGACTCCGGCGCCGGCAGGGACCCCGTCCTGTGTGGGTGTGCCAGGGACCTATGGAAGTTTGCCACACTGAACTCTTGTGAAGTGCGGGTTGTCCATAAGCCCAGGGTCGACCTCGTGTTCGCCACCACACTCAGTAGGGCCCCTACGACCGCCTCGCCCGCCGAAGAGCAAACCAGTTCGTCGATGACATGGACCTCACATGTGTGAGGGTCCACAATGACAATTCGTTTTTTTACTAACACTGTATAGCCTGGGGAGATCGTAACTTTGTCTCTCTCTCCCCAGGACTACACGGACACCAACAAGACATACAAGCTCTGTTCAGGGCGGGCCTCGCCCGTGGGACCTGGAAGAACAAGTGACCACAGACGGCCGCCTACCATCAGCATGCTCGCGACAAGGACTTCGACTCTGCAAGGCCCACCCAGTTTTATGTCGCATCCTACCTTGTCTACCTCAGCGCCACCTTGAGGTCCGCCATCATGAATTACCTCAGCACGGCCCGGCCTTGGGTTGACCTCACCGATGGGAGGGTGTCGAGTTTTGACACTTACCTCGTATCCATAGTGAAGCGGGGGTCTTCAGGACCTCCACCCACTTGATTCAGCAGGCACCCCCGCTCACAGTTCCCCAATTGCACTCAGTGGTACGATACCTCCGCCCGGGTGCTAACAACTGCACTGCCGCTGGGATTCTTTACCCTCTTGCGACAAGGGAACCTCCTGACCATCGGGTGCACCAACGACCCCGGCCACACAATACGGGGAGTGGATGTACGGGACTGCGGCACCCACCTAGAGGTTCATGTCCGCTCCATTGGGACCTCCAAGACAGCCTCCGATGGGTTCACCATACACCTACCTCGAATCACGTTCTCCAAATGCTGTCCACTATGTGGGTGGAGACGCTACAAGAAGCACATTGACACCATCCCCGACCAACCCGCTTTCCTGACACTGAGCGGTGACTCCCTAATGGCCCAGACCCTCACACGTGCCATGCGAGTGGCACTCGCCTGCTACCGACACCCCCCACCGGACAATTACACCCTCCACAGCCTCCACCGAGGCACGGCTCATGCCTGGACCCGCGCCCGCACCCCACTCCAGGACGTCAAGGATGTGGGCAATTAATGCTCCGGTGCCGACCATTTGTTGTTGAAGTTTTATACTGCCTATCATGGATAAGCCTGAATAGGCTTGTTTTCACCATTAGACAGTTTGTCGATAGAAAGCCCGAGCCTACACTTTTACCGACCCAAGGGATTTTTAACCTCCCACACCACATAGACATGGTATGAGAGCAACTGGCCTTTGATGTCGCTGTAAGTTATACACAGCGGTGGAAATCCAAATTGGCAGAGATGGGGGCATGGGGAATCGAACCACCGACCTTCAGATTAGGAGTCCGACCTAGAAAAAAGTCAGACACCCTAACCACTCCGCCACAGAGAACACCACGACCATACCTATGTGAAAGCAGCTGCCTTCACAGGCTCGACCCGGGCACTCTCAAATCTATTTGGTTGAGTGCCCGGATCCCGCAGAGACTCAAACTTACTACCTTCATTGACTTTGACCTACGAATCACGATCTTGTACCTTCATTGACTTTGACTTGTGATCTTGTGAAATTATATTAAATAAAATCCCATACTAAGTAGTCCCGTGTTGTGTCCTGAATTGGTCTTCGGGACCGAGACGGGACGCATAGGGATCCCACCCGACTCTCCAACCCGACCTATTACCACTTAGTTCCCCCTTTTAATTACTGACTCCAGGTGGCGCTTCCGCACCCCCGCGCTGGTAACTGCTGCTTGTACCTGGGCTTCCCCCCCCTCTAACGTCACTTCCGGCCCGCCGCCCCCAATGACAGCACTTCACCACCAGACACTGAACCGACAGGACCACCTGCCTTTTCTCACCGCCCCACCCGACCCTACTATAAGACATTTGACTTAATGGGATTGAGTGCCCGGATCCCCCACAGACTCAAACTTACTACCTTCATTGACTTTGACCTACGATCTTGTACCTTCATTGACTTTGACCTATGATCTTGTGAAATTAGATTAAATAAAATCCCATACTAAGCAGTCCCATGTCGTGTCCTGAATTTTAAATCAAAGTTACGTGAAACTAAAGAAAGGTGGATTATAGCGATTAACCTAATATAAAAGAAAATGACAGAAACTCAAAATCATCGGACTATGCAACTTTAAATTAGAGTTGCATAATCCGATTGTTTTGACTTTCTGCAATATATAATTTTAGATAAACATATTATGATTGCTATAATGTACTTTGCTGGAGATTTGGGAGTAACTCTTAGGATACTAAAACGGCTGACTAACTAAACAAACAAATCCGCATTTCTGTAGGCAGTATTCGCTTCCGTAACAAATACAGAAGAATACAGAGCGTGCACGGGTCTGTTCTTTTCTAAAACTTTTCAATTTCCATTTTATTTAAATAAATATTGAATCAATCGTGGAACACTAACCGAGTAGGTCATGCATCATCCTATCTTCATCGGGGGTCAGTTTGTGTGAACCATTGGTGATACGATCACAGGACACTGTCTGCTCCAGGCCCTTGATATTCGTCGGGTTCTATGGCCACAAACATAATTAATTCATCAATTAAAAATCGTCATTGCTTCATCATGTGCATAGTTAAATCTCACGATACATTACCACAATGGTATTAATAATGAACAGTGGTAATTCAGATCATAGGTCCTGCCCCCTGCTCGCATAAAATGTACCCGTTTACCAACGACGGTACACTTTGGCGCCACTTTGCGGTTAACTACGTCCCTAATTTCGTTACCCTCCCCGGTGACGTCACCGCTACCACGCGCCACCTAGCGGGTTCGGCCCGAACCAAGGTTTACTGTTGCGAGCAGTCCAGGGTCTCAGCGCAACGCTGAACCTGCAGTGCGGTGTGTGGAAGCCGTTTCCCCATGGGGCACATTTGGATGACATCCAAGACCTCTGAACCTGGACGTCCCACAGAGTACACACCTACGTACCCAGAGATTTTATCCACTCGGCTCCCATGACGTTCTCAACTACTTTTAGTTGAGCGCCTGGTATCCAGAAGACTTTTCTGATTATATACTGAATTTGGACTGACTTTGACGCATAAGCTCACAATTTACTACTTACTTTAATTAATAAAGTCAATTTCTGTCTCGCGTTTCTGAATCATAGACATCACCACTATGTTATCATTGGATAAATACTCCACAGAGAGAGAGAGACCGAGAAAGAGAAAGAAAGAGAAAAAGAGAGGGAGAGAGATAATAATAACCTGTAGGTAACCAATAAATGAAACCATTTTCATTCACCATGAAATGCAACACTTCAACTGAAACATTTTAAACCAATTTCAAAATCGAAACTATGGCCTTCAAATGCAAACCTTTTTTTTTCAGGCAGTGGTTTACTTACCACTTTGCTTGTAAGAACTATGATGCAGTCCTTGAGGGCGAATTCGATCTGTTGCACTTTGGTGTAAAGCTCCTGTGCCTTCAGATTAACCGACTCTTCAATCATTTCCGTGAACTCATTCAGTGGCTGAATTGGTGAAAAAAAGAAGGGAAAAAAAAAAAGAGTAATTCAACACTGATTAATAAATCAATCCTAATTCCAGATTCCATATAACTGACAGGAGAACTAAACAATGTCGATGAGCACACACACACACACACCCATGATTTGGAGAATATCATGCTGCAGTCAAAGAAGATCATTGTGCTGATCTCCTCGATGGCATTGTCGATGTGGGCCTTCATGATGGCGTTGACATGGTCAACCAGGGAGCGCAGGCGCGAGGTGCCGGTGTGGATCTGGTGCAGGAACGCATCTGAAACAAGCAAGCCAGCAACATGGGGAACAAAGCAGTTGCTGTTTGTCTTGTTTTATGTTCTGGCAACATCTAAGGTTATATGATGATAGCTTTTAAGAAAGTTATATTAGGTTGACCATTAAAACCTACTCTGCAATAGTTCAGAGTAATTTTAATAACAATGTCTACCTTTCAAAATAATTGTAAAATTCCAAAATATTTTACACAAGCACACCTGTTAAAGCCAAGTACAATATATGCGATTGCTTTCTTAATTAGGTCATGTCGAAGCTTACAAGTTTCAAAGTCCTTAAAGGTGGAAACCCTGAAGAAATGATGAATGAGTACATTCGTATCTAATCTGGATATTTAAGGGGTAAAAGTTCTAGGTTTAGATTGTGAAAATATTATTTCATTGGATTATGCAACTTTAATAGGCTCATTTGCTGAAGTAAGCCTACACAAAAGCGATGGCAGACACTGACCAATGTTCATGCTGTCCCAGGCGAGTGTGCTGAGGCCCGGATGGAAGTACTGTAGCGTGCGCTCAATGTGCACCTTGAAGAGGTCTGACATCTCGGTGCGGACAGATGCGCACACCTCGGACAAATCCTTGATGCAGAGCTCCAGGTTGTCCTTGTAATGCTTGAAGCGCACCTCCTGTTTGAGAACATACTGCGCACACTCCGGCAAGCAAATCCCCATCCGCGACAGCCACTTGGCCTCCTGAATCAGCTCCAGCACCCTGAAAGCAGGAAACAATGCTCAAACCAATGAACCATGTGCTCTAGTATCCTGAAAGCAGGAAACAACACTCAGGTCAGTGAACCATGTGCTCTAGCACCCTGAAAGAATGAATAAGCACTCAGTTCAGTGAACCATGTCCTCCAGCACCCGAAACGAAGGAATAAGCACTCAGGTCAGTGAACCACGTGCTCTGACACCCTGAAAGCAGGAACAGCACTCAGGTCAGTGAACCATGTGTTCCATCACCCTGAAAGAAGGAATAAGCACTCAGGTCAGTGAACCATGTGCTCCTGCACCCTGAAAGAAGGAATAAGCACTCAGGTCAGTGAACCATGTGCTCCTGCACCCCGAAAGAAGGCATAAGCACTCAGGTCAGTGAACCATGTGCTCCTGCACCCTGAAAGAAGGTATAAGCACTCAGGTCAGTGAACCATGTGCTCCTGCACCCCAAAAGAAGGTATAAGCACTCAGGTCAGTGAACCATGTGCTCCTGCACCCTAAAAGAAGGAATAAGCACTCAGGTCAGTGAACCATGTGCTCCTGCACCCTAAAAGAAGGAATAAGCACTCGGGTCAGTGAACCATGTGCTCCTGCACCCTGAAAGCAGGAAAAAGCATTCAGGTCAGTGAACCATGTGCTCCTCCACCCTGAAAGCAGGAATGAGCGCTCAGGTGTGTGAACCATGTGCTCCTGCACCCTGAAAGAAGGAATAAGCACTCAGGTCAGTGAACCATGTGCTCCTGCACCCTGAAAGAAGGAATAAGCACTCGGGTCAGTGAACCATGTGCTCCTGCACCCTGAAAGAAGGAATAAGCACTCGGGTCAGTGAACCATGTGCTCCTGCACCCTAAAAGAAGGAATAAGCACTCAGGTCAGTGAACCATGTGCTCCTGCACCCTGAAAGAAGGAATAAGCACTCAGGTCAGTGAACCATGTGATCCTGCACCCTGAAAGAAGGAATAAGCACTCGGGTCAGTGAACCATGTGCTCCTGCACCCTAAAAGAAGGAATAAGCACTCAGATCAGTGAACCATGTGCTCCTGCATCCTGAAAGAAGGAATAAGCCCGCAGGTCAGTGAACCATGTGCTCCTCCACCCTGAAAGCAGGAATGAGCGCTCAGGTGTGTGAACCATGTGCTCCTGCACCCTAAAAGAAGGAATAAGCACTCAGATCAGTTAACCATGTGCTCCTGCATCCTGAAAGAAGGAATAAGCCCGCAGGTCAGTGAACCATGTGCTCCTCCACCCTGAAAGCAGGAATGAGCGCTCAGGTGTGTGAACCATGTGCTCCTGCACCCTGAAAGAAGGAATAAGCACTCAGGTCAGTGAACCATGTGCTCCTGCACCCTAAAAGAAGGAATAAGCACTCAGGTCAGTGAACCATGTGCTCCTGCACCCTGAAAGAAGGAATAAGCACTCAGGTCAGTGAACCATGTGCTCCTGCAACCTGAAAGAAGGAATAAGCACTCAGGTCAGTGAACCATGTGCTCCTGCACCCTGAAAGAAGGAATAAGCACTCAGGTCAGTGAACCATGTGCTCCTGCACCCTGAAAGAAGGAATAAGCACTCAGGTCAGTGAACCATGTCCTCCAGCAACCGAAACGAAGGAATAAGCACTCGGGTCAGTGAACCATGTGCTCTGACACCCTGAAAGAAGGAATAAGCACTCAGATCAGTGAACCATGTGCTCCTGCACCCTGAAAGAAGGAATAAGCACTCAGGTCAGTGACCCATGTGCTCCTGCGCCCTAAAAGAAGGAATAAGCACTCGGGTCAGTGAACCATGTGCTCTGGTACCCTGAAAGAATGAATAAGCACTCAGGTCAGTGAACCATTTGCTCCTGCATCCTGAAAGCAGGAAAAAACGTTCAGGTCAGTGAACCATGTGCTCTGGTACCCTGAAAGCAGGAAAGGGCGTTCAGGTCAACGAACCATGTGCTCCAGCACCCTGAAAGAAGAATAAGCACTCAGGTGTGTGAACCATGTGCTCCTGCACCCTGAAAGCAGGAAACAACCCTCAGGTCAGTGAACCACATGACATATCACACCCTGAAAGCAGGAAACAGAGTTCAGGTTAGTCAGTGCACCATAACAGCAAGGAATAGCATTTAGATTTAAAGCTGCATAATGTAGTCCGATTAAAGCATCAAATTTTCTAACTGAAAACATTTTTCTAGATTTGATTCTATATCTCTAACCTTGACATCACTTGTCCTATAGCAATATGTAGATTTGTTGCACCAATGTATTTTGCATAAGCATGAACTTTAATTTAATGTAACACTGGTTGCTTGGCTGGAAGATCACCCATTGGGGAAGCCATACAGTGACCTTATTACATGCTTGCGGTTAAATAAAACTCAACTCAACATACTTATCATCGGCATTGACGAGAATTCTCTTAGTGTGTGGGTGAAGAACGAACAGCGTTGCCTTGAGTCCACTCTTGGCATTTTCAATGCCCAGCTTCCAGTGTGTGAACCAAATGCCTTCAAACGTCACCAAAGCGGATGCAATTTTGTTGTAGATCTAAATAAGAGTACAAAGAGAAAGCCAAGAATTCACAGAGCTACTTCATTGTGAGTGACATATGAGGAGTTAATATTCTTTTTCGATGATAAATATAATATGATTGAAATAACTTTGTGCATTCACAATCATTATGATCAAATATAACTAGATAGGTTTTGTATATATAGCTTGAAATAACCTATTCTCCAGGCGTTATTTTGGGCGCAACCATTGTCTGAAGGTTTGTGTGGTCAAGCTATGTCATTCAGCCCTAATGACTGTCCTCAGTGACATAAGCTAGGGCATATTATTACAGACTTGGAAAGTAGTGTAAACCCTCCTACCATTTAAAGTAAATTTGAAGCTTTATGAATAGGCTTCATCACCTATGTAAGTCCACCATTCCCTTCCTGGTGTGATGTCACAGAAGTACTTTGTTTGTTGTTTTACGTCCTAGCAACATCTAAAGTCATATCAGGACGGGTACCGACTTGTGACTGCGCACTCATGGGAACTTTATAGTGCTTCCCCACTGGGAAATCAGGCCACCAGCACCATGACCTGATATCCCACTCAGTCACATTATCCTGGCACTGAGCCAACCAATCCTTGCCCTATCCTGTTAATGCCAAGCACCAAGATAGGAAGTGACAAGTATCAATTTTAAGGTCATTGGTTTGACTCAACCGGGAACCAAACTCCCGACCATCCACCCGCAAGGCCTGCACTCTACCAATTAGGCCACCATGCCCTGGCAATCGGCATAACTAAAATAGGGCAAGGCAGTGAAATGAGGGAAAATCAATTGTCCGTCATTGAAATTTCCCGTGCTTAATCAACTAATGCACAAAAAGAAAATCCCCAATTAAAAAACACATGGTGAACCAGATCTTTGGGGCTTGCCTTGATATGTAATATGTTAATTATTTGGGTTGTTGGAAATATAGATTAAATGTGTACCATAGTGCCTTATCAACGTAGATCCAGCTCACAGTCAAGGGAAAGTAATAAAACTGGCTTCTAATGAGTCACAGAAGAGTAGAGAAAGATTCTTTTTTGTATTAACCTCAAACCAGGTAAATAGACACTTATGGAATCGCTAGACAGTAGTACCTGTCTTTGAAGGAAAATTCTGCATCCAGACCAATGTTGTCCTGACCTAGCAGGTGTCCGGTAGTACAGGTCTTTCAAGGACAACTCTGCATCCAGACAAATGTTGTTGTAACATTGCAGGTGTCCTGCAGTACCTGTCTTTCAACGACAATTCTGCATCCAGACCAATGGTGTTCTGACATAGCAGGTGTCAGTAGTACCTGTATTTCAATGACAATTCTGCATCCAGACCAATATTGTCCTGACATAGCAGGTGTCAGTAGTACCTGTATTTCAATGACAATTCTGCATCCAGACCAATGGTGTTCTGACATAGCAGATGTCAGTAGTACCTGTATTTCAATGACAATTCTGCATCCAGACCAATGGTGTTCTGACATAGCAGGTGTCAGTAGTACCTGTATTTCAATGACAATTCTGCATCCAGACAAATGGTGTTCTGACATAGCAGGTGTCAGTAGTACCTGTATTTCAATGACAATTCTGCATCCAGACCAATAATGTCCTGACATAGCAGGTGTCAGTGGTACCTGTATTTCAATGACAATTCTGCATCCAGACCAATATTGTCCTGACATAGCAGGTGTCAGTAGTACCTGTATTTCAACGACAATTCTGCATCCAGACCAATGGTGTTCTGACATAGCAGGTGTCAGTAGTACCTGTATTTCAATGACAATTCTGCATCCAGACCAATATTGTCCTGACATAGCAGGTGTCAGTAGTACCTTTATTTCAACGACAATTCTGCATCCAGACCAATGGTGTTCTGACATAGCAGGTGTCAGTAGTACCTGTATTTCAACGACAATTTGGCGTCCAGACCAATGTTGTCCTGACAAAGCAGGTGTCAGTAGTACCTGTATTTCAAGGATACTTCCGCATCCAGGCCAATATTGTCTTCACACAGCAGGTGTCCAGTAGTACCTGTCTTTCAAGGAAAACTCTGCATCCATACCAATGTTGTTCTGACATAGCAGGTGCCCTGTCATCAGAGGGACAATTAAATGAGACATAACAAGTTTGTACATTGAAAAACTGTTCACACATAGTAATGGTTCGCCGATCACGGGGGTCGGTGGACAGAGGTACGACTGCATTACTGATAATCTGTACATCATACCAAGTAATCTGTAAATCAATCAAGTGCCTTACCTTGGCGACACGTCCAAAGTCTTTAAGCTGCGAGACGGATTTGTTTTCCTTGAAGATTTTCATCGGCTCCTCGATCCGAATTAGTAAGTTCCGTGCCCACGAGATGGCGCCAGCAGTTGGTGGGGCGTTCCGAAGGACTGGTGGCTCTTTCTAAATTGCCCAGAAAATAATTAGAACTGTCGTGTGGATTTTGTTGGGGCAACAAATGAGATACTGTCTAGAGTGGGACTCAAACCCAAATTGTTGCTATTCAGGGACGAGCGTTCTCATTATTAGTCTATCTCGGATTATTTGTATGGGGAAGGGGGTGCTAAATGGAAGGGAGGTATTATTAGATAAAAGATTCACCCCGTACTTGCAGTAGGCGTAGAGCATTACGGGGTGAATCTTGTATCTAGGGGTAAATATATTTATTCCTCTTACCAAAGTATTTTTCAGCGCCGAGACGTTGGTCTTCCAGCAAGTGTGTGTACAGTTATTTACACTTATTTATTAAAGATAAATTTGTGCAAATCCTCATTACAAAAAAAAAATGAAAAAAGATTCCTGAGGCAATTTACCTCTCCACGCCTACATGTGGATGTGGTATTTTATCTGTGGAGGTTGAGTGCAACTCACTACACTGGTCCCCCCTGGAATTGTAAGTATCAAACTGAAGACTACAAATATCCAGGTAACACACTTCAATTACATACACGGGGAAGGTTCAACACCATTCACAGCATGCACATAATCGTAGTAACAGCATCTGGCGAGCACCATAACCATTACACCATATAGGTTCCTTGCTAGAATCGACTTACACATGCGTACATGGATAATTTCACCTAGGGATGTAAGGGGGCCAGCCAAAGCTTTCAATATTTTCACGGTGGTAGGGCAGCACCATAAGATCGCCATGGATGTGCACTGTCAAGTCAGTACCGGTCCTGATATGACCTTAGATGTTTCCAGGACGTAAAACGTCAACAACCAACCACAAACCATAAAACCATAACCATAACCCAGCTTCTACTATGATCGGCTATCCTTAGTGGTTTCTTCTGCCAACCAGGCAATGCGCATGTGTGAGAATTCTACAGTATGATATAAACATAAACACTCAAGACCCCTTTCAATGTTTATAAACATTGTGTATGCACGCACAGCTTGGCTGCAGAACAAAGGCACACCGCCATTGAGTTTGCCGGTATGCACAGTGCAAAACGTTTATTTTATTCAAAAGTAATAGAAATGCAGAACCCTAACATTATAAATTTAATATAATCTGTTTGTTGAATATGTTTTCTATATGCGTTCCAATCGGTTTGTTTCTAGGTGGTGTGGTTTTAGAGATATTTCACTTTTTCTGCAGAACGAAGACACACTGCCATTGAGTTTGCCAGTACGCGCAGTGGAAAATGTTTATTTTATTCAAAATTAATAGAAATACAGAACCCTAACCATATAAATTTAATATAATCTATTCGTTGAATATGTTTTCTATATGTGTTCCAAGCGGGCTGCTTCTAGGTAGGGTGTGGTTTTAGAGATATTTCACTGTTTCTGTAGGAAAATAATTCAAGATTGCTCACGACCATTGACAATGCATTGAGTTTGCCAGTACGCGCAGTGCAAAAAGTCTATTTTATTCAAAATTAATAGAAATACAGAACCGTAACCGTATAAATTTAATATAATCTGTTCGTTGAATATGTTTTCTATATGTGTTCCAATCAGTTTGTTTCTAGGTGGTGTGGTTTTAGAGATATTTCACTTTTTCTGAATGAAGATTGCTCACGGCCATTGACAATCCATTGAGTTTGCCGGTACGCGCAGTGCAAAACGTCTATTTTATTCAAAATTAATAGAAATGCAGAACCCTAACCTTATAAATTTAATATAATCTATTCCTCAAATATTTTTTCTGTATGAATGCTCATAGCCATTGAGTTTGCAGTGTGACAGTGTGTTGTCCTGTAGCCAAAAGGTGCGCGCACTGACCTAGATACCTATGCTGACGTCATATGAAATAGGTCTGTTGATAGTGACTTACCATTTCAAGTTCATAGAGGGCTTGAATCTTGTCCAGATCATCTTCAAACCAATCGAAGATGTCAACAAACTTCTCCGCTATAACGACCCGCATGTAGAGCCTTTGTTGGATTGGCACGAACCTAGTTGACCAAATGGTTGTCATTTAGTGTTCACATTTAAAAAAAGAAAATGTAGATAAGTACTTTTAGTTCTAATCCAGGAATTATTTACTACATTAAAATAATGCCGTAACTACTGGGTCAAACCAATGACTTAAAAATTCATACTTATCGCTACCTAGCCTGACACTCGGCGTTAGTAGGATAATGCAGGGACCAATAGAATGGGTCAAAGTTCTATAATAATAATAATAATAATAATAATAATAATTTCGTCTGGCCGACCCCACCACCACTACCCCACCACTACCCCACCCCACTCCCACCACCAGTACTATCCCACCCCCACCACCATCCCACACTCACTATTACCCACTATTACCCCCCACCACAACCCAACCGCCATCACCACTACCCAACCCCCACCCCACCACCACCCTCATCCCACCCCCACACATCCACTATTACCCAACCCCAACTACTACCCCCCCGGTCTACCCCCCCCCCCACCACCACCCCGCCCCCACCACCACCCACCCCCCATCACGACCTACCCACCCCCACCACCATCCCACACCCACTATTACCCAACCCCAACCACTACCCCACCCCCACCACCACCACACCCACCACCCTTGGTGTACAACAGCTGTAGGCCTACCTGGTCATGATAGCGAGTCCCTCGGCTGTGGTCATCTTGCGTGCAAATACTGCGTGAAGGTAGGCCGCCAGGAACGCCTCCATTTCCTCCACAGTGGCTGTGAACGAAGCGTAGAGCTCCGAAAACAGGCCCTTCTCCTTGCTCTCGACGTCCAGTATGTTCTTGATGGTGACCCCATCCCTCATGATAGCCGTGAGTGTCTTCATGTGTTGTCCGATAATCATGTTCACAGTGACCGTGTCCTCCCGACGGTTGTTCTGGAAATACCGGTCTGAGGGAGCAAGGTGACCGGACAGGACGGGTGAGCAGGTTAAGAGTGATGGCGGTTTTTCGCACCCATGAGGTCGTGGGTTCGAACCTCTAACCGAATCAAAATCTTGCATAGTGGACATTTGTCGCTACTTTAGTCTGATTCTCGGTATTAATAGGATGGGATAAGGTTTGCCCAGTATCAGGGATAATGTAAATTTATGAGTGGGATATTAGATCATGGTGCCAGTGACCCAGTTTACTAGTGTCGCAGCACTATAAAGTCGACAGGAGTGCGCACAGTCACATTTTTAAAGAGACATGCAACCTTTTGATGCCAAAATTTGATACAATCTACTCAAAATGTATGTAATGTTGGAAAAAGAATTCCACAAAAGTAACTGACAGGAAGTTGTCAAAAATTAATTCCTTTCAAATATCACATGACATGTTAAAATCAGGGTTCATACAAAAAGTTGGCCACCAAATTCAAGAAGATTCAAGAACATACAGTTAAATTTAAGAACATTTGAGGGTACTCGAACCAAATATTTAAATTCAAGAACATTCAAGACTTTCGGCAATGCGTAAAAACCTTGTATTTTTTTTTTTTCAGAGGGCAAGAATTTGTCTTGGCCGATTCCGACTACATTCACAATGTGGGTTAATAACAGACCCTGTTTCGGCCAGCACTTTACTATTATCAGACTATGCCAGCCAAGTGGACAATTGAAGTTAAGCCTAAAGATATGGGTAGCTTATAAAAAGAAAAGTATATTTGTTTGCTTTAGTGTCACCACACACTGCCAGGAATCAAAGTGGACAATTCAATGTAGTTATCTGTAACCAACGGCGAATTACTTCCCCACTTCCGGGTGTGTAACTATAAGCACGCCGGGTCGCAACTTCCGTCCCTCACTAGGATAGGGATGAGAACAGCTGAGACCTAAAAAGGCGGGCCATTGCCCAAACGTTGGGAAACCGCCGATCGACGGGAAATTCTCCTCCCTACTCAGAACCAGTGGACACTAATTCGGAATACACATATATCATGTTAAGCCTGATAAATAGACAATGGATATGTCGTGGGACGACAGTGGTAGTGGCAGGGGGAAGGGCGGGGGGGGGGGTGAGAATCTCCAGGCCTATATTGAGAATCGAACCTACATATGGCTTCCATTGCACAGCTACAGTAAATCACACTAGACTTACTGAGCATCTGCACGTCGGAGCGCGTGAGTCCTGTTTGGTGGTTGACATCACTCTCGGACTCCTGGACGATTTGATTCAAGCTGGTAGAGCTGGTGTCAAAGTCATCCTCACCCTCCTGCTCCTCCTCTATGACTTGGGAAAGATCTATAAGCGCAGTACTGGCGTCGCCTGCCACATTCTTGTTTTTGTCTCCGGTTATGTCAATCCGCAGCGCTGCATTGTGGGACAGAGCGAGGTATTTAAAAGGCTATTCATTCACCTCTTAGCGTCTACAGTTGGACTTGTTTTTCAACGGACAACTGTGCATACAGACCAATGTTGTCCTGATGTAGCAAGTATCAAGTCATTGGAGGAACACTCATGTGAAACAAAGAAAGTTTGTACAATTCAAAAACGCGGGACAACGATTATATTATGGAAAAATATTTGAGTTTAATAGCCAGTTAGTAAATTTCTACATGTATTGTTAGTTAGTGTATGTCTACATGTATAGCTAGTTAGTGTAGTTCTAGATGTATAGCTGGTTAGTGTAGTTCTACATGTATAGCTAGTGTAGTTCTACATGTATAGCTAGTGTAGTTCAACATGTATAGCTAGTTAGTGTAGTTCTACATGGATAGCTAGTAAGTGTAGTTCTACATGCATAGCTAGTTAGTGTAGTTCTACAACCATACCTTGTAAATCACCCCACAAATGGATTTGACTTATTGTGATAAACAATTTCACCACCCCCACCATAAAAACAAAGACACTAGGAGTGCAGAAGTTATTTTGGGGCTTTGGGATTTTTCGGTGTTTTGTTTTTATCGAATTTGCCAAGTAGGTGGAGTTCGAGTCGTGGAGTAACTTACTTTTTTTCCCTCCATTTTTTAAGGCAGCACTGACTTTAGATTGCACGTTTTATCGTATTAAGCTAACTTCAAATAGACTTCTTTTGCATCTTTGAAACTTCATGAAGGCAACTTCTGGATATCTGTAGAGAGAATGGATCGGACAAGGAAACCTACGCTGCTCGCTTTCTGGTTCGAGCTGGACATTATCGCCGTGATCATTATGTGAATCCCTTCGCTTAGAGTCAACTCTGATGTCCTCTCGTCTGGGCCGGGGAAGACCTGCAGTGATGCCAACAAACCTGAAGATAATAACAACAAAATATATATATATTAAATGTAAATACGAACATTGCAGTTCAGGTGGATTCTAATTGGTTATATGGGTCGTTCTCAGAAACTGTGAAGCAAGAAAACCAAAATTATTACTACTACAAAATTCAGATTTAAATCAAATTGAATTACATATGTTGCAGAGGCAACATGTTTAATTCACGAACGAGGCAAGGTGACCCTGCGCAGCACGTGATTCCCACCCTCCCCCGCTCCTCACTTCTCCACTAGCACTGGTTCTGGTGACTTCGCTCTCCCTCCCACCCACCCTTTTCTAAAGGGGTTAAGTGCTGATGCTCTGTTGATTTGACCCTATTATCTCTTGATACTGCATTCCATTTATCATCATGCTATCTAATTCTACAGACTTGACGGCATCATCATGACGCCTGCACTCACCGAACACTGCTTATTATGTACGGAAGCCAGCCCTCCTCGATTCCACACTCGCCAGTCGCACGTGTTGCTGAGCCAGCGTCAAACCAACCTCACACGCGGTTTTGATTACATATTGGCGATATATATTTATAATTGTCTGATTATATATTCTCTGAATAAATATATATTCTTAAATTCCTTCATTTGTCTCCTTGTCCGAGTGATGCGAATTAGTGCTGCCCAGCGGTGAAAACAAGTGTAATGGCTCTGTCACATTACAACGTATCTCGCCAGCATGCCGCCAAAGTGGAAAATCACTTTTTTACTTCGAGATGCATCAAACTTTTCAGCGCATGGGGAAAAGTTGGACGTCAGGGCAACGTAGTGGATGTAAGCGTAATGTCCACCTGGCATTGTGGTAACATATGTCGACACGTGAGAAAAAAAAAGAAAAAAGTTTGGCATAATGTGTGGCTAACGTGCCTCTTGTGCGCCCGGTGTGTACCTAGCATTGGCATAACGCGCTCCCAACGTTCCACTAGCGCTAGCGGCCGTCAGACGTGTTGGACAACGTATGAGAGCGTAGTGCCAGCACGTGAGCGACGCATGTCCAACGACAGTCCAGCGTGTTTCGGCATTGCGCCAGCATGCACCCAACATGCGGCATTGGCGTAACGCGTGAGTAATGCAAGCCAATGTGCGGGGGGGTGGGGGGGTACCCGACCCCCCCCGCAAAACACTCACGGCACGTTCACAGAATGCCGGCGAACATCATATACATTAAGTGACCACCAGACGCGTGCCCTATACGTCAAAAACGTTGAAACACGGTGGAGAAACGCCAACTGGCGTCGGCCATATGCTATGCATACGTTAGAACAAGGTTGTCATACTTTGGCGTTAGGTTGCCAGCGTGCTGACTGAACGCTTTCCGTCACAGGAAAAAAGTCAACATAGGACAACGTAAGAACAACGTTCCTCCAACGTGTGTCTAACTTACCTCGACGTCCGCCTAATGTAGGCGTAACATAGGCACCCGTGTGTTGTCGTCGTACCCCCTGACGTGCGCCGGCGTATGTCGACGTACATTGACGTATACCAACGCGTGCCTGGCATGCGTGTAACGCATAATGACGTATCCCGACGTAGCGGCAAAAATTCACATACGTCGACGTACGTTTGTGTGATGCGTCGTAATGTGACAGCACCATTAACACACTTATCCGTTATGAACAGGGTAAATAAATTCATCACTAAAAAGAAAGAATGGTTTCCACGTTACATTGTTAATGATTTTGTCCTTTTTTTGAGGGGTAGTAAGTCAAATAGTTATTATTGATTCTGTGTATTAAGTAGGTTAGTAATACTACATGTACTTAATCTATCCCGCATAATGATATGATTTTGTGCTAAAGTGAAAATATGACAATTTGCATATCCCACATTGCATCTACCAAAACATTTCTTTTTCATCTCTTGTCTTGTAAGACACAATCTTTTTTGCTTAACTGTAATCAACAAAATCGTGGTTGAATTTGTTGTGTGTGTTAAAATAATGTCATGGATGTGTGCTAAAATGATGTTATGGATTAATGTTATATGCTTAATTTTAATGGCTTTCTAAACTTGTAAAATATCAAAATCAAAAAGTGAAAAAAGAAAACTTTCAACTGACATGCACAACATATATACCTTTATATGAATATGGATTCTGCTATTATTTAGAATGTTTTCTGCTATTATTTGGAATGTTTTCAATTATGGTTTTCATGTCACAAAAGTGGTACACTGTTTCTGGGAACGACCCACATTTAGATTTCCCAGATGAACAGAATATGCATGTTTCCAATGAGTTGACAACCCCCATTAGACTGGCATAGCCAAAGCACACTTTCCAAGTCATCTATTCGTGCTCCACCCCGTTATGAGTGATGGGCACCAGGTGATGATCAGTGTTGCCAACTCTCATGGAATTCCTATGAGAGTCACGGAAATTGAAGGGTTCTGATCAGTCACCTCGCAAGTCACCGATCGACCACAAAATCCCATGAATTTCACAATAAAGAATGTTTTGGTTACTAATTTTGCTCTTTTTTTCTAATTCATATCCTCTACTACAGTGTGCTTTTGATTAAATACATTGTTTGATTGTTGGAGTTTTACGTCCTGGCAACATCTAAGGTCATATCGGGACGGTGATTAAATACAAGTAAATATCATTGTAAAAATATACGGATTTTCGGTTAAGAGTTATATATTGGCAGAGAGCATTATTAGTCTTGGGCGACGGAGTGGGGACGATGTTATATAAACTAAAAGTAATAATATCCCACTCCCATTATGACATGATATAAGCTGTGTGAAATATATGTTCATATATTATGCCTGAGATTAATGAAGAGATGTTCCTATATAAGAGGCAGTACATGATTGTTGAAATGTTTCTCTATGCATCCATAAAGAGTGCAATTGGAGAAAAGACCATTTTAACAGAGATCTATTGTAACTGTATAACTACCTGCCCCCCCTGCCTTGACCACTGGGCCGGTCCACCAGCCTAATTTGCATATACACACAGGGCACCACCTGCAGCTGGGTTGAGTGACAGCTACCCCTACTGGGGGAGGGTGCCACCCACCCTGACTGTGGAGGTGCCTGATTGGCTGGCTGTGGACTGCCCAGTCACCTGCATCCCATTGGCCCTCTGACCACACTAGCCTCAAACCAAGATCTTAATTCTAGACTCTGCTTCAGACCCCCTGGAGAGAGATCACTCTACTCCTGGCTCTTGAGTGAGACACACCTACTCTTGAGCAGGAACCCCAGACACTTTGTCTGATGCTATCAAAATTCATCTATTCCAATTGAGTGTGTACACAGCCATAGGACTCCTGTCCCATGGGCTGTAGGCACTGCTTTCTATACAGGCTAAAGTGGTAATGAGATATTGTGTGGCTAGCAGGCAAGGGGTGTGGATGATAGGTCACTGGTAGGTGGACAGGAGTTGGTGTTAGTAAAGCACAACTTCTCCACTGTTTATCTGTGTCTTGTCTTCATTCTTCCTTAGCATTGGTTAATGAGTTGGTAGATAAGTGATATGAAGGGGAGAGTTTCTGTGGTATTATCTGGTGTCCCAAACGTGGCCGGGCATCCAGTAATATTATATCATGTTAAACATATGCTAAAATAATAATATCAGCCTATAACCCCTTGGAAATGCCCTCAATAGCTCATTTTAAATCTATTTTTTCTTTAAATGGGCATGCCCCGGAACCCCCCCCCCCCGCCCCCAGCAAGCTCACGGCGGCTGCCACTCAGGTTCCACGCCCGCAACGCAAAACCTCAATGATTCCCAGTACGTGCAGGTTGGCAACACTGGGTGATACTCACTTATTGTACTGGCTGAGCGTGTTCATTGAGTCGCACACGTGGCGGATTCGCAGACAGAAGACGTCCAGGTGGCACGTGATCACGCCCTGGTCGATGAGGGACACACCGCTCGGCTCCGGGTCGTAGATCAGGGACAGACGCTTCGCCGGCGACAGATTGAGGCTGCTCCGGAGACCTTTGCTAGTGCGCCTGGAGAGAGACAATTGGACATGGAAGCCCCATTTCATTTGTTTGTTTATTTATCTATCTATCTATCTATCTATCTATCTATCTATCTATCTATCTATCTATCTATCTATTAGTAGACCAGTACGGAAGAATATGGGTCTTGAACTTCTTAGTAAGGCCCATTTCTGTAATATATGCGTCGTAAAGAACAAAGGAATCTGTTACTGATTATGTGATAGGGGCGTGGGAGACGGCTGCCTTAGTGCCCTGGATGGCGAATAAAGTCACTCGTTAACCAGAAGTCAACGTGTTCAGACGTCGTACTTTCACCATTTCTACCTCAGGTGGCGCATGACATGTTCCAGTAGTTCCCAGTTCTCACAATGGTGATTGATACATAGTACAATTTTAGCTTATTCTAATTTTCATGAAAATGTTGGATTAATGTTGAGCCAAGCTAAGCTTGTTATCCGGGCACACACAGACCCCCCCCCCCCCCCACACATATATAGCAAAGTATATACTAAAGTATATGCCGATGTAAGAAATCGCATGGTGCTGCCCCCCCCCCCCCCCCCCCCCCCCCATGGCGATTCGCGGAGCCGGGCGGGGCTGCCGGCTACTTTTGATAGTCGGCGCTGCTGCGCGACATATACACTACTGAGCTCGCGCCCGCTGCGTCAATTCGTCATTGTACACATTGCCATAAGATTCACTGTACTTTAATTTTGTGCGACCTATACATCGCTGGTGCAGTTTGCGGTGCAGTTTGCGCCATATGCCAAGTACTTATTGCGGGGCCCGTGGCTGTGTACACCCGGGCCCGGTAAACGACGCTTGTAGCCTTCCTTCATCGGTGCAGATGCTCATGTGACCAGCGAGGGCCAGGGGGGGGGGGGTGGGGGGGGGGGGACGACATCACAAGCTCAGTGTGGTGTGACATAGCCTGCAATATATGTCCCGGCTGGAATGCCATTGATCGAGATTGGTTGACTATATTACCTGCTGCGAGAGTGGCCTAATTGTTAGTGCCAGTGATAAACTAATTGACTGTCCATGTATTTTTCCCATCACTATTTCATGTTTGGCCGCAACTTGCACCTGCGCCCACCTGATTCGAGGGCAGGCTTCCCAATTTAAACCCTGCCGCGTCTTTTGTGACTGCTTTGCCAAGGGCCCACCTGACCCAGACGCCGACTATATTTTGTACGGGGCTATATTTGGGTTTAAGGTAATTAACCGTCTTGCACTACAACTTATGCTAGCCGTGACACTTATATTATGAATTCTGTACATGAACGATTTATCAGTAACAAACTTGAAAATGAGTTAAGTTGTGGCTATATTGCTAGGGCTGATGCCCCCCCCCCCCCCTTCTGTGCAAATAATGTTTTTGCGATTCCTAAGTCAACGGGAGAGGGCTACAGTAAAGCTGTAGTAAGCAACTGGACCTCTCAGTTAATAATTTTGTCTCTGAGTTGTCGGAGAAGTTCTTATACCAAGGAGTCGATGACTTAGTGAAAATTATGGTCCAAGGGGAGTTTATCACTACAATAGATATTAAAGATGCATATAGGGCTATCTGCATTCACCCCAGTGATCGCCCACGCCAAGCTATACGCTGGGACTTAGGCCATGGCCTCAGGTTGTTCTTCGACATGTTTGAGGCTTTCTTTAAGCCCTTACATCTTTAATAGAATTTCAGACTTTGCTGTCCTTGGGGTGGATTTTGTGGGTTGCCTGGCAAATCAACGCATCATTATGGCGATCCTTCGCCGCCTTGGTTTCTTCTTGCACTATTCTAAGCTCATCACACTGTCACAATGTTTGAGATTCTTGGGAATAGAAATAGACACGGTGAACCTCCAATTAAGACTCCCTCATGATAAAATTGTAAAACTAAAAAATGTTCTTTCTCTGTTTTTGAGCCGAAGAAAAGCAACATGCAAGGAATTGGAGCGTCTTGGGGGACGCTTGGCACACTGCTCTACGGTCGTCCGAGGTGAGTGCTCCTTCTCCACCACAGTCTATGATGCCATCCGACATCTAAGGAAACCATACTATAGGCTACGTATTACCAATGAATTCCATCGATACCTTTAATGGCTATGCTAAGCTTTTGGACTTACAAGCCCCATCAATTTCGATATATAGTGACGCATCAGACTGGGGATTTGGAGCTGCCCATTCGGACGACTGGTTGGTGGGGAGTTTCATATGCAATTCAACCTTGGCTATGGAGGTAGGCCACCATTTTGTGCTGGGTGATCATGCCTGTGAGGAAGCCGATATTAATGTGAAAGAGATGTGGGCAGTCATTGCTGCCACCCGCCGGTGGTGCCACCTGTGGAGAGACCACTGCATTGTCTTTTTCAATCAATCAATAGGATACAGCTATAATAGGCCTTGGACCTGTTAGCCGCTCTTAATTAATAGAAATGGAGACAGTTCTTCAGATGTGGTCGATCGCAGCAACTGTCACTGGCTCCAAGATATATGTAATGCTTGACCAGTATGCATCCAGTCGGGACTTGAAACAGTTCACCGACTCTGCTGCTAGGACACTCTCCGGCAGGTCATTCCACAGGTCAACCACCCTAAAGCCGAAAAAGTTGTGTCGCAGGTCCAGTCTGGAGTACCGCTTCCTCAGCTTCAGGGAGTGCCCTCTGGTCCTGGTGTTGGAGTCTCTGATAAGGGGGCCGCCTGTCTTGTAGATACCATGGAGATATTTGAATACTTCAATCATATCCCCCAGGGCCCGTCTGTAGTACATCCTTGGTATCTTCAAATGACGCATACGTTGTTCATAGGGTATTGCATCAAATCCATGTACAAGCTTCGTTGCCCTTCTTTGGATCCTCTCAATTGACTCAGCATCCTTCCTGTAGAGTGGTGACCACACAACATTTCCATATTCCAAAAGTGGACGTGCAAGGGATGTGTACAGTCTGCGTACAGCATCCTCGTCTAGGTATGTGTACGATCTTCGAATGATAGCCAGTATTCCATTAGCTCTGCTGGCGGCTTCCTGGATGTGGTCGCTGAATGTCAGTTTGTTGTCCACCTTGACACCCAAGTCCTTTTCTATCATTTTTGACTGATAACAACACGGTTCGGGCTGCTCTGGCCACTGGTCGCTGCATAAATAAGCTCATAATGCGCTATGTAAAGGAGCTCTTTTGGCTCTCTGTAACATTTAATTTTGATGTTAAGTCAGCATATGTCAGAAGTAAAAATAATATAATATGTGATGCTCTCAGTAGGTGGCGGGACCCATCGAGCAAGGCCCGTATTAGAACGGTAGATCACCTGGCACATATATGTTGTGCTGACTTGTTTATGTGATGTGACACTCTTCTTGTCTTTTCAAATTTAGAGCTCCTGAGGAGGGCGGCAAGGGCAATGAGCGACTAGTACTATGCAACAAACTCACGTGCAACCTGCTCGATGCATATTAGAAAATACTTCACCTTTATAGATGAATTTTGGGGCATCATATCCCCATTGCCTTGGCCCCCTCTCAGTTTGCAATCTATGTGGCTTGGCTTACATGGACACTAAAATATTCTTCAATTTTAAATTATGTCAGTGCCCTGAATTTTTTCCTGAAATCAGAAGGTAGTGAGCCAATCGATTTTTCCTCGCACCAGGTTAGGACTATCTTGGGGGAGCTAAGCGCATCCTGGGATGCGCAGTTAAGCGTGCTGCGCCTCTACTACCCGCTGAACTGTTAAAAATGTTCTCCTTTATGTCTGGGAGTGAGGGTCACATTGGCACACGTGCGGCCTTATTATTAGGGTTTAGAGCTCTCCTCCGCAAATGCCAGATTACAGACTCCGAGTCCGTCCTCTTACGTTCAGACTTCTCGTTTCACACATGGGGCATGGTTGTCACCGTTCGGCGGTCAAAAACTATTCAGTTTGCGGAGAGAGAGTGTCTGATACCAGTCATGTGTGTGCCTAACACTGACCTCTGTGCTGTTTTGGGGGTTAAGAGGCATTTTGTCGAGGTAAGGGTGGATGAGGGATCTCCTGCTTTCCAAGTTCCTTTTTGCGGTGGTTGCCGGCTTTACCCAGAAGAATTTTCCTTGCCATTCGCTCAGTCCGGGGAGTGTGTGTGTGTCTGTGTGTGTGTGTACCTATCTGCCCCTCCAGGGTGCTTCGATAGACGAAATCAGGGTAAGGGGGGCTGGTCGTCGGATGTGGTATATAAATACATCGCCCGCCCACTGTCGGAGAGGATTGTCGCTGACATCTGCGTGGCCACTAGCCTGGGGGATTTAGAGTAATTCTGTCTCTGGGATGGGTCCAAGGGACGTGGCATTTGTCAGCCCAGCCAGATACTTTTGATATATATATTTATATAATTATACTACTATGTCAAATAAAGATTTTATCATCCACTCCGGTCTGCTCGTAATGTGTAACTTACAGCAAAGTATATACTAAAGTATATGCCGATGTAAGAAATCACATGGTACTGACCCCCCTCCCGCAGCGATTCGTGGAGCCGGGCAGGGCTGCCTGCTACTTCTGATAGTCGGTGCTGCTGTGTGACATATACACTACTGAGCGCACGCCCGCTGCGTCAATTTGCCATTGTACACATTGCCATAAGATTAACT
Organism: Branchipolynoe longqiensis; assembly: GCA_030323885.1. NCBI lineage: Eukaryota > Metazoa > Annelida > Polychaeta > Phyllodocida > Polynoidae > Branchipolynoe > Branchipolynoe longqiensis. Next base: position 81,192,824 of record CM059189.1, on the reverse strand, counting down.
GTACTTCAATTTATATTTTTACTTGATCGGTAGGGCATTTGTCAGCCCAGCCAGATACTTTCGATGTATATATATTTGTATAATTATACTACTATGACAAATAAAGATTGTATCATCCACGCCGGTCTCCCCGTAATGCGTAACTTACATATTAAATCTACATTTTCTTTCCACTGACTCACCTGAGCTATTGGGGCCCCAAACCCTAATAATGACTACTCCAAGTCAAATGCCCTCCATTAATACACCATATTTACCCCCATGGCTGTCTCGGCGTTCTCCCTGTCCGAACCAATGAAGGTGGAATACTGTTTACTTGTCAGTAGTCTTTTAGAGTTGGCTATGGAACCAGGCAAATTACAAAACTAGTGTCGATTCTGCTCACAAGGGGGTAGCACTAACAAACGTCATTAAAATATAACCAGGAATCGTGAAAACGATTTCATACACGAGCGTGTTTTTTTTTTAAAAGAGATTATGTATTACAATGAGAAACATCACTTCATGAACGAAATTGCCAGGACACAAATGTGACCCAACAATAAAGCAACAACTTGTTGACCACTGACTTACCTGCTCTCAACAAAAGGGGTTCTGAGAATGACAAATAAAGAGTAGTAAAAGTAATGAATAATTAGCCAGGTCACCTGCAGTTGGTTTAAAGTTGCACAGTCCGATAGGTTTGAGCTTAGGTCATTTACTGAGATAAATATAAAAGACTGATCGTTATAATCGATCTATCTTACTTAAGTTTGAAGTAACTTCACTTTAAAATGACTAACTTAGGAAATAGTTTAAATGTAAACATGCCAAATTAATTTAGGCTTCAACAGTAACAGGTTCTATTAAAGTTCCATGGTCCGATGAAATATAATTTTGTGAAAATTAAAAGAATTACTTACATTTGATCCTATATATCCAACTTAGATACTGGTGTATTAGCATATACAGAATAACCCGTGAATTTATAACCTCACCCCTTTGGACACTCACTTCGAAACACCCATTATGCAGGGGGGCCATTAACCAATTAGGCCAATCTTGTGACCTCATTAGCCTCCCCAGACCAAGTAGGCCTACTGTGCAGGGCCATAGAGGGGAAGGGGAAATGAGGTGGATGTTGCCCCTCCCCTCCATGTTGGATATTCAATGCCGTCTGGTCAATTCTATAAATATAATTAACCAATTTGGGTAATTTAAATTTATAAATTTTTACATTTGTCAATTACAATTGCATCTGCTATCGGGACTATGTATGGTATGAGGGAGGATGAGACATATGGATGACATAACAGTAAAAAATAACAGAGCAATAATATGTACATGAGACATGCAACTTCCATTAGATAGCAATGCGAAATGTTAAAGGGAATCGGTATACCTGTCTGGGAAAACAAACAAACTTGGAATAGTTGTAATTTGTGCCACATACATAGTGTCTACACATACCGTATGTGAGCAGTATGCATATCCTTGGCAGTCTAAATGTATGTGAGGATGCGCATGCATGTGTTTTGCGCGTATCCGTTTGAAATTTGTCAGTTACACTGTATATAAGAGGAAAACATTTTTTTGTTATTGAATGTAAAAAGGAGTGAACCATATGGAGCGAGATATGTGCATTTGAAAGTTTTTGACTTTCAGATGTTTTGCATTAGCTAATGCAGCAGCTGTTCCATGCTGGCTACATCATTAATAGTTTGATGGGATCTGCCGCAATACACAGGTTTCCGGTTTTAATGCTATGATGGCAGCAGCCATTCTGGTTGTGCCTATGCAAATCGTTTGGATGGGATCATTTGCAGCCATATTCTATGATCCAGCCGACCTGAGCATTAATGGCTTGACGGGATCCACTGCAAATGCGCAGATTTCCAGGTTTAATCCTATGATGGCAGCAACTGTTCTGGTCATGCGTTATCGTTTGGATGGGATCAATCGCAAATGCGCCCGGTTCTGGGCTTAACGCTATGACGGCAGCAGCCGTTACACAGCATATGCGCCGGTGGACGGCTCGGGATCGCAGAGCGTGCAGTTTGTCATAGGCGAGTATAGAAACTGATATGGTGCTATGACCCTAGGCCATCCTGTGATGCATACGCTGTGGAACGGCACATTTGTGATGGATCCAGTCCAAACGATAACACATAGGTTCAACCAGAACGGCTGCTGCGATCATAGCATTAAACCCAGAAACCTGCGCATTTGCGGAGGCTCCCGTCAAACCATTAATGCTCAAGCCCGGCTGAATCATAGAATGTGCAGTTTGTCATAGGTGAGTGTAGAAACTGATATGGTTCTACTAATCCGGGCCGTCCTCCGGCGCATACACTGTGGAACGGCTGCTTCCATCACAGCATTAAGCCAAGAACCCGGCTCATTTGCAGCGGATCTCATCCAAGCAATATCGCATGACCAGAACAGTTGCTGCCATCATAGCATTAAACCCAGAAACCTGTGTATTTGCGGCAGATCAAATTAACCTTTCTACAAAATAATGTTTTGTTAAAAACCATAGTGCCACGGGCCTATGGCACCAATCCGTTCCCAGAATGTTCACACCCCAACCAACCAGAAATACCTACCTACAGCCCTGTCAGGTTTCAGGATTAGTAGATCATCTCACATCACATGGTCATCGCGAGATGACCATCTGGGTCATAGCCACAGGACTTTTGGCAAGCTTGTCGAAATTATTATGGGTTATTTCAGCTCAAATTGCCTCAAAACTAGCCATTTTTCATCAAAGTTACTCGGGACTAATGAATATTAGGATATAATGGTCAACCTAAGCTATTTATCTGAAATATAACAAACAAATTCAAACGCCATCGGACGATGAAACTTTAAATTGTGCATGTTGGCCCGAGGCTAACATGGGTAATTTGCGCATGAGGCAGGTCTATTCTTAGCTTTCCTCGTACACTCATTTCCGTCTCACTCTCACTTTGCTCTCCGCCTCTGAGCTGTACACTTCGATTTCACCTAAACACTCCGATCTGTGATTATGCCGCCGGTAAGGAAGCGAGGCCGGCCACCCCTTGCACGGCGACAACAGCCCGACAGACAAGCCCGACTATCATGTGACCCAGCCAGGCTTATTCATTCAGACGACTCCTCCTCGCCTACTAAAGCTAGAATTCCGTCCTCTCGGTCCTCCTCTAGCCCTGAGTCTGAGCTGGAATTGATTAAATGCCTACGGAAGGAGAACAAAAAGCTTACAACTGCACTGGAAGAGAGGAAGTCACTGCCATCAGTTTTGCCATCACTCTCGTCACATGGGTCGCTGCCACGCCTATTTCCGTTTTCGCCGAGGCGGCCCCGGTCCCGGCACCGGTCCCCCTCCCCGCCTCTGCTGCCTCTAGTAACCCCACTCCACACCTCTCCTCGCCGGAGGCTGCGCAGGGCTCCTCGCTCGACACCTCCATTGTCGGCGTCTCCTCCACCTCCCCGGTGCCTTGCTCGCATGCGTACGCCTCGGTTGGACAAGGTGGTTCGTGCTACCCCTGGTATCAAGAAACTGAAAGGTACTGTACTTCTCCCATACACCTTCATTACAAGAGGGGACCGCTTTAAGAGGATTTCATCTGGGGAGGCGACGTGGGCGGAGTATTTCTCCGCCATTAGGCAGCTGGCAGCCCATCCTGATTTTCCCTCTGAGTGGTGGCCTCCCCTTCTGAAGCATGAGTTAGAACTGTCCAACATGGCGATATTCTGGGATTGGCCAACCTGTCGCCGTTGGTCCGAACGGGTCTTCCAGAGGATCGAGGATGGGAGGCTCAAGCACGGGTGGTTGGACCACCACGCTATAGAGGGTATGCAACACGACGTCTGCGCTGAGGCGAATAGGTTGGCGGCAGCGCGACCGGCCTACGCCCCTGTCAAGTATAGGGCTCCAGCGGCAGCCGGGGCTCCTCCCCCGGCTAGAGCGTCTCAACCTGCTAATCCGCAGCCCGTAAATACGAGAGACGAGTACAGTAAAGAAGTAGATGGGAAAGCCTGCTTCAACTGGAACTGGGGTCATCCCTGCGGGTTCGATGCCTCCCACGGGACAGCTCCAGATAGGATGGTGCATGTGTGTGCCTACTGTGCCTACCGTTTCAGGCGCTCACTGCCCCATAAGGAGCAGGACTGCTTAAAGAAGCGTCGGGCTACTGACAAAAAACTTGCTGATGCCACACAAATGACTCAAGATGTAAGTAAGGACCAGTCGGTCCCTGATCCTCGTAATGATGAACATTCTAGCTTTCCAAGTATTACTGTAGAGAACCCGCATAATATGAACTCTTGTATAAACGTGTCTATCCCTGCACTGAACCTGCCATGTAATACTGCCATGTTGCCACCCGTGAATACACACCCCCTCCCCCTTCCCGCCGGTGGTTGCCCACTTGCCGCACAACCCCCTCCCCCACCCCCAACCCTCCCCGCTGGGCCCTCAACCCCACCCGCTCGAGATAATGACCCTTCGGCCACTTTCACCGGTATTTCTGAGCTTGTGGCAGTAGGTCACCTACTGCCTCGCCCCCACCCGTCACTGCCAGCACTGTACGTTAAAGGTGTAATTCCATCCTCTGAGCTAGCTAGCACTCGCTGTGCTGCGCACTTCCCCGTTTGGGGACCTCCCACCACACAGGGGGAGTTAACTCTTCAAAAACCGTCATCCCCCTCCTTGGCCTCTGGGACCTCCCCCCCCCCACCGCTAGAGCTAACAGCCATATGACAACCTTGACCGACACTCAACAGGTTGTAGCAGTGGGTCAGCTAGTACCTTACCCTCTCACCCCACCGAGTCCTGCGGTGAATGGTAAAGATGTAATTCTATCTGCTGAGCTTGATAGCCTACCGTGTTCTGAGCACTCCTCCCTATTGAGTCCGCCCACTACAGAGGTGGATCTAAGTCTTCCCGAGGTGCTTTTTGATTGGTTTGATGCTACTGTTCCTGAATCACATTTGTTGTTAAATAACATTGAATGTTCGAGGTTTACACTGCCTCCTTCACCGTTAATGTTTAAACCTACCCTAGCTACCTTCTGGCCGTATGCCCGTGCAGATGTTTGGGGAGGTTTTGGTAACTACTTGTCCATCTATGACCGTGTGCGTGTTACTGCCTTACCAAACTGTATAGAAGCCAGACTACCAATTCTGTCTGGTTTAATTATCCCGCAATGGCGGATAATGCTTGCAGACTTCCCTGACTCCACCTTAGTAGACCACTTGGAATTCGGGTGGCCAATGGACTACACACGTAGTTGCGCCCCAACTCCTACGCTGGTGAACCATTCACCTGCAGCTGATCTTGATTTCCATGTTAGAGCATTTGTAGAAAAGGAGCTGAGCTATCAAGCCATGCTCGGTCCCTTCTCAGCACCACCCTTTCTTCCCTGGTTTCAAGTGAGCCCTATGATGACCCGCCCTAAGAAGGATTCACACTTAAGGTGGGTCATCGTTGATCTTAGCTTCCCGCCTGGAAGAAGTGTGAACGCCGGAGTGGCGAAAGGGTATTACTTGGGTAAATAATTTAATTTTACCCTCCCATCAGTGAATACACTGACAGATAGGCTGATTCTTCTCGATCCCCCAACGCATGGTTATGGTCAGCAGATCTAGCCCGAGCCTACCGACAGCTAAGAATCTGTCCGCTGTCAGCACCCCTATTAGGGATTATCCTAGACGAGCACCACTATGTCGATATTGCCCTTCCATTTGGCTCAAGGACTTCCGCACTGGCATGTGCTAGAACAACCAGGGCGTTAGTATGGCTGCTCCGAAAGGCAGGTTTCTTCTCCTTGTGTTACCTCGACGATTTCGTCGGGGTCGAGGCATCATATGAGAAGGCTCTGAGGCATATGCCCGTTTGAGGACTCTGGCCAAAATACTGGGTCTACAGCTAGCAGACGATAAGTGCTTCCCACCAACGAGATCCCTAGTCTGGCTTGGGTTTAAAATAGATACCGTAGAAATGGTGGTATCCTTGCCAGAAGACAAAGTATGCGATGTCCTTGGTGAGTGTGAGAGGTGGCAGTCAAAGACTGGCGCCACACGTAAGCAGCTTCAAAGCATAGCTGGCAAGGTAAATCATTTGGCGAAATGTATTAAGCTGGCTACAAGATTCACTAATAGAGTTCTTGCTTCTCTCAGAGCGGCACCTCCGGTAGGTGCCGTTCCCTTTAACCCTGACATGCTGAAAGATCTAGAATGGTTCCAAAAATTTGCTTCGTCATTTAATGCACGCATTCTTCTTCCTTCACAACCACGACACGAGTGGATAATCGAATGTGACTCTACCCTTAAAGCAGGGGGTGCCTTCTCCCCTGCTGCTTTCTATGCAGCCATATACCCCCAAGAAATTCTGGCGGAGTTCAAAACAATCGCCCAGTTAGAGGCATATAATCTGGTTCAGGCAGTGACCGCTCTCCTCCCAGTTGAGCCCTTCAGGTTCTCGATAGTAATCAATACAGATAATCAAGCCTTGCAGCAGGTGCTCTCCGCAGGAAGGGGTAGAGATCCAGTACTGTGTGCATGCGCCCGCCAACTCTGGTTGCTGGCGGCACGAAACAATTGTGAGCTACAAATTATATATAAACCAGGTTCAGAATTGATTCTTGCAGACGCGCTGAGTAGGTCATGTCTTGATGCCGTATTCAAAGAGAAAGCTCACCGTATGTGTATTGTACGTAGGCTTAACGAAATCCCAGTCAGCTTCGCACTTGATTTGCTAGATGTCACACTGTAATATGAAACACGTATACCCTGGAAGATAATACGTTGTTTGCCTCTATCTTCCAGGCTACACAGTAACGCACCATAGGAGGCTACTCAAAGTCTATCAGGCTGGTCTAGCTCCACGGACATGGACGAACAAAAGGGCTCACCTCCGATGCTACTGGCAGTATGCAGATGCTCATGGCTTCTCTCCGGAAGCTCCAGCGCGCTATGACCTGCTCTCCTTCCTCCTCCACCTTGGGGAAGCTCTCCGCTCCCCTGGAGCTGCACTGAATTATTTCAGCTCAGTTAAGCTCTGGGTATGTGCATTCCCAGGTGACCATTCAGTCTTTCTCTCACACGAGCTGGTAGTCATGAAAGGCGCGATCTTGCGCTCCTCAACTCATGTAGTATCACAAGTTCCGCCTATTACGCCTGCCGGCTTCCGTCGCAGTATCGTATCTCTCTTGTCAACCTTCCCTGTCCCCGCTGCTGCAATTGCAGCCCTGATAGTAGGTTACATGTGCATGCTCAGGCAAAGTAATCTGGTCATGACATCAGAGCTGAGCCCTCACGTTCTAAAGTTCAACTGTGTACGCTTAACACGTACTGGGTTGAGAATCCTAGTCTCCTCTACCAAAACCCGCCCAGCCTCCTCATGCCCAGCTATCCCAGCATCTCCATGCTGCCCTGTCCGAGCATGGAAGCGTTACTTGCGCACAGTAAACCCGAAGCCAGATGATCCCACCTTTTTGTTGCCATCAGGGGTTCCCCTCACTTCTAAGCTCCTCCTCAAGTTGCTCAGGCAGGTCTCACCTCCTCCCCTGCCTCGAACCCGCCTCGTCACGCTACATAGCCTTCGGAGGGGAGCAGCTCAGGCCTGCGCTGCGGCTGGCCTCCCGCTGCCTGCACTCATGTCAGCCGGGACCTGGAAGAGCCATGCCCTCCATGCCTACCTCTCCCACCTCGAAGTAACGGAAGCTCCATCAGCGCTCGCTCAATTGTTGGGTGAGCGCTGATCTCCATGTGACGATACATAACCTGATTCATGAACTTCTCCCTGGTTGCACATCCCAGTCAGCACCTGATTCTGGCCCCTGTCGCCTACTAGATCCTGATAGACCTCTAATGGTCCCCTAATTGTTTTGTTATTAAATCTTCTGAAACCATGTCTGTCTCAATGTCTTTCCTCCTAGTTTCCCGCTACCGAGTGTGGCGAATTGTGCATGTTGGCCCGAGGCTAACATGGGTAATTTGCGCACGAGGCAGGTCTATTCTTAGCTTTCCTCGTACACTCATTTCCGTCTCACTCTCACCTTGCTCTCCGCCTCTGAACTGTACACTTCGATTTCCCCACCCTCCCACCCTCTTTCTAGGGGGGTGAGCGCTGATCTCCATGTGACGATACATAACCTGATTCATGAACTTCTCCCTGGTTCCGCATCCCAGTCAGCGCCTGATTCTGGCCCCTGTCACCTACTAGATCCTGATAGACCTCTAATGGTCCCTGAATTGTTTTGTTATTAAATCTTCTGAAACCATGTCTGTCTATGACTGTCTTTCCTCCTAGTTTCCCACTGCCGAGTGTGGCAAATTAATTTGTCTTTCTAAGTTTGATGTAGCACCAAATGCTTAATAAGTAAACCAGTATTTATGCTGGATATGTAGGCTCAAATCCAGACAAGTGTTTTGCTTTTGGAAATTCGATGCTTTTTGGGGGCTATGCAACTTTAAAACGTCCACATAATACTTGGTAAAATGGCTTATGGTCCGACTAGGCAACCACCTTAGCTTAGTTTTAGATAATTGACTGACTGATGATGGTTTTACGCCGTGTTGACCACAAATCCGGTCTTCAAGCCGGGTTTTAAACATGACAACATCCCACCTTTATTATAAAACTTAATATTATCCATTTATGTTTACTCCCGACAACCCCTCTCATCTTCCATAAAAATTAAATCAATCAATTAAGCGCACCACTTTACTTCAAGCAACAGAAACACACCCGAAGATCTCATTAGCTATGCAGGAATGGTTCTTCAAGGATTATTTTGTTTTTAACATTTTGACTTAGGGACCATTCAAATATTACGTAACGCTTATGGGGGTTGGGGTGTAGGTCCAAGCGTTATGTGGCGTGTATGGTCCCATTACAAAGGGGGGTGGGAGTATAATATTGAACAAATTAGCCCCACGTAACTTACACTACAGATCCTCTTATGGCTGATCTAGGCTCTATTGGGCATCTAATGCCAGCTCGTTATGCACATATATGGAGGTGGACGGAGCCCTGATGTTCGAATGGCCCCATAGCACCAATATGGAAAATTAGTTAGGAATTTCTCATTTTGCACAAGAATACACCTATCACACAACCCCCCCCCCCCTCCCCAACCCCCCACACGCGCGCAGGTTTTCAATGATTTTACGCGGTACAATTTACTATTGTGCAACGATACAAACATCCCAAATTGAACAAAAAATAACACTAATATTTCATGCAGCACATGTAGTAAAAATATAAATAAAATATTTACTAATTTAATTAATTTTCTTTTAATAATTCTTTTCTTTCTTTTAAAGTCAATTGAAAAGAAATTTAGATTAAATTTTAAAAGAAATGCCAACGAACCCGACCGGCTTGAAGGAGGACTGCTGGGGCACGGGGAGGCTGCTGTAGGAGGCGATATTGGAGGTGTTCTGCGACGTGCCGAGAGACTCACGCAGTGAGGACAGACAGTCGTGGTAGAAGCCCTGCACGGTGAGGCACGCCTTCAGCCGGTTGTACAGCGAGTCGTCCCCCACATCGGTGTTCCGAACGTCCTTCAGCTTCGACCGGCTCGACTGCTGCTCACAGCGGGGTGGACAGCAATCACAGAGACGGCCCAGTATCAGATATGTGCAAGGGCTTTTTTTCTTCGCAGGAACTGAGTATCCCTACTAACACTAGCGCATGGGGTAGGTATATACCAAAATGTCGCAAATGTGGCACGAAAGAAAACTGTTAATTAAGGCTAGCGACAAACAGCTAAGATGACAAGGCAATTACCAAATTGAGACTATTGCTGTTCACCGATGAAAACAAGCCTTGATGGGACTTACTTATGGACAGGGTAAATAAGCCATCACAAAAGAAAACCCACACAAAATAAAAATGGGCCATAGCTAACGAGGGGGGCGGGGGGGGGGGGGAGTTTCCCCCCTCCCCCACACACACAATAGCCATTAGGCAACTTCACTGAAATAGCATTTTAGAGCCTCTAGATTTCAAAATTTCCTGGGAAGATGAGCATACCATATATATACGTGAATATAAGCTGATTTCGAGTATAAGTTGAGGGGTATTTTTTAAGGAAATGTCTGGAATTAGGCCTAACCCGACTATATGTCGAACTTCATTTTATTTACTTACAAATTAAACTTCATTCATACACATGCACAAATATTCAACAATATCACAATACCACTGATCACTCAGAAACCTTCAAAGTAACCAGACTCCTCCAGTAACTGCAGCACCTGCTCATGACTAAGAGTATCACGGTAATATTCATCACCAGCATCAATGTCAATGTCCTCAGAGTCATCATCACTGGCTGAGTCAGCCTCATCTTGCCATAAGATGTCGTCCTTGGTGCCATCCATGCTCCCTCAGGAGCTATTGCGAGTATAAGACGACCTCAGAATAGATTTATTTTGGGGTAAATTTCTTCTACTTATATTCGAGTATATATGGTACTCCCAGATCCATCTAGTGCCTCGTCACTTGGGCACTCGTTCGTTCGAAGAATTTACTTGCTCCTCCCAAATAAATCTTTACCTCCTAAACAAAAATTCCTAGTTGCGGCCTGGGACCGCTAATTAGTGTTGATGCGCGCACACATGTGTTATATTATGAATGATGTTCAGTTATTATGTGTACTTAAAGTTACATAGTCCGACTGTTTTGAGTTCCAATTTTTCTGAGATAAATATATTAAGTGGATTGTTATATTCTATTTTACTTTCATTTGAAGTATGTTTATTTTAAATGGCTAACCTTCGAGATATTTGAAGTGCGAACGCGTCAAATTAGGTTTAGCAAGCACGCCAAAACTCTTGACACCACACTTCTGCAGTAACAGGTTATATTAAATAAACTCAGTATTCCCTTCTATGTGGCAACAAATGCTTGATAAGTTCATCAGTATCTAAGTTAGATATGTTGAATCAAATCTAGATAATTGCTTAGGTTTTATAAATTGTGATGTTTCATCAGACTATGTAGCTTTAAAAAACCCATTTCCGAGATATCAATGTTGACTTGGATCAACACAGCCTTATGCTAGGTACACACCTACCGTTTACGACGCGATTCGCGCATACGACCTCGTTAGTCGGTAGGTGGGTGCGGGACCATAGCACACCAGACGTCCGCGATTTGCGATTACAACTCAGTTTTAGGCCTTAAAACTGAAATCGCAAGCAATTCGAAAAACGAATGGGGACGATTGCAAATCGGGAGGTGCGTGCGGTCGGTCGTATCTTAAACGGTATATGCGTGCTAGCCGCCGACCGTTCGCGTCTGAGTTTTAACGATCAATGAATCGCCGGGCCGGAAAAAGGACACGTGACAGTGTCTTAACCAAAATATTCTAATCGGCGGCTATATATTAATATTTTCTGATCGACGAATGTAAACTAAACAAATACGTAGCAGGCGCAAGGAAATTCCGCCGATTCGGCGGCTACATATTAGACCCAAATCTATTCAACGGCGGCGATATTAATGTTTTCTAATCGACGAATGTAAACTAAACAAGTACGTAGCAGGCGCAAGGAAATTCCACCGGTTCGGCGGCTACATATTAGACCCAAATCTATTCAACGGCGGCGATATTAATGTTTTCTAATCGACGAATGTAAACTAAACAAGTATGTAGCAGGCGCAAGGAAATTCCGCCGCCGGCGATATTAATGTTTTCTAATCGACGAATGTAAACAAAACAAATAGCATTGCTACAGGAAACTGCTAGATGGCGCTGATGGCGACGTAGTTCGCGCAAAACCCACCAGGTGCGTGCAGCGCAGTCGCAAATCGGCGCAAGGAAAATGCTAGATGGCGCTGATGGCGAGGTAGTTCGCGCAAAAACCGACCAGGAGCGTGGATCGCAGCCGCGAATCGGACGTTATATGTGCGCGTCCAGTCGGTATATGTGCGCATCCCTTATCTTCGGTTTTAATCGCGATCGGGTCGCGATCGGGCGCAAAGTTTTAGTGCGTGAGTCGTAAACGGTAGGTGTGTACCTAGCATTAGCCAGGCTCCCTGGTCAGGCTAGTAAATGAGGGTGAACAGTGAAGGGTGAAGGTGATGGTGAGGGGGCTGATGGTGGTGGTGGTGATGATGATGGTGAGGGTACAGATATATACATGAAGTGGCATCTTATCTAGTCTCGAACATTTTCTGGCACCAGTTCACTGCAATCCACATAAAAAACAAATGTGCTACTTAGAAACAATGTGCTCATGGGTTTAAAGTGAACTTAACGGGGAGGGCCTACGATGAATGATCATGGGAGCTAGGAGGAAAGTCCCCCCACTTCCGGGTGGATGAACACACTGGGTAGCAGGTTCAGACTAGTTCGGGAAGTAGTGGACAGTAACTCGGAATACACGTAATCAGGCCAATAACGATGAGTTCATGATTTGTTAGAAACTTGAAATGAAAAGCATTGCAGTCTTTATGAAGAAAGAAGAAAAGAAGATGAAAACTATCACCGATAACAACTCAAACAAAAACCAAGCACTTTAAATACTGTCATAGATATATCCTCAATACGCATTCACATAATAAATAGCTGCGAAGTCGTTATGTGAGGAAGAGGGTGAGGTGAAATTAAGGAAGCAAATGTTCTAAGAAATAGAGGCATGACAGTATCGCACCTAGTAAATTTAACATTATATTTTGTAATTTGTTCCCCCCGTTAGGTGTGGGGGGGGGGGGGGAGGAGTTCATTCGGGAAGAGGTTTAAAGGTGTTGTTTTCTTTGGGTTTTTTTTGTTACTCCACAGTATGTATGGTCTAGTAGTTGAGAAAATACAGTGTATGTGTATGAGTGCAGTATGCAAGGAAAGAATAATAAACTTCTCGGAAAATAGGCATATGAGACTGTCTCAAAAGGTGCTAAGCAATATGGGACAAAACTTTGTCCATTGTAACGATCAACATACTATCTACTTATGCATTTGCTCAGGATAAACTGATTTGTTTTTTACATGGTGTTTCATAATCCCAATAGAATACATATTGATTTGAAGCAAATGTCCTTGTGTTTTCAGTGTAACTGTTTCTGTGCTGTTTTGTGTCAATTGTTACAATGGACAAACAAACAAAGAGTTATCACCTTTTGAGACAGGCTCATATGCTCCGATCGGGACCTGGTTAGTCCATTAGTCGGGATATGTATGTATGTATGTATGTATGTATGTATGTATGTATGTATGTATGTATGTATGTATGTATGTATGTATGAATGTATGTATGAATGTATGTATGTATGTATGTATGTTTATATGTATGCATGCATATCTATGCACTATTTGTATGTATTTGTATACAATACATTTTATATTATTATTTAGATATTCGATATATTTCAAATATTTGAGATACTATATATATTATATATACTATATAAAACATATGCTATCTGAAAAGTTCCATAAGTTGCATTCTGTAAAGGTAAAATAACAAATTGACCTGCATTATGGTGGCTTATTGAGGAAGAGAACAAACTTCTTCATTTCTAAAGGAAGGAAAACTAAAATGATTTAATCCACAATAAACAAAAAGGTAGGAAGCACAATCAGAGATTGGGAAGCAGACAGGGCCTCACCAGTCCACGGTGAGGGGAGCGGTCCTTCTTAGCGAGGGAGTCCTGAAAGTAGGTTAGAAGGATGAATCTGGTGAATAGACTACATCACGGTTCCGACTGCGCATGCGCTGAAAACGGCTTTGGGAGCAAAGCAAAGGCATACGCCCATTGAGTTTGCTGATACGCGTAGGGCAAAACTGGCATTTTATTCAAAATAACTAGAAATACATAACAATTTGGCATAAACATGGACGGAAGGATGCAATATAATAATATAATGAATATCTTTAAGATACAACTCTCCATAAACCATAGAATATAAATAAAAACATGAATAAGATAAATAAAACTGACTCTGGCTATGGCTCTAACACTAGTCTGAGTGCCTAGATTTGTCTAAATCTAAATGCACATGGCATAAGATGTGCTGGTTATATTGATGTAAATGCAATGCTGGATAAAAGATTAATATCTTAATTTATTATATATATTTATTTAGTTGGTATTCTATGTTTCAAACAAGAGCTGAGATGAGCTGAAACTAGCAGATTTCATAGCTGCACCCAGTGTATTATTAGCATGTGCCATGTGCTTCTCACAGCTTTGTTTTGCTCTGAGGCATCCCACAATGCACTGCGCCGCTGGAACCGTGATGTAGTCTATCAAACCTGGTGAATCGTACCTGTCAATACCAAGTGTCGGAACGCTGCTTGGTAGTCAAATCTATTTCCGGTTCCATTTAGTTTAAACTCAAAACTGCATAGTCCAATAAAAGCATCAAATTGCTAGAAGCAAAACACTTATCTAGATTAGAACCTGCATATCGAACTTAGATAGTGGTGTACTTATTAAGCATGTGTTGCTGCATATAAGAGCATACTAAACCAGTTTAATAGAACCTGTTCTGCTGAGGCCTCTGGGGGTCAGAGTTTTGAAAAGCAAGTCAACATTAATTTGGCATGTTTACACCCCAAAGTCAGAAATTTAAAATCAGTTACTTCAAACGAAAATAAGGCAGATTATAACGATCAACCTAATATATTTATCTAAGAAAATGACAAAACCATCGGACTGTGCAACCTCCACACACACACTTACACAAGCACACCATGTTAATATGGATTGTTTGTTGGGGTTTTACATCCTGCCAACATCCAAGGTCATATCAGGATGGGTAGGCCTACCGACTTGTGACTGCACACTTATGGTGACTTTATAGTGCTGCCCCCCCCCTGGGAGATAAGGCCGTTGGCACCATGGCTCGAGTTCTCTCTCAGTCGCATTGTCCTGATACTGCATTAACCAGTCCTTGTCCTATCCCAGTAGCCCTAATGCCAAGCATCGGCCCACCATCCTGGATTGTGGTTGATCCGGCGGGGGAAGCCCGGGACGCCCCCCCCCCCCCCTCTCTCCTCCTTCTCCCTCCCCCTGCCGCTGACCTGCATTCGGGTCCCAGTGGCGTTACAAACTGGTTCTTTTAGTAATACACCCGTCTCCACCCACGTAACCCCGGTTCTACCCATAGGATCACAGGGCAGTTAAATTGAAAAAGGCACCCACGTGAAACAGCAAAATGCAGCCGTCACGTCGAGTTACGACTCAGAGAGGTAGGCCCGCCAAACGATCGACGCGGAGACCTCCAACCTCACCCCGAGCTGGCGGGAGCATCTCGGACGGCTCCCAAGATGGCGGCGCCGTGAGGCGGCCCCCCACGCCTCCCACCCCGCCGGCGAGACAGTCCGTCCGCCCTAAAAGACCGTCAGCGAAGGCGAAACAAGCGGACGGCCTCGTCCGCATGCAGGCCTCGATCGACGCGATCGAGAAAAAGTGGACCGACCTGGAGCGGCTCGCATCGACCCAGAGGCAAGAGCTGGCGACACAGAGAGAGGAAATGGCGGCCCAGTCTCGGGTGCTCGCGGAAGCCACAGCCGCCCTCACCGCGGCCACCGCAAAGGCGAGCCGGGAGTCTGAAGCCCCGTCCCCCCCTCGTGCCCGGCCCTCTCCGCGCCGCCACAGGACGGATTCGACCCCAAGCCTCCGCCACAGCAGACCCCGGACACTTTCCCCGGCTTCTCCGAGCCCTGCCCCCGCGACTAGACGGGAGCGGGCCCTCGCTCCGGGACGTGACGGCCGGTACAGGAGCCCGGCGAGCGACTGGTCCTCGCCCTCCCCGTCTCCGCGCCCCCGCAGCCGACAACACCGCGACGCTGGCACGGCCCGCCGCCGCCGCCTCCCCGACTACCGACAACACGACCAGGACCTATACGGACGGGCCCCCCGGTCCTCGGCCGAGGAGGCGGTGCGCCTCATAGTCGCGGCGGCGGACGGGAAGGCTACCAGCAGGAAAAAAGGTATTTCCTCAAAATATGTATTCCCATATGATCTTGTAGAGAGGGGGGATGAGGGAAAAAACAATTAAAAAGGGGGAGGCGACCCGGGAGGAGTATACCCTGGGACTGAAACGCCTCCAGTACCAGCGAGCATTCCCGGCTTCGGCCCTGGAAGCCCTCTCACGCCACCAGGAGATGGTGGCCCAGGACAACTGCTCGCTCCCTTGGGCGGTGGTACGCCGGTATTCCGAGGAAATCTTCACGAGAATCGCCGACGGCCGCCTCCCGGACGGCTGGCGGGACTCGGCAGCAATCAACGCCGCGAGGGTGGAGATCATCGCAATGGCGAGCCACCTCACCTCCGCCCCGGCCGCCTCGGGCGATCATCAGTCGGGAAAAGCCCACCAGCAGAGGGCCCCTCAGGACGGTCGCACCTCGTACGATCGCGCCAGTATGGGCACCCCGTGCCAGACCTGGAATAAGGATCCGCAGGCCTGCGACAAGGCGGCGAAGGGCGAGTCGCACGGGACCGGGTCTCAGAAGCTGGCGCACATCTGTGGATACTGTGCTAACGTTAGGAAAATTGTTACAAACCATGCCGAAGCGTCGTGCTATTCAAAGAGGGCGAGGGAGAAGACCGGCAGGCGCCCCCTCTCGGATTTTTAGACCCCCGGCGGGCACCTACGCCTCCGCGACCCCGCCGGCCCACCGCACTTGACCCCCCCGCCCGTCCCCGGACTAACGCCTTTGTTGACATTCTCATGAAGCCACTCGGCTTCCCTCCCGGGCTCCCCCGCGCCGCCCGGCCCCTGGGATACCCCCGGAATGACGTCACGACCCTCGGCGGCTCACCCGGCTTCCCCGGCCTAGTTCCGCTGGGAACTCCCTCTGACGTCATTGTCTCCGCTGGTGGGCGGCCCGGCCCGCCGCTAGCCCAGCCCGTGGGCACGCCGATACCAGCCCGCCGCCGCCCGGGGGATTCCCCCGCGGCTTCCCCGAGTGACGTCACGGGCCGCGCTGGGCCCGGTTGGTCCGGCGCTGGCGGGGCAGCCCGCCCGGACACCCCCCACACACCCAGCTACCGCTCCTTTACGGATTACGCCCACGCCGCCCAGATCGCTTCGACGCCGACTGCTGCCGGCCCGGCCTCATGTGGCATCTGTGACGTGACCGAGGCGGGGCCCGCCCCCCCCGACCGGGACGGCCGATCGGAGCGAGCCCATAGGACAGGTCCTCGACCATACCCTGCAGCACTCGTGGGCACCCGCGGCCGCCTGCGGCCCCACCCCGGCCGAATACAGGCAAACGCTGGACGGTTTCTGGCCCGTCCTCTCGGGGGAGGGCTGGTCCAGGTACCCCCGCTACGCGGCGGCCTACGCCGCAGCCCGGGCCTCGGGCCTCCCGAATTTTTTGGCTGCCCGAGTCCCGGTCGACTCAGACTTGAACATTGGAGCCTGGCGACAGAAGCTCGCCCGGCACCCTGACACCACCCTGGCCGACCACCTGGAGTTTGGATTCCCGGCCAACTATACCGCGCCGGGGCCCCCCACCCCCACCTTCCATAACCACCGTGAGGACCCGGCCTACGCCCACCACGTCACGGAGTACGCTGCGGAAGAGCTCCGGCTGGGCGCCCTCCTGGGTCCCTTTGGGGTGCCCCCATTCTCCCCTTGGACCCAGTGCAGCCCGATAATGACGCGGCCCAAGTCGACCCCCGGTAAGCGCCGGATCATAGTCGACCTCTCCTTCCCGCCCGGTCGAAGCGTGAATTCGGGCATTCGCCGGAAGGAGTATCTGGGCCGCCCCCATCACTACTCCCTCCCCTCCGTCTCGGATATCGGCAGGGAGATGACCCTCCGGGGCCGGGGGGCTTTCTGCTGGTCCGCGGATGTCTCCCGGGCCTACAGGCAGCTGAGGGCCGACCCCCTCTCGGCCCCATTATTCGGCATCACGGTCGACGACGAACTGTATGTCGACATAGCCCTCCCCTTCGGATGTCGGACCTCGGGGGCGGCCTGCGTCCGCGTCACCGGGGCCGTCTCTTGGATGCTCCGGGAGGCGGGGTTCACCAGCCTAGTCTACGTCGACGACTTCGTGGGTTGTGAGTCCTCTTACCTCGACGCCATGCGCGCATTCGACGCGCTCCGGGACCTCTGCGCAGACCTCGGGCTGGCCCTCGCCCCCGAGAAGTGCTGCCCCCCGACCGTCCGCCTGGTCTGGCTCGGCATTCACCTCGACACCGAGGCCATGGTGCTGCGCATCCCGGACGACAAGCTCGAGGAGGCCCTGCTCGACTGCGAGCGCTGGCTGGCCCGCCCCACCCTGACGCGGAAGGCCCTCCAGCAGCTTCTCGGGCGCCTGGCCCACATCAGTACTTGTATCCCCTCAGCCCGGAAGTTCATGGGGCGGATCCTCGCGAGCCTCCGCGCCTCCCCCCTCGCCGGACAGGCGGACGTCGACCCCGATCTCCGGCTCGACGTGCGTTGGTTTCGCGACTACGCGAAGAGGGGGAACGGCGTCTGGCTCCTCCCCCCTCCGTCCGCCCCCCGGTGGGTCATTGAATGTGACTCGTGTCTAACCGGGGGCGGCGCCTTCTCCCGCGACCTCTGCTTCTCCGAGGCCTACGGTGACGACATGATGGCCGCCTTCCCGACCATCCACGAGCTGGAGGCGGTCAACCTCGTCATGGCCGTCAAGGCCCTCGGGCCCCCGGCCCCGGGCGGCTACGAGGTCCTGATCAACACCGACAACGCCGCCTCGGCCCTCGCCCTCGAATCGGGCCGCGCCTCCGACCCTACCCTCGGCGCGTGCGCCCGGGAGCTCTGGCTGGTCGCGGCCCTGGGATCTTACACTATACTCGTCCGCCACAAGCCGGGCGTCGAGCTGGTCCTCGCGGACGCACTCAGCCGGGCCCACTCCTCCCGGGCCGCCTTACAAATCGTACGGGATCATTGTCGAGACATGGGTCTGGGTCGAGTAAGGGTAGTTCACTCCCCGGCCTTGCTTTCTAACGATCTATGATTCTCTCCCCAGACTACGATCCCAGGGAACACGACCACCTGATGACCCTTCACACGGCCGCCCTCGCCCCCGGGACCTGGAAGAACCGAACCCGGCACGCGAGGCGCTACCTTCACTTCATGCTGGATCGGGGCGTCGACCACCTCCGCCCCCTCCCCTACGACGTGGGGCAGTTCATTGCCCACCTACATCGCGAGCTGCCCTCCCCCGCCTCTGTGGCCAATGTGATCTCGGGCGCACGCGCCTGGCTCCGGGAGGCGGGGGGCGACCCCGCCCCCTTTGACGCCCCCTTTGTGGCCCGCGTCCGCCGGGGCGGGGAGCGGCTCTTCGCAGCTCCGGTGAGGAGAGCCCTCGCCATCACCCCCGACATGCTGCCCATCATTCACGCCCACCTGAGGTCCCTCGGGCATCTCGGGGTTGCACCTTGGGCCGCAGTCGTCCTAGCTTATTTTACATTCCTGAGGCAATCCAACCTCCTCTCGCCCTCGCACGCCCCATGGGGCGGCCGCCACACCCTTCGCCGCGACGACGTCCGGCGCGCCCCCGGAGGGCTCAGGGTATTGGTGGCCTCGTCCAAGACGATCCGTTCCGCCGCCCAGGCGGTCTCCCTGTTCGTCCCCGCCCTCCCCGGATCACCGCTGTGTCCGGTCCGGGCCTGGGCCCGGGCGGTGGCCCTCGTCCCGGCCGCCGGGGATGCTCCGGCTTTCATGGCGCGCCACAACACGCCTCTCACCTCGAATGACATCACCCCCCTGCTCCGGGCCGCCCTCGGCGGAGCGGGAGTCCCCGACGCCTCAAGGTACACTCTCCACGGCCTACGCCGCGGCGCGGCCCAGGCATGTGCCTCAAGGGGCGTAGACTTATCAGCCATAATGGCCCAAGGGACCTGGGAGTCTGACGCTGTCCACGCCTACGTCCCAAGGCAGGTGACGGCGGTAGCCCCGAGAGCCTTAGCCTTGTGTTTTGGGTCGGCTCCCGGGCCTACCCCCGCAGGCTTCCAGGCCCCTTCCACACCTTCCTCAAACATTGACCAGGTTGATTGATTTATAACTCGACTCAGATGCTCAACTTCATGTACACCCTCCCTCAGAAATAAACACCCTTTTCTCCCACTCCTGTCTCGGTCTTCCTCTGTCCGGATCGGCCCACCATCCTGGATTGTGGTTGATCCGGCGGGGGAAGCCCGGGACGCCCCCCCCCCCCCCCCTCTCTCCTCCTTCTCCCTCCCCCTGCCGCTGACCTGCATTCGGGTCCCAGTGGCGTTACAAACTGGTTCTTCCACGCCCGCCCACCCTCTTTTTTACCTCCCACTGCGTGGGGGTCGGCTCCCGGGCCTACCCCCGCAGGCTTCCAGGCCCCTTCCACACCTTCCTCAAACATTGACCAGGTTGATTGATTTATAACTCGACTCAGATGCTCAACTTCATGTACACCCTCCCTCAGAAATAAACACCCTTTTCTCCCACTCCTGTCTCGGTCTTCCTCTGTCCGGATCAACCTATGTAGTGACATGCATCAATTTTTTATGTCATTCATTTGACATACCTACCTTCCTTCTGCAGGGAAAACCTGCACTCCACATGCGGTGTTAATTTTGAAAAAAGACTATGCCGCACACCTAGGCAGTTACACTGAACTGCGCTAGGTGGCAGCAGGCTAGCCACCTACTGCGTGTGGCTAGCTCACCCCCACCCCCCACCCCCACCCCACCTATAGAGTCGATGTGGGATCTGGCGAGTCAGGGGGCAGGTCAGTTGACTGTGGACGCCGCGGAGAGCAGATTGGTTCAATAAACCAAGTTGAAGCATACTAATATTGGATCTTGGCGTTCTTCCGTGTGTGCGGGGCAGTGTGGGAGTCGGAGCGCCGTGGGCCATTACACAGCTAAGTTTCATTTAAATGACCAATGGCGAAAACGCGCACAATTGTTCACCGGTGGATATATATTTTGTTTTTTGGAGAGTTATTTTTTGCTTTAAAGCTTGCTCCAATGGAGGGCTACTAGAGGCTTCAGTCCATATAACTAAGTGTTTAGAATATTTTTCAAATGTAAACCGAATTTGAATGAGAAAACAATTTATTGGAGTGAACAATAAAAGCTATAAAATATAATGCTAACAACCAATTTGAGATCATTGTAAAACAGCATGGTCTTTTTGAGAACACAGAGACAGACAGACAAACAAACAAACAAACAAACAAACACTTATATTTATATAGAAGTGCTCACCATGAGTCGGCTTTCCACCTGGATGTGAATGTTACGCATGCTGTTTTCAGCAGCACCGAGCGGCTCCTCTTTGTTGAGGATTTCTTTCTCCATTACAGACCAGATGTCTACGGTATCAGACTCCAGTGCCGACATGATATAGGATTTACACGCCAGCACTATCTGATTCGTCACCTGCAGCAGCAAAGGGTTTATTGGTTATTGCCAATGGCTTTAAAGTTACATAATCCGGTATATATTG
Source organism: Branchipolynoe longqiensis (assembly GCA_030323885.1). Lineage (NCBI taxonomy): Eukaryota > Metazoa > Annelida > Polychaeta > Phyllodocida > Polynoidae > Branchipolynoe > Branchipolynoe longqiensis. The sequence continues at coordinate 81,171,441 of CM059189.1, read as the reverse complement.
TAAGTATAAGTGCTATACGTATAAAAATGAATGGAAGGGATTTTACATTCAGTAAAACCTCTCTATACTGACCCCTCCACAGATCGACCACTCCCCTATATCGATCGTTTCATTTGGGTACCAAGAATACCATTGTAAGGATATTCTAACTCTCTAAATCGACCACCTCCTTAAATCGACCACTTAAATCCGATCCCATGGTTGGTCGATTTAGAGAGGTGTACTGTATATTGTATATATTATTATTATATTAACCGCCAATGGGGAATCAGGCGGATCCGACTGCCTCGCTTCGCTGCGGATGCCAGTGCAGATGGCGACACTAGCGGCAGATTGAGTGACTAGAACAGTTCTAAGATGCAGTCGCCTGAGTAAATGAACTCAACCTATAAGCGTGTTCTGTTGTCTCTCCGTGTAGTTAGTAATATTTATAATCATAACCTGTATATACATAGTTTCATAATCCGAAATATATATATATATATATATATATATATATATATATATACATATATATATATCCACCGGTGTCTGTCACATATATATATATATATATATGAAGATTTCAGGTGCAAAACCACGTAAATGCCAATCCAAAAATGGAGATAAACATTGGAATCAAACCATCAAAATTTGTAAAAAAAAATATATAAAAAAAAAAATTATATTCTTACTCTTTTGTTCATTGCTTCATAACCTGTCTTTTGAAAAGTGGAATTAGGGAGCTTCAAAATTATTTTCAGGTAAAAATCTTTTTTTTAAACTACATTTTTGGATTGGTGTTTACATGGTTTTGCGCCTGAACTCTTCATATTTATATATATATGTATGTAGTAGTCTGCACTGACCTCTCAGGCAAGTAACCACATAGACAGGTACGCGTGGGTAGCATGGTGATATCAGGGAGCCTAGGTAGTGTAATGGTTAGCGAACTGGCCCAGAATGCAAAGAGGTGTGGGTTCGAGTCCCGCTCTAGGCACAATATTTCCCGTTTTCATCACCTCCATGACACTGGTTGCCGTGACCATGATCCTATACATGCTACACGCTGTATGTTTGTTGAACTGGCCCTGTGTATGTATGTGTAAGTGCATTGCCTGTATGTATGTAATTGTAAGCATTAAGAGACTTACAATTCCAGGGGGACGAGTGTAGTAGTCTGCACTGACCTCAGACATAGACGGGTAGGCGTGGGTAGTATGGTGATATCACGGAGCCTAGGTGGTTTAATGGTTAGCACACTGGCCTGGAATGCAAAGAGTTGTGGGTTCGAGTCCCACTCTAGGCACAATATTTCCCATTTTCATCACCCTCATGAAATGTATATATATATGTATATGTGTGTATATATATATGTGTGTGTATATGATGATGATATATAGTATAGTTATACGAGTCTTACCTTGGTACAGATGATGGATAACTGTTGTTTTACCGAGGTATAAGCCTCGGATAGATGTGGGCTAGGGAGAGATAAGCACGTCCGGTACCAGCAATCTTAACCTACTTATTGAGGATAAAAATGACTTTCAAACAATGGATACTATTACTTTACCGAAAAGGTACACCAACGGAATAGTTTGTGCCAACGCTAAATTTTTATCTATTTCTAGCGACTTAATATGGGCCTTCCCATATAACACAGCAGGTGCATATGATGTCATTATGCCAACAAGAACAGCAACCTGTCTAATTTTAGGCTTTGATAACTTAATAAGCTGAGTCGCTGTAGTCATAAACTTAATTAGTTTTTGTTCTGTTATCGACACTGTAAGGGACTGTGTATCCAGAATAAACCCTAAACATTTGAGTTGTTTTGTTGGTTTAAACACTGACTTTTGTCGATGTACATAAAACCCCAATTTAGTGAGTAATGCACATAAATCCAAAACTGCATTCACACAACCAATTTGTGTTGATGCTATAATAAACGAATCATCTATGTATGGAAACATTATGTGACCCTTCCTCGCCATTACCGAGAAAACAGGTTTAAGCAATTTAGTAAATAAACGAGGCGCACAAGCTAAGCCATTCGGCATGCAGGTAAACTCATAGAGTTGGTTATCCCAAATAAATCGAAGAAATTTTCGGTATTGTTCCATTATGGGAAGCGTATAATATGCATCTTGTAAATCAACACTAGCCATCCACGCAGCTGGTGTAATCAGATCTCGTGCCGTATCTAGAGAGAACATTTTAAAATGTCGATATTCCACCCTTTTATTAAGGATTGTTAAATCCAGGATCATTCGAACATCACCATTAGGCTTCGGTCTCGAGAAAATGTTTGAAATAAACTGTCCTGAACAGTGTGTCACTTTTTGTATAATTCCTTTCTTAAAAAATTTATGTACCTGTTTAGTTAGTGCCTCTCGTTCAACTGGTTGAATGTTATATGGAAAAGGTATTATACTTTGTACAGGAATTTGTGTAAAGGGAATGTGAACACCCCTAACTATTTTTAAAATTTCTTGGTCACTAGTAATTTTGTGCCACTCAGAAATATGATTACTAATATTACCAGCCACAAAGTTGCTTACAGTTTGTGTGTTTTTAGAGGCTGCAGGGACTTGTAAAGTTTGTGTTTGGACCTCTACTTGGACCCGCCCCTGGGGAAAGGTCTCGACGAGTTGAACCCTCGGCCTATTGGCCGTGCGGTGTTGTCGGTCCAGCCTGGGCGAGCGCCCCGGCCCCGAAACCCTTGACCGAAGCTTGAACTCGGTCTGGTTCCTCTGGTGAACCGTCGTGGACGAAAATCCCCTCGTGACTTTTTGAAACGAGGAGCTTCCTGTTTCTTCTTGCCATCCATGTTTTTGCCACTCTTGGCTGCAGTCTCTACCTCTTTATAGAGGTATTGTAGTTGACCGCCAAACATCTTGGTGTTATCTAAGGGTTTCCCTTTAATCGGCTCTGGAGCAAGATAAAGCGTAAACTCCTTCCCCTCATTATCGGTAACCTTCTTAGAGCGAGCCACTTCCTTGCCAGCATCTGTGCAAACTGACTTGAAGACATTTTCATATCTTCGATACGACAGGTAATTACCTGCCGCCGCTAACACTGCAATGCCTTTGTCCATTGTCTTAGCCAAAGACGAGAACTTATTTTCACTCTGCATCCTATTAGCCACAGGAACAATAGCTGTTAGGGTAGCCAACACTGCCTTATGCACTGTGTGCAACACATCCTCAAACTTCTTACGGTCATCCGTCATATTGACATCCCGATCCATTTCTTTAATGATGGAGTTGGGAACACCCTTTATGCCTGTTAACTCATCTCCTAACTTGGAGATAACCTCCGCCGGTTTAAACGTGCGGAAATGACCATTCACGGTCTCGCGCATAAGCGTAGTGGTTTTAACCCGCTTAGCCTTTGGCTTCTCCACCTTCTTAGCCACTTTAGTGCCAATGTCCGCATAGACACCTTCATATATGGTGTCTGAGTCTGATTCCGTAGAAGTAGACTCAGTGGACGAATCAGAAGAAGAATATTTCCTCTTCCTCTTCTTCTTTTTGGACTTAGTCTTCCGCTTTTTGCGAAAACCAGTCTCTGCCCGCTCCTTGGTGAATTCATCACCCGAAGAAATCACCTGTTTCTTCTTCTTCCTCCGTTTAGGAGAAGGAGGAGGAGGAGCCTTAAGCTCCACCGCTGAGTCTGTGTCCAAAAAATCCTCATACGAATCCTCTTGGACACTCGGCCTACGCCGCTTCCGAGACACGGGCGATTTGGAAGTCAAGATGTGGCTTTCCAACCGTGCAAAGCGAGCCTCCCAATCTGGAGGCGCAGGCACATCAGGCACTGCGTCCTCGTCCGGGTCGGAGAGGATATGCGCCCGGGGCTGTGTCGACGGCCCTGCCGACAACACAGGTGAGGAGTCGTACTCCTCGTCCACTCCACTCGGAACACGCCCCTCGGCTGCTGCTGCACCGCGCTTACTCCGCTTCGTGGCCATCAGGAACTGTAAACAAAGATTTTTGGTCAGTCCTGGTATATATATTTGTCACAATTTGGTTGATTCAAACTCAATTGGACATCTGGTGGTGTTAGAGAACGTGTTTATACCGTTATAACACAGGCGTAATAAGCTAAATTTGTGCGTGGATTGTGGGTCAAACCCAAATCTTTACGCGGGGTCGGGACCAGTGTATCGGCCCGCCCATCCCTCTGTTCCGCACACTTCTCCCACCTGTGACTACTATGTCAACAAGTTGGAGAAAATGCTACGAAACTCGGAGAAACGCCTGAAAAATTTTTGTCTAGGGGAGTCTATAAAAGAAACCCAGGAGCATCTCCAACATTACTCTCTATTAGAGTACGAGAGAATTTCCACATGAGATAGGGCGAAACCCACATCTCTACCCATAGTCACACGGTGACCCGGGTGTTGACAGAACCGCTAATGACCGGTTTGGTTCCTTCGAGAAACCTACTCGAGTGTTCTATCCTTGGTTGTTTATAACCAAATAACTCGTCCAAAATGGACCAACGAAAGTCTAAACTTTCCATATTGATGCTCTAATGCATCATAATTAAGCTAACCACAGTTTTTATTATACTTACTGCGTATTTGCTTGTATGTAGACTAATTTTGCCGGAGCAACCCAACGACACGTTATCCAGTCGTGAGTTGTATATGCTAATTGCTGGTACCGGACGTGCTTATCTCTCCCTAGCCTGAGGCTAGCCTGAGGCTGTTTACCGAGGTAAAATATATATATATTATATATATATATATATCATCATCATGGCGTCGGTCGCGATGCGACAAAGACTGCTTTCATTATTTGACCGCCGCTCTCCTTATATATATATATATAGTCAGTCTATGAAAATAGGCCAATTGGTGCATGGGGAAAGAAAAAAATAATTGTCTTAATGGTATTTATTTTCCTTTTGTCTCAAACTACATATATTTGTACCTAAACACCGAAAAATATTACATTTCTATTAAATCCTTTTTGTTTTTCACAAAACATATACAACCTATACAACCTATAGGTATAGTAGATGTGCAACGCCAACAACTTATGATATGCGACGCTGACAACTTCTGAGGAGGGGGCCACAGCAGAAGGACAAAGAATGAAGATATAATTGGCCAATTGTCTGTGTTCAGGCACAAATACATGTAAGTTTGAGGGAAAAAGGAAAATAAATACCATTAAGACAATTATTTTTGTCTTGCCCCATGCACCAATTGGCCTATTTTCATGAGACTGACACATATATGTATATATAGTAAAACCGTTCTAAATCGACTGACCTTGGGACCGACATTAAGTGGTCCATTTAGGGAGGTCGTCGGTTTAGGGAGTTGGAATATGGTTACAATGGTATTGTTGGGACCGAAATAAAGCGATCGATATAGGGAGTGGTCCATCTGTAGAGGTGGTCGGTGAGAGAGGTTTTACTCTGTGTGTGTGTGTGTGTGTGTGTGTGTGTGTGTCTGTGTGTGTGTGTTTGTGTGTGTTTTTGTGTGTGTGTGTGTGTGTGTGTGTGTGTGTGTGTGAATATATATATATATATCTTCTTTTTTTAAAGAAAATTCACATCTATTGTGTCAACCTTTGTGCTTAGAAAGCACAAAGGTTGACACAATAGATTCTGTGTGTGCATCTAAAAACAAACAAAAAATACATACCTTGCAAAACAGGTAGCCGAGGAACCCCTGGCGGGAGAAGTAGCGCGAGATGGAGTCCATCTGCTTGATGCTGGCAATGATGCCGGGCAGCGTTGTGTTGATAATGGCGGAAGGATTGATATCACGTGAGTAGAGCTGGTTCATGAAGCGCTTCATCGACTCGAGGTAGCGCACCTTATCCTTCGTCTCGTTTATTGCGTCCGTGATCCTGGAATTGGGAAAGATCCACCAAGTTTCCCAGCCAGTTTATATCAAGTTTTTAAATTGCCGGCTTCTTTCGGGATTTGGTCGTTCCGTTTATTTAATTCCCTAAATGTGTTCATGTCCGGCTTGAGAAGTGCTATATAATAAATGTTACCCCTGTGAGAGTGAAAGTTTTGAATTGGTAATTCCATCGAAATACAAACAAATATATAAGTTATAACTCTATTTTATTATATGTGATTGTTTATTCTTATCTATGCAATTAAAATATAACCCATTTAATATTTATGTTGCTCTCGATTTAATCATAATAAATTTTTTAAATATCAATAAACGGACATTTGATTATCGACAGAGCTTCTAAATATTATACAGTATAGATATTGTTTAGTTAATTTCTTTTTAATTAAAGGCATTTTTCTCAGCACTTTCGTAGCCTCTCTACCATTTTCGTAATGGTATAGAGCAGAAATTACTAGTTTCTGGACGGAATAGTTGAAAATCATAATATTCGTCACTTTCTCCCCCTCTCACCCTTTTTCTCCCCTTGCCTCACTGCTTTTCTCTCCCCTCCCTTTCCTCCAAGCGTTTCATCCCTCCCTGCCTTCCTCTATTCTTTTATCCGCTCCTTCTATCCTCTGTCCCCCCATTTTCTCACTTCTTATAGCACCTTTCATTTTAAAATGTTATTTAAATTAAACTTTCATTGTTTCTGATACACCTGAGACAGTCCTAGGACTGACGTTAAACTCATCCGGGCGTGTCAGTGGTGTGTGATGGGATTAGGTAGTCCCTACCTAACTCCCGTGAAATGCTACACTTTTTAACATTGACATGCAACTGGCGAGTGCAATCAGTGACATACAACTGAGCGGTTCATTGGGATTTAAGGCAAGGGCTTAGACAGAAAGCTTCAACAGCAGCGAGATGGATGGCTTTCAATAGGCGGAGGTGAAGTCTAACTTCTTGGACAGTTATGATTGTTAAACTAACTAAGCAGAGTATCTACATGGGTTTTCTTTTTTAAACAGCTGGTTAGATAAACCATTGGTATGCAGGTATTCCAGGTATAGCAATACCTCAGGGAGTTTGACGCCCCTGCCTTGCAGAGTTGTAAACAACTGCCTTGTGGTACAGGTTCTTGACAGAACCGAAGGCTAAAGGAGCAAACCATGAAAAGAAAACCATGTCACTGTGGCAGCATTAAGGGCGGTTGATGTATGGAACTCCCAACATCTCCCGACCAGCCACTGCAGGGACAAATAATTTTGTGCCTGTCTTGACATGTTCTTGCCGGTTTGAAAGCTCTATTTGCTCCCCGAGAGAGTGCTGCTGGTAACTTGCAAAAGCCAGCAGCACTTCAACACTTTTGCAGGCAGCTTTCATGAAATGTACAACCGCACAAAACACCATACTGGCTCGGTCATCGCCCGGGTTACCAAGGACCGCACTGCTCGAGCTCATCTTCTGTCGACAGCAGAAAATCAGCTAGGAGGAACACAACGCAACACAACACAACTACTGAAGAGCGGGCGCCCTCATCTCCAGTTCAAGGATACCATCAAGAGAAACCTGAAGCTGAGAGCCATTAAGACCGACTCATGGACGCAACTCTCACAGCAGAGAGCTAAATGGAGAGCGGCAGTCAAGTAATGAAAGCAGTCTTTGTCACATCATGACCGACAGCATGATGATGATGATGACATAAACCATTCACCAGATGGTTCTGCAGTGAAGAAACACGTGGGTGCCCTACTTCACTAGTTATGCCCCACAAGATAGAAACATGGCTGAAGTATCGCGAACATTAGCAATGAACAGTCATGAATATTATTGATAGGACAAAGACGGCTTAACCGACCCAAGATGATGAATGATAATCTGACGCACCCCAAGTCGACAGACTTCCACTTCTTCATAATGCGTGACTTTGCCATGATAAGCATCCCGATGACCGACTTGCACTCCTTGCTCTTGAGCTGCTCAGCCAGACTCGTCAACAGTCGCAGCCTCCGCTTCCATCGATCCAGCTCGTACAGGGGCCCCGCGTTAGGGTCCAGAGACCTATACATGTGGGGGGGGGGTTACATAATTTACTTGTTATGTAATCGAAGATTTCCACCACCAACCCGCCACCTGACAGCAGTGGCGTGTACTAATGTGTTGTAGGTGAATTTCAGAACCAATTTAGTGTATAGCACCGAAAAGCACAAAGGTTGACACAAACCTATAGAGAAAATAGAATAGAAATAGTAAATATAATAGACTATTTTTTTTTTAGAAAGACAGGGTTCCATTCAGTGGCAGGTGAATACATTCATTATTGTGTAGCAAGTTCCTCTCAACACATCTGCAATATATAGATCTATAAAAGTCTAGATTTAGATCTAGATGAACAGTTACTATGATGGCAAGGTTTTCTTTTTTTATTGTATTCATGTTTTCATTATTTAGTATGGTTCACAGCAAGTACATGGAATGGTTAAGGTGCAGCAGACATTGTGAATAAACATTTGAAGCAAGTTCTTGTTGATAACAATACATTAGTATTTTCTTGCATTTTAACCTAGACAATTTTAATTCTTGAACTAGGTTTATGAACTAGACATATATGCAAATAAACTGGTACCACTAATTGATTTACTATGGATTGAACATACCTGTCATCGATTGTCTCTGTTACGATTGCCTCGATGGAAAAAATCCATTCCGTGACCAGTTCTTCATATTCTGCGATGACAGTTTGGTCAGTCACGGCAAGTCTATTCTGCCTGAAGTCTGTACTGATAATATTTTCCGGTGTCTTCAATAACTGGATAATAGAAACCAGTGACAGACTTAATAGCATAACAGTATATATAGTAAAACTTCTCTACCCGGCCACCTCCACAGATCGACCATTCCCCTATATCGATCGCTTTATTTGGGTCCCAACAAAACCATTGTAACCATATTCTAACTCCATAAACAGACCACCTCCCTAAATAGAACTCTTAAAGTCGGTCCCAAGGTCGGTCGATTTAGAGAGGTTTTACTATATATCACAATAATATGTATCCTAATAATCATAGCCATAATAACATTAATTCATGACGAGACGGAAGTGGCGTAGATTGCTTTTATTCAACACGATTCGGTTGACAATTAGACATACAAACGGACAAAACTGGGCACTCTCAACCCTACCGATGGACTAGCCGGTATCTAGCTGAGGGGTGGCCAGCGGCAAAATCCGGTGTTCAGATTGACCTCGCGAGTTCGTGTCCAATAATCATAGCCATGATAATAAAAATCTGTTATTCACATTGATTTTTATATGTACCTACTATGGACCAATCTATGTAACTACCATAATGCAGAGTCTGAAATAAAGTATTGAATTGAATTGAAATGTCCCTATTTTGCTGCATCAGACAGAAAAGCGGTATGTGAGATTATATAGGATATATAGGTTAACCAGACGCGATGGCCGAATGAATTAGAGCATCCGTCTCCCGTTTTGGTAGATCATGGGTTCGAATCCTGGTCGAGTCAAACCAATGACTTAAAAATTGATACTTGTCGCTTCCTAGCCAGGCGCTCGGCATTATTAGGATAGGGCAAGGAGCAGTGGAATGAGGAAGACCAATTGTCTGCGATTGAAAGTTCCCCTGCTTAAACAACTAATGTACCAAGAAAACAAAAAAAACAAAATATCTCTATGGTCCACTAATTCACTATTATGTATGGGTATCGTGCTTTGATTTTCATTCGACCTTGGCGGACTTCATGATACTTTACTATTGCAACAATTCAATTGTTTATAACCATCCTCTATGATTTGTAGCTTATGAAGGTTAATCATGTTTCAATTCTATGTTACTCTATAGATGAAGCCTATCAGATTATTTGAGTCACCCTGTTCTAGTTCTACGTCATTCTAGTAGTTGAGGATTATTGGGGCTGAATAGTCGCAACCTGACCACACAGAGTCTTGGTGAGACTTAAAATAACTTCCAGAGAATTAGTCATTTCAAAACACACAAACTATGATTATGAATAGTCATATTTCTATTGTGATATCTGAGAATATATAGACCAATTTTCTTCGGCCATGTTAGTGTCCCTTTAAACAGAATACCATACCTGTGAATTAAATGCACAATTGCAGCATCTTAGCCACATCATGATCACCATCCCAGAGATTTTCCTTCTCCCCACAACAATAAATGTCGCAGGAGTGTAATTTTATTCTTTAATTGTAAAAAGCGAAGGTATTGACACATTGCAAGTAATTCAACGTGTACATTGAATAAAAACTGAACAAGAAATTTGTTTTACATTGACATTGCCGCGCAATGAACCACGAACTAACATACCTGCATCCTGAGCTTTAACGCTGTCTGTTGAAAGAATAAAGGAACCAGGGAAAGGGGTCCACAAAAGGTAAAAGACGGTCCCAGATAGCACACAGCCGTCGGCCCGACGGCGGCCTCTCCGTCAGGCCAACGGTGGAAACCGTCGCCGGCCCGACGTTGTTTTGTCCAACCTGCCGCCGTAGGCCCGACGGCAGCTGCCGCCGTAAGCCCGACGGCGGCTGCCGCCCTAGGCCCGACACAATATATTTATTCCAAATTAATAGAAAACCTTTGTTTCTAAGTGGTGTGGTTGTAGAGATATTTTCCTTTTTCTGTATGGGTTAGGGTTAATTAAATACAGAAAAAGTGAAATATCTCTACAACCACACCACGTAGAAACAAATCGCTTGGTACACATATAGACAACATCGTTACCAAAAAGATTATATTAAATTTATAACGTTAGGGTTCTTGATATCTATTAATTTTGAATAAAAGTAATATTTTGCACCTGTACGTATTGACACTATAGTGACAGTGTCTTCTCGGGAAAAACTAAGATGGCGGTTCTTCGTCAACATTTCGTACAAGGTAGTTCAAATCGTATTAACACGAATAATTCCATTAATACATCCTAATAAATTACAAAATAATCTAAACATATTAATAAACAAACCTGTTAAATAATTCCTTAAATTCCTCCGATTTCTGGAGTTATTTGTTGAAAAAGAACGCTGCTCAACGATCGCACATGTTGCACTGGTCATTCGAGCCGGAAATTTAAAGAACTGCGCATGCGCAGATCAACACCGTCGGCCCGACGGTGGCTCAAAAGTGGAAAGGGATTGAAACCTAATGTCGGAACACCACCATCAACCCGACGGTGGGCCGACGATGGCTCGAATGTGGAAAATGAATGCAAACCAGCGGCGGGCTACCGCCATAGGCCCGACAGTGGCTCAAAAGTGGAAAGGGATTGAAACCTAATGTCGGAACACCACCGTCGGCCCGACGGTGGCCCGACGATGGAAAGTCGGTGGTGACGGTGCGACCAATAGCCGACATTGGGCCGACGGCTGTGTGCTATCTGGGGTATTACTTGTTTGGGGCAACATTATTCAGATGTATACCGTATATATGTATAAGTTAATACCTTAGATAAATAACCAGAAAATGTGTACCTCCATATTTTACGAGAGAATTGTTATATGATGACTTAGTAACTGGGTAAAGAATGTTGATATCACGTTCTCAAATTACAGCCAGACTTTGGTGATATGCTGAAAGATGCAACATTAACCTATTACTGAATCAATGTTTCAATAGCAGGCTAAACGGGCATGTGTAGTTAGCAATATGCCAGGTGGGAAGAGTGTGATCGTAAGATCACTATAAACACTCCTATATATCATTTCCAACTGCGACACGCATACTTTAGGTCGGTACACTTTGACCAAAGATTTTCCTATACATGTAGAATCTTTGCTTTGACCCTGTAAATCCCAATATTGCAATCCCCTTGGTAGTTAGCAGTCACTGGTGTTGACTTGCTGTGTGGACTACGATTCTGGTAGGTAGAGCGCAGCATGGAATATAGAGGGAAGGTGGCTAATCTGAAGATATTTTTCTCTATAGCAACTGTGGCATTCGCAAACTATATTGTCTTCTTGGTAGGTATGGATATATAATAAATCCGTTATTTTAACCAACTTCGTTGGTATTAACTTAATCTTAAGTACCTTCAAAGATCATATGAACACTGACTAGTAAATGCCGGTTGGCATTAGTTGAATAAAACATTAATATATATGTTCCATATTGACCCTTAATCTAGTTAATGTAGTACTAGTACACTGGAACCTTAGTAGATTTTAGCCTAACAATATTTGAGGACATACCAGGATATTTACGGACCTATGGCAAGGTTCAATTGTTTTATAGTGCTACTCTCTGAGTAACCATACTACCAGCACCTCTAAAGTTTACTATTGTACTAAGTCCCAGAACCCTGATACTGAGCCAATCAGCTATTCTTTTATTCTAGTAATGTCGATAACCAGTATGGTAACATAGGGACAAAGTGCTACTCTCTGAGTAACCATACCACCAGCACCACTAAAGTTTACTATTGTACTAAGTCCCAGAACCCTGATACTAAGCCAATAAGCTATTCTTTTATTCTAGTAATGTCCATAACCAGTATGGTAACGTAGGGACAAAGTTTGACTTAGACCGGGATTGATCACATGATCTGCTGCATAGGAAGCGAATCCTCTAACTTTTACAAATTATTCGCCATAACAAAATGCAGAATAATCATAATGTTGAATGATGATTCTTGTGTATGGGGATAAAACACGAGTCTAAACACTTTCCTCAGAGGCTTAGTCAAAATTTTGAGTTATTCAACCAGGCAACATTGTTTTCAATACAAATTATTTCAATTTGTTTAAGTGGATTAATCTCGCATAGGAGAGGGTTCAGTCGAAGGGATAGGCTCATCTTCACAGAAGTATCCAAGTACGATGATTCATTTTCGAAAAACTAAATGTTATTGAATTCTAGAAAATATGTGATAATTTAGCAACCTAGGTACTAAACCCTTCAAGGTTATTATTGCTGGAAGTGATTGTGAGGATAAGCTCTCACTACCTATAAAGTACTTTCTCATGGCATGCATATCAAATAGCCTCTGATAACCAAGTCCAACTCTCGGCCTTCACGAGGCGAAACTGTTTCTACTGACAGGAGAAGGGGAAAAGGCGGATCTCTGGTGCCTCAAAACCAGATGCTTCGGGCAGGTGGGGCTCGTCAATCTTGGTTGACTGCTCATCTAGGAGAAGGTAAACTCTGATTTAAAACCCCCGCTGCCATGCGGCTAGTCCCATTTATGGGAAGACCAGAAGTTGGTAGTGCACACCAGCGGCCATATCGACTCAATTGTCGGCCTAAACTAAGTGTGGCGCACATCAACTTTGTTGGTGTGGACATGGGATGTCACCCCTTCAAGTGCATGAAGACTGGAGCAGCAGATGAGTTAGAAGATCAATAGCTTTGAAGGTGTAACAGCAAGATGATGTGGCTCATCAGGGCACACTCTGACAAAGATGAGTAAGTGGTCAGTAAGCTGAGGGGAAAACCGTTCAATATAAACATTCTGCAAGTTTATGCACCGACCTCAGATCACGATGATGAAGAAGTCAACGAGTTCTATGACAGCATCAAAAAGGTAATGGAATACACCAAGTCTGGAGAAATAACAATTGTTATGGGCGATTGTAATGCGAAAGTTGGAGAACAACATGAATATCCAGTAACAGGAAGATTTGGCTGAGGTGAGAGAAATGATCGTGGTGAATACTTGATAAATTTCTGTTTGACATCAAAACTAGTAATTGCTAACACCTTATTTGAACATCCAAAGAGAAGACTATATACATGGAAGAGCCCTGGTGAAGTATATCGGAACCAGATCGATTACATTCTTGTCAACCAACGATATTGAAATTGTATCAAACAGGCAAGGACATATCCAGGTGCTGACATATGTTCGGATCATAATCCAGTAGTAATCAGTATGGTAGTGAAATTGAAACAGCAGAACAAAATTAAAAACAACATTCAAATGGATATGAACATGTTAAAAGATGCAAAATACAGAACTAAGTATAATGTCTCTGTTCATAACAAATTCAGTTTAATGATGAATGAGGAAACTCCTCAGAGACAGTATAACAACACTGAAATGGAATGGGAAGCTCTCAGAGAAAGCATGGTCAAGTCAGCCGAGGAGGTGTACCCAAATAAAAAACGAGAGACAAAGCAATCATGGATGACGCAAACCATACTAGAAAAGATGGCAGAAAGGAAGAAAGTGAAAACCACTGATCCACTTAAATACAAACACCTGAAGAATGAAATAGAAGATGAATGCAAAAAAGCTAAAGATGAATGGTGGAATAAGAAGTGTGAAGTAGTGGAACAACTTGAGTCTCAACATCGTTCAAGAGAGATGAACAAGAAAGTGAAAGAGATAACAGGTCAAGGATACAGACAGAGAAGCAGTAAATGTATCAAGAACAAAGACGGCAAAATGCTCTTTGAAGAAGATGAAATAAAGTCCAGATGGGAAGAATATGTAAACGAACTATACAATGATGACAGAGGGAACCCACCCACAAGTGAGAAAGAAGATGGGAATATTATATTAGTATCAGAGGTTGAGAAGGCTATCAATGATCTAAAGTCAGGTAAGGCTCCTGGAAGTGACCAGATAACATCAGAAATGATAAAGGACTAGATGAAGTGGGGATTCAAATCATTCATAAGCTAGTAAATGACATCTATGAGACTGGATTTATACCATTGAATATGAATGAATCCATATTTGTACGACTCCCAAAGAAGCTAAAACCAACATTGTGTACTGAGTACAGAACACTAAGCCTGATGAGTCATATGTTGAAGATGATCCTGAAAATAATTTTACTGAGAAACAGACAGAAAATTGAAGAACAAATCAGTAACGTACAAAGTGGGTTTATATCTGGAAGAGGTACACATGAAGGGATTTTCAATATGAGAATGATTTGTGAACGTTATTGTGAAATGAACCAGGATGTTTATGCCTGCTTTATTGACTATGAGAAGGCCTTCGACCGAGTCAATCATGAAATGTTAATCAAATGTTTACAAGATATTGGTGTCAATGGGAAAAACATTAAACTAATTGTGAACTTATACTGGACACAACGCCCATTTATAAAAATGGAGCAGGGCCTATCGGATGAAGTTATGATTAAACGAGGAGTTCGACAGGGGTGTGTATTGTCACCATGTCTATTTAACCTGTACACAGAGAAGATTTTCAGACACATTGAAGATTGCAAGGGAGTGACAATAGGTGGCATGAACGTCAACAATCTTAGATATGCCGATGACAGTGTAATACTAGCAGACAGTGAGATAAACCTACAAGATATAGTGAATAGAATCAATAAAGCTGGAATACTATTCAACATGAAGATGAATGCCAGGAAGACCAAAACAATGGTTATAAGTAAAAAGACAGATAAACCAAATATCAATATAACCATAGATGGCACAACCATAGAACAAGTATCCGAATTCCTATATCTCGGACAAAAGATTACAAATGATGGGAGATGTGAGGAAGAAATTAAAAGAAGGATAACAATAGCCCGAACAACATTCTCCAAAATGTATAGAGTGTTAACATCAAGTAAGATATTAATACAAACAAGGAAGTGTATTCTTCAGTGTTATGTGTGGTCTACTCTAATGTATGGGGCTGAGACATGGACAATCTCTAAGAAAATGTAAAAAAACGTTTAGCAGCATTTGAGATGTGGACTTATCAAAGGATGATGAAACTATCATGGACAAAGAAGATCACCAACAAAGAAGTTCTCAGAAAAATTAAAAATAAGAAAAGCTTGTTTGCCACTATACAGACAAAGAAACTTATTTATTTTGGCCACATTATTCGTCAGAGTTCAATATACCGTACATTGTTGGAAGGGAAGGTGAATGGCAGCAGAGGGAGAGGGAGACCAAGAACATCATGGTTTACAATATATTTCACAGTGGACAGGCTTGAATTATTCACAGTCTATCAGAACAGCACACCATCAGGACAAGTGGAGAACCATTGCATCCAACCCTCGACTAGAGGACGGAACTATTGATTGATTGATTGAGGTACTAAACAGCCTTCATGCCATGGCCATATTATTCCCTACACCTGTACTTATATAATTAAAAATGTAACAGTGTGAAAGTTGAAACTGAATATGTTGACTGCATTTTTCTTATTTAATCATATATTTTCGATTGAAAAGGCTGGTCTAATGAAAATCAATCACGATACCCATACTTACTACATAGGTTATGGTATAATTGAACGAATATGCCCTAGTCATTCAATTACATCATAAAGCCCAAACTACACTGATGTGTTTTACACTTTTTTGTCCGTGTACGGACTCACAAATGGAAATTACATATAAGGGCAGTGTATGTAACAAAAGAATCCCTGACATACGCTCACAAGACCAAAGCTCACAAGACAAAAGCTCCCACAAGACAAAAGTTCCCACAAGTCAAAAGTTCCCATAAGTCAAAAGCTCCCACAAGTCAAAAGCTCCCAAGTCAAAGCTCACAAGTCAAAAGCTCACAAATCAAAAGCTCACAAATAAAAAGCTCACAAATCAAAAGCTCACAAGTCAAAAGCTCACAAGTCAAATGCTCACAAGTCAAAAGCTCACAAGTCAAAAGCTCACAAGTCAAAAGCTCACATCCTTGAAATATCCATGAAAAAAGAGAGAAAAGCTCACTAGAGTCAGTTGTTCTCACCTATCACACCTCATTTCACACCTCCTGAATCACACCTGTTAGGAACGTCGCTACATTAACAAAATGTCTATGTTATGGTATCATAACTGGTAATATTGGAAAGAACCGTAAATTACTATTAAAATGGTCCTTAAAGTTTTATTCTAAGACAAATATCAAGAAAGTTATGTAATTTTGAAAGTTGACAATCAGGATGAATTTTCGTCCCTTGCTTAAATGGAAAACAAAGAAAAACCATTAAGAAATACATTTAAAAATAGTCCAGCTTATTATACCTGCAACATTTATATGTATACATATTCTAATTTTAACAAATGTAATTTCTGTGAGGTCTTGTCTCTTTTTTCATTTAGTTGGTTGGTTGTTGGAGTTTAACATCCTTGCAACATCTAAGGTCATATCAGGTCGGGTACCGACTTGTGACAGTGCGCCCTCATGGCGACTTTATAGTGCTTCCCCACAGGGAAATCAGATTGCTGGCACCATGTCCTGATATCCTACTCATTCACATTATACTGATACTCAGCTAACCAGTCCTAGTCCTATCCTATTAATCATAATGCCGAGCACCAGGGTAGGAAGCGAAAAATATCAATTTTATAAGTTATTGGTTTGACTCGTCCGGGAACCGAACTCCCGATCTCCCGCACGCGAGATCTGCGCTCTACCAATTAGGACGCCGTGCCCGGTGTCGTGGTTTAAAAGCCCGGCCAGATCGGATGCCCTGCCGTGGCTTCTGCGCATGCGCGGATTTTAAGCGCGTCGTCTGCGCATGCGTCAAATTCTCCCCAGTTTCAAACACCCGTGGATGAAGCTGTTTGTTGGTTTATGTCCTAGCAACATCCTTGCCCTATTCTAATAATGCCTGCCGTTTGTTTGAGTAATTCTCGATGTCGGCATGACGTCACAACCCCGGACACGAGCCTGCGAAGGGTAAAATACTGCCGTGATGTGTGCTGCGGCAATGCTATGTCTATGGGGAGCATTTATTTTTGTAAAATAAATTTTAAAACTTTCATCGGATCGAGAAAAAAAATCTTAATGCGCGATTGAAGAGGAAGATCTGAGGTATTTAATTTAACCTAAGAGCAATTTTCTCTGAAAGTATTAAAAACAGAGATAATAGTGAAAGTTGGGATATTCTGAGTGTCAGTGCCAGTGTCACCCTAAAAATAAATGATGAAAAAAATATCTGTGCATAGCTAGCGGTTTAATAGACTAAATTATATAATATGCGCTTTTGATCGACCGGAAAGTAAACACACTAAGGTATCGACTGCGCATGCGTGTGAGGTGCTTAATCCGCCTCAGCGCGTCCACACGGACAAAATAAATCGATTCACAGAAATCGCCTCACGTAATCGACGTTCAGAAGCGGTTTACAGTATGTGGAGCACAGGAATCGATTCAGCCCTAATCCGCCTCAGACGCCCGTTCACACGCGAAATGTAACCCAAACTATACAAGTCGATTTCTACGAATCGATTTACAGCGCCCGTGTGACCACGGCTTTAGCCTTACCAGATCAATCAATCAATCAATCAATAGTTCCGTCCTCTAGTCGAGGGTTGGATGCAATGGTTCTCCACTTGTCCCGATGTTGTGCTGTTCTGATAGACTGTGAATAATTCAAGCCTGTCCACTGTGAAATATTTGTAAACCATGATGTTCTTGGTCTCCCTCTCCCTCTGCTGCCATTTACCTTCCCTTCCAACAATGTACGGTATATTGAACTCTGACGAATGATGTGGCCAAAATAAATAAGTTTCTTTGTCTGTATAGTGGCAAACAAGCTTTTCTTATTTTTAATTTTTCTGAGAACTTCTTTGTTGGTGATCTTCTTTGTCCATGATATTTTCATCATCCTTCGATAAGTCCACATCTCAAATGCTGCTAAACGTTTGTACATTTTCTTAGAGATTGTCCATGTCTCTGCCCCATACATTAGACTAGACCACACATAACACTGAAGAATACGCTTCCTTGTTTGTATTAATATCTTACTTGATGTTAACACTCTATACCAGATCATGGCCTCAAAAACTATTTTCGCCATATAAATTCAAGAACTTCCAATTGGCTGATAAAAAAAAGCTGAATATGAAATTATATATTTATAGAGAAAGATCTGAACTATTTAATAGAAAGAAGAGAAATTTGCTTTCAAAGAACCAAAAAGCAAAAATCACTGTGATAGATAGGGTAGTTTTAATGTTGTTTCTATGAGAGTGGCATTTGTTTTATTCGGGCGCCGTGAACCCCAAAAGTGCCCGGATGTCCGACATCGAGAATAGATGTATAGTATTATCTGAGATATTTTAATTAAAATAATGTAAAAACACCAAAGTACCCCCCTCCCCCTCAGCGAGAAGCCACGGCAGGGCATCCGATCTGGCTGGGCTTTCAAACTCCGACATGCTGCAGATTGCAGGGCCTCCGAAAATCCGCGCATGCGCAGAAGCCACGGCAGGGCATCCGATCTTTTTCATTAAGAGTGTGAGCTTTTGTCATGGGCGCTTTTGTCATGTGTGCTTTTGTCATGTGCACTTTTGTCATGTGCGCTTTTGTCGTGTGAGCTTTTGTCTTGTGTTGTGAGCTTTTGTCTTGTGTTGTGAGCTTTGTCCTGTGATAGGGACTTGCAAATCAGCATGTATGGGTCCTCATGCCTCGCTCCACAAAAGGTTGACCGCACAGCGTGCAAACACCCTAATAAAACATTGTTTTTATCATGTTTTATGTATGAACAGTACAAATGTTGAATGGTAATTCAAATGTTTAGGATATCAACATTCTGGTAGGTCATTTTCCAAGAAAAAATATGTGACAGTTCAGCTGAGAAAATAACTAAAAAATCATCCAACTTTGTGAGCTCCTTGCCGCTAATCGGTAAATCTCACATATAAAATTAATATAATATGGTTCTTGATGAATTAAACCACTGACAGTGTTTGAGGAATAAGTTGTACATATGTTATGGCGATGGACATCAGACATGCACATTTGTGCGGGTAAAGGGATTTGATTATTTATGCAATTTCAACTTACCCATTGCTTCGGACCTTGTGTGCCGGAACTTGATTCTTGAAGTAAAGCGAGTAACTTTTCCACGCCGTGGACAAACTGAGCTTGGCTATCGACTGAGGAGCTCCCCCAATCTTTCTGCGCGCGGAACAGGGGTAGATATATTTCTGATATAACGGCATTCATATTGTCTAAACATTGCCCTTTAAGTTCTCCACAGTACAAGAACCTTTGAATATGAGACGCATCAACTGCCAAAGATTGATGGTGTCTAAGAAAATATAAGATAATTATTTTATCTATAGTTTCTACTTTGAGTGATGATATGGATTTTGCAATCTGTAAGTGACTCGTATTAATCGCACCGTTTTCTGGACTGTTACAATACACAAATATTCTTTCGACGCCCCCAGAACCAAGAAAGTTGTTGATCAAATCAAGAGTCGTTTGATCACACAAGAAATCTTCCAGCAGCGTTGGGTTGTCATACCCGCCAATGTGAAAGCTTTCTTGGATTTTTCCAGCAATCCACCAGTGGCGTTCATCCATCTTGGCCCTTAAAGGCCAGGACCAACAGTTCCCGGGTAAATTATAGATTAGCGCACTGAATCCTCGAGCCGTGTGGCAGAAACATAAAAAATTTACGATGTGTTTGCCGATGCTGATACCACAGATCACAAACAAGCCGCCATACTGTTTGTTTGGTAGCAACAACAGGTGCCCGGATGCAAATTGCATCTTCTGTTTAATTAAGATTTTTGCTTATATATACGTGTGTGAAGCTAATATGGGAATCACAAGATAAGGAATTTGCGTATTCCCAATGATCATGACATTTATCTTTTTATTTCAAAATTATTTAATTTTAGAGTTGAGGCTATGAAAGTAGTGCATTTATTTGACACCAGACGGTATCGACGTTTGTGTTCGGGCGTTTGAGGTCAGGTGGCGTGCGCGAATTATTTCCTGTTCCGCCACGCTTCTACATTGCAGTGATGACATTGTGCTGTTTACAACATCATTCTAAATTTAATTATAGCTGCGGTTAATCCGCAGCAGAAAGTCCAAAATGGAGACGATTGACGAGATGTTGAAGATGTCAAAAGAGAAATTGGCAGCGCCAGTAAAAACCGTCGAGGTATACCAGTTAAGATACTGCAGCGAAGTCACTGGGCTTGAATTATTATGCCGGCGTACGCCGTGGTGCAAGGCACCTATATGTAATATATTTGCTGCTGTATCCAAACGAACACGCCAAAACAATCTAGGGACAGTTCAGCTGACACCTAGTCCTAGCTAGGTACTCTCCTTTAGGCTTTACATTTCAAAGGGGTCCAAACATTCAAAATATAATTTCACTGGAAGCTCCAATGATTCAAAAGCAATATGCTTTTAGAATTTTTTTAATATTCCTAAATTTGAGTGAGATGTGTGCATTTAAAAGTTAACTACTTTCACATCTTCTGTATTACCTATTCAGGCTATTCTATTGCATTGGAGAAATGCCTTATTACGGAGTTTAACCTCTATAAAGTGGTGCACATATCTCACTCAAATTTTGGAATAATTAAACAATTCAAAAAGCATATTGCTCTTGCTTCTTTTGAGTTTCGACTGAAATTATAATTTGAATGTTTGGACCAGTTTGAACATTTAAGGAGGGTACCTACATTAGAAAAGTCCAAAACTTTCAAATGCATATATATCACTCAAAGTTTAGAATGTTTTAAAAATTCAAAAAGCATATTGCTTTTGAATCACTGGAGCTTCCAGTGAAATTATAATTGTAATACTTGGCCCCCTTTGAAAATTGATGGAGGGTAAGCCCTATTTACCATTGAAAATGTTGATGGAAAGGACTTTAAAACTATGCGAAATCACTATAGGAGGGGTGTAATGACATCACAAGACAACTTTCGGTGGCCATATTGGATGACATGCAGAATCTTGCAACTGCTTATTTACTGATTTGTTGGTTTATTTGTCACTGTTTTGAGCAGTTTGGCCTCAGAAGTTGTTGCTAAAGTGCTGTAAGTAAACACATTGGATGTAAAGTGCCCAGAACCTCCCATAACACAAGAAAACTCTGTTTTAC
Organism: Branchipolynoe longqiensis; assembly: GCA_030323885.1. Taxonomy (NCBI): domain Eukaryota; kingdom Metazoa; phylum Annelida; class Polychaeta; order Phyllodocida; family Polynoidae; genus Branchipolynoe; species Branchipolynoe longqiensis. The sequence continues at coordinate 81,149,765 of CM059189.1, read as the reverse complement.
TGCATCTGCATGCATTCACAGCATGGCTAGGGATAGATAAATGATCCACCCCATACTTCCAGTACAGGGGTGAAGACCAGCCTTATATAAAAACGGTCGAAAAATCGGGCTAATGAAATGAGTCTTTATGAGAGCCTAATTTCACAATCTAAGGAGCAACATTTATTCTTTGTATATGTCTTCATGTTTACCCGCTACTTTTGAGTTGGAAAATATAATAAAACGTATACGTTAATGCAATTTAAAAGTGAAATCGATGGCGTTCTCTGGCTGCCATGTTGTCTTTTTGCATTCTCTCCTATTTCACCAACTCTGTGCTGATATAAGTAACCATTTGACACTGGTGCCAGGCATTCTACTTGTTCCATTCTAACACTATTTTCGCCGTATTTATATAAGGCTGGTCTTCACCCGTGTACTACAAGTACCGGGTGAATCTAGGCTAGGGTGGGTGCTCGTAATCCAAGATGGCAGCCCTCTGACCGCTGATTGCTAAGTAATGACGTCACGTGCACTCCCTCTAGAAACGTTCAATTCCGGGCTGGGCCCTACATTCGAGGGTGATGTTGCATTTATTTTGTATATATTTTTAAGAAGGAAAAATGCTAAAGATTGCTGCTCTTTGAGTTAATATGCCCTTTCTTGGTTCCTTAACTGTGAATTCCGGGTTCAAAGCACTCTGCTGCAGATGTGGTAGCAAAAAGTTGGACGAAAAAAAAGGTTGGGCGATAGTGGCGCCACGTGCAGATAGAACCTTGTGGCTCGCTTGTTACAACTTTAAGTTACATAACAATGAACTTCGTCCTGCATCATTAGTTCGTCATGTATCATTACTAGTCTAATCAGACTAATAATTCACTCTTTTATTTGTAGGCGTGTGATTTCTCCTGTTTTAACCGGAATTCCGTTTTTTTTCTGGCCGCCGAAAACGGAATTCCGTTATTTTTTTGTTATTCCGCTTTTTTCTGGCCTCCGAAACACCTCTGAAATACACTATTTGCATCCCTCTCACGACTCAGTGGGATGCTGTGTGTCCCCACGATAAACTAATTTAGGTTTTTTTCCCTGCACCCAATCACATGCCTGTATTTGGGGCAGGATGTAAAACCCTAGATAAAAGATTCACCCCGCACTTCAGTAGTCTGAGCTGAGCCCTGAGTAAGGGTGAAGAACAACCATACCATATATAAAAGCTGACTAAAAATTAAGACCCTTTTATTTGGTCACATTAATCTTGGACTAACTAACAGAGTTAAATCTTTTCTTTTGCCTCAGACAGTTACAGTCCTGTAAACTGTATGTTCTTGATCCCATTTCAAATGCATAAATTTGTCCATTTAAATTATTCCATTGCTCATTCCGTAGTTAGGCCTATATCTAAATGTAAAATATATTTTCTCCTTAAATAGGACAAATGGAAACTGCTGCCAGCCTTTCTCAAGGTAAAAGGGCTAGTTAAACAGCACATCGATTCATTCAACTACTTCATCAATGTTGAAGTAAGTATTGATAAGACTTGACTATTTAATAATGAGCTGAACATAGGTTGCTTGTAGGCCTACTTGAATGTTATTTAACTACGCACTTGATTTATGGGGAATTTTAGATAACATATTCACCTCCAGATGGGGTGAACGATGACCATGTCTAAATTCGAGAAAATTAGTTTTGCCACTCGGGCAAGTAGAAAATTGAGTCACTTGCCTGAGTGGGCAAGTGGGGGGGGGGGGGGGGAAGTTACTGCCTTACCCTGAGTTGATTTATTTGGAATTTTCTGTATTAAACCTTTAAATTATTAATCTACACAATTCCGTAAATGCTACACTTCAAAAGTAGTAGGCTATGAAAGTATGATACTATTTGAACGATATATTTTGCTTATTATATTCAGAATTGATGTGGCTATGTCAATAACTCAGCCCTCCTACTTTTTTAAATATTCATAAGGTTGCTTAGCAACCCTGTCTATGGTAGAGACTTGCAAATCCGCGTAAAACGTCCTTACTCATCGTCCCATATGAACAAATTTACCAAGCAGGGTGTTGCATCACCAATGCTATGTCTATGGGACAAACATTTCAGTGCTCAGCCCTGATAAATGGCAAATGTCCCCCATATATAACTAGCATCATCAGATTGATTAACATTAGGTACTCCAAACTGATTTTTGAAATGTATGTTTGCATTTAACTTTTGTGATAATCAGATAGAACTCTATACACTGATTTCAGTGGTATAACATTTATCTTGGTGTGATAATCAGTTCAAAAGTTATGAGAATTTTAAAATATAATTTTGAGGTCCTTTCTTGTCCAAAAACGAAATTGGCCAAATTAGCAAATTCACAAAGCCATAGAACATGTGCAGATACTTGGAAACCAAAACTAAAGACATAATCAAGTTTCATATATCACATAGATGGCATTTGGGGGGGGGGGGGAGAAAACAAAAAAAAATTACACGGATATACCACTTATAAAACAGCTAAAATATCAAATTGGCCCTGTTGTAAAGTTAACAATACCTATTTACTGCCTAACAATAAAAGTAACATTTTCATGGAAATTTCAAAATGCCATATCTCAGCTTCTAATTAAGATACATAGATAAATTTGGTATCACTAGAACCAGCAGAACTGTATCTATAACTTGCATGTACTTTGAAAATGTAGACAATTGAACACTAAAATTGTGTTCCAACTACCATTCATCACACATGAAATTTGGTTGTATGTCTCCACAATGTCTTCAATACACTCCATATGACAAACACAGCATTCACTGCTCACAGACAGACATTATTATGTAGTACGAATCAGTTACAGCAACATCATTCACTTTGATGCATTTGAAATAGTGTTTTCAGCTCGCTGGTTGCCAAATTCGTCTCACTTCTTCGGCTTCTTGATTTGTGTGCCATTAATGAATTTACTATTTTTTATGCTGATTTAATAGCAAAAAGCTTGCTCTTCAATTTGATAGGTGCTGAACCTGGAATTTTTGTCTTTGTCACTGTGAAATCTTGTCTTCAACTTTTCCTTTTGAATTTTCCCTCATGTGTATCGACATGTTTGGTCTCAAAATGAGGGTCAAACTGTCCTCTGTTCTGCCCTTGTTAGATATTTGTAGTCACTCTTCAGCACACCAATCACTGCCACACAAAAGACATGGGGATTCAGTGCCAACTCCTGCCAGGTTTCATGCAGCCTGGCTGAGTCACTGAATGCAGCCTGTTTGGAGTAGCTATTAACATCTTGTCTCTTTGTGTGCCATGCGATTTTATTGTATCTGGTGCGATTTTCGAAATATTTTAATTTGTCTGAAGTGCAAAGTGATCTACTTCATCTGTCAGCTAGGTCACATGACCAGAATGCAGCATTCTGATTGGTTTGTCATGTGCTGTTTACATTTATCACAGATAGTGCACATATATTTAAAAGACACTCTGGGACTTTTCATTAATAATTTGTGTTTATTTACTATTTTACTCAGGTCAAAAATCTGTAACTGAAAATCAATAGAGTAACTGAGATAATTAGCCTGTATTTTTTATACATGGACTGTAATAACTTTACTTCTGCTAGGCCTATCAAGTCCTTCTATTTGTAGGTAACGGCAGGCTCTATACAGGAGCTGATGAACGTTCCTAGTTTTAGTTGAAAACAGCTCCGTTTAACTCCAAATTTCTCTCTTTCTACTTCTTCAAAGGTCACAAAAGTGATATGTAATTAAAGATAAATTCTTCATCTTAATTTCTGTTATGTTTGTTTATTTGGTTAAATTGTGTTATTTTTGTAAACTACTGTTAAATCATGGCTGTTTCTGTGATTTTTCAATATATCACTGCCACAAAAGTTTAGCAGCATTTGAGATGTGGACTTATCGAAGGATGATGAAAATATCATGTACAAAGAAGATCACCAACAAAGAAGTTCTCAGAAAAATTAAAAATAAGAAAATCTTGTTTGCCACTATACAGACAAAGAAACTTATTTATTTTAGCCACATCATTCGTCAGAGTTCAATATACCGTACATTGTTGGAAGGGAAGGTGAATGGCAGCAGAGGGAGAGGGAGACCAAGAACATCATGGTTTACAAATATTTCACAGTGGACAGGCTTGAATTATTCACAGTCTATCAGAACAGCACAACATCGGGACAAGTGGAGAACCATTGCATCCAACCCTCGACTAGAGGACGGAACTATTGATTGATTGATCACTGCCACAGCAAGTGAAAGCACATCAGGTCTGAAGATTGGACTCTTGGGGAAACTGAAAGCACTTGGGTTAGCCTTTGTGTATGTAAATAGAACCTATGTCATTAGAAAGAGGAAATCCATGGCTTTTGATTGATCCAAATTTCAAAGCAATCAGTTCAGTCATTGGGGAACAGATTCTGAAGGGAAAAAAGTTAAGTTTTTGAGATGGAATTCTCTGTGTCAGAACTGAGCCAAAGTTGTTCAAATAACCAGTTTTGAAAAAGAGAATTCCATGGGACAAATATCTGAGATGCGCTCAAAGAAAATGTAGGCAAATACCAACGACGAATCATCAGCACATGTGCCATCATTTCAGTTTCTACTCTTACTCTGTCCATGTCTTTGGCTCGCTGGATGGTCACCATAGAGCAAATGGACACGGTCCTTTGACTCAACTCTCCTCGCTTTGTTCTCGTTGCTGGAACCACCGCTGGACCCATCTTTACCCGCCCTTCCTCGGAAACCCTTGCTGCTGTCTGCTGGATACAAGTGCTGTGCTACCGCCAGACCGGAGTGATTCTGGACCGCCCCAACGACTCGTCGTTTAATCGTTGTAAAGACATCCCCCCGGCTTCTACAACCGTCCCCCAGAAGATTATTCTTCAATCAAAGATTGGGCCGAAATATCGAGCCTCTCTATAATGCTGCAGTTCTGCAATTGGTAACCGTTGTAAGGTTACAAACAACCCAGAAGTCAGTCACCATCTTCACCATTTAGCTGGAAGAAAGAAGGAGGGGGAAAACCCACAAAAAAACGGGCCGTTTTAACGGCGCCGTTTAAACAATGCTGCAGTCCTGCAGCCAGTGACCGCTAGGTCACAAACTCCTACCCTACCCCCCGCCCCCCCCACCCCCCGCATACGCAAGCAAGCACCATTTTCATTATGCCTCCTGCTGCTGACCGGATCATTCACGCTATTTACGCTTACTTTATTAGGGCTGAGGATTCCTAGGGGCCTTCCCCACCTCGACTTTGTACCTTACTGTTTCTACCTTACTGTTGTTCCTCAAATAAACACTTTACCACCTCCAGATGCGTGTCTGTCCCCCCGTTTATGCGAATCAGTACATTTGCTGTTCTCGTCCTAATCGGTGTTCAAAATTCATATTTAGAATTGATGTTAGGACTATTTGAATGAAAAGAAAAATTGGTCATCATTAGTATGTTACGACCTTCAGCTTTCTATACTAAAAGCTACCTCTAATCGCGGTTGTCCAATCGTTCAAATTATTCAATATATTCACAAGAACAAACAATACCAAAAGGGAGCTTTTTTTTCCCTAAAGAAGGAAATCGGATAACTGTATTTTCATGTCGGCTTAAAAATTCACCTTCTAATATGTATTCAACGTATTTTGTTTAGATCAAAAGCATAATGAAGGCCAATGAACGGATTACAAGTGATGCTGACCCTAACTTCTACATGAAGTAAGTTAATTACAATACTGATGTCTTTGTTATTGTAAATTGTTTGTTTAATTTGCCTATCACAATGAGTGTAGATGCTGGACAATCTTTGTTCCCCCGATCTTCTGACCTTGGAATTGTCGTGTGTATAACATCCGCCCAACCCACTATATGGCAAATTATTATTGAATGAAGCTTATAATTTTTTTTTTTAAATTTAATAGAAAGAAGTAATTTTAATGTGTCTGGTGGTCAAATGATGTTGAGATTAAATATTCATGATGTTATGTTTTTAATCAGGAAGAGAGGGTAATATGTAAAGATGCAACTAGTACCTAATATGTTTAGGGCCCATATAACCTCAGTAACACAAAAATACGTAATTTACATCCTCCTATGTTTCTTTTTTCCCGTCTAGTCTCATTCTCTACCCATCATTCATATCAATTCTGTGCTGATGTGCATATTTTCTTGTAATTGTTCATCTATATTGCTATGACTTAGTTTAGTGTGTAGTGGCATTTGTAATTAGGGCTGGAAGACCAGTGCATCAGCACTGACAATAGGAATAAATCCACTTGAACAAAAAGTTTTAAAAGTTAGGATCTGTATGATTATGCTATTTGCTTTCTTGTTATTTCAGGTACCTTAACATCTACGTGGGAATGCCTGATGTAGAGGAAGGCTACAACATCACAAAACCAATATCACCTCATGAGGTACCTGGATAAATCTGATGTTGTACGCACAGTGATAAAGTATTTTAGGGACCTATTTCGACTATTTCTAATCTGCTAGGAAGTACATTTTTAAATGCTATATGCATTGCATCTATTAAATAATTATTTGTGTTTTGTTGTTAACCATGCTGTTTTTTAAATTTTATTTTGTCAAATTTAGTTCAGGTGAGAATCATAATAGTGCTTGCTACAAATGACATGACACATTTGCATGAATATTAAAATCTGTAGTCAGTCAGATAGGTAGATGTATATCTAGCACTTGTTGGCATAATTCACTTCACTCGGAATAGGAAGAACAGGAAGAAGAACAGGAACATAGTTCATTTATTAAGAAAGTAATCGTAACCTACAGGAGTACTTGCGATGAGCAATGCATGGTCGGGGAGACCACAGAGTGTGGTGAGGTTCTGGTAGTAGGCAGCTAGGAAGTCAAGTAGTTCAGTGCTCACCCCACAGAAAGAGGGTGGGTGGGTGGAGAAGCGAGGTGAACTGAAGCATGTGCTGAAGGGAGTGAGGAAGACATAAATAGCGAGGGAGACACAAATAGGCATAACCTCGTTCGCAAATTATCCATGTTAGCCTCGCCAACATGAATAATTACGAGAAGTTACACACATTACCACTATGTCAAACTCCCTGCCACCTCAAACCTGAATTGTGTGATGTTAGAACACATGTAGCTCTAGATTTATACAAGACGGTAATGTAAGATTTGCATTCACGCTCTTTAAATGTCTCCTTAATTTTTATATTAAAAATTACTATGTATTATTAGGGATGTGTTATTTTTAACATAAAAGCAAATGTTAAATCATTTTCATACATGTATCTTTGACCAGACGGGATGGCTGAATGAGTTAGAGCATCCGTCTCCCATGTTGGTAGACCATGGGATCGTGTGTTCGAACCTTGGTCGCGTCAAACCAATGACTTCAAAATTGATACTTGTCACTTCCTAGCCAGGCGTTCGACATTATTAGGATAGGGCAAGGACTGGTTGGCTCAGTGTCAGGATAATGTGACTGAGTGGGATATCAGGTCATGGTGCTGGTGGCCTGGTCTCCCAGTGAGGCAGCACTATAGAAGTCGCCATGAGTGTGCACTGTCACAAGTCGGTACCCGTCCTGATATGACTTTAGATGTTGCTAGGACGTAAAACAACAAACAAACAACATGTATCTTCTCTCATATTCTAATGCAACACAACTCGGGTTTGAGATGATAGGAAATTTCAAATAATGGTCATGTTGGTATTGTAGTAGTCAGCACTGACCTCTCATGCAAGAATCCACATAGACAGGTATGCATGGATACGGTGATTGCGTCAGGGAGCCTAGGTAGTATAATGCTTAGCACACTAGCTCCAGAATTGCATGAGGTGTGAGTTCGAAAGCTGTTCTAGATTCATTATTTCCCATTTTCACCACCCCGGTGACAGTATTTCTTTATATGCCTTGTTGTAATTATGACAAAGAACTAATATGTCAATTTTTAATCTGTTTGCTGAATTGAAGTTGACAAATGACATCACTCACTTGTCTAAATACACAAATGAAGATGTCATTTGTAGCTAGCCCTATTGCGAGTCAAACTCACTATGCATAGCTGGATTGGTCGCATGTGGAAGTAAAGGCAATTTTCTGGCGGTAAGGGTACAGTGGTATAAAAAAAAAAAAAAATTGTTGTGATTATCAAAACTATTTTCTGTTGTGAGTGTCGCTTGCAGGATATGATGTATTCGGTTCTCATCATTTGATTTTGTGACGGTGGTGGTTGAGAATTAATTTGTTGTAATTATCAAAAACATTTTCTGTTGTCAGTGGATATGATGTATTCAGTGCCCATCATTTAATTTCGTGATAGTGGTTGAGTATTATTTGTAGTTGTAATTATCAGAAACATTTTCTATTAGCGCTGCTTGTGGGATATGACATGTTCGGCACCCATCATTTGATTTTGTGACGGTAGTAGTTGAGTGTTATTTATTTTATTTTGTTGTGTAATTACCAAAAACATTTTCTGTTGTTAGTGTCGCTTGCGGGATATGACGTATTCAGCGCCCATCACAGTGGATATTGAATACACACGGGGGAACCAGCGGATAGTCAGGAACAACATGCCCATAGGACGGTAAGTTGCCAGAATCAGGTGGAGAGACACTCTGCAATGTGTTTCAAAAGAACTCGCTTTGCGCATCATATTCATAATTTGGAGGCATGGTGTAGTTATATAATTATTGTATCGTAAATGTTTGTTTCACACCTTCTCAATAAGATATTTTACAATGTGACTCATTGTTGCCACATGGCTATGCTATTATTTTAGGGTATGTGGAATTTTACATTTCATAGTTGCATATTGTGTGTTTTACAATGTTAGTTGTAGGAAACCCACATCATACCAGAATGTGTATATCATCATGTGGGGTTTATAGTTGTAGGAAACCCACCTGATACAAGCATTATGAGGCCATATAGTTATATGCTATATAGTTATATATGCTATATATCATCATGATTCTGACATGATTTGGGTTTTATAGTTATTAGAAACCCACATGATACTTGAAATCATATTGCTTTGTTTTTTAATTTTTATATAGCATCATGATGTTGGTTCCGTATCACTATTAAAGTTGCATTGTCCGATGAAATATAATTTTGTGAAAATTAAAACTACTTACATTTGATCCTATATAGCCAACTTAGATACTGATCTATTAGCTAATGATTTGGGACAGCATATACAGAATAACCAGTGAATTTATAACCTCACCCCTTTGGACACTGACTTTGAAACATCCATTATGCAGGGAGGCCATTAACCAATTAGGCCAATCTCGTGACCTCATTAGCCTTCCCTGACCAAGTAGGTCTACTGTGCAGGGCCATACCTAGAGGGGAGCTGTGTGGCCATCATATGGCAACCCTAAGTCACTGCACAGCCGCTGCACGATATTTAGAACATTTTATATATATATATATTATGCACTAGTATATATACGTCAAACAGAAATACCTACCTACAGCCCTGTCAGGTTTCAGGATTAGTAGGTCATCTCATGTCACGTGGTCATCGCGAGATGACCATCTGGGTCATAGCCACAGGACTTTTGGCATGCTTGTCAAAATTATTTTGGGTTCTTTCAGCTTAAATTGCTCCAAAACTAGCCATTTTTCATCCAAGTTACTCGGGACTAATGAATATTAGGACATAATGGTCAACCTGAGCTATTTATCTCAAATATAACTAACAAATTCAAATGCCATCGGATCAGGCCACTTTAACCTCAAATTATTATATATAAACATTAATTATTTGTTGAATATAATGATAATAATAATAATAATTGATCAAAAATAATTGAGATAAATATGCGCTTCCAGAATGCCAGTCATGCTGCGGAGCTCTAACTGCGTGCTGACCGGCAAGACGCCGTCCGAGATGGCCAAGCTGAACGAGTGCCCGATCGACCCGGGAGGCTACTTCATCGTGAAAGGTGTCGAAAAGGTGATCCTCATTCAGGAGCAGCTCAGCAAGAACAGGATGATCGTTGACATCGACCGGAAGGGGGTTGTCACGTGCTCAGTGACCAGGTCAGTGATGCAGGTGGGCAGGAGATTCAGTGTTTTTACAGGGTCGGATATTCACGTCAGATGGCTGGTTGGGGTGTTTCCTTCTGTCATGAGACTGCGAAAGGTTTCTCATAGACTAATGTTGAAACCAGACCGAGGCCAGCTACGCATCTACTATGCGCCGCTTTGTATTTGTGTATGTTAATGAAAATTGTTCCGAATTCTTTTTTAAAATTCTTTATCAAAAACCCCTGCAAATCACTCAAATTAATTTGAGGATATTCATTTTTTAAACTACCAGATTCATGTTTGCATAACCGTTTTCTATATACTGGCCATTTTTCACGATAATTGGGTGATGATCAGATGCATTTTGAGGATGAACAGTAGGCGATGTCAACAAAGCAGTCCACCCCGGTCGCCGATCTGTTCTTGTATTTACAATTACATAACTTTATTAATATTTACTTTAAAAAATATATATGTGTATATAACCATTTTAAAACTCTTGCTAAGTGAATTGAGCCGTGCAAGTTTCATCTAAATAAATCTGTTATTATAAAAGATATGAGACTAGGTATGTGCACATCGCGGTATTTTCCCGACTTTCGCTCCGGCCGAAATCGCGATTGCCAGCCAGAACGGCACGTCACCCACTGTGTTGTGGCATGTGTTACTTTTTGCTTGGCTGTGGGGACAGTTTAACAAATATTAACAAGCAGTCATTTGCACAATGTAGATGAAATGTTCTTCTTCATCTCGGACCTCGGATCTTTAGAATCTGTCAACTAGAAGTTTAATGATTGTTCCGGATTCTTTCCTTTTTTTTGTTTCTCTAAAACCTATCATCAAAATTTGAAGATTTTTTTATATTTTTTTTATGGGTCCATTAGTTGTTTAAGCAGGGGAAATTTCAGTCATAGACGACTGGTCTTCCTCATTCCACTGCTGGTCAATAGAAAGCCCGAGCCTACACTTTTACCGACCCAAGGGATTTTTAACCTCCCACACCACATAGACATGGTATGAGACCAACCGGCCTTTGATGACGCTGTAAGTTATACACAGCGGTGGAAATCCAAATTGGCGCGTCCTGATATGACCTTAGATGTTGCTAGGACGTAAAACAACAAACAAACAACAAACAACATCCAAATTGGCAGAGCTGGGGGCAAGATATTCAATTTTGCATACCTGTTTTTTTATATATTTACCAATTTTCGTGAAGATTGGGTGGCGCACAGATGCATTTTAAGGATGCAAGGTAGTTGATGTTTGCTCGAATTTGAGTCACAGCTTTTAACAGTTTTACTATAGAACAAATGGGCCAAAATGATACAGATTTCCCAAACTTCAAATCACCATAACCTTGTTGATATTTACTTTAGAAAAATTATATGGCTATCATCATTAAGTTCAATTCAAACTATTTCCATTGATATATGTTCCATTGAGATGAATGCATTCTAAAAAAAAATTAGTTTGCAAGTAAGGGCTAGCCTAAAATTGTACTCGTTTACTCAGATTTACCTCTACATGTAGAGCAATATTTTGATAATGGTTAGTATTGTGGTATTCATGCTATTCACATTTATTTTTATATGTACCTACTATGGACCAATTTATGTAACTGCCATAATGCTGAGTCTGGAATAAAGTATTGAATTGAACTGAATTGTCAGCGATCGTACACATCGGCACACAACAGTGTCTTGCGGTCATTTTAACTGCCTGATGCAGACTTATCCTCGTTCGCACGTCTAATTAGGTCATCTGTGAATAGCGTCGATACCCAAGTCGCACTAGGCTTGCGATCACTTCCAACCAAAAAAAACGCGGGTGGTCCCGGATGGTCGCAAGTGATTGTAAAAAGGTCTCGATTTGGTCTTCACTGATTGCCAATCACTTTTTCTTCACCACTTCCAGTTCAACACACGAAAAGAAAACGAAAACCAACATGCTCACAAAACACGGGAAGGTTTATGTGCGGCATAACGCATTTACTGAGGTGAGTGACCTTTCATTTCAGGACCCTAGCTTTTTTCTTTTTCTTCTTCTTTTTTTTTGGTACACTAGTTGTTTAAGCAGTGGAAATTTCAATCGCGGACGATTGGTCTTCATCATAAAAATGCTTATAAATGCTTCCTCATATAAAACCTTTTTAAAGTACTTTTTTAAAAAGAAGAATTTTATCCCTTTTATTTTGTCAGTTGGTCGATTGATCGATGGACGTAATGTTAATATGCTGATACACATTGTAGCCGATCTCTCGGCCTCTAATATATCGTGAATATGGCTTTTGCTGCTGAATGATCACAAGTCAATCAATCACTCTCTAATGTGAATTCCTGTCGCAAGTATGTAATTACAAATACGATTCGGTTTATGAATTACTGGTTGCCAACTATAAAGATAAAAAAAAATTTAAATCACTGAGTGAGACTGCAGTGGACAGTTGTTTCCCTTAGAAAGAAAATGCGTTTTGCTATATATTGTTGACATTTTGCCTTATGTCATCGACAGGACGTGCCGATAGCGATTGTGTTCAAGGCTATGGGGTTCGAGTCCGACCAGGAAATTGTGCAGATGGTGGGCACGGAGGAGCAGATCCTGTCGGGCGTGGCGCACTGTATTGAGGAGTGTCACAAGGCGCAGGTGTTCACGCAGAAGCAGGTAGGTGTAACACCTGGGTGTGACCGGATGCAGTGTGACCGAGTGCGGTGACCGAATTGGTAGAGCGCAGGCTTCCCGTGTGGAAGATCCAAGCCGATTCCCAAACCAATGACATATCAAATTGATGCAGGTCACTACCTAGCCTGGCACTCAACATTAATAGGATAGGACAAGGACCCATTAGCTCAGTGTCAGGATAATGCGATTGTGTGGGATCCTTGTAGGACAGAACTATAATGTCGCCATGAGTGTGCACTGTCATGAGACGGTACCCGTCCTGATATGACCTTGGATGTTACTAGGACGTAAAACAAACAACAAACAAGTGGGTGTGAATGGTTGAGACTTGAGTACCATCACCCCCCCCCCCTCCCTGCCATGCTCCCTGCCTCGCAGGTCGTGTACGTCATCAATGGTGCTAAGTCGAATACTCAACACACCCGATTTTCAGTGCATTTGTTGTAGTAGTTAATTTGTTGTATTCATGAATATTCATGAATATGACAATATTGGGATATTTCACAACATGATCATCATTTTCGTGTAATGAGGGGTAGCATAAAGAGAGGGCGCCCTTGTCTCCGGTTCAAGGATACCATCAAGAGAAACCTGAAGCTGAGAGACATTAAGACTGACTCATGGACATCACTCTCACAGCAGAGAGCTAAATGGAGAGCGGCAGTCAAGTAATGAAAGCAGCCTTTGTCGCATTGCGACCGACAGCATGATCATGATCATGATCATGATACTGTAAAGTTGATGACTATAAGAAAGTATAGGAGACGAGAAGGTAGTTTTAAAAAACAATTATATACTGGGCTGTATTTCTAATTTTCCTGAGACAACAAAAAAAAGCTTTCCTTTCTTTAAAATTAACCTGAATACGTTGTTTTTGACACAATTGTGTCCCGCATTAGGCCTTGAAGTACATTGGCAACAAAGTGAGACAGAGGCGGATGTGGGGAGGGCCCAAGAAGTCCAAGATGGAAGAGGTTCGCGAGCTGCTCGCAGAGACCCTGCTGGCCCATGTACCGGTGAGTGGTTTTTGGTAATCTGCTATTTGTTTTGTTTCTATCTCAAAACATCAAAAAAAATCAACAACAGAAATCTAGAACATAAAATCTCAATAAAGAAACAATCGAATTCTATATGTTTTCTGTCTACTATCTAATATCACAAAGCTCTGGAAAGACTTTTGAAGTATTTAACTCTGCCCTGGGTTCTCTGTGATGGCCAGTGTTGGGACAGCTGGTATTGGGCCTCCTCTGTACTGAGTGAGGGTGAATTTCCGTGAAAATGGAGAAATCTCTCTTGTGAACTCAGCGTTTGACGGGGAATCCTAAACAAAAAAAAACAGATGTCAGGTTTCATCCCATACTCTGCTAGTACAATCCTGGCTCAATTCCTCTGAACAGTCGTACCAGACAGGATGGCCGAATGAGTTGAGCGTCCATCTCCCGTTTTGGTAGATCGTGGGCTTCGAAACCACAGGTTCGAACCCAGATCGAGTCAAACCAATGACATGAAAATTGATGCTTGTCGCTTCCTAGCCAGGTGCTTGACATTATTTGGATAGGGCAAGAACTTGTTGGCTCAGTGTCAGGATAATGCGGGATATCAGGTCAGGGTGCTGGTGGCCTGGTCTCCATGCGAGGGCAGCACTATAAAGTCGTCATGAGTTTGCACTGTAACAAGTCGGTACCCATCATGATATGACCTTAGTATTTTGCCAGGATGTAAAACTCCAACAACAAACAACCAACCGAAAGTTTTGAATGTTCTTAAGTTTAAACTTTCCCAGTACATAAAACTAGAGCGCTAGTTTGACTGGTGCGGTGTCGTCTGCTGCAGGTGGTGGAGTGGAACTTCAAGGTGAAGGGTGTCTACCTGGCGCTGATGACGCGTCGCCTGCTGCTCGCCATCGGGGAGACAGCCCGGGTCGACGACCGCGACTACTACGGCAACAAGCGGCTGGAACTTGCCGGCCAGCTGCTCTCCCTCCTCTTTGAGGACCTGTTCAAAAAATTCAACGCCGAGGTAGGCCTGTGCTGTATATGGGCTATTCTCTTTTGTTTTAAATGGGCACCACATATTTGGTTTCCATGTTGCGATGCTGATAGTTAATTGTTTCTTTTATTAACTGTAAGCCACATAAATTATTGTCGCCTCTCTGAATTGAGTATGTTAGTAATGCTATGTATATTTAATATCTCCCACAAAATATATCAAAAGTATACTTGTATGATCTTGTGAATATTTACACATAAACACCATGCATTTACGCAAACTTTTTTTTTCAAATTTGTTCTTTTAAGACATAATCTTCTTTGTTTAACTGTAATTAATCAAATCTTGTTTGACTTTGTTGTGTATGGCAAATCGATGTTCTGGATGTGACTGAAGGTTCCGTGTTACCCAAGTCATATTAATGCATTTCTCAATGTGTATAAGATTCAAATCAAAAAGTGAAATAGTTTTATGTCAACCCTGATATATGGACAATCTTCATATCAACATGGATTCTGTTATTATTTAAAATGTGTTTTGTTATTATTTGGAAGGTTTTCACTTTTGATTTCCATGTCACATTTTAGTGCCAAGTTTCAAAGAATGGCCCATGTACAGTTGGCCAAGTGGATGGGCTGAGTGCGTATATGGAAATTTAGCGTCACGGTAGGCATACGAAATGATAAATTCTACATGTGGTTGAGGAAGCGGGTAGGCTGAGCGCATTAGAGTATATCTGGAAATTCTGGTGTTTGACATTACTAGGATATGGCAAGGAGTAGTGGAATGAGGAAGACCAATTGTTTGCAATTGAAAATTCCCCTACTTATGAATAAATTACATTCTCCCCCACCCCGACAAAAAAATCTTTTTTTTTTTAATCGAAAAAATATCAACATTTTATTACAGGATAAAAGTCGTACTTTACTGACACCCCCACCTCTCCTGAAAATCTTGGCAACTTTGGACGGCCCCTCATGGGTGCGGGGTGGGGGAGGTCCTACCACCGTCGTACTCATTGTACGACCCTGAAAATATTGGAAGACTGGCTGACCCCCAAAGAGCATGCTTTTTCGCCGTGTGTTTGCAGTTGAAAAAGATTGCCGACCAGACGATTCCGAAGCCACGGGCCGCCCAGTTCGACATTGTGAAGCACATGCGGCAAGACCAGATCACCAACGGACTCATCCACGCCATCTCGTCGGTACGCACACGGTTCAGCACTACATCTTTGTCTGTACAATTGTTTGTGAATTATTTGTTTAAAGTTGCATAGTCCAATGAAACATCAAATTTTCACAAAATTCTACATATCTAACCTAAATACTGATGCGCTTATTAAGCATGATATTTATACAGTTTTTTACTTATTTAAACGTACTTTCCTACTTTATTCGCCTACGCTGTTGTGCAGCTATTATTAAATAAACAACTTGGTTTCCAGGGCAACTGGTCCATTAAGCGGTTCCGAATGGACCGGGCCGGGGTCACCCAGGTGCTCTCCCGCCTCTCCTTCATCTCGGCACTCGGACACATGACGCGCATCACTAGTCAGGTGACCTCTGGAAATATTCATTTAAATATTTAAAGTCGTAATCTGATAAAAGCATAAAATTGTCTAAAGCAAAGCACTTATCTAGATTTGAAGCTACCTATCCAATTCAGATACTGGTGCTCTTATTAAGCATCTGTTGTTACTATGTCAGTTTAATAGAGCCTGTTGCTGCTTACGCCTATCGGGTAAAGAGTTTTCACAAGCAGTGATATATTACAATCAGAATCGTATCCCAGGTTTTATAAAAAAAAATAAAAAATTTAAATTTAAAAAAGTATAATTACGACTACAATCGTTTTCTGGATAAAATGGGTTTGAAAAATGCATATAGATGAGAGCAATTGTAATTACTAAATTTGTATCATTAGTTGTTTGAAATCTTGAATCCTGTTGATGGATTTGATTTTAAATGGGCTTATTTCCAACAGAGCTTGTGTATAAAGATGGCATTTTTCTTACATGTTTGTGGCGCTTTTCTCGTCATAAACCTGTAGTGGTTAAACCTAGCAAGATTCGAATGATCTGAATACCTCGTACAAAGCTTATTGCTTTGAAGTTGCGTGATGTGATATGTCATACTATTGTTAAAACAAAGGTATCGACCTAGATTTGATCCTACAGACTTAGACTAGTGTACTCATTCATTTTTTTAATATTTTATTTTTATTGAGGCTGTATTTATACTGTCCATAGCATATAAGCCTGGGTATTCAGGCTTGTTTTCAATGCTGGCCAGCTGTAGTGTTGGTGTTATCTTATGACACAGTGGCTGTTGATAAGGTATTTGATTGCCTGCATTTCAGCAGCAGATAGATGGTTGGTCTGGTTAGTAGTCTATGTTAATTTTGTTGGATTTTCTTGGCATATCATTTCATTTGAGTTCCCCCGTAAGAATGTTAAAACTCACTGACTTTGACATGACATAGCTTAATCACAGCAATTAGTGTGTGTGCACAAATTTTTTTATGCGTCAAAAGTTAGTCAGTTATCATAAAGATTACTCCGAACTGAAATAGAGTTGGTTATATTTTGCCAACCTGCTGTATTTGAATGATAAAAACAGAACAAAGTTTAACTAACGATTATACCACCTCAAAATATGCATTTAGTTTTTTACATCACAAAGACTGAAATGAAGTAAAATGCTTGTTTTGTTATTGCTTCCTGCTGGCAGTTTGAGAAGACTCGGAAGGTGAGCGGGCCGCGGTCTCTACAGCCATCCCAGTGGGGCATGCTGTGTCCGTCCGACACTCCTGAGGGCGAGGTGAGCCGTCACCAATGGTGATTTGTTGAAACTTGACTTCCGGCATGTTTCCGCGATTCGCTGAATGCTAATGCTAATTGCTATGGAGGGGGGGGGGGGGGGGGGAGTAATCCGCGTTTTCGCGCAAATTCTCCATCGATGTAGAGCACTTTCATCTTAAAGCTTAGATTCCATATATGCGGTATGCGAATGTGGCAAAAAATAGCAAAGCATGTAAATACACAGTAGTGCTTCCATGATTGAATGCGAATGTGAATGCGAATGCGGCAAGTGGATGGTTACGAGGACCGATCGATGCGAATGCGAATACTGCTGCGTTTGCCATAGGAAACAACATGAACTTTGACTTTCCTTCACAAATCTGGAACAAAGAATTCCGAAATTGTTTTTTCCCCACCTATGGATAACCTATGCATATATGGAATCTAAGCTTTAAGATGAAACTATCTATGTCGCATACCACATTCGCATGCCGCATACCGCGCATATGGAATCTTAGCTTCAAACTAAAGTCATGTAGATTATACCGATTAACCTAATATCTCACCTTACCGCCACACCTGTGCACTTTGCCGGCAGGCCTGCGGTCTGGTGAAGAACCTGGCGCTCATGTCTCATGTGACCACTGACCTCCCAGAGGAAGGCATCACCCGGCTGCTGTTCAACCTGGGCGTAGAGGACGTCAGTCTACTCAGTGGCGAGGAGCTCACGTCACAAAATGTCTACCATGTCTTTATCAATGGTACGTCTTTGACCGATGTCGCCAGTTAGATCTTCCTCCTCTTCCTCCTTTTCCTCCTCTTCCTCCTCGTCCTCCGAATCGGCAGAGCACAAACCTCGCATGCGGGAGATCAGGACTTTGATTCCTGGTCGAGTCAAACCAATGACTTATGAAATTGATACTCGCTCGGCATTAATAGGATAGGGCAAGGACTGGTTAGTTCAGTGTCAGGATAATGTGACTGAGTGGGATATTGGGTCATGGTGCTGGCGGTCTGATTTGCCAGTAGGGCAGCACTATAAAGTCGCCATGAGGGTGCACTATCACAAGTCGGTACCCGTCCTGGTATGACTAGATATTTCCAGGATGTAAAGCTCCAACAACCAACCAACCAACTTCCTCCTCCCCCTCTCCCCATCTCCCCCTCCCTCTCCTCCTCTCCCCATCTCCCCCTCCTACTCCCCCTGCCCCGCCCCCTCCCTAATGCAAGGAGCTGCATAGACATGTAGATTTGGATAGGATGATTGCATCAGGGAGCCATGGGAGTGTAATGGTTAGCATGCTATCCACGGAATTGCAAGAAGTATGGGTTCTAATCCTTCTCTAGGTGCAATATTTCCTATTTTCACCACCCCCCCTCACGACACTATGAACTAGATCACATTGTTGTCTGTCGAAGCCAATTAGTTTTAGCATTCTCATGAGGTGGGGGGACCGCAAAAAAAAAGTGTAGTGGTCTGCACTGACGTCTCAGGAAAGGAACCGCATAGACAGGTAGGCATGGGTAGTGTGGTGACATCAGGGAGCCTAGGTGGTGTAATGGTTAGCACACTGGCCCGGAATGCAAAGCGATGTGGGTTCGAGTCCCGCTCTAGGCGCAATATTTCCCATTTTCATCACCCCCCCCCCCCCCCATGACAAAAGTAATGAATGAGTATATAAGTTACCTATGCAGGATCAAATTTAGGTAGATATTTTACGATTCATTAGATGATGCAAATAAACAACAACGAAAATTTAATTTAAAAGTACCTATGGAACGTTTCAGGAAATATTCTCGGTGTAATCCGTAACTACAAGCGGCTTGTCAGGACGTTCCGCAAGATGAGGCGGGCTGGCTACATCAACGAGTTCATGTCGATCTTCCCAAACCACGGCTACCGGTGCGTGGTGATTGCGTCGGACGGGGGCCGCGTGTGCAGGCCCTACATCATCGTGGAGCAGTGCCAGCCCATGGTGACAAACCGTCACATCGAGGAGCTGACACAGGGCGTCAGGTGCGCGTTGCTCGGGGGTAGGGGAAGGGGGGTGGGGCCGGGGGGGGGGGGGGTTGCTTTGGTTCAACTGCAGGGAGAGGGAGAGAGGAGGGACTGCTTTGGTTTAACCACGAGGATCTGGGCCGGGGAGAGAAATGGGAGGGGGAGGCGATGCTGTTGCTTTGGTTCAACTACCGGGATGGGGCGGGGGCAGATGGGGGCGGCGGGGCTTTGGTTCAACTGCGATGGAGGGTGGGAGGTGGGGGTGGGGGGAGTGGGGACTGCTTTGTTATACGTGAGGTGTATAATTCTTGCCTGATGTGCCCTCTCTCCTTCTCTTCTCTCCTCTTCTCTTTTTCCCCTTCTCCGTGTTCCACCACATTAACGCGCCTGTGCTCGTGCCGCAGGTGCTTCGAGGACTTCCTGCGTGAAGGCCTGGTGGAGTACCTGGACGTGAACGAGGAGAACGACGCTCAAATCGCTCTGTACGAGGCCGACATCGTGGCCGAGTCTACGCACTTGGAGATCGAACCATTCACCCTGCTCGGGGTGTGCGCCGGCCTCATCCCATACCCGCACCACAACCAGTCGCCCCGCAACACCTACCAGTGTGCCATGGGCAAGCAGGCCATGGGTGAGTACCCAGTCCCAGTCCCCAGTCCCTGTCCCTGTCCTAGTCCCCGTCCCTGCCCCAGTCCCTGTCCTAGTCCCAGTCCCTTCCCCAGTCCCTTCCCCAGTCCCTGCCCCTGCCCCAGCCCCAGCCCCAGCCCCAGCCCCATCCCCATCCCCATGCTTAGCCTTGATAGTCCCTTTTATGCAGCTTTTAAGTGCACCAATATCTAAATTAGATATGGAGAATCAAATCTAGTATTTTGGCTTAACAAATTTTAAGCTTTCATCGGACTGCAGTTTTAATTAATGTACATAAAATCCAGACTACTATAGAATTAATCGCTGCAATACCCTTTTTTTAGGTTCTTTGTAGATAATATAATTATTCATTAGTATTATTCTAGGGTACTTATTGTGATCCATAGTTAGTTTTGAATCACTTCCTTTCTAGTAAGTGTCCCGTCCCCTTTCTCAAACCGTAATTGGGGCGTTTTTTTTTATTGCAGGTACTATTGGGTACAATCAAAGAAACCGAATAGATACACTCATGTACCTGTTGTGTTACCCTCAACCACCACTCGTCAAAACAACGGTGAGTTCATTTATACCTTATGTGATTTGTATGCATTCTGGAAATCCTAGAAATTCCTTTGAATTTTATTATTTAAAAATCCAAGACTGGAAAACAGTCATTACCAACACATCAGGTCCTGGAAAAGTGCTTGAATTTAGAGTTGCATAGTCCGATGGTTTTGAGTTTTTGTAATTTTCTGAGATAAATTTATTAGCTTTATCGTTCAAATTTACCTTACTTTAGTTTGAGGTAATTTTGATATTAAATGACTCCCTTAGGAGATGTTTCAAATGTAAACATGTAAGTAAATTTTGGCATGCTTGTCAAAAGTTTGACCCCATAGGTTTCAGCAATAACAGGTTTATATTTAATGGACTTAGTATGCCATTCCATGTAGCAATAAATACTTAATAATTGCACCAGTATCTAAGTTGGATATGTGGGTTCAAATCTAGATCATTATTTGGGTTTCGAAAATTACAACAAAAAACTACCCCAAACAGGTGACTCCTGAGGATAGATTTAAACTTGTCAAGACATGCTGCTTTACTTACCTACCTCCTCTGACAACCTACCTCATAAAGTGGGATCGACCCGCCACACGGAGGGCAAACCTGACTACATAATGCAAATTACCCTCCAGACAGCTTATGGTGATCTGCACTAGCTTACTAATAGATCTTCCTGCGGTGTTTTCCCCGCTGTGTGACACGTGGTGGTTGTGTTTTCAGACGATCGACTTGATTCAGTTTGACAAGATCCCCGCGGGTCAGAAC
Source organism: Branchipolynoe longqiensis (assembly GCA_030323885.1). NCBI lineage: Eukaryota > Metazoa > Annelida > Polychaeta > Phyllodocida > Polynoidae > Branchipolynoe > Branchipolynoe longqiensis. Next base: position 81,128,338 of record CM059189.1, on the reverse strand, counting down.
GCCATTGTGGCCGTTATGAGTTACAGCGGTTACGACATCGAAGACGCGCTAATCCTCAACAAAGCGTCCGTGGACCGAGGCTTTGGACGCTGCCTCGTCTACCGCAACCAGAAGGTGGGTGCCCGTTCTGGGAATCTTTGTAGCTCTGAGAATGTTGTTGTGGATCCCCCCTCTGAGAATCTATGTAGCTCTGAGAATGTTATAGCTCTGAGAATGTTGTAGCTCTGAGAATGTTGTTGTAGATGCCCCCTCTCAGAATCTATGTAGCTCTGACAATGTTGTAGCTCTGAGAATGTGTTATTGATTCCCGCTCTAGAAATATAAGTAGCTCTGAAAATGTTTTGGTTTTGGGAATGTATGCAACTGAAAATATTATAGCTATAAGAATGGTGTGGGTACCTACTCTAGGAATATATGTAACTGAGAATATTGTTTGTAACTCTGAGAATGTTGTGGGTGGGTGCTCATTCTAGAAATATATGTAGTTTTGAGCACCAGTCTTTCTCTACCCCCCCCCCTTTTTATTTAAATGTTTAACTGAGCGCTTGCTAACACCTACCTGAATTGAATGGCAGGGTTTGTTTTTTGGGCTAATGAATGATGCCTGGTTGTTGGTTTTGCCGCCAGGTGGTGCTGAAGCGCTATCCGAATCAGACGTTTGACAAGGTGATGGGTCCGATGGTCGACGCAACGACCAAGAAACCTATCTGGAAGCACGAGATGCTCGACCAGGACGGCATAGTAGCTCCGGGTCAGCATACCTGAACACATTGTCGTCCACAACCTCAGTACACTAAGGGTTCTTTTTTAAATTGTATATTTCTTACGGAAATCTGTCCATAAAGTTACAAGATCGGATGGTTTTTGGGAGGTATTAGGGTTTTTATGTTTTTTATGTTTTTTTTAGATAAATATATTAAAGCTGGATAGTCTGAATTTTTCTTTTCATCAAGTTAGTTTGCAAATGGCACAGTTGGAAAGCTCTTATCATTCTGATTGCAAATATATATAATAATGGAAAATTGTTATGGGTTTTTTAATATTTAATTTTTGCCCTTAAATGCTTAAATCCTGATGTTTGAGGCTGTCTACTGAAGGCAAATTACATTTTAATCACATCATTATTCTTTTAACTTATTATTTCTAGTACAATTTCTAATCTCAATTTTTTTCAGCAGACCTTACAAATAATTATATGTTGAGCAATTTGACATCAAACATGGCAAAAATGTGTGATTTTCACCAACCGTCCTTGATAAAATCTTTAGAAAATTAATATATCTGGTTCTCTTTGAGATATTGACTTGATATTTGTATCAAAATGATCAGAATGCAAATATCTATAATGTAATTACATTGTCTTTAAACTATATCCACATGTAAAAAAATCTAAAAAATTTGATTGCTGTAATTAGCATACCCATCCTATGGTTAAGTCAAAAGTGCTGAGAGTGGGTGATAAATTGTGGTTAACAATCTACATAGATTTCTAGAGAAAGAATTTCTCTATGTAATATATTTTTCATTAAAAATATTTGGTAAAATCCTGTTTTATGATCGTTCCAAAGTTTTCAAACCTCAATTTAAAAAAAAAAATTCCCGCTCAAAGTCAGTCGTAATGGATACAAAGCTAAAGCTAGTGATCTCTACTTTTCTGTGAAACTAGTTATTTTTAGCTCTGTTGCACTCACTCGCAGCACACAACATTAAAAAAGGGGTAGTGTGCTGAGAGCAAGTCTCCTATTTTTTCCAATGGCCAGTTAGCATCAGCAACCAATCCTTTGCTTGGAGTACCTAGTATCAGATTTTCGAAACCATTTTTTGTTTGTTTGTTTAACGACCAGACCCTAGCACAACATGTAAACATCGGCTATTGGGGGGGGGGGGGGGGTCATTCACTGGTTAAATATAATAAGATTTATATTTTTAAGTACATACAAGAGAACATAGAAATTCATACAACTATGGAAAAAATCTAAATGGTAAAAAATGTATCTAGATTTGATTCTGTGTATCCAACTTAGGTACTAGTGCACTCATTAAGCATTTGTTGCTATAGAATTTCAAAGTGAGTGTCTATATTAGTACTTCAAACTGATGGGTATATATAGTTTCGGTAAACTGAAGTGACAATAAATTGGCCTAATTTTTTACTGTGAATATGCTCTTTGCTGCTTACACGGCGTGAAATCACCATCAATCAATCAATCAATCAACTAAAAATAATTTAATTTAATTCTCTCTCTCCTCCCCTTCCCCCTGCTCCGCTCCAAACTGTCCCCATCCAACGGGATGGTTCTACTGGGAAAGCCAATGGCTAGCTTCCCCTGTGGAAGGTCGTGGGTTCGAACCCTAGCCGAATCAAATCAATAACTTGATACTTTTCACAGTGGGGCAGCGCTATAAATTCGCCATGAGTGCGCACTGTCACAAGTCGATAACCGTCCTGATATGACCTTAGATGTTGCTATGATGTAAAACGACAAACACCAAACAATCTCTTCCCTTCCCCCTCTTTTTATAACTTGTTATAGCTAGGTGTGTTGAGTATGTTCTTTGAGTAGAACCTTGAGTAATGTTGCATCTGGTGGAATGGCTGACTTGCTGTTGTTGATGTCTGTAGGTGAGCGGGTTCAGAGCAAGCAGGTGCTCGTGAACAAGTCGATGCCGACCGTCGTCACCATGAACCCCGTGCCAGGCAGCACGGGGGCCCCGCAGCAGGCGGCCCAGCCAGAGTACCGAGACTGCCCCATTGGGTGAGCACGCTATTCCCTAGTCTACCAATAGACTACATCACGGTTCCGACTGCGCATGCGCTGAAAACGGCATTGGGAGCAAAGCAAAGGCGTTCACCCATTGAGTTTGCCGATACGCGTAGGGCAAAACTGGCATTTTATTCAAAATAAATAGAAATACATAACAATTTGGCATAAACATGGACGGAAGGATGCAAGATAATAATATTATGAATATGTTTAAGACACAACTGTCCATAAACCATAGAATATAAATAAAAACATGAATAAAATAAATAAAACTGACTCTGGATATGGCTCTAACACTAGTCTGAGTGCCTAGATTTGTCTAAATCTAAATGTACATGGCATAAGATGTGCTGATTATATTGATGTAAATACAATGCTGGATAAAAGATTAATTTAATTTATTATATATCTTTTTTTAGTTGGTATTCTATGTTTCAAACAAGAGCTGAGATGAGCTGAAACTAGCACATTTCATAGCTGCACCCAGTGTATTAGCATGTGCCATGTGCTTCTCGCAGCTTTGTTTTGCTCTGATGCATCCCACAATGTACCACGCCGCTGGAACCGTGATGTAGTCTATTGCTCATCGCATCTATTATTGTAAAGGAAATTGTCTTCCTTTAGAAAAAAAAAAACTAACTTATTTTCTGTAAAAAAGATTAAAGATTTTTGTTTTTAGTGATCGTTTGTTTATTCTGCTCATATTGGTTAAATGCATGAACTTGTTTTTGCTGGTGTGAACTGTAGTCATAATCCATACAGATTGATTTCCTTTATCAATAAGTTCTGTAAACTTGTTTGTGGTGTAAAATCGGCTAGTTGTTACCAATTTTTAAATAATAATTTTGTAATCGTCTATTATATGTGCATATGTAATCGGTAATAGCGCTGGTATCGCTTTGTGGATGGTCGCGGGTTCGAATAGTAACATTTCTGCATGACATAGCCTCGCATGGCATGCCTCATATCGGACGTGGTGGCTGAATTCCTAGAGCGCAGGCTTCTCGTGTGGAAGGTTGGTAGTTTGAATCCTAGTCTAGTCAAACCAATGGCTTACAAAATTTATGCCTGTCACTACCTAGCCAGTTACTCTGCATTACTAGAGTACGGCGAGGACTGGTTTGCTCAGCGTCAGGATAATGCGACTTATATGGGCTAGCGGGTCATAGTGCTCACAGTCTCCCAATGGGGCATCGTTATAAAGTTTCCATCGGTATGCTGTCATAACTCAATACCCATCCTGATATGACTAGATGTTGCTAGGATGTAAGGCCCCCGACAAACAAATAGGAAATGCATCTGCCCTTAGAGGTTAGAAATTGTTTGTTTCTAGTTTTACATCCTGGCAACATCTATGGTCATATCAGGACGGGTACCGACTTGTGACAGTCGCACTCGTGGCGACTTTATAGTGCTTCCCCACTGGGAGACCATGACCTGATTTACCACTCAGTCACATTATCCTGATACTGATCTATCCCGTCCTTGCCCTCTCCTTGTAATGCCAATCGCCACGCTAGGTAGCAGCAAGTATCTATTCTGTAAGTCATTGGTTTGACTCGGCCGGATTTTTTAACTCCCAAACTTTCGCATGGGAAGCCTGCGCTCTACCAATTCAGCCATCACATCCGGTAGAAATAGTAGCATGTGTAATAAGTGTAAGGTGTTGTTGTTTTTTAAAAACAAAAATGTAACTTTTTTTGTTATCTAATTGTGTTCCGGTATCCGGTTTCAGGTACAAAGGGCTGGAACCGTCCATGGTTGAAAAGGTGATGATCTCATCCAATGCGGATGAGGCGTTCCTCATCAAGATGCTGCTGCGCCAGACCCGGCGCCCGGAGATTGGCGACAAGTTCAGCTCGAGGCACGGGCAAAAGGGGTTAGATGCTGAAGTTTTATTTATATTACAACCAAGATAGGAGTGTATTTCTAATTGTAGTTTACAGTCGACGATTTCCACCGTAAACCCACCCTCTGACGGCAGTAGCAGGAACTATTGTATTAGGTGGTGATTCGTCTTACAGCATGGTCTGCGGAAAAGGTATTATGGAGGGTTTCCACCATAATACCTGGTGACTATGTATGTCCAATCATGTCATTACTCACACGTATTCCATGTATTCCTATTCTCTGACGGCAGTGGCAAGAACTAATATATTGGGTAGTGGCTCATCCTACAGCATTCTTTGTAGAAAAGGTCTTACTGAGGGTTTCCACCACTAAATCATGCTCTGTTGCAATGCTAAGAACTAATGGATAGGGTAGCATCTTACTGTGCATACGTCGTAGAAAAGGTCTATTATAACGGACTTCGTACCTTTCGACTGAAATGGCCCACAGTGAAGTCAATAGTATTGGAAATTTGTAATTAAACTTTAAGAAATTTATTTTGATAATCTTTTATCAATGCATGGGGCGTGGCAATGTATGTAGTCTGTAGTAGTTTTGATTTGTCAGGAATTTCTCTGCGCAAGTCTGCTGAAATGACCGTTTTAAGGGTGTTTTAGTTTAATTCTTACTTCACCGTCCGAATAAACTAAATGTTAAGTATCGGGGAGAGGCACCAGGTCGTGCAGATTGGAAGTAAACCTCACCTGTAATGTCTTGTCTTACTTTTCTTTGACAGAGTATGCGGGTTGATTGTGTCACAAGAAGACATGCCATTTAATGACATGGGTATCTGTCCCGACATTGTGAGTACTGCATTATTTGAAAGAATTTCCCTCAGTTCATAATAAGCGACTTATGACTCTCACACTGCTATTACATTCGAAAGACGCGATTTTCACACAAATATGTACATTCCAAATGGGTCGAAGCCGAAGGTTGATTCTCCTTTAAAAGTAATCCACCTACACTCTCAGGCTATAATCTTTGCCTGCACGTATGTCCAATCATGTCTTAATTGTTATTCTACAGAGCTTCTTAGCTATTTAGTATGGAACTATAGTACTAGTATCCTTTAGCGAAGCAAAAAGTAGTACTGTATGAAAGTATATGTGTAGTAATAACTTATAATATACAGTCAATATTTTCTATATTTGCTATTTGATTACTGAAGAGATTATTGTAGAAATACTAAGTATTATCATTAAATCGAGAACACTTATTTCAGTAGTGCATCTTCGTTTAAATTGTTTTAGGCAAGCTAAATGGTTAATATTACATTGGAACCATTGGTTCTCATCCGCTCGCCAAATTTATGCGATGTTAAGCTTCATCTGTACTTGGATGGGTGACCCTGAAATATGAGATGCCGTAGACATCCTGATACCAGTCGATTGTCTACTAAATCAGTAGCGGATAAGTAAATAATCACTACACCAAATACCAAGCTGACACTAGCTGTGAAACATAAGTTTGGGAAAGGTAATTGCTATGTTACAATAGCTGTAAAATGTAGTTTTGAGAAAGATAATTGTTTTGTGACATTAGCTGTGAAATGTAGGTTTGAGAAAAAAAAAAATGTATGGGTAGATAAATCTTATTCTTATGCCCCCCCCCCCCTCAAACCTGACTATGATTCTCTGTGTATATTGCTGTGGTGAATAACAGTACTTTCATCCTAGATTATGAATCCTCATGGCTACCCATCCCGGATGACAGTCGGCAAGCTGATGGAGCTACTGGGCAGTAAGGCCGGCGTCCTGGAGGGAAAGTTCCACTACGGCACAGGTACACGCGTGACGTCACACTGGCTTTATGAATACTATTGCAGTTGTCAGCATTGACATTTCAGGCAAGGAGTTACATAGGAGCCTGGAATGTACGAGGTCTGCGTTCGAAGCAAAATTTCCCTATTTTCACCACCAAAATGCCTTAATATTCATTCTAATGTTTATTAAGTACACCAGCATCTAACCGATTAAATATAAGAAAGTGAGAATTGGAATATTCTGTACTTTCATCGGAATTTGCCATTTGTTATTTGCAGCATTTGGGGGTGACAAAGTGACGGACCTGTCGGAGGTGCTTGTGAAACATGGCTTCAACTATCTGGGGAAGGATTACCTGACATCTGGCATCACAGGGTAAGCTCATTCTTCTCTTTAACTCAGGGTTCGTACAGGTCCTTGAAAACCTGGAACGTCCTTGAATTTGATAATTCAGGATTCCAGGCCTGTAAAGACCATGAAAATGGAAAATTATGATTAAATTTTGTTAAAGCCTATTTAAAAAAAAATCATAAATAGCTGGCGTGTTATGCGCATCTGTTCTTTATTCATTAATCGATGATGTCTTATTTACATTTATTGTTGTAGGTTTGTTATCCTGCCTCTTAGTTTTATATTAATCCTATACATGCATTCGTTGTCATTTTTTATGCTTATTTGCAATTCACATCTTACACAGTGAATTGACTATGAATACAACCATGTTTCGGGGTATTATAATTGAATAAATGTCGTTAAATTATCCTGGAATGTTGCACGGAAAGGTCCTGGAAAGGTCCTGGGATTTGATATGTCAAAATGTGTATGAACCCTGTAACTGCACAGAATACTATTGTAGTAATGTATGAGTGATAATAGATTGAGTGAATGATCACTACTTTAAATAAAATGTTTATAGATTCAAAAGCACACCAGCTGGCTGCTAACTAGATAAACGATTCACCACTGTGTTCAGCGGTGAACCAACAGGCTATGTAAAAGCTGGCGAAAATGTCTCACAGTGGATGGCCTCCTACCTTTCCTACCATATGTTGATTAAAGTCCAATAGCAACAATCCATTGTATCCATTTACCCTCAATATATATTCTCCAGAGTGGCCAAATCACATAATATCAGGCTCAGTGACACAAAATCAGTTTGGTGTGATAGAGCCCATGTGGTAAATCCGCCATCTTTGAAGGAACTCTTTGTACCACCTGACTACCTCAGCCAATGAAAATGACCTAGACTGGACTATATCAAAATGGCTGACATGTGGATATGTCGATCTAGATTTTAAACTTCATGCATCTATGAATATAATTGACTAAACTCCAAATATATCCAGGTAGGTGAAGAATATATTTTGCTTCTTTGATTGTAGAATCAGGGTCTCATTTCATTTCCTCATTTTTCGCCAGCTTTTATATAGGGTTGGTTTTCACCCCTGTACTGTAGTACGGGGTGAATCTTTTATCTAGTTGCTAACTTGTTGTCTGTTTTTTGTGGTGGTTTTACACCCAAACATCTAGTCATATATGGGCGGGTTCTGACTTGTGACAAGGTGCACTAATGGCTACTTTATAGTGTTGCTGTTGCCAGACATCCTACTCAGTCACATTATACTGATACTGAGCAAACCAGTCCTTGTCCTATCCTATTAATGCTAAGTATCAATATTGTGAAAACCACTGTATCAATATTGTAAGTCGTTGGTTTGACACTATCAGGGGTTTGAACTGGCAGCCGCCTATACGTAGAAACCAGTCAACGCTCTTACCAATTCAGCCACTCTGTCCAGCCGGTTGCTAACTAGTTGATTTTATTTGCCCATCTGTGTCCAAGGAGAGGGAGTGGGACTTAACTCACGTGGTAGGGTGTCCACCTGTGAAGGTATCAATCATGCTATCGATAATTTGCAGTTTGGGCTATTTTCTGTTCCAACCAGTGGTCCATAACTGGTTCATCAAAGGCTTGGGTATGTACTGTCCTATTCATGGGAAAGTGCATATAAGACTCCTTGCTGCTTATCGGAAAGAGGAGCCTATGTGTCGGCAGCGGGTTTCCTCCAAAGATATATGTCAGAATGACCATATGTTTGACGTCCAATAGCTGATGATACAAAAATCAATGTGCTCTAGAGGCATTGTTAAATAAAACAAGCTTTACTTTTGTGTCCACAGAGAGGCCCTGAGTGCCTACATCTACTTTGGCCCCATCTACTACCAGAAGCTAAAGCACATGGTGATGGACAAGATGCACGCCCGCGCAAAGGGTCCCCGGGCCGTACTGACCCGCCAGCCGACGGAGGGCCGGTCCCGGGACGGCGGGCTGCGGCTCGGCGAGATGGAGCGTGACTGTCTCATTGGCTATGGGGCTAGGTGAGCACTGACTGACTGATTGATTTGGTCACCTGATTTTAACTCAGGGTCTGTACATATGTGAAGATATGGAATTCAAGGCTTTTCAATGCTGTTTTTGATAAGAATTCAAGACTATTTTCATTTCAGATTTCAGGGGAAAAAACAATAATGGCAAATGATGATTTTGGACTAATTTAGATCAGTGCGGTTAGTTTAATGTAATTCAAAGATTTTCAAGACTAATTACCCAAAATATGTTAAATTCAAGGCTTTTCAAAGCCTTAAAATGAGGAAAATGAAGTGCAAGACTGTCCAGAACTCATACGAACCCTGTTATCTGTAGATGCATATCCGTTATGTCTTATGGTCATTATTTGAAACTGGGAACCACATAATGTGATTAATAAGGGTGGCTGAGGAATTGAGTCTTAATTGGCAATCGACTGGTCTATCCAGCCTTTAAAATTCACAATAAATAGGGATGAGTTTCCCGAATATTAAGGATTAAATTTGACATTTGTCGATATTATTCCAAATCCATTGAGAAGATAAAAGTGGTGGGTAGTTGTCATCCCCAGCATTACTCCCATCCCCAGCATTACTCACACGTATTCCATGTATTCCTATATATCTGACTGTGACTTTTACGATAAAGTGAACAAGCTGAGTGTAGTGAAAACACTATTTCTGTTCTCAAAATTCACCCAATTTATTTTGAATGTAAATTTCCTGAGGCGGTAGGGGACAAGCACACCCTCCTTCCGCTCAGTCACTATGCGTTTCCTCACAATGACACGCCTTTTTACGTCCGACCTTTTCTCAAATCCCATCGCTGAATAGATGACCTTGCACAGCTCATATTTACTGATCCCTGTTGCAGCATGCTTCTCATTGAGCGCCTAATGATCTCAAGTGATGCCTTTGAGGTAGATGTGTGCAACAACTGCGGACTGCTTGGGTACTCCGGCTGGTAAGCACCGTTACTTTGTCTTCAGAAGGTTTTTTTTGGGGGGGGGGGAGGGGTTTGTTTCTTTGTCGTTTTTTTTAGGTTGCTGTTGCTTTTGGTTGTTTTTTTCGTTAGTTTTTTTAAGTTAAATTTAATTATTTTTATTTTCTTTACAAATATTATCCTGTTAAATTGAACTTATTTCTGCGGCGGAGCTGTGGTGTTCCGACCAGATTACATCAGCGTAAGTATGTATGTATATGTGAGTGTGTGTGTGTACACGTGTGTGTGTGTGTGTGTGTGTGTACACGTACGTACGTACCTACCTACCTACCTTCGCTATAGCTATACACCAAGTTTGGATTTTTGTACAAGCTGCATCTAATTGCAATTCAAAAACTGTTGGCACTTTCCTGTAAACTGCATTTTGCTAATTTCTTTAAATATAAACTACATGTGGAGATTTTACTGTATAAAGATACGTCACATCCAACTCGGCACCAATAACCATATTCAGGTGTGCAAACCGTAACGTGTAAACCTCCACCTGCTCACCAGGTGTCACTACTGCAAGTCGTCTACCAGCGTCTCGTCGCTGAAGATCCCGTATGCGTGCAAACTGCTCTTCCAGGAGCTGCAGTCCATGAACATTGTCCCGCGCCTAACCCTGGAGAAGTACAACGCGTAACGCATCGACATGGGATAGCAGTGTCATCCAAGTGCCAATCTTTATACCTGTGGTTATTTATACTTTTGTTGTGACTGAGGGACTGGTGTTGGAAACTAGAATTTGTGTCATGAGTAGTAAACACAGGTACCCCCATTATCATGTAACAGTATTTTGCAGTAGGGGCCACTCAACGTTTTCAACATTTTTCAGAAATGCCCCTCCCCCCTCCAGACCCCCCCCCCCCCCAGGTGCCCGACCCCAAAGTAGTTCATAGCAACATTTTACTACAGAGCCTAAAGACTGAACGTTTTAGATATCAACATTTTATTAAATGATAATTTAAAAAAAAATCATACTTGACTGACACCCGACCCTCGACCCCTACCTCCGTAATATGAATATGCTTTGTATGACCGTAAAAATGTTGAACACTTTGAATGGCCCCCAGAGAACGTGTACACAGAAGTCCAACTCCTACCCCAGGCCGTGCAACAGCCTCGATCGCCACGCACCCAAGCGGAGGTTGTTGAACAAGGCAGCTCATTCAGTGGTGGGATATAGACGCATTGAGTGAGGATGAAGTGATCATTCAGTGGTGGGATATAGGCGCATTGAGTGAGAGTGAGTGTTAGGGTGGAAGTTAAGGCGAGTGTTAGGGTAGGGGTTAGGGTGGGAATTAGGCTGAGGCTGGGTGGGAGAATAGTTAGTGTGAGAGGGAGTTAGGGTGAGTGTTAGGGTGGGAATTGGGTTGAGGGTGGGGATGAGGGGTTATGGTGAGTGTAAACAGAGGGTCAGAGTGATGTGCAGAACATCCATGTTTTAAAGTCCTTACATCATGTCTTAAAGTTGCATAGTCTGATGGTTTTTAGTTTCTGTAATTTTTCTGAAATTTTTCTGAGATAAATAGATTAACCTGATCATTATAATCGACCTTACTTTAGCTTCAAGTCCTGTTTATTTCAAACAGGTATATTTTGAGATATTTGAAGTGCAAACATGTCAAATTAGGCAGTAGGGGCCACTCAACGGCCTATGACACCATAGGCTTTAGCAGTAACAGGTTCTATTAAATTGCTAAGTATTCCCTGATATGTGGCAACAAATGCTTAATATGTGCATCAGTATCTAAGTTAGATATGTAGAATCAATTCCAGATAATTGTTTTGGTTTTGAAAATTTGATGCTTCATCGGACTATGCAGCTTTAATTACCTCATGCTAGTGCGGCCAAGATCATAGACTACACGTTCATTGAGTTCATTGTGGTGGGAAGGCCAACGCGATGATCATGATGTAGAAAGTTTAACTATCTTTATTTTTTTTAATGTTTTCACCATATGGATATCGGAAATGGCACTGCTCTCAGCAGTTCAACAATGACCGCAAGAGGCGCCACCAGAGCCCGTTACTAATTTTCATAGGCCATAAATCACCATAAACCATTCACTAGTCGAAGCGAATTCGACAAATAATGGTTTTGGGGTGGTTTTATTATTTTGTTTAGATTATATCGATGGATGCATCTTATTAGTGTTCATGACATAATGTACATAATAAAAAATGAAGATGATAAACTTTTTCTTGTCTTTATATGCATGTCTCTGGAAACCCGCTCAACCCCGCATACATATTTTAAATCTTATTCTACAGAAGTCATACACACATGAAACCCGGGTAACCATTGATCATGGGTTCCAGTGACGTCCCCTTGGAGAATTTTTTAAACGATAAAAATATAGCAACATGGCACCTACTTGGATATATTTTGGCCTGAAATTCCAACTGTTTTACTTCAACACTAACAAATAAAAGGCATGATTTCTCCCCCGCCCCCGTTGATTTTAGAGACTCATTTTTCTCTGAAATCAGTGATTTCGCTGAGAAATGGCATCCTTGGGCCATATTCAGGGTACGCCTCAGAGTTGACTCCTTGGCGATGGCCTTTTTTTTTTTGCCAATTTGCGTTAAACGTACACCTCAGAATTGACTCCGAGACATCATACTTTTTTTTAGTCGGCAAAAACGCCTTCAAAATGGTGGTGTCAGCCACTCAGAGCTCTTGTAATTGCAAATGGCTGCAGGAAGTGCACACTATGGAGCCCACCATTTTCGAGGCACCCAACTGCTAACATGCCATTCAGAGTAGCGCAGTATTGCTAATTTCTCCGAGGCGCCTCGTTGAACACGGCCCTGGTTGATACGGATTCTTGACTGTCATTGGCTGCATTAAAACAGATGTACCCACTTTCTTAATCAGACTTACACCGATCTGATACTAGACCTAAATTCTTGGGGGGGGGGGGGGGGGTTCTATTTCAAACAGGCTTTTTCCTTTTTAAATAATGTCCGACAGTTTTATCTGGGTTTCATATGGGTCAAATTACTTTTCTTCCCGGTCCAAGTCGGCCATCATGGTTGGATAGAAGGGTGTAGGTGTGTGTGGTGGTGGGGGTTTAGGTGTGATGGGGGTGTAAGGGGTACGGGAGTATAGGTGTGGTGGGATGCAGGGAGGTGTGTGGTGGGGGTTTAGGGATGCTAAAGATTGTGAGGTGCTGCTCTGCAAGACACCCCTACACCTCCACCACAAACCACGTACACCCCCCCCCCCACACTGTCGACACACCTACACCCCCACCACACACCCCTAAATCCCCATACACCCCCACCCCTCCACCTCCACAACACACCCACCACACAAACATATGCCTCCACCACACCCCCACCATACACACCTACACCTATATGTAACGAGGAAAAAACTCACAAGCCAATATAAATATAAGATGGGAAGATCCCTAAAAAACTACTCAAAAGAAACACTAAAAAACCACCTATATGAAAATATAGACAACCTCACAACAGACAGAGATGACAGTCAGTGATATCTACTAGAATAACATTGTCCCAGAAATAAAACAATCATTAGATGAAATGTGTCCCATAAAGAAACTAAAACTACAGAGAAACCAAGACCCGTGGGTAGACAGGGAACTGTTAACGCATATCGCAACAAAACGAAAGCTAGGTGACACCTAGATAGACACAGAGGATAAAAGGGCCTAGAATACTGCCACAAACAACTCCCTCAAAGCAGTGAGGACAGCAAAAAGCAAATATATAATAAAACAAGACAAGGACTGGGGAAGCAACGCAAATAAGTTCTGGAAAGATGTAAGCTTACTATTTCCCCAAAATAAGATAGAAGAACGCATAAGCTTCCAGGATAAGGATGGAAATACGCACACAGATAGTGATGCAGCAAACAAACTAAATACCCACTTTGCCATGGTAGGACAAAGGTTATCAAAGAAATTCACAAGAATCTGGGAAAACAAGTCAGAAAATATCCAGGATGAAATCCCCACCTGCAAAACTGACCTAAAAGAACTAACACAACTAATAAATGACATAGATGAAAACAAACCAAGTGGAATAGATGGAATCCCCACAAAAATACTAAAAGAGGCACGCCAAGCCATCCCAGATATCATGGTCGACCTGTTCAACATATCATTTGAGCAGGGACTCTTCATCGCAGCTTGGAAGATGGCAACCATCACCCCCATCTACAAAAGTGGTGACAAACAAAACATGGGGAACTACAGACCAATATCAATCTTGCAAACACCAGGCAAGCTAATTGAAAAAATATTCCACAGGCACATAAATGAGCACCTGGAAAAAAACAATATACTAAACAAGAGGCAAGAAGGTTTCAGAAAACTACACTCCACATCAAAAACAATAGCAAACCTAACAAGTGATGTGCTGGCATCATTGAACCAAAAGAAATTAGTTGGAGCAGCCTTCATCAACTTCAGCAAAGCCTTTGACACTGTAGACCACAGCATATTAATAAGAAAATTAAACAACATGGGCATTAAATCCAAATCAATAAACTGGATAAAATGCTACCTAAACAACAGGCAGCAAAAAACTAAAGTAAATGGTACACTCTCGGACCAACAAACTGTCACCTGTGGTGTACCCCAAGGATCAGTCCTGGGACCATTACCATTTATACTATACATAAATGACCTAGAAAAATGGCTGGAGACAGAATATCTCCAGCTATATGCGGATGACACTGTTGTATATGCAGAAGGAAGCTCAGTAGAGGAGGTAGCAACCAAACTGAACAACCTCCTGCTAAAACTGGATGGCTGGTGTGAGTCCAATAAAATAACCATCAATGCAAATAAATCTAAAACTGTACTCTTCTCACATACAGCAATCACAGGAAGAAACCTAAAATGCACACTAGGAAACCAAACACTGGAAAGTGTAAATCACTACAAATACCTAGGCCTAGAACTAGATAGCCAGCTAAACTACAATCTGTGTGTAACAAAAATCATACAAAAAGTAAATCACAAACTATGGCTATTTGCTAAACTAAGAAACTATATGACACAAGATATGTCAATAAAAATCTTCAAAGGCATGGTACTCCCCTACTTTGACTATGGGGATGTAATCTACATGGGTGCTAAAAAAGAGATACTTAAAAAATTGCAGATACTACAAAATAGGGCCCTGAAAATCTGCCTGAAAGTAGACAAACTACACCCCACTTATGACCTACACAAAAGAAGTAAAGTAAAGCTACTAGAAAACAGAAGGATAATCCACCTAAAAACATTAGCATATGGATATAGCTAAGACATTAAGCATCTAAACCAACCAATAAGGGACACCAGAGCAAGCAAGGCACCACTACTAAGGCAGACCAGAAGCCAGATCAAAGCCCATGAAAGGAGCACACTGGAAATGGCCGCCAAGGCATGGAATGCGCAAACGGTGAAAGAAAGACAAATCCCTGACCTAAAAACGTACAAAAAATATTTGTGCAAAATAAAAACTGGGAACCCCAACTGAACTGCACAACAAGGGGGCAGGTGATATGTCACGGCCCACCAACTAGACAGCCCAGGGCGGGATAACCGGAAATATAAAAGCCAGATAACATATCCAACAACAATATAAATCAAATCAAATTAAAACAAACATAACTCAACCACCTATTACGTACAGGCCTATGGACATGTAAATAAAATAGGCTAGTATAGAATTAAGTAGAAAAAAGCGGAAAACTCTTCCCAAGAAAACCCCAAAACACTAACATAGAACCCTAAGAAAACAACTAACATAGTAATAAGAATAGAACAAAAATTCAATGCCAAGAGGGCCCAAAAAAACAAAACTAACATAGGCTACTAAACGTACCAACAGATCTATCTGCTACTGAAATGCAGACAATCAAATAACTTATCAGCAGCTACTGCTTGGTAAGACAACACTACAGCTGGCCAGCATTGAAAACAAGCCTGGATACCCGGGCTTACATGCTATAGACAGTATAAATACAGCCTCAATAAAAAAAAAAAAATAATTTTAAAACCTACACCCCAACCCCACACCCCAAAATCCCCAACCACACACACCAAAATGATCACGACACCCCTACACCTCCACAATACACCCACCACACAGACATATGCCCCCCCCCCCACCACACACACCTAAATCCCCCACACACCCCCCCCCCCTAAATCCCCACACACACCCACCACGCACACCAAAATCCTCATCACACCACTACACCTCCACCACACAAACATGCACCCAACCACACCCACCCCACAATACCCCTACATCCTCACCACCCCGACAGCTCCACAACACATGAGACCGGCATGGTGCGCCATCTGACAAGAGAGCCCTGCAAACTGAAAGGTCCCCATTTCCTCTACATTCGTCGTGGACAAATTATATTCCACACATGGGCATTCAGTACATCGTAACCTAATACTGTACTTAAAGCTGCATAATTTGATAAAAGCATCAAATTGTCTAAACCAAAAACACAAGATTCGATCGTACATATCTAACTTAGATACATGTTCGCTCATCAAACATTTATTAGTTTAGTGTCTTATGCGTGCTCTAAACTAGGTTTAAAAAAAAAATTAAACAAAATTTCAAACCTGTCCCAACATTTTTCAGTGGGCAAACCAAAAATAATTTGCCATGTTTTCACTTCAAATATCTGCAAAGTTACCCTTTAATATAAGTTGCATCAAACTTAAAATGATTGATGGTTGCTTTAAGCCAAGTCGCAGCACAGGATATATTCATGGTGAGAAATGTTGTCATTACATTAAATGTAAAAGTAGGAAATCCATTTCTTTAAAGTAAAAAGTATAATTATATGAGGTGATATAGTCCTGCTGTCTTCAGGGATGAAAATGGTCTCTGGGAGAAAAAAGTGGAAATGCTGATATTCTCACATAGGTTTAGCATTGTCAGGGAGAAGCGGAAAAATCCCCGGATGTTGGGTTTCATATATATTGGTATACGCTAATAGTGCTGCGCCGTTTGAAGCACGTATTAGTAGCATACGCTGATAGTGCTGCGGCGTCTGCACTACATATTAGTATACGCTGATGGTGCTGCAGCGTAAAACAGTACGGCTTATGTTAATCGTGCTGCAGGATTGAAAAATCCCGGAAATCCGGGAAACGGCAGAGATCTTTCATCCCTGTGTCTTTAAGAAGGCTAACATTTCTTGTTAAATTTGTAAAATGGTCATGCATACTGTTTGCAGTGTAAAATTGTTGCCACAAAGCTATAGTAAAGTTGTTCTAACTTAAATCTTTATCACTCTTAAATTAGTCTCATGTGTCATTTCTTGCATGACTAGCCTAACCAGGGATGAAAGTGGTCTCCGGCAAAAAACCCGCGGAAATGAAAGCGAAGACCTTGGTGCCACCTAGCGGGCTTTGGCAGAACCAAGCCTTGGTTATTGCACTGACGACGAATTTCTGCAAAAACACGGATTTCCCACATAGGATTAGCAGTCAAGGAATGGTGGGAAAATGCTGGAAATCAGGTTTCAACTATCCTTGTGGGTTTATTGTTGTCCATACTTAATTTTCTTGTTTGGGTTTTATGTTTTAGCAACATGTAAGGTCATTTCAGGGCAGGTACCGATTTGTGACTGTGCAATGATGGCAATTTTAGTGCTGCCCCACTGCAAAATCAGGCCACTGGCACCATGACCCAATATCCCACTCAGTCACATTATCCTGACACTGAGCTAACTAGTCCTTGCCCTATCCTATTAATGCCGAACGCCAGTCTACGAAGCAACAAATATAAATTTTAAAGTCATTGGTCTGACTAGACTGGGAACTGAACTGAACTCCTGACCTTCCGCTCGCGAGGCCCGTGCTCTACAGATTAGGCCACCTGTCATAAGTTGAAACTAACCAACTGCCGTAGTATACATTCTGATTTCATGGCATTTTGTTTAACGTTAAAAGGTAAATATATAAAAATGGCGGAAATTTCCTAAACCTTTCATCCCAGCATAACCGCCTCTGGACATACTTACCTATTGGTACCTATGATGTCCAGGCCGCACATCCCAAAGGGTACACCGTGAGTACATCGCAGCATCGAGTCAGAAGAAAATAAGTTCATCAGGGAACAACAATTTCGATATAATTCGAATTTATTTTAATTCAACTATGTTATTAAAGGTACGTAACAATGTCATAGGTTCAACATTACACAATAAACAATGTCTTGTCTACATCATAATGTTCATAGGTACATTGGCTTTGAAGATGATCTATGCTTAGACCTTGTCTATCGTCACTTTGAGTCTTCCATTTAAGCTTCGGGGGGAGAGGGGGGGGGAAGGGATCTGGGGACGAGGGAAGGGGTATGGCTGCTAAAATGGCCGCCATCATGGTTCATAACGCTACAACAACTTATCACCTAACAAAAGTCTCCAGTACATTACACGCTTCAAAGTGGTAGGTCTTTCCTGCCCTCCATGTAACGACTGTAAAGTAGTGTATATGCACACCACCAGAGGGACAGCGGAATGACGACAGTCATCTATAGTGCACTGATTATCTAATCGGTGTCATTTCAGTCTTCAGTCTTACCCAAAGCATCAATGTCTTGGTCCATAGTATCAGTCTCCTCCCACAGCATCATCGATCATCCAATCACTGCCTAGTCAGATATCGTTTCACAGAATCAGTCATTCCACAGCACGTCTCGTGCCACAGCATCGCTGATCATTCAATCACTGCCCAGCCACGTGTCGTCCCACAGCTTCACCAGTCTCGTCCTGCAGCATCAGTCTCGTCCAACAGCATCACCGACCATCCAATCACTGCCTAGCCGGGTGTTGTCCCACAGCATCACCAGTCTCGTCCCACAGCAACATCAATTATCCAAACACTGCCTAGTCAGATGTCATTTCACAGCATCACTGTCATTCCACAGCACATGTCCCATGCCACAGCATCAGTGATCATCCAATCACTGCCTAGCCGGGCATCGTCTCACAACATCAGCAGTCTCATTATGCAGCATCAGTGATCATCCAATCACTGGGTAGTCAGGTGTCGTCCGTCAGGATCAGCAGTCTTGTCCCGCAGCATCAGTCTCCCCTCGCAGCATCACTGATCATCCAATCACTGCCTAGCTGGGTGTCGAACCACAGCATCACCAGTCTCGTCACGCAGCATCAATCTTGTCCAACAGCATCACCGATCAGCCAATCACTGCCTAGACGGGTGTTGTCTCACAGCATCACCAGTCTCATCGTGCAGCACCAGCGATCATCTGATTACTACCTAGTCAGGTGTCATGTCACAGTATCACCAGTCTCGTCACGCAGCATCAGTGATCATCCAATCACTGCCTAGACGGGCGGCATCTCACAGCATCACCAGTCTCATCGTGTAGCATCATCAATGATCATCCAATCACTGCCTTATCGGGCAGCGTCACAGCATCACCAGTCTCGTCGTGCAGCATCACCGATCATCCAATCACTGCCTAGCCAGGCGTCATCCCACAGCATCGGCCCACCGTCAGCATCAGTCTCGTCCTACCGTCAACATAGTGTCGCCCCACAGCTCTGCAGAAGTCTGGTTTCACAGTGGCGCCTAGCTGATATTGCATGAATTAAAAGACATGTTGCCATTCTACAAATAGTCACAAACAATAAAAAGCCATGGTAACCAAACATCTTTGCTAACTTAGGTTTATAACAATTTTGCATAGATCCTACATTCCTAGCCTTGTGGTATAGTAGGGTTCATAGCCTGGGCAATCTGCAGAATCAACTGATTTTACTTTATGGTACTGCTTCACTGGGAAGCCAGGCCAGCGACACCATGACCTGATATCCAACTCACTCACATTATCCTGATACTGGACAAACCAGTCCTGCACCACTGTTGACATATTTTTCAAATTGATTGAACATGGCAACAAATGCTGTCCTATTTTCATCACACCCATGACAATATCTTTTCTATGATAATATCTATTTCCTGCTGAGTCCGATCAAATTTATATCCCATGAGCTCCAGTCTTTACTACTTAAAACCGCATAGTCCGATGAACGCATCAAATTTTCAAAACCAAAATAATTATCTAGATTTGATTCTTCATATCTAACTTAGATACTGATGGACCTACTAAAGCTTTTGTTGCCACATAGACAGGTATACTGAGTCAATTTAATAGGAACCTGTTACAGCAGAAGCCTATGGTGTCAGAGTTTTGGTGTGCTTGCCAACATTAATTTGGCATGTTTGCACTTCAGATATCTCAAAAGTTAGCCATTTAATATCAAAGTTACTTCAAACTAAAGTAAGGTAGATTATAACAATCACCATACTATATTTATCTCAAAAAGTGAATGGAAGTTAAAACCATCAGACTATGCAACTTTAATAAACGCCTAATTACCATAATCTATGTCATTACCTCCTCCGTTTGTTTGTTGTTTTATGTCCTAGCAACATATACAGTCATATCAGGACAGGTACCGACATGTGACAGTAGACACTCATGGCGCCAATTCATAGTGCTGCCCCACTGGGAGACCAGGCAGCCAGCACCATGACCTGATATCCCACTCAGTCACATTATCCTGACACTAAGCCAACTAGTCCTTGCCCTATCCTAATCATTCCGAGTGCCTGGCCAGGAAGCGACAAGTATAAATTTTTAAGTCATTGATTTGACTCGACCAGGGTTCGAACCCATGAACCCATGGGTTTGGATCCCCCAATAGCCCAAAACAGGAGACGGATGCTCAACCCATTGGGCCATCCGGTCTGGATGGCCGAATAGGTAGGCATGGGCTGACTGACTGAATCAGGGAGTCTCTAGACGGCCTAATAGTTCAGACGCTTAGCCTGGAATTGGTAGAAATGTGGGTTCGAATCCCACTCTAGGCATGATGTTTCCATTTGTTGCAACAACCCTAAAACCAAACATACATACCAATACATCTCAATGATTAAGCATCAAATTCTGCTCCATTCCCTTGAAGTCGAAGTCCTCGAGAGTGGGCGCCTTCTTGTCAATCTCCACCGCCAATGTCGCTGCTTCTCGTCCAGAAACCACCAACACGGCATCAACCACTTCTTCTGCACCTGACTGCACCGACTCCTGCACTTCCACCAGAGCCTCAGTGCTTACAGGGCCTTGGGAACTAGCACTGTCTGACTGACCCCCAACAGGCTCCTGCACACTCGGCTCAGGCAGCTTCTTCACAGCATCACAAGCGAAAGCTGCACACTCAGCAGTCTTTGCATTGCCCTGAGATTTGGGTTCATCGACCTCAGGAGGAATTTCGAGCTGTGCCTCAGCATCTATCCCAAGAGCTCCTGGTGTTAAAGAGGATGGGCTTGAAGCAACCTTACTTTCGGGTATTGTCATCTCTTTCGACTGGTGCTCCACCGCCACTGGTGTGCCAATGGGGTCAGAGGATGGCAGGTTCTCATTACTCTTTACAGGTTCACTAGTTTTAGAGTCCGCTTCGGTTTTGCTCATCACTTCATCGTGCTTCTGCCTATCATCTCTGGCACATATTTTAGAACTACTTCCCTCCTCTTTGCATTCCGTCAACTTTTGCTCCATTCTCTTGAAGTCAAAGTCCTCGAAAGTGGGCGCCTTCTTGTCAATCTCCACCACCAACGTCTCTGCTTTCCGTCCAGTATCTACGAACACGTGATTGGCCACTTCTTCTGTGCCTGACTGCGCCGACTCCTGCACTTCCACCAGAGCCTCAGCGCTTACAGGGCCTTGGGAACTAGCTCCGCCTGACTGACCCCCAAAAGGCTCCTGCACACTCGGCTCAGGCAGCTTCTTCACAGCATCACAAGCGAAAGCTACACACTCAGCAGTCTTTGTGTTGCCCTGAGATTTGAGTTCATCGACCTCAGGAGGAATTTCGAGCTGTGCCTCAGCATCTATCCCAAGGGCTCCTGGTGTTAAAGTAGATAGGTTTAGAGCAAACTTACTTTCAGGCTGTCTTGTCTCTTTCAACTGATGCTCCAGCACCGCTGGTGTGCTAATGGGGTCAGGGGATGGTGGGTTCACATTACTATTTACAGGTTCACTAGTTTTAGAGTCCGCATCGGTTTTGCTCTTCACTTCATCGTGCTTCTGCCTATCATCTCTGTCACATATCTTAGAACTACTTCCCGCCTCTTTGCAGTCTGCCAACTTCTGCTCCATTCCCTTGAAGTCAAAGTCCTCGAGAGTGGGTGCATTCTTGGCAATCTCCACCGCCAACGTCGCTGTTTCTCGTCCAGAATCCACCAACACGGTATCGGCCACTTCTGTGCCTGACTGCACCAACTCCTGCACTTCCACCAGAGCCTCAGTGCTTACAGGGGCTTGAGAACTAGCGCCGTCTGACTGACCCCCATTAAGTTCCTGCACAGTTGGCTTTTTCGCGGCATCACAAGCGGAAGCTGCACACTCAGTTGTCTTTGGATCGCCCTGAGATGTGGGTTCAGTGACCGCGTGAGGAATTTTGAGCGGTGCCTCAGCATCTATCCCAAGGGCTCCTGGTGTTAAAGTGGATGGGATTGGAGTAACCTTACTTTTGGGTTGGCTTGCCTCTTTTGACTGGTGCTCTGGCGCTGTTGGTGTGCTAACGGGGTGAGAGGATGGTGGTTTCACATTACTCTTAACAGTTTCACTAGTTTTAGAGTACACATCGCTTTTGCTCTTCACTTCATTGTGCTTCTTCCTATCATCTCTGTCACATATTTTAGAACTACTTCCCTCCTCTTTCATACTGTCACTCTTCGTCTTATTATCTACATCACGATTAGAGTGTCTGTGACTTCCCTTAAGGTTTTTGTCCTTTTTATCATCGGTGTCATATTTGGTAGAATGCTTATCATCAGCTTTGGTGCCTTTTCCTCTTTGTACCTCACGGTCAAACCATGATTTGTGAGCAGGTAAGTGTGACTTCTTACGAGTATGCTTAAGCCTTCTATAAGCTTCAGGCATCTTCGATTGTCCCCAGTATGTACTGTAACAATCCCGTATAGGAGAATTTGAGGTTGAGCTAGTGGCACATGGTTTAATCACCTTGTCGGGGGAGCGTGTTCGAATAAACTTCCTCCCTGCTCTGGGTGAAATCGACCGTGGACGTAATATTCTGGATCTTTGTCTGCCTCTCGATCTGGACCGCGACCGTTTCAATGGTGATCTTCCCTTGGACAATGACCGTTTTAGTGATGATTTGCTCTTGAACCCTGACTGTCTCACTGGTGACCTTCCCTTGGACCGTAACCGTCTCAATGATGACCTACTCCTGGACCGTGACCGTTTCAATGGTGATCTATGTGACAGTTTCAATGGTGATTTTCCCTTGGACCGTGACCGTCTCAATGATGATCTGCTCATGGAATGTGATCTCCTTGACTGTGACCGTTTCAATGGTGATCGTCCCTTGGACCGTGACCGTCTCAATGGTGATTTTCCACTGGAACCTGACCCTTTCAGAGGTGACTTTGATCTGGCTCTTGGTCCTGATTTGACTTTAGATGTTGATATTGTTTTAGACGGACTTTGTCTAGAAAATGACCTGGACGAGGAGCGTTTAGAAGACTTTAATGATGGTGGTAAGTGCGAAGAGGTTCTCTGAGATGTAGGGTCCACTGTCTTTGTAGCCACTGTCATAATAGCATTGAAATGAGCATTAATATCACAGGACGATGGAAAGAACTGACCTATGAACACAATAGTATTTAAGGCAGTCGATTTAAAAAATAATAATGATAGTGTAAAGAATAAACTTCCTCCCTTAAACTTTATGTATCACAATGTAGCTGCAAAGCATATCCTACATAAGATTAATAATTTACTGCAATATAATTTTAATGAATAAACTCGTTGTAGAATTCCCATGATGCTATCGCACTCATAGGCATCCTTCTTTACTCATAAAAATAATCAAAATGAAATTGGACAATTATTCAACTGTTGTGGGCGAACTGATTACTAAAGGTGAGTGAAGATACTTACGGCCTTCTTTCTCCTCTTTTCGTTCATCTCTTAACATCCCTGAAACCATCAGTAGTCACAATTTTACTTAAGGTATTTTCACTCGCGATTTACTATGTCATTTCTACCAGGATAGAAACGACACTATTTTTCTGTTATTACATAGAATTTGAGAGTGAGTTACATTTGTTGAATAAAGCTGCATAGTCCGATGAAGCATCAACATTTCAAAACCAAAACAATTATCTAGATTTGATTCTACATATCTAACTGGGATACTGGTGCACTTATTAAGCATTTTTTGCCGCACATAATGGAATACTGACGCAATCTAATAGACTTTGTTTCTGCTAAAGCCTACAGTTTCAGAGGTTTGGTGTGCTTGCCAAAACTAATTTCAAATGTTTGCAAATATTTCAAAACTTAGCCACTTAAAATCACTTCAAACTAAAGTAAGGTAGATTATAAAAATCAATCTAATATAGTTATCTCAGAAAAAAATGATAGGAATTCAAAGACATGGGACTATGAAACTTTAAGTATTAATGAGCGAGTTAAATTATTTTGTTGATTAAGTAGGAGAAATTTCAATCATGGACAATTAATTGGTATTCCCCATTCCACTGCTCCTTGCCCTATCTGAGTTATTCCAAGCAGCAAGCTAACTTACAGATTAACCTACAGATCCTCTTCTAGTGAGTCAAGTCTTCAGCCACACTAATATCTTTAAACCTTGCCTCCACATTCTTCTAATTATTTAGTGTTGCAGTGATCCTTAATTTGTCTGTCTTAACTTTTAATTTGATCCTTAGTGGTCTTGCCATTTCCAAATTTGGCTTACCCAGCCTGGTTACCTCTTCAACACCTATTGCTCCAATCCTTAGCACATCACTACATAGATTGTCAACAAATTGTTGGTCATTTTGTATTCTCTTCATTTTATCCTTATCCTCACATTCTGTTGTTCTGAAGATAATAATATAGTGATCCCGATTGTCTTTTTCTTCTTCCTTCTTTTGTTCTGCCATTGCTTCTTTCATTATTTGGCCAAATGGGTTTTGCCTGGTCTTCACTCTACGAGTTTTCCATGGACCCTCTTTATCCTCTTCGGTGTCACTTCCATTCATATCATTAGACTGATTTATTCAGGCAGCCACCTAGAGTTTTCTGAATAATGTCTGTAATCAAGGTCTGGTTTGGTTTCTCACTCCCCAATTTTTGTTCCACTCTTGTCATAGCACCCTCTAAATTTCCTACTCTGCTGACCAATTTCTCAGGCAACTTCAACGTATCTCACAATTTCAAAGTGCTGCAGGACACGTACCCATTTTTAAGTCATTGGTTTGACTCGGTTGGGATTTGAACCCAGCATTTGAATCCATGACCTACTACACAGGAAACGATGGTGCAAAGTCTTGTACAAGATACAAATACAAATACCCGATAGAGCATGTTCATATAAGTATGCAGCAAATCACCAAATACAAATAAAATAACGGATGAGAACAGGGAAGGACAAATAAAATCAAGAATGAGGACAGGTAAACCTAAAAAGTCAGGTCATTGTTCAAAAGTCGGGAAACTGCCAAACGGCTGGAAATTCTCACATCGACAAGTATCAAAATCAATCGCCGATCGGTGGGAAATTCTCATCCCTGTAAAATCCATCACTAACCACACTTACCAGTAATCTTTATACTGTTCTTTAAACACCACACGATGTACTGTTTTTGAACCTGGTGGGGGGGAAAAGGCCACATGTTTAACAGCAATACTGTAAATCTCTATAGATAAATCACCTGTAAATACCCTGCCAGCAATACCGCAAACTTCCATATATACATCACCTTAGATACCAGTAAATACATTACCAGTGAGACCGTAAAATGTCAAATATAAACCCCCATAGACACCATAACAGCAATACTGTCAAGTTATATAGATAAACCCTAGAGATACCATAACAATAATATTGAAAAGTTTCATAGATAAATCCCATAGGTACCATAACAGCAATTAATATTAAACACATTAAAAATAATTTAAAGCAAGTTAACATACCTTGAATTATATATAAATCAAAATAATCTTAAATATCACTACGAAGTTAGCAAACCATACATAATAAATTTATCCGATTTATCCAAAATTTTATTAGGAAATCAAAAATACGTACATAAT
This sequence comes from Branchipolynoe longqiensis, assembly GCA_030323885.1. Classification (NCBI taxonomy): domain Eukaryota; kingdom Metazoa; phylum Annelida; class Polychaeta; order Phyllodocida; family Polynoidae; genus Branchipolynoe; species Branchipolynoe longqiensis. Next base: position 81,102,413 of record CM059189.1, on the reverse strand, counting down.
ATTTTAATCGAATTTATCTTTAGAAATGTCATTAGAAATCAACACATCTTACATACTATTTTAATCTAATTTATCTTAACTTTCATTTGGGAATCAAAATACACTACATAATATTTTAATCAGATTTATTTTAAATTTCATTAGATTAAAGAAAATATAGCTGAACCCAACAATATCTAATGGTGAAAAACAAGCATGATCAGCGGCTCCATGGGCAGAGAACGACGTGGGTCGAACCAGAACACATGGAAATTCTATTTTTAATTGTTCTCTGTTTAAAAAAAAGAATAATATTAATAATATAATAAAAATAATATATATAATAATATATAAAAAATATTATTATTATAATAATAATAATGGCGGGGAAAGAAAAAGAAATTGGCCATTGTCTTTAATCAGATCCACACCCTTTAAATAACTGGCTGGCAATGTTCTCTGTACTCACCACGCCAATGAGACTGCTGGCGAGTTTCTCACCCTCCTGCATGCCCTTCAGTGTCGAGTGGCTGCCAACAGAAGAGAATCTACATAACTATCTTGTCAGTGAGCTAAACATAGGTTCACGATAACGTAAATCCGCGAACACAATCTGCGACTTAAAACATCAAGTTGTTTCATCCAATACAGGTTTTTACATTTTACTTCCTCCATACAGTTCTGTAAATTTCCAAGTGGTAGGATTTTTTTGTTTATTGTTTTACATCCTAGCAACATCTAAGGTTGTATCAGGACGGGTACCGACTTGTGACAGTGCGCACCCATGATGACTTTATAGTGCTGCCCCACTGGAAGACCAGGCTGCCATGACCTGATATCCCACTCAGACACATTATCCTGACACTGAGCCAACCAGTCCTTGTCCTATCCTAATAATGCCTAGCGCCAGGCTAGGAAGCGACAAGTACCAATTATTAAGATTGATTGATTGATTGGTGGTTGCTTTACGCTGTGTCGGTAGCATAGGCCATATTCACGGCGAGAAATACTGCCGTAATCCACTCTTGACCGAACCAAGGTTCTGTACACAAGCAGAACATCTCTGTCCGCTCCCCACTCTGAGCTGGACAGCACCCTCAGAATATCTCGTGCTTTCAGGCATCTTGTTTTCAGGTACTTTATATGTGGCACAAAAGACAGTTTTGCGTCGAGAATGAGGCCCAGAAATTTGGTTTTCAATTTTTAAGTCATTGGTTTGACTCGACCAGGATTCGAACCGACGACCCCACGATCTACCAACACGGGAGATGGACGCTCTAACTCATTCGGCCACCCCGTCTGGTCCCAAGTGGTAGGAAGGCTGGTTCTAAGTTCTAACCGTCCTACTACTTACACCTTAATACCTGAGATATTAATAGGACATAAAAGCCCAACAAACAAACCTAGATACCCAGATTATATGCAATCTACAGGATGTTACGGTGACGATCATTTCCAGTAATGTGTCATTACCGTGCTAGAAAAAGAACGGAACCAACATTTTTTTAAAGTTCCAATAAGCTTTTGGTCGCATCACATGTTTCACGGAACAACTTTTTTTTAACCAAAGGGGTTCCCAAGAGCTTGGCCTGGGGCACAGAACCTAAAATAGTGTCTCCCATAAAATCTGAAATCCTATAGGTTGTGTATATAATGAATAGATTACAAGAGCGGACTCACCCGACATATATATGGAGAGCTTTGTGTGGAGCAATGTGTGTACCCTCGCCACGCATCTCGATGTGGGCATCTGAGGCACATTTTAAGTACCTCAGGTTCTTACTCTGAAAGCAAAGCCTCATTGCAGAATAACGCAATACAGTCTCGTCGCACGGTTATCCAATGCAATACAATTACTCATGTAATACATAATTAATGTGCATCAGCGCTTATGTCTTACAAAAGTTACATTTCGAGTAAGCAAATGCATTCCGAAGATTTTTTCTGGCAGCAGAGCTGACATAACTTTGTCATGCCAGTACCAGCTTCGTTGATGAACACATGAGTTTAGATTAATATGTTTGTCAACAGCTATGCTGAAATATTTGTGGCGCATTCATTGATTAAGTATGGGAAATTTCAATCATCGACAATTGGGGCTTCCTTATTCCACAGCTCCTTGCCCTATCCTACTAATGCCAATTGCTAGACCTAAGTAGAAACAAATATATACATTTTTAAGTCATGGGATTCACTCCACTCGGTCAGAGTTAAAACTCCATGACCCGCCACATAAAACATGGCCACTCAACTCATTTGGCCATCCAGTCTGGTTCCGATGAAAAAGAGTACCTTTGAAGTAATACCACAACAAAATTTACATGACTAACTTAGTAACTGGAAAAGTTTACTTCTATAGCTCTAATCTTACATTTTCTCCAATGATCTTCTGGATAACGTTGAATTTCGGGTGGCAATCGTCAAGTGCGACATATAAACAGGTGTCGTATTTCTTTGTAACTTCCTGAAATACAAACAGTGTACCCATTAATACAACGATTACAGAAAAAGATTTGTTAAATTAAGCCGTTGTTTGATTTGACTCGACCAGCCGTTGTTTGATTAAATATCCAACAAGCATGTGGGGGGGGGGGGATAATAAAACTTAATGTTTATTTATGATGATGCACAATTAATCAAATAATACCAAGCAAGTTCAGGAATTCCTGACACTTGTAACAGAAGCTGTTTTAATAATATACACCCTATAATTCTATCGAAGAACCCAATTACACTGGAATATATCACATTTGTAATGAATTAGACCCAACCACCTTATGAACAGTACTTGAACCCCCCCCCTGCCCCCTACAAAGCGAAAGTTAGCAATTTTCAAACATAATTTTCTTCTCTCTCCCAAATTATATAGAAAAACTACAATTTCTGTATCAAATATCACTAGCAGTGTTGAAAGCTATGTAATATTTTACTTACCAGTATTATAGGTGCAGCTGGAGTATCAACTGGAGGGGGCTTAAAAGTAGAAGCAGGAGTGGAAGAAGACGGTTCATGCAGCAGGGCTAGTGTCTTGAGAAGCAGTGAATGGTCTTGTGTTGACAGTTTGGCCATGACCTCATCTTCTGTTGGTGATGACAGGCTGCGCAATGTCTCAGGTGATGATAGTGAAGACTGTCGAGTTTGATACATGTCCCCTTCTTGCGGTGAAAACTGTCTTGGGGGTGAGTGAGTAGAATATTCTTGACGGGCCTATTAATCACAATTAATCAAATGAAACCAAGCAAGTTCATGGATTCCTGACACTTGTACCAGAAGTTGTTTTAATAATATACTCCCTATAATTTATGAGCCTAAATAAGTTTCATTGGCATTCTACTGAAGAACCCAATTACACTGGAATATATCACGATTGTAATGAATTAGACCAAACCACCTTGTGAACGGTATTTAACCCCACCCGCAGCCCTACGCCTTCACCTCCTTCAAAAGTGAAAGTTAGCAGTTTCCAAACTTAAATTATTTGTTCTCTCCCAAATTGTATGGAAGAACTACAATTTCTGTATCAAATATCACTAGCAGTTTTGAAGGCTATGTAATATTTGACTTACCTGTATTATAGGTGCCGCTGGAGTATCAACTGAAGGGGGGTCAAAAGAAGAAGTGGGAGTGGAAGAAGACGGTCCATTCAGCAGGGCTAGTGTCTTGAGAAGAAGTGCATGCTCTTGTGTTGACAGTTTGGCCATGACCTCATCTTCTGTTGGTGGTGACAGGCTGTGCAATGTCTCAGCTGATGTTGGCAAATACTGTCGAATTTTATACATATTCTCTTCCTGCAGTGATAACTGTCTTGGTTGTGAGTGAGTAGAGTATGCCTGATGGGCCTGCCTTGGTGGAGAGTATGTTGGATTCTCATGTCTTTGTTGAGGGTAGGCTTCACAGGATTGTCCTTGTGGAGAGTATGCTTGACGTGCCTGCCTTGGTGGAGAGTGCGATTGCCAGACTTGTCTTAATGGAGAGTGTGCTTCCCTAACCGGTGTCGGAGGAGAGTGCGCTTCCCTGACCTGTCGTGGCGGAGAGCATACTTGCCTAGTTTCACTCAGAGGTCTATAAGCCCATTGAGTCGATTGCGGTGTTGGGCCCTGTAGATCCGGCCACTGTGATTCCTGAGAATACTGCCTGTACGAATCAATGTGTGAATGCGGTCTACGAAAGGGTGAGTCTGAGGCGTTGTTGCGGTCATCCCCATCAAGCGATGATGTATACGGAAGAATGTCCATTTTGTTTGGGCTTTCTACGTGAGATGTGCATGCGTAGCTCTTCTCCCCAGCTGTGCGCTGAGGTAAATAATGGTCTGTTCTGCTAGATGCACCTGGTCTTGACTTGGGCGGTGCAGCAGTGCGCGTTGAGCGTGTAGCTGGTGCGTAGCGTTCCGCCTCACCATCCCGTCTGGAGGAGGACCTACGTACCGACTGACTGGATGCTTCAACAGGCAGTGTCCTCGGCAATCCCTGCAAATGGCGTGAACTTTCTCCATGCAATCTATAGGAATTGGTTTCCAGGTCCTGTTGCTTAAAAAAATTAATTAATAATAATAATAAAAAGCGCCCACACCAAATAATTTATCTGATTTTATTCATTAGGCAGAACAGTTTACCACTTGATAGTTAATATTAGTAATGTAATTCATTATAATACAATCAACCAATTCACACTCAATTCATTTGGTTGATAGCAATAAGACGTCATAATTACTGGACCACTCGCACAAGTTCTAAAACCTTAAAATTGCACAGTCCGATGGTTTTGATTTTTTTGTCATTTTATGAGATAAATATATTAGGTTTATCATTATAATCTATTTTACTTTAGTTTGAAATAACTTTTATTTTAAATGGCTAACTTTAAAAAAGTATTTGAATTGCAAACAAGCCAAATCGATTTTGGCAAGCATGCCAAAACTCTGACACCATAGGTTTCTGCAGAAAAAGATTCTATTAAAATGACTTTGTATTCGGTTAGGGTTATGTGACAACAAATGCTTAATAAGTACATCAGTATCTAAGTTAGATATGTAGAATCAAATCCAGGTAAGTGTTTTGGTTTTGAAAAGTTTATGTTTTCATCGGACTATGCAGCTTTAAAGCTGCCTAGCCAAAAACATCAAGCTTTCGATACCAAAAGGCAAAACAGTTACCTAGATTTCATTGTACATTTCCAGTAGTACTTATTAAAGATAAGTCAATTTAATGGAATATGTTACTGCTGAAGCCTGTGGTGCCAGTACTTTGAATTTGATGCACATGTCAAAATTAACTTAGAATATTTTCATTTTCAAATCTTCATGGTTAGCCATCTAATTTTTTTCAAACAAAAGTGAGGTAAGTTTAATTATCAATCTATCTATTAAGAAAATTGTAGAAATTTAAAGATATAGGACTATGCAACTTTAAAGCATTTAGTAAATCTTCATGTAAAAAAAAAATCATGTACATGGATACTTAATTTTCATGACTCAGATATCAAGAGAGAAATAATTTTAATAACGCTAAAAAAAGAGGATAAGAAGACTATTTGTAATTTTCTACAGAAATTCAATATGGAAAGGTAGGGAATGACAATTAGACCAGTAAAAGGGGGAGCCTTATTGTCTGCCTCCTCGTTAAAAAAAACAACTAGATTTATGGTAAATATTTCATACCTTCATTGTATCTGGTGCATATGGGATAGGAGCGTGTGGTCGGTAGTTGTAACCAGAACGCTTTGTGTACTCCTGTTCACGCGTGTACCGGTCCATTTTGAACCCCGTTGATTTATCTGAAAATCAATATAACTAATGGATTTGAAGTGCAAAAGATTGACTCAGTTAGCTAAGGTCAACAACAGCATCTCCATAAGACAAACACACCGGAGGCGGTGGTCGAATCGGTAAGAGCGCATAATTCTTACTTTTTTATTCATGTGAAATTATGTGCTTAATATATCCACACGGACCGAATGAGTTTGAGCGTCCGTTTCCCTTGCTGGTAGATTGTGGGTCCGAACCCTGGTCGAGTCAAACCAATGACATAAAAATTTATACTTGTCGCTTCCTCGCCTGGCGCTCGGCATTATTAGAACAGGGCAAAGACTGGTGTGCTCAGTGTCAGGATAATGTGACTGAGTGGGATACCAGGTCATGGTACCGGCAGCCTGGTTTCCAAGTGGGACAGCACTATAAAGTCACCATGAGTGCGCACTGTCACAAGTCGGTACCCGTCCTGATATGACCTTAGATATTGCTAGGACGTAAAACAGCAAACAAACAAACAAACAGGCTGGGAGTGCGGGGCGGAGCCCCAATGGCTCAGGACAGCGGCCCTGGCACTAGTAGCAGCTCATGCAATTTAAGCATTTTAAAGACCTTAAAAATAGTATTGTCGCTTCCTAGCCAGACGCTCAGCATTATTAGGACAGGGCAAGGACTGGTGTGCTCAATGTCAGGATAATGTGACTGAGTGGGATACCAGGTCATGGTGCCGGTGGCCTGGTTTCCCAGTGGGACAGCACTATAAATTTGCCATGACTGTGCACTGTCACAAGTCGGTACCCGTCTTGATATGACCTTAGATGTTGCTAGGATGTAAAACAACAACAAACAAACAATATCCACACGGAAAGAGTGCAAGCGTTGTATTCATATATTTCCTTCAGAGTAAATATGAAGAAGTTTATATGAATTAAAATTGAAAATCAGGTTGCTTAGTACAAACTAAAACCAGAGACTAAGACAGTTGGCATAATGATTTGTTTAAAAAAAATCTGTGTATGCAAGCTGCTCAAAATTGAGGATAGTGCTAGAATTAAAGCAAAGCCATGCTAAGACATAAATCCTAGTTTCACACAGCGCAAACCATCATTCATTTTTGGTGGATCCATCTTTAAACTGAGAGCAACACTCTGCAGCCAACAATTAGCACCTGTGGCTCAGATATTCGTGTACCCAATGTCACTTATCCATTATGACTACCACTGTGGCATAGTGTTCAAAACACCTTACCTTACACCAATGTTTTGTGACTTCGTGTGAATAGATAACTAAATGCCCTCACTTTGATTTTTATAACATAGTTGTCATCTTCCTCTACAGTATGCTATTTGAATTAATTATCATGACCACCTTGAATTTTAGTTTACAAAATAGTTTCTGATTGTATCCAAAAGGTTGACTAAAATCATGAATGATGACATTGAAGGTAAGTAACATATTTAGTTTAAACCTAATATTATATCAATTTCTTCAATCTATGTGCGATGTGCGCGCTGAATTTCCTCCCCCAAAAGTATATGTCAGCTTTGGATATCAGAGTTTGAAGTGCGAAGTTTCATAATTACATATTTGGAAAGAAAGTGCGCGTAGAAACGGACCACAAACCACTACTTTCAATAGTAAATAAACCACTGCACCAACTTTCGGCACACAATCACAACATTACAACGCGGTCGTCAGAATTTCAAATAGAACACCCCAAGGTGTACCTAAAAATACACGGGACATGTGCAAAATGATCCAACTCCAATGCTCTTGGGTGGGGCCATCAGGAGCAATGATGTCATATTTGTGCAGTATACAGCTATCAGTAGATGTCCCACATGTTTGTTTGTTGTTGTTTTTTTTGTTTTTTTAAAACAAAATAAAGTATCCTCAGGGGAGGGGGGGGGGGGGCAGCGGCCACGAGGGGTACTGGAACCCGACTAGGAGGGGGGGGGGGCTGCTCAGTGTCAGGATAATGTGACTGAGTGAGATATCAGGTCTCGGACACGGTGCTCGAGGCCTGGTCTAGTAGTGCTAGAGGGGCAGCAGTATAAAGTCGCCTTGAGTGTGCAGTCACAAGTCGGTACCCATCCTGACATGACCTTAGGCTTAGCCTTAGATGTTGCCAGGAGGTAAAACTCCAACAACCAACCAACTCTCCATTCCTTTTCCCCACTGGCACTGCCTTGTCCACCTCACCCCCTCTTCACTCCCATTTCTTCTTTATCATAAGTTTTTGACTTAATTTGTTATCGTTATCATATAATCATGGTTTTGTTGTTGTTCTTTATCATTTTTAACTTCTTTTTTTTAATATTCTTTTTCTTATATTCAGTATTCGCACACCCGCTCTGCAGCTGTGTGAATAAAGAATCCACCTACAACAATTTGCACCGCCTTTGAGCGAATAGCCGCTTCCATAAAGTTACATGGTCCGATGGCAGTTTTTGTCTTATTTTTTATATAAATATATCAAATTGATCGTTACGAGCTACTAATCATTAGTCCAGAGTCATTTTGATGGGAAAATGACTAGTTTTGAAGTAATTTGAGCTGAAAGAACCCAAAATACTTTCGACAAGCTTTCCAAAAGTCCTCTTGCTATGACCAGTATTGACATCTCGAAATGACCATGTGATGTGGAATGACCTAAATAAAATATAGCCTGGGTACCTTTTTTTTCTCTCCTGATGGTGGCATCAATTGTTTCTTGGCATGTGATGTGATGTGTGTAATATATGTTGATGTCGACACTGTGAGTTCTTGTTTGCAACTGTCTTTATTTAGAACATTCTGTAGTGACATCACCATGTGCCACGACCAAGGACATATACTTGTACAATAGACTCAGTCAATCAAGCAATAGTTCCATCCTCTAGTCGAGGGTTGGATGCAATGGTTCTCCACTTGTCCCGATGTTGTGCTGTTGTGAATAATTCAAGCCTGTCCACTGTGAAATATTTGTAAACCATGATGTTCTTGGTCTCCCCCTCCCTCTGCTGCCATTCACCTTCCCTTCCAACAATGTACGGTATATTGAACTCTGACGAATGATGTGGCCAAAATAAATAAGTTTCTTTGTCTGTATAGTGGCAAACAAGCTTTTCTTATTTTTAATTTTTCTGAGAACTTCTTTGTTGGTGATCTTCTTTGTCCATGATATTTTCATCATCCTTCGATAAGTCCACATCTCAAATGCTGCTAAACGTTTGTACATTTTCTTAGAGATTGTCCATGTCTCTGCCCCATACATTAGAGTAGACCACACATAACACTGAAGAATACGCTTCCTTGTTTGTATTAATATCTTACTTGATGTTAACACTCTATACATTTTGGAGAATGTTGTTCGGGCTATTGTTATCCTTCTTTTAATTTCTTCCTCACATCTCCCATCATTTGTAATCTTTTGTCCGAGATATATGAATTCGGATACTTGTTCTATGTTTGTGCCATCTATGGTTATATTGACATTTGGTCAGTCATACTAGAACTAATATGTCAATGTGTGACTGACTCGTTGCTAATACCTACTATTGCTACATCACCCGATCAACGGGTGACCATTTTCCGGTCCACCATCAGGCCAGCGTGGCCCCCAAAGCTCTTAACAACAACAACGCTAAGATTAACTCTTGAATGTGCCTTATCTATTGACTTATTGAGCTAGACATACAATTTAATCACCTTCATACTAGGTGAAACAACCCATTGGAACCTTTCGTCAACGTTTTTATCCCCCTTTTCAAGCCAAATTTAGTGCAGTAAACCAACTGCAGCTCGGGGCCCCATTCATCTTAACAACAAATTGGACTCGCTTTATTACTTTCATGTCACTTTCTCTTTCGTTTTAGCTTCGTGCTCTTCGATTCAACACCTTTAAAATATTGAAAGATATTGAAACCAAATGAAACCAAATGGGAAAATTGTGCAGGTGGTGCCATCGGGTGTGTAAATTGGTAACTAAGAATAAAACATGACCATGCGGCTCTGGGCGACCCAGTGCTGCCACCTAGGGGGGTATCACAGAATATTAACGACGTGGGCGACACACATAAGCTTATCTAGGCACAGCCAACATTTGGCCTTATGGCTCAGCCTACTCACAGGCCAACATTTGGACGAGAGTCGGCCCCTCCAGTTGTTAATAAACACAGTCAGAAGTTGCCCATATTGTACCATACACAAAGAGTGAGTCTAGATAGAATAGTCATTCTACCTCTCAGTGAGCCTACGCTACACCGCCAACATTGGACTTTCATACGTAGAGTGAGAAGGGTGTATCAGCGTGGGTAGGGTGGTACCACACTGGGGGTGTTCGGACAACAACACAACTGGAACACACCTACATTACATTGATGCCCAATTACCCTTTTCCTTCTTTTGTTTTTCTTTAAATATAAATATGTAAATATATTGAGTGTACTATAAAGTCAAAAACCATTCATATTTTCAATGAACTTAACAATTAATGGTAATATTTTGTATATAACATATGAGACTCACAATATTCAATATAGTATTTTATGAACAAAATTTCCCAAAATGTTCAAATTAATAATCATGCTTAATTATAACAATTTCACCAGCGAACTCTTTTTTTCCCATAAGTATTGAGTCAATATTTGCTAACTGTCTTTATTTAGAACATTCTGTAGCGACATCACCATGTGCCACGACCAAGGACATATACTGCTAACAACCATGACATGTAAGACAACTTAAACAAAGCATTTATAAAAACATACAAAATGCATACTCAGTTGGCTTCATGTGTCGTTTCTTATGTTGGCATGCATTGTGTCCATTCTTTGTTTGACCGTAACTATGTGTCATTATTAATTATTGTACTACTTTTCTAGCATGTCACTTACTTAATTATAACAATTGCATCAGTGAACATTTTTTGTTTGTCTAATAAGTATTGAGTCAATATTTATTTGATAACATCTATGACATGTAAGACAACGTAAACAAGGCATTTATAAAAACAAAATGCATACTTCATGTGTCAGTTATGCTTGCATGTGTTGTGTCCATTCTTTGTTTGACCTTAAGTGTATGTCTTTATTTTTGTACAGCTATTCTAGCAGGTCACTTGCATGATTATCAAATGTATTGTTCCCAGATAATAATATACATAATTATTACATCACATTATTGGTCAGAGAAGGTATGTGACAAAAAAATTTTTAATTCAACAGATTCCAACATAAAATATATCACTGCAAAGGTATTGGAAAGTCCTTTCTAATGATACCTAAATCATCATCCTGTGACAATTATCAAGGAAGTTGTGGCATTTTATAAAACGTTTTTTTATGGATAATTTTGGTCCATTGTTTCAATGTTTTGTTTCAGGTCACTTAATTTTGTTTCAAATGTCACTTTATTGAATTATATCAACACTGGAATCCACCGGGAGCGCCACTGTCGCCGGCGGATAAAACTCGTACAACTTCTAGCGACTTTCTGAGCAGCCCAGTCATGGCGGAAAACGGCACCACATGTGCAACACATGCACACTGCATTGACTGCTACATCTGGGTTTGAAGCACAACAGACTGGGGCACAGATAGAGACCATTTTCAGTGCTGTGTGACATTTGAAAGGCATTTTACCAAGCCATTCAAGTCTTCAGATGCAGAAATCAGAGCTAAGACTGCCGGGAAAGTGCATGTTAACTATCATAATGGGAAACTTTAGCATTTTATCTTCCTAAAACTGGTCTTACATTGACTCTAACTGGAATCGCAACTCTACAATTTGATGGCCAAAAGTTGGTGTTTTGACTGGATTCTGACTCACGCGCGGCCCCCGCGGCCCGCGGGAGGGTCGAGGGATGCGTCGGCTACAGTAGTCGTTAAATCAACGGTGTTTGATGGTGTTTGGTTTGGTTGTTGTTGGTTTGGTTGTTGTTGGTTTGTTGTTGGTTTGATGTTGGTGGTGGTTGTTGGTGGTTTGGTTGGTTTTTTTTTTTTTTGTTTTTTTTTTTATTGAGGCTGTATTTATACTGTCCATAGCATATAAGCCCGGGTACCCAGGCTTGTTTTCAATCCTGGCCAGTTGTAGTGTTGGTGTTATCTTACCACACAGTGGCTGCTGATAAGGTATTTGATTGCCTGCATTTCAGTAGCAGATAGATAATTGGTTGGTATGGTTAGTAGCCTATGTTAGTTTTTTTGGATTTTCTTGGTATATATGTTTTTATTTTTCTACTCTTATTACTAGACTAGCCTACTCCTATTTACATATCATAGGCTTGTACGTAGCTGTGTGGTGTGTTATCTGGCTACTTTTGGCATGGTTACCTTCCATTGGGCATCCCGCTGGTGGGCCGTGACATATCACATGCCCCTTTGCAGTGCAGCTTACTGGGGGTTTCCTAGCCTTATTTTGCACAGATATTTTTTGTAGGTTTTTAGGTCAGGAATTTGTCGTTCCTTTACCGTTTGGGCATTCCACAACTTGGCAGCCATTTCCAGCGTGCTTCTCTCATGAGCTTTTATTCGGCTTCTGGTCTGCTTTAGTAGTGGTGCATTATTTGCTCTAGTAGCCGTTTGTGGTTTTGTTAGAAGTTGACTGATATTGTAGGCGGGAGTGATTGTATTACAGTTGCCATGGAAACCTACATTTTCCTGTGATCTAATTTTTGTATATCCGTTTTGATAAGCTGGGGTGACTTGGTATAAGAAGAAGAACCTTGATGTCAAGTTTGATCAGGAACAAACCATTAATAAAGAAACTGCAGTTGTAGGCATGATTGTATTACGGTTGCCATGGAAACCAACATTTTTCTGTGATCTAATTTTTTTATATCAGTTTTGATAAGCTGAGGTGATTTGACAGAGCAAGAAGAACCTTGATGTGAAATTTCATCAGGATCTGACCATTATTTAAAAATAGCTACAGTTGACTCATATTGTAGGTGGGAGTGATTGCATTATGGTTGCCATGGAAACCTACATTTTCCGGTGATCTAATTTTTTTACATCAGTTTTGATAAGCTGGGGTGATTTGGTATACGAAGAAGAACCTTGGTGTGAAGTTTGATCAGGATAGGATCATTAATAAAGAAACTACAAGGAAATGTAGTTATAATTAGTCTATTTAACAGCCCTAAATAAGGCACTTCTCTAGTGCATTAGCTAATACAAAAAATCTTAAATTCAACAAACTTCAAATGCACATATCTCATTCAATTTTTGGAATATCTTAAAAATTCAAAAAGCATATTGCTTTTGATTCATTGGAGCTTCCAATGAAATTATAATTTGAATGTTTGGAATAATTTGAAAATTTTACTGGGGTACCTATCAACAGAACATGTCTTAATCTAGCTTCAGTCCAAATTTCATCCAGATATCTCAATTATTAAAGAAATTACATGCATTTTCCCATAAAAGTCACCAATTTCGGTCACAGAAATCTAGTGCTTATACCTTAATTTTATGTAAGAAAATAATGACCAATTTCAGAGTTGGAAAAGGCCATAACTTCCTTAATACTCCACCTATTCCCATAATCTTGGTGTCATGTTAAATGGCATTTCAAGCTCTTTCCAGTGGTTCCCTTTGTTTTATTATTGAAGGGGCTTGACATTTTTTGGCAGATACCTACATCGGATGAGGTAGTAAATTCACTGATTATTCTATATTTGCTGTACCAAATCACTTGTTAATGCACCAATATCTAAGATGGATACATATAATCAAATTAAAATACATGTTTTGGTTTTGAAAAATAAATATTTTATCGGACCATGCAACTTTAATCGATCACAGCCAGAGGTACTGGAACCTGACTCCTACTCCTAACTAATATCGTTCAACAGTTACAGTTGCGTTTGCTTCTTAGTCACAAAATAGTGCCTTAACAGTTAGATCTCGTGGAATATTGACTGATAGCTAGAATAACCTATGAAGTGAAAAGTGACTGTGCATATAACATATTGGGAAAATGACTGAATGCTTCTAACTTACCAGAGTTACTAGTTAGTAGAGTCCAGTTAACTCAAGACATATTTCTCCGGCCATGATTTTGATTATGGCCTCACTATCGTAAATGTTAATCAAGGATGTACATTTTTTAAGCATTATAATATAAACTGTTTGAATTTCATATCAATTCAATATGTATTGTATCATCTGAAGAGTGTACTAGCACTCTTTGGGAGCACAACCATGTTAAAGACCTAGTTATATTTATGTTAAATAATAAAACTTAGTATAGTCATCCCTAAACCGTCTCTGTCATTGTTTCAACAAAGACCATCATAAATAGTGACCGTGTGCAAACAAAATATTTTATTTCTCTAGCCTAAGCTGATGTTATGCTCCTTAAGTAATCATTTATTTAGAATTATATAAAAGCACTGAACTTGAACATATCAATAGACCTAATTGTTCGCAACAGCGGGCGTAATCAACTCGGGTCACCCGAGTCACGTTTTGGCGCATGCGCACAACCTACAGACTCGGGTCGAATAATCGAATACCTCGCGCTCGGGGTGGAAAAAACTAGGCTTAATCCAACACTTTTTTTTTTAATAACCGATATAACTACAGCGTGAATGCGTGAGAGGAACGAATGACAGGAAGAGATGGAGGTCCATTGCAGCCAACCTTCTTCGTGAAGACGGCACCCATTGATTGATTGATAACTACAGCAAAATAGGATTTCAAGTGATTGCATAGTTTAGGTATGTACGACTTGTATTGGTAGCTATTATCCTGCAGGACGGTACCAGCACAAATGTGACGTCATCGTTCCTAGCAAACCCCAGCCAAGAGGTGGTGTTGCCTGGGGTCGGGTCGTTTGCACACGGCACGTGTTTTTGTCAACTCCACCCGCGGTGTTCGATTTGAAATTCCTTGCAACTCGAGTGACCCGAGTCGCGAAACTTCCCCACCCGAACGGAAGCATCTCAGTGCATTGCACCGGGCTCTTTATTTATGATTTTTCTTTTCGTATTAAAAGATCTTATCACGTGACTTCAGATGAACTCATAAGATTAGTTTTGCGCCACTGTACGTGGACGTGGAAAGTATGCCCCAAGCTGTCTGATATAAAGCTCGTTCTTCTGTCAATAGGTTTAGACTAGTACCTGTCCGACTTATCCCTTTACAACAGCTAACTCTCCGCTGACGTTGCAAACTACTGACAGTGACAGAATATCAGCGCCATGGGCATGGCGAAAATTGAACTCAACGTTCTGACATTAAATTGTTGGTAAGTAGCAATACTACTATTTACTAGCATAACATGAACTTTGGTCATTGGGACATTCCCATTGCCCATTGGCCATTCGCCCATTGTACTTGATTCTGGTTGGACCGGCTTTTAGTTTTACGCATTGGCCATTGCCACTGTGATTCAACACAACTCACAAGACTTTTATACTAGTCTAAGTTATAGGCCTATATATATTAGGAATGCTTTATTTGTATCCTTTATTTAGATGTCAACACTTTCGTGCTGCTGTATTAAAAACCCAATCCTATGAATTAGGTTTGTTTTCGTTGCGAGGTTTGATATATGAATGTGTTTTTAATTCACGACACTGCATTGCATATGCCATAACATAATATATATATATGTTATGACTTATGTTCTATGAAATAGAATAGGCTACCATACATGTTGCGTACATTTTACATGCATCTTACATGTATTAGTTTTCTTTTAAATGAAATGTGCAATGTAAAGTATTGACTATTGTCATTATTTGAATGGCCTTGGACATGTGGGACGTCCTTTCTAGTTCCCTAGAAGTAGAAGCGATATCATGTCATGTTAATATTGTTATATCCACCACTCATGCAAATACCAAGTAGGCCCTACTAGCCTACTTCTCCACAGTCCGCCCGCCCACTCCCATTTTAAAATTAGTTGTAGATAGGCCTCGCCTCAGCTGGTGTATCTACGCCCTTGTATTTGCTTAGAAATGCCCTTTTGATGAACAGAAATAATAGGGGCCTAACTTGAGTGCGCGGTCTGCCGCGACTATACCCCTAAGCCTAACTCTAAACAGTTATCATGTTATGGCCCTGTAACACTACAACGTATTGTGTTAGCGTATGGCCAACAGCTGAAATGGTCCCAATACATTGAGTTTGTTGAACCTTTCGGCGCAGGGGCCAAAATTGGACATACTGAACGTATGCAGAACGTCTGTGTGACGTATTGCTAGCGTATGAGAGCGTATCATAGAAAGTATGGCCAAGCGTTTGACTACCGTGCATCCCGCGTTCTCGGCGTATGGCCAGCGTATGTGTAGCATGAGTAACCTATCCCAAGTGGGAGGCATGTTGGCCATACGTTGGTCGTATGTTGGCTCGAAAAACACTTGCACACGCTTATGCAACATTTGCAGAACGCCAGCAAATGTTATATGGGTCGTTTCAGGGTAAATGGGGCAAAAGAAGCTGGGGTAATGAAAAACTTGTGGAACTCCATAATGCTCCGATGGATAGACTACTGTTCAAAACTGTGGATATCCACTTCTAAAGGACAGCTGACAAAGCTAGAGTCACTGCAACGCAGCTTCACATCATATATTGAAGACCCCAAGAGCCTGAATTACTGGGACAGACTAAAATTCCTCAAGGTCTACTCCATTGAACGTCGATGTGAGAGATATAGAATTATATACACCTAGAAAATGATTGAAGGTGAAGTACCAAACTATGGCATAACAACGTATCATTCAAAAAGATATGGTAGACTTGGTAAGGTACCAGCAATGAATACAGAAGCCTCACAATCAACAACACTGTGGGAAGGAAGTCTTTCTGTCCGAGGAATACAGCTCTTCAATACAATCCCAGCTTACATTAGAAATCAATCAAACTGCAGTGTACAATCATTCAAAAGGCAGCTTGACAAGGTGTTAACAACAATACCAGATGAACCACAGATTCCAGGATACACCCAGCTAACGCCAGCAGATTCAAACGCATTACTGCACATGACAAAAGTGAACAGAGCATCCTCACCACATTTGATGTGCTCTGATGGTGGAGTCTCCGACTTGACCTGAGCATATCTATAGCTCAAACACTCTAATCTAATCTAAAGTGTGACATTATGGTAAAAAATTAATATTGTGTATTTCCCTATTTTTTTGCTGAGGAGCCAGCTCTTGAGCATACTTATAGTAGCAATATGAAGCAAAAGATAGTTTAAGTTACCATCTTGTCAGAATAATAATAATTAATTGACTAGCCAGCCTCAAAGGTGAATGTAACATATGATTCATAAATAACAATTATTTTAGAATATGTAATGCATGAAACAATTAATTCATGATGATGGAGACAGATGTAGTGCAAAATATAACTTTTATTACAGGAATCAAGCATTTCATCAGTTTTGGTATACACAATTAATATTTGTAGAAAATTGTTATAATACAGGTAATCCCATATTTCGATAAACATTTTTTTCACAGCTCAAAATATTTTTTACAGAGTAGACCTTAATTTTGTTTACTTCAAACAGCATTACTTTGTAAGAATATATTTGTAGAAATAATTACACTTGCTGCTAAACATTCTATTTAAATATTTGGCAGGCTATACTCCCTTTACCGGCGGACTCAACTATGCTACGTAAATTCACACATCAAATTTATGGTTAACAATATTATATCTGTTAAGGCGTATCAATCCCAGCACCATTTACTATCTGCCCTTGTACAATTTAAAAATTGAAATTTTTAGCATCATTGTATACTAATAGGGATAAGCCCAACATTATTTGAATAGGTTAAAAAATCTACTTTCAAGTAAAATGAGTAAAAGATTAAGACCGGCACCTCACACACTTCCCTGCTCATGTACTGGTAGAGCATCTTGGATCTCCAGCGACCGACCTCTCACACCCCTTCCACCGAGGTGCTTCCTTTGGCGCTGGCTCACGCCCCTCCCCTTCTCAGGATATGGAGTGAGACTGCTGCCGGCTGCAGATGGCCCCTCAACTTCAGTGCTCGACGCAATGCCTGCAGCAATGTCGACGCCAGCAGTGGCCCCCCATCTAAGTGCAGAAAAGCTGAGTCGTTGGGACTGACAGTCGTCGCTCTCCTGTACCTCTTCCAGGCGTGAACAGGACAGCATAAGGAACCCTGCGCACACAGTAACATCACCGTGTACACGTCTTGTCCTTCTCGCTCCTGGAGGAGCGCACTCATATCAGTAGACTGTTCAACCGTACCTTCAAATCCGCACCCCGAAGCACATGATCCACGTCATTGACCCTCAGTGTAAAGAACAAATTACATTGACATAAAGTGTAATATGCTATCAGTGTGGCTACAGATAATACATATACGCAAATTTACCTGCTTTACTAAATACTTTAATTATTTTTCTAAATGTTGGTGTTGAGTGTGCATGTGCCGGTAGCGCTTGTACCGGCACATGCACACTCAACCTTCATTGGGTGCACCACATAGGAGTCAAACGCTTCCATATTACCCCCATGCATTAAAACCCACGTTTTGGCTCCACTTACGTAAATGTTAACTGCTCCTGGAGACTTAAGCCTTTTATTTAGACAATATATTTTCAAATGTCTTCTCTATTTGGATTTTACACATTAAAGTCTTTTAGCATTGCAAACCTATCATAACAATCAACCTGATAGTTTTTATTCCTCCAGGTACCAGCTGCTCGTCCTGCTTTTACTATATCAAGGATACTGTTGATAGAGGTGACCTAGGAAGAGAGGGGCAAATAAGATCGATCTTCCTAGGTCAAAATAGTATTACAAGTTAATGCTTTTTACTGTGAAGAGATGTTTAACTCTAATTTTAGACAAACCTAGTTGTCTACGCATTTCATTCCCCTTATTTCTGCTCTTTTCTGTTAAATTGTACCTACTCATGTCTGCTAGGGTTAACTCCACTCCTGGCTTATGTTTTATTTCTATCTCGCAGGTATACCCTGCCGAAAACATGCACAAAGTATCTTGTCCTTTCCCTAGAACCAATTGCGAAGCTTCATTATCTGTACCGGACGGGATGGCCAAATGAGTTAGAGCATCCGTCTCGAGTGTTGGTAGATCGTGGGGTGGTGGGTTAAAATGACTTAAAAATTGATACTTGTCGCTTCCTAGCCAGGCGCTCGGCATTATTAGGACAGGGCAAGGACTGGTGTGTTCAGTGTCAGGATAATGTGACTGAGTGGGATACCAGGTCATGGTGCCGGCGGCCTGGTTTCCCAGTGGGACAGCACTATAAAGTCGCCATGAGTGCGCACTGTCACAAGTCGGTACCCGTCCTGATATGACCTTAGATGTTGCTAGGACGTAAAACAACAACAAACAAACCTCGGCTAGTGACAGAGAAGTCGCTTTTTCCCCCCTCTTCTTGGCCGAGGCGAAGCCGGAGGTGCCAGTGGAGGCTGAGGCGGAGGCCGAGGTGATGGAGGCAATGGATGATGCATGCGAGCTCCCACGGGAAGCAGGAGATGGAGAGCTGGAGTGGGGCCGCGTCTGCGTCTGCATCTGGGTCTCCACCTCATACTCCATCTCCATCTCTTCTGGCTGGCTAGATGGAGAGTGGTGTGGTGAGGAGGCAGGTGATGACACCAGCGATGGGGGTGATGGTGATGGTGGTGGTGATGCTGATGCTGGCAGAATCTGCTTCTTCCTGCCTCTCCCACACCCTAGTCCTGTAGTGATAGCTGCCTTGCAGGCAGTTGAAGCTGTGATGTTCTTGGCAGGCACCAGACGGGATGGCCGAATGAGTTAGAGTGTCCGTCTCCCGTGCTGGTAGATTGTGGGGTCGTGGGTTCGAACCCTGGTCGAGTCAAACCAATGACTTAAACATTGATACTTGTCGCTTCCTAGCCAGGCGCTCGGCATTATTAGGACAGAGCAAGGACTGGTGTGCTCAGTGTCAGGATAATGTGACTGAGTGGGATACCAGGTCATGGTGCCGGTGGCCTGGTTTCCCAGTGGGACAGCACTATAAAGTCACCATCAGTGCACACTGTCACAAGTCGGTACCCATCCTGATATGACCTTAGATGTTGCTAGGCGGTAAAACAACAAACAAACAATCTTGGCAGGCATGGTGGCAGGGTGTGGAAAGCCAAAACCCCAGGGTATTTATACCCATCGGCGACCGATCACGTGACCAGGGCGTGGCCTAAAGGTGATTCCATACATCATGAATATGCTTTGCACATGTTACGCATAAGTTTTGAATACGTTTTGCACACGTCGACATGTTAGGCGTACGTTGACCATACATCGTTATGTGTTACTCATACGCTGAAACTGTCACCTCCAACCGTTACATGTCCCAGCATGCCGAGTATATGTCACTATACGTTTTGTATACGTCACTATACGCTACCAATACACCAGCTATACACTCTGTGTACGCTTCATACGTTGCAAACCAGACGGGATGGCCGAATGAGTTAGAGCGTCCGTCTCCCGTGTTGGTAGGTCGTGGGTTCGAAACCTGGTCAAGTCAAACCAATGACTTAAAAATTTATACTTGGGGCTGCGGTCGGGTCTTCCAACTACGACATAGTACTCATGGAGGAGGTAACTTACCAGTGTACCCCAGTCACATTGCTTATTAACTTCCACTTAACTTCTATTCAAGTTCTCAAGTAAAGAGCTTTATTAGGAGAGGACAAGGACTGGTTGGCTCAGTGTCAGGATAATGTGACTGAGTGGGATATCAGGTCATGGTGCTGGAAGCCTGGTCTTCCAGTGGGGCAGCACTATAAAGTTGTCATGAGTGCGCACTGTTACAAGTCGGTACCCGTCCTGATATGACCTTAGATGTTGCTAGGACGTAAAACAACAATCATACGTTGCGCGGACCACCCGCCGCACGAAAAGTTTGGCGAATGCCGACCTATTTAAATTTGATTTTTATTTCAAAACGTTACACACACGCTTACGCCATACGTCGTAGTGTGACAAGGCCTTTAAATAGACATGTCAAGTCAGGTCAGATAGGGTCTTCGATGATCAGCCTATTTAACTAACTGTTTCGGGTTGTGGTTATGGTTGAAGTTTTCGTACACCAAACGTTAATGTAACACCCTGTGTTTTTGTGTGTTTTTTTTAATCCTACGAGGAATTCATGACAAGAGAAATAGTTTAAGCTGAAAGCAAGCACTTCATTTCGTAACATATTTAGTATTTCGTAACATATTTAGTATTTCTGCGTAGTAATATATTATTGATTAATATATTTCTTCTATTACGATACTTACTGGTTGACACAAGGGGAAACACTAGGAAAATGAACATATTGGTGATACCTTAGCCTGTGGTATACCACTAGCACGCGGTCTACATCAACAAAGTATAGCTATGGGTTATGGTTATCGTGTAGGTAGACCGCATGGTAGTGCTTTTGACTTTTTGCGAGTTTCTAGGAACATGAACCAATACATTGTAATAAAATCTAATCGTCAATATCGATTGATTGATGGTTCCCTTGTGCCGTGTCGGCTTCAAAGGCCATAATCACGACGAAGTCATCGCTATAGCGCAGGGATAAAAATAATTTTCATCTTTCACTTGTCCATCGGACAATTCATGTGATTTTTACTTGTCCGCCTGAATTTTCACTCTTTTGCAGTACTTACCTTAATAAAAAAAAAGTAATGGATATACGGCATCGGTGTTGCCCTTTGGCCCCCCCCCCTTCCCTTCTCGTCCCCCCCCCCTTCCCTTCTCGTCCCCCCCCCCCCTCCTGGTGATCCTGCCACCACCATACTCTGTACCCCATTTCCCCTTCCACCCCCCCCACCCCCCTTTCTCCTCTCTTCCACTCCAGTTAGCCCAAAATTGTCACTTGTCCAACGGGACAGTTCAAGCCATATTCTGCTTGTTCGTGCCTACTCTCACTTGGCTCGGACTAGCGGACATGCCTTATTTCGAACTCTAGCGATATGCTATCTGTAGCGATATGCCATATCATATGCTGTTCATCTACCTGTTAAATTGTGTGTTACTGCTCTATGCCACTGGTTGTTTGAATTTAGAGTCGATCTGTAGTGTTAGTGAGACGATTTGGGGATATCTTAAAATTTCATTGCATTCAAATTAATCTAAGCTAATTTTCATCACACCGTATACACTTTGTTTCTCGTTGTTGACATAGATTTGCTACACATTCGCATTGCCTGGTTGCCAGAAAACTAAGCATAGCCAGTAGTACGAGTATTAATCGTAGGTTGCTTGTAGGTGGGCACTTGTTCTCTGGTGTATGTATCTTTTAATTAAAAAGAAAAAATTCACAAAGCTTTGAAAGCATTGGAAAGGCAAACACGCTTAACATAATGAGCTGAAATATAGTGCATTTAACACTTTTTCCAGTTTGAACATTATAAAAATGATCAATTCAACTTGAAGTATTGGTCTATTGGTTTCTATGCACCGATCTGCTTTGTTTTGTTAACCAGAGTCATTTTGAAATGCAAGTCACATGACCAATGACGTAGCTGGTCGACGTGTCTGTATTTTCATCACCTTTGCGTTCTAAATCGTGGTTCGTTTGAGCTACTTTGAATATCAAATATACATTGCTGACGTGAACAATCCTTCGTTTTAAAGAGTTCCTAGTTCCTGAAATTTGACTTACCCAAACCGCCCTGTTTTCTCTGACCTTGGTTTGACCTTTCAGGGGCGTCTTCTTTCCACTGTCGTGCAAAGACCGGCAGGCCCGGATGTCCGCCATTGGGGCTGCGGTCGGGTCCTCCAACTACGACATAGTACTCATGGAGGAGGTAACTTACCAGTGTACCCCAGTCACATTGCTTATTAACTTCCACTTAGCTTCTATTAAAGTTCTCAAGTTAAGAGCTTTAATTGTGTGTATATATTGACGCTTTACACGGCCTTTCATTGCCCATAAGATCAAATGTGTTAACATGTGCTTATTTGTATCAGTAGTTTTGGACTGGCTGCCTCAGTTTGGTAGGAATTTAGCCAGAAAAAAACCCACACTGTTTGAAGTATATAGCTTCTTGAATACTGGTATTCCTAGTTCCGCTCGTTCCTCAGGAAGAACTGTAGCTGAGACCCAACACACCGGGTCGCAGATACAGCTTACATAGCGGAAGGCAGGGAGGCTCCCCTCCCAGCCCTGGGCCACGTTCAGGGTACGACTCCGAGACGTCTCGGAGACGCATTTTAGCTTATTTCCGTTCAGGTACACCTTTTCAGACTGGAGACAAAAAGTGCCTCGAAAATGTCCCCCGTATTCAGTGGTTTCAGCCAATCAGAGCTTTTTTTCCATTGCAAATGGCTGCCCCCTATGGGGCCAGCCATTTTCGAGGTTACCAACAGCTAAGTTGTTCAGACTAGCGTGATGTCAGGAATTTCTCCGAGACGCTCCGAGGCACACCCTGAATGCGGCCCGGGTCTTTACTATAGAACCTATTCTTTGAACTCACATTGTACTTATAACCGCATGTTTCCTGATAATCAAATTTGTAGGATTATTGCCAAACATTTGTTTCTAATATAGTTAGATTATGGTGAAATTCTCTTTCTAATGTAGATTGTGTTGAAATTGTCCAAGCAAATATTGTACATTAGCTAACACATCCCACTTCCTGTATCGTGGTGTTTGGGTATTAACCACCTCTCCTATAGTAGATCACATGCAGGGTGTTGACTTCAGTCATTAATGAGGGAGGGACCGGTAGAACTCGGAATACCTGTATTCCAAGATGTCGATTGTTTGATCCACATGTGTGGAAGCACGGTATCATGTTTATTAATTAATTCTGTTAACAACAGATATTTGTTTCCAGTAATGTCATTACAATTCTGGAAAAACAATGAAACCAAAATTTAGTTTCTCACAAGTATTGACAGCAATATGTTTGCTTGTTTTATGAAACAACAACAAAAAGCACATTACCGATGGGTTCCCATGAGCCCTGGGCATGGAATCCAAAGTTTTTCCCATAAAATCTTAAATCCCATAGATTGTAAATTAACACTGGAAATTGTAAAATAGCTAAAGTCTTAATTGTTAGCCTTACATTGCATACTAAATCAAATGAAACTACATTACCTTGTTAGACCCAACTGCTTAATAAACATTACTCTTTGAAGTATAGGTGAGATTGATGTTTGAAGTAACCACAAGACCCATAAAAATACCATATGTATATTTCCAAATTGTGATGGGTTGTATCCCCAATATGCTCAACACAATTTCTCCATTTCACTTTTATTTGGCTATTCTTATATTAAACGGTTATATAGTCACCTAACCTAGTCTTTCACCACTTTAGGTATGGACACAGGCTGATTATGTAAAAATGGTTGCGAATCTTCACTCGACAATGCCTTACACGCACTACTTCCACAGGTGATGCATATGTACTTGTTTTTTAAATTTGTGTTCAGTTAAATGGGAGCTTTCGGCATTGATCATGGATGTAATTGATATGGTCTGTTATAATAACAAAAATAATTAGTATCTAATCAGAGCTTTAACCGTGTCTTAATCTATAAGTGTATAGCTTACATTAAAACCTTGCTTTGAATAGTATAATGCTTAGCCTAGTATATTAGCTGTATGTCTGGATTACTGAATGCTAGAGATTCTTCTCGAAAACAAAGTTAACAAACTGAACGGAATGGCCGAATCAGTAAGAGTGCTGGCTGGCTTCCCAAGTCAAACCAATGATTTACCCAAATTGATACTTGTCGCTACCTAGCCTGGTATGAGGCATTAATAGGATTAGCGCAAGGACTGGTTTGCTCAGTATCAGGGTAATGTGACTGAGTGGGATATTCGACCATTGTGCCTGCAGCCAGTCTCCCAGTGAGGCTGCTCTATAAAGTCACCAATGCTCACTGTCAAACCTTAACAAAACTAAATAAACGTCTAGAAAACTTGCACTAGCTTTTGTAAATGTTGAAAGATCTGTGTATGGATGGGTCGAGTTTTTTTTGTATGTGTGTGGGTTTGCAATTACTACTAAGGCCCCCAGGCACATGGGGCATGTTGCATAGGCAACATGGGTAATTCGGGACCGAGACGGGACGCACAGGGATCCCACCACTAGCCACCCCGACCTATACCACTTAGTTCCCCCCCCCCCCCCCCCCCCCCCCCCCCCCCCCCCCCCCCCATTTTAAGTATAGGCGGCCAGACGGTGACTCCAGGTGGCGCCCGCCTTCCCCCCCCCCCCCCTCTGATGTCACTTCTGGCCCACCGACAGCACTTCACCACCAGACGCCGGACCGACAACACCGCCCGCCTTTTCTCACCGCCTCGCCCGACCCTACTATAAGACAATTGACTTAATGGGGTTGAGTGCCCGAATCCCGCAGAGACTCAAACTTCCTACCCTTCATTTGACCTAGACCTGCATTGTACCTAATTAACTTGACCTATGTTATCCTGACTTACATTAAATAAACTCCCATACTAAGTAGTTCCGTGTCGTGTCCTGAATTAGGCTTGCAACCTTTTGCATCAACCGATGGTGGGTATCTGACAGTCGGCGAGTAGTCGGGGGACTGATTTGCGACTGGTTTATGACCGATCGGCATTTGATTGCAGATCAGACATATGACCGATTGCCAACTTCTCTCATACCCCGGTCACACCTGGCGTGCGTATGCTTATGATTGATTCACAACGTCAATACGCCATACTTACATCCGACTTACATGTTGGTGCCGCAAGGTGACCAACCGCGCGGCGTCCATTTTGAAAATTTTGGACGCAAGGAGGTTGCAGCTGCTGCACTTGCAACCTCCTTGCATCCTGTTCTGGCAGTGCCATTCAGCATAGGTTGGCAACCTGTCACCACTAGGTCGCCAACCATTTTCTTCCGGCCTTTTTTTTTTCACCTTGGGAACATTGGCGGCGCAAGGTCGGCGAGTTGGCGCGGACTATTCGCGACCTGGCGCCGACAGCACGTGCTACACCGCACTAATCATTTGGCTGGAGGCTGGTTGGTGACCAGGCGGCGAGTTGGTGGCACCAGGTCGGCGACCTTGCGCCGCCAACATTCCCACGGTCCAAAAAAGGCGGGGTTAAAATGGTTGGCGACGTGGCGCCGAGTTCATCGGCGGCGCCAGGTCTGCAACCCACATAGCGGTCGCCGACCTGGCGGTGGCCTGGTAACGGCCTGTCGTCGCCGACCTGGCAACAGCCTGGCGGCGGCCTGGTAACACCCTGTCGCCGCCTGGACAGCCATTGCTGACCTGGCGCCGACTTCGTTTTTGGATCAATGTATCAAATGGAACACTGGCGACCGTTTGGGTGGAAGGAGGTTGGCGGCGAACCCTGGCTCTCGTGTGACTGTGGCATAAGGCCATGGAAGACTAATCTGGGACTGCTTGCCAATTAATCACCAATCTATGAAAAAGGATTGGCGATCTAGCGAACATTTTGGTCGCAAGGAGGTTTTTGGTGCAACACCTGCAACCTCCTTGCCACCAAGATGGACCTTTTTGTGACCTTGAGACCACCCGTCTTTTTTTGTGTTTTTTTGTCGCAAGTTTTCACAAGCCTGGTTTGGTGTGATTGGGGTCAAACGCGTTGCATAGCACCTTGTGTATAGACAGTAGAATAACTCCCTCTACAAGCTGCAGTCTATCCGCTCTACCATGCTGTTGCAGTGCTAACTGACCATGACGAGATGCCCCTGTAATGCTGTGTTCCAGTGGCATGTTTGGCAGTGGCGTGTGCCTCTTCTCCAAGCACCCGATACTGGAGACGGGGCAGCACCGCTTTTCTCTGAATGGCCATCCGCACCGTGTGTACCACGGCGACTGGATGGGCGGCAAGAGCGTCGGGTTCGCCAAGATCGACGTGCACGGGTACCGGATACACATCTACGGAACACATGTACGTCAGTCTTCAAACCTTTGAGTTGCATAGCCCGATGGTTTTGAGTTTTTGTCATTTTCTGAGATAAGTATATTAGGTTGATCGTTATAATCTCTTACTTAGCTTGAAGTAATTTCTTTTTAAATGGCTACCTCTCGAGATATTTGAAGTGCAAGCCCGTCCTTGACCTGCCTTGTACCTAATTAACTTGACCTATGTTATCCTGACTTACATTAAATAAACTCCCATGCTAAGTAGTCCCACATAGCGGTCGCCGACCTGGCTGTTGCCAGGATGTAAAACTCCAATAACCAACCATTGAAGTGCAAACAACCAAACTAATTTAGGTAAGCATGCCATAGGCTTCAGCAGTAACAAGTTCTATTAAATTGGCTTGGCATGCCCTGCATTATTCCATGGGGCAACAAAGGCTTAATAAGTGCATCAGTATCTGGGTCACTCCTGAAAACTGACCAGAAGTGTCACATGGAGAGTTAAAATCTAATATTTGAATTTTAAACATTTTTTGGTTGCAAATGAAAGTTGGAAATCTCCCCTTTACATCTATGTAAAATATAAATTGATGAGATAAAAAATAAAGGTGTAGTCCATGTAACACATGTTTTGGACACCACACAGTCTGCTTAATAACAATCCAAGCAGAATTAAATAATTTCATACTGAGAAGCATATTAATCATGGCATAATATACAGAAATATGTAGTGCTTATACTGCTTTAAAAAAAAGTAATTCCCAGCCATGCTTTATTCACTGAATAATTAGTGTACAATATTTGTGTGGCATCGAGACACCACTGGTTACATCTGTGATGGAAATTTGTAATGTTATTTCTGAAGCCATCAAATAATTCTTTTACAATTTAAGCATGCATACATGTTAATAAATACTTCCTTTTGATTTGGGAACTGTTTTGTTTGATATATCAATGCAATACAAGATGCGAGTAAGGATCCAACCAGGTCCCATATGTCATGTTACAAATGGCTGACTGTAAAATGGGGTTTTTTGGTACAAAAACACTTAACTAAAAAGACCAAAGTTGTATGTGGCTGATTTTATTTCCCTTATTTCTTACATCAAATCTGAACATGAATCTGAAAAATATAAGGGAAAAAATAAGTAGGATGTTTTTTTATTGATGTTTTAAAATTCCATCCCATACTGATCAGTTTTCAGGAGAGTGACCCATCTAAGTTAGATATGTAGAATCGAATCTAGGTCAGTGTTTTAGATTTTAACATTTGATGCTTTCATCGGACTACGCAGCTTTAAGTGCAAGGACAATTTCAGATTACAGGGATCTGGTGTATGCCGCTGAGATGGAACTGTATTCTGACAAATGCTCTCCAAGCACACCTTTTCAGTTTGTGTATGTGTAGAGACAGGACTGAAGTCATCTCGGACAATGGATCCAAACAAGTGTTTCGGGGGTGGGGCATATAATATTATGTGTTTATGTTTACTTTGCCTAAGTAATAGATTAGTGAAGGGTGGGTTGGTGAGGTTTGTCGGTGATTGAAACCCCTGACAGCCCTTCCGGCACTAGACGGGTAGGCCGAATCGGTAGAGAGCAGGCTTCCTGTGTGGAAGATTGGGAATTTGAATCCCAGCCGTGTCAAACCAATGACTTATAAAGTTTATATTTGTCACTACCTAGCCTGGCGCTATGCAATAATAGGATAGGACAAGGACTGGTTAGCACAGTATCAGGATAATGTGACTGTGAGTGGTATCAGGTCATGGTGCAGGTGGGCCTGGTCTCCCAATGGGCAACACTATAAAGTTGCCATGAGTGCACACTGTCAGAAGTCGGTACCCATCCCGGCATGACCTTAGATGTTGCTAGGATTTTTTTTCTTGAAGATTTATACTGCCTATCATGGATAAGTCTGAATAGACTTGTTTTCACCATTAGACAGTTTGTCGATAGAAAGTCGGAGCCTATACTTTTACCGACCCAAGGGATCTTTAACCTCCGACACCACATAGACATGGTATGAGAGCAACTGGCCTTTGATGACACTGTAAGTTATACACAGTGGTGGAAATCCAAATTGGCATAGGTGGGGGCACAGGGAATCGAAGCACTGACCTTCACATTAGGAGTCGGACCTAGAAAAAAGTCAGACACTCTAACCACTCCGCCACAGAGAACACCACATGTAAACCAACAACAAACAAAACAAAGAGCCCTTCGGGTATGCTGCAAATTGCAGCTGCACGCCCAGTACGACGAGGAGAACGACGACTACCTGGCGCACCGCCTGGTGCAGGCCTACGAGATGGGCCAGTTCGTGAAGCTAACCAGCACCAACTGCGACGCCGTCATTCTGGGCGGGGACTTCAACCTGCAGCCCAAGGACCTCGGCTATAAGCTCATTATCACCAACGCTAATCTGCAGGACTCGTGGAAGGTCCAGGTGAGCGCTGTGTTTAATCAAGGCACATTTTTAGTCATGTTTAGCCATTAAATATTGTTATGGGAGGGGGTGTTTTTGCGAATAGGAAACATTACATTACTACCATTTATGGGGCTAGCGTCTATCTAGGCTTTGTGATGGCATCAACCTGTCTGATAATTGTTAAGGACCCCTGTTTTTAACAATTTTATATACTGGAGGAAAACTAAGATTTTGATTGCACAAAGGTAGGATATTTTTGTTCTGCCTTGGTACAAACATTGACTTGGTGTTTGCAGAAGGCCGAGCCCAATGACGAGCATGGGGGCACGACGTGTGACCGGCCCGACAACATCTACCACTCACCAGCCTGGGTGGCCCGCAACCCGCACGGACTGCAGCTGGACTACCTCCTGTTCAGAGGCAATATCGGTATGGCCATCTTGACATTTCTATTGGTGCGGGTGGGTGGGTGGATATGCTAATCTTATGTAATTTTTAGTATCATACATTTTTAATATGAATTGATTACACATCAATTATATTGAATGACGTATCTTAAAATATAATTCAGGCTTCCCTTTGATAGTTAATATTCAATATAGTCAAGTTAAAAAAAAATTTAAACCATATGCCGTATGGCATAGCAGCAGCAGCAGCTTTCAATCATTGATCTGTGAACAGACGCGATGGCCGATTCGGTAGAGCGAAACCTTCCTGTGCGAAAGGTTGAGTTAAACCAATGACTTGCCTAGCCTGACCCTCGGCACGACTATGATAGGGCAAGGTCTAGTTAGCTCAGTATCTGAATGTGACTGAGGGGGAAATCGGGTCATGGTGCCAGCAGCCTGGTCTCTCAATGTGGCAGCACTATAAAATTGTATTGAGTGCGCAATGTCATAAGTCGGTACCTATCCCGATTTGTGTGGCGTGCTCTGTGGCGGAGTGGTCAGAGTGTCTGACGTTTTTCTAGGTCAGACTCCTAATCTGAGGGTCGGTGGTTCGATTCCCCATGCCCCCAGCTCTGCCAATTTGGATTTCCACCGCTGTGTATAACTTACAGCGTCATCAAAGGCCGGTTGCTCTCATACCATGTCTATGTGGTGTGAGAGGTTAAAAATCCCTTGGGTCGGTAAAAGTGTAGGCTCGGGCTTTCTATTGACCAGCAGTGGAGTGGGGAAGACCAGTCGTCTGTGACTGGGATTTCCCCTGCTTGGGACAAGTAATGTACCAAAAAAAACAAAACATGAGAGACAAATAAGTGTTCATCACACTTCCTGTCCACCATTCGCTATATCGCTATATGACATTAGATGTTGCGAGGGCATAAAACTCAAACATTTATGTTTTAATAGGGCGGGTATGTTATATTTTATTGTTTGTAATTTATTTGAATAACCTGATTTTTGTGGAAAGACCGCTATATATTTGGTATGGCTAATACTAATAATATAGGAGCCTTTTAATTTGGTTTTAATTAAATTTAAAGTTGCATAATCCGATGAAATAATTAAATTTTCAAACCCAAAGCGCTACGTAGATCTTCGATACTGGTGTACTTATTAAACCTGTATAGGAAATAATGAGATCTTGTTTTAAATATTACATTTTCATTTTTTGTCTCCACTGCAGCCACCTTGTCTTGCAGTCGGAGTCCTAACTGATTTTCTTTTAATTGTGCTTTAAAATTAGATGCACGTGGAACATAAGCCTAATTAAGATAAGCTGATTTCCCTATACAGTAAAACCTCTCTAGCCGACCACCTCCACAGATGGCCCACTCCCCTATATCGATCGCTTTATTTGGGTCCCAACAATACCATTGCAACCATATTCTGACTGCCTAAACCGACCACCTCCCTAAATGGACCACTTAAAGTCGGGCCCAAGGTGGGTCGATTTAGAGAGGTTTTACTGTATTTAGGACCAGCTTTGAAGAAAAATCCTTATGCATAAACAACCTTTTGTAGCACACATTATGCAGCTTGCATGTTGAAGATGATACAGTTGCTTTCCTGGTTGCCTTCGTGTAGGTGTGGAGATGGTGTGTGAGCGGTGTGAGCTGACAATGCGCCAGGTGCCAGGCCAGTCGTTCCCCTACTCTGATCACGAGGGGGTCTGCGCCACCTATACGCTGAGGCGCAAAGATCGAGGTGAGGCATTTACACTTTGAACATTCGAAGTTGGTGGGTTCGAATACTGGCTGAGTTAAATCAATGATTTATAAAATTGTTATTGTTGACGAGCCACTCTATCCTCGCCGAACTGCGAAGTATCAATTCTAAAACCAATGGTTTAACTCGGCCAAGGATTGAACCCTGGGTTTCGGTTTCACCACCTACAACAGTGAAAACATGTGCCCATCTTATTTGGCCATCCCGTATGGTCATATCGCCATTTGATACCAGGATTCCCTGATTTATTGATGTCAGAATTTTGATGTGCATGCCCAAATTAATTTGGCATGTTTTCACTTTAAATATCTCCGAAATTAGCCAGGTGTTCACTGGCTTCTCGTATGGATCGGCTGTTGGTTCAAACCCTGGCTGAGTCAAACCAATGACTTAAAAAGGTGATACTTGTTGCTATCTAGTCTGACACTCGACACTAGTAGGATAGGACAAGGACTGGTTTGATCAGTGTCAAGATAATGTGACTGAGTGGGATATCAGGTGACGGTGGCTCGGTCTCCCAGTGGGGCAGCACTATAACGTTGCCATGAGTGCATGGTGGTGATGGAAACCCGTCCTAATATGACCCTAGAAGTTGCCAAGATGTAAATTCCCAACAAATAAAAAGGTTGATACCCTGCTGCCAGGACATAAATCCTCAGCAAGCAAACAAATCAGTACCCATCCTGGATGTTGTCAGGATGTAAAACCCCAACAAACAAACAAAAGTCGGTGTCCGTCTTGGATGTTGCTAAGATATAAAACCCCCAACCACTTTTTTAATTTATTGCTGTTCCTCTGTTATCTCCAGTCAACCATATACGATGACAGAGACAGTCCAGGTAAAAATGTAAAATTTAAGACCTAAATGCACTGGGATTGGTCCCACTGCTTCACTGGTCACAGCTGGTCCAGTGTATTATTACCCCACCCCAACAACATAATTCATAAACTCAGATAACTAACTACATTAGAGTTACACTAGAATTTTCCTAACAAACCAACATTTATATACCGCTTGCCTAACTGCAACTGAACATTAAAACTTACTACAAGTTTACCAACTGAATACAGAAGATAACTTCTGCTTACATTCTAAATACTATGTAAATACTCACATTGATCTGACTAATATTGATCTGGTTATATGACACTACTGTACCATATTGTTATGGAACTTTTGGGTTTCAGAATTTCATTGTGTTACATGGTGCAAATTGTCTATTCAACAGACCTTATTCTATATACCTTTTGTGTAAATAACCCTGAATTGAAAAATGGCTGGAAGACCAGTGCTTCGGCACTGACAAAAGACTTATTCAGCAGAATAAACATATTTACCAAAAAAAAACTAAAAAAATGTCTTTGCTGTTTCTCTTGCCGTTTCTCTTGCCGCCTCAATAAACTCCCACCACACGTGTGCCCCGCTCATTTCAGCGCTGCCGCCGCCCCACGACTCTGCGGCTGTGGAGAAGCACTTCATGGCGGCTCTTCCTGTGCTGGAGCAGGGCATGACTCGGGTGCGCACGGCGCGCGTGCTGCAAGGCCTCGCGTTCCTGGGCTGCGCGGTGCTGCTGACGCTGCTGAGTGACGTCACGGTGCCGGTGCTCGGCGTCCTGCTGCGTCTCGTCGTGACGCTCTGCATGGGCTTCTTCGCCTGGACCTCCGTCGTGACGGCCACTTTTGAGTTGAATAGCCTGCTGGCCACCAAGAAGGATATAAATAACATTCTACGGTGCAACCCTAACCCTATGTAAATGAGGGATGGGTGGGTGGGGAATTTGAAGAGGGGGTGGGTAGTTTAGATAATTAGAGGACAACTCCAATACATACGCACACACATAGACAGCGCATACACACACACAGCGCATACATACACACACACACACACACACACCCCGACAGACACAGACAGAGCACACACAGAGCACACACACAGCGCACACACACAAAAAGACAATGAAACCTAGCCTGTAGATGATGGTTGTAGACGTGTAGCGCGGTCTGTTTGTGATTAGTTATCAACTAGCTTCATGCCTGAAACGCTGGCGGTTTCACTAAACTGAACCGTTTCGAGGTGGGGAAGGAAAAAAGAAAGAAAGGAAAAAAATCATGTACTCTATTAAATATATTAAGTCATTAAAAGGAAAGCTGCTGTGGGGGCGTGGGTAAGAAGAAAAAGAAAGAATCCTGTAATCTATTAAAGACGTCGGAGGAAAAGAAAGAAAGAAAAAAAGTAATTTATTAAAGCTCTGCTCCTAGTCCAAGTCATAAGCTATATGTGCAGTGGTATGCAACCATGTTGTCAGTATTTGGAAGCGCGTCTAACGGAGTCGGCCCTTCATCTGTTTTGTGTGCGTCAATGTGAAGATAACCCGCCTGCGTCAGTGATAATGCCAATGAGCTCTAATGGACGAATTACTCGGCTACCGGTGTCTGTCGAGTCGCTGTGTGTAGGCTGGGCATGGCTTATTTTCTCGCGCATGTCAGTTGCTATATGATAGGACATGTTTTGGTTACGTGTCCAGAGAGAGGGTCCTTTGAGTTGTTTTGTCCTTGTGTATAGGGACGAATTTGTGCTCGACAGTATAAGTAATTAATATGGCTCTGCGAAATGTTGTATTCAACTGTGTTCCAGTCACTTGTTGCTGTCGATGGACTATTTAGTGGTGGGTGTTTGTATGAAGAATGTTTGCAGTCAATTTATATGCACCTTCCATTTATTATTACCACCACCACCACCACATGAATGTTATTATTTTCGCAGTCTCCTTTCGCTATTTCACTGAGCTCTCACTTGATACAATGTTTCATTGGGTATATTGCAATATTATTTTTCTTAGTGAACACACCCGCTATGGTAATATATATTATATGTATATGAGACTGTCTCAAAAGGTGCTAAGCAAAATGGGACAACACTTTGTCCATTGTAACGATCAGCATACTAGTATTTGCTCAGGATAAACTGATTTGTTTTTTAGATGGCGTTTCATAATCCCAATAGAATACATATTGATTTGAAGCAAATGTCCTTGTGTTTTCAGTGTATCCGTTTCTGTGCTGTTTTGTGTCAATCGTTACAATGGACAAAAAAAGAAGAGTTATCACCTTTTGAGACCGGCTCATATATATAATATATTGTATATATATAACAGATTGGGCAGCAGCAATCTGTTATAATACATAATATATATTACATATATATTATATATGCAATATATTATATATACAATATATTATATATACAATATATTATATAATGCATTGTGTATATACACAATATGTAATATAATGTATTGTGTATGTAATATATATGTATTTTGGCGATTGCTGCTGGATGCTGGTAGAACAAGACCATATCATATCTTGATATTCATGGCATTTCACTGGGGATAGCTAACAATTAGCTGGATTGAATTGTGTCGAAGTTCATATTTTCAACCGACTCTCCACTTCGATTTAAACAATATTTATCCCATCGCATGGCACTATACATGGTAAACCAAAAATGTAAATTAATATTGATCTTTGTATGCGTGAAATAAAATGAAATACTGCATGAAATAAAATGCTCGATTGCTATTGCACCAGTTAAAGAACAATGTTATGATGGGATTCGTAGTAGAACATGAATGCCGTGTGGATTTACTGAACCTGGGCTTATTCACAAAAAAAGCTTATCGTTCAGATGCGAACTGTTATGGAAGTGTTTTCATTTAATGTCTTCGTTGGCTATTTACCCAACTAGATGCACATTCGAAAGTATTCACGATTGTGTTATGAACCAAATTGTGACATGTAGCGAATGAATAAAATGTAATGACCTTAAAATTGATACTTGTCTCTTCCTAGCTTGGCGTTTAGCTCAGTGTCAGAATAATGTGACTGAGTGGGATATTGGGTCATGGTGTTGGTGGCCTGCTTTCCCAGTGGGGCAGCAATATAAAGTCGCTATGAGTGTGCGCGTTCATAAGTCGGTACCTGTCCTGAATGTTGCGAGGATATAAAACTCCATAATTGCACAGTAACGAAGCCGATGCAGAGGGCGCTGAAGTAGTATATAAAAACGGTCAGTTGGGGCTTTTACTCGGGTGAGGGGCGGGGGGGGAGCGGGGCAGGGTTGTGCTTGTCTTCCCCGAATCAACCTTAATTCAAAATCATGTACCAATGCCGAGCATACGCACATCGGCCCCAGCGCGCTGTCGCCACCGGGTGTGGGCAGGCCCGACTTCAAAGCAGCATATGGCTGCATACACACCTAGGTTACAGACCCACTGGCCCTTACACTTTGCTGAATAATATTCACGTAACTAGTTATAAAGTCCACGGCTGGAATCTGTGGTTGTGTAGGCAGGATATGGTGAAATCAATACAGGCAAAAAGAGAAAGGAAGAGTATAAAGAGTGAAAGTAGAGAGAGCCAAGCCCTCAGGTTTATTATTTATAGTGGTACATGGATCTGGGGCTGTATGCGTCAAGAATTATTTATCGGCTCCGGTGTTTAGGACCCCATTCGGGTTAGCTAACGCCGGTGTTGGGAAATGGGTCACGGGGTATGTATGGAGCCAAAGCCCAGAGGTGTTAGCTAACCTAGCATTTATTTATAGATTTGGGAAATCCCTCTGAGATGTTGCTTTCGAGCACCGCTATTTGACAATATCGCCGCCCATGCGGTGGCGATTTGTTTTGTTTAGATTCGACGGTATGAATATCGCCGCCGATGTAGCTGCGGTTTAATATCTCTTCGATCTTGGGGGTTAATTTGACCAAATTTCACTTTTTGAGTATCTTATTCTGTAAAATATGATGGCATTGAATAGATTTGGGCCTAATATATTGCCGGCGATGCGGCGGGGGCGGGGGCGGTGGCGGCGATTTGTTTTGTTGACATTCGACAATATGAATATCGCCGCCGATGTAGCTGTGGCGTTAATATCACTTCGATTTTAGGGTTAATTTGATCAAATTTCACTTTTTGAATATGTAATTCTGTCAAATATGATAGCATTGAGTAGATTTTGGCCTAATCGGTACCTACCGCCGCCCTTAAACCTGGTGTGGAGTGGTGTTAGCCTACCCGACCTTAAACTCGCAGTGTTTCCGTAACACTGCTCCATACATAGCGACTTTTCGCCGCTAAACTAGAAATCCCGTTCAAACCCAGTTTTGGCTCGCTAACACTGCCCCATACATATGGCCCCTGGTATGTCATACCACCTGACCGTGTTCTCCAATGAGAATCAAGCATCTACAGCTCCACCAATGAACATCAAGCATTCCTGTGTCACCATGGCTACAGTGATCTGCCCACCACCACCATGCTGTGTCGCTCCCCTGGTCACCACCTCCCCTGAGTGGAGTGTGTAGTGATCCGTGACTAACAGAGGGGGGAGGGGGTAGTGGATAGAGCTCCAAGTGCCCTTCCACGCTATCTGACTAACACACAATGACTATTGACCATGAGTAAAGTATCACCAGCAACTACATCAACACAGCTGGACTGTACCACCTTATATAGTTTACTAAATGGATTCTATCAATTATTAATGAAACTTTTCTTTTTCTATGGGAATTTGTTTCCCTTGACTATTGGCACATAATTGATTGTCTGCTTTTACATGTAAAAGCGATGGTTTGAACAAAAAACAAACATTTCTCGCCGTGAATATGGCCTATGCTGCCGACACGGTGTAAAGCAACCACCAATCAATCAATCAATCAACATAAACACATTCATGCACCTAGCCATATATACCTTTTACTACAATAGACCATTTGCATTCCCCCACCAATGTGTGTTATCGAAATATTTTACATAGTTACACGCCACAATATGTATCATGTACCCGGAGTAGGGAAGAATGACTACCTACTCTAAATTCGAGCACAAACTGCATTAACCAGTATGAATCAAGTTGAGGAATCACTGCATAGTTCCTGTGCGCAATGCTATCTATATTTGCATTCTCTTCCAATTTCTCAACTATATGCTAACAAAACCAAAATGATAGCCACTGAAAGCTGTCGATTCGAATTTTAAGCTAATTCTACACACTTTCATCAATTCTTCCCTTCAAACATAGTGGGCTCTGATCGATAAATATTTGAACTATTAATTTAGCATATTATATTATAATATCATGTGTTGTGTCCATGGGCTAGATATCTGATACTGTTTCTAATGGGTTGTTCTGCAGCTATTTCACAGGAATAGGGCTGCGGTTGCAGGCCATAACTATCTCAGGTTAAATTAGATTAATCATAAACCACTCAGTGCTGGAAAAGGGGTGTGCGGGTGGCGCATATTCTTCACCCAACATCCTTCTTTTTATTTTTACACAATTTGACCTTATCTTGATGGATTGAAAACGATAAAAAGAAAAGGTTACATGACTAGCATTAAATAGTTCCATTATGCAAAATATTACTAACAATTAGAAAGCCTTAAAGCAAAGGAATACGTTGTGTTAAATTTGAATAACATAATGGTCTTGAATGAGCTAGGTCGCTCATTCGGTGTCATTGCTGGACATGGCAGGCTCAAGGCCGAAGCTCTCCCCCCCCCCCCCCACCCCTGCCACTACTGTGGTGGTGGTGGGGGGAGAGGGGGGGAAGCCATCTTCCCCCCCCCCCCCCCCCCTCCAGCCTATATAACAACTCCTGCCAGCCATCATGGCCAGGCACTATCCTGGGGTGTTCCGGAGCCACCGAAGCTGGTCAGTCTTCTCCAAATGCCCGCACTGACCACTTCCAACCTCCAATTTTACCCACCCACCCACACCTGCAGTTGATTGTGCCCACAACAATCAACAAAACCAAAAACCAATCAAGCACTTAAACTAAAAAATAAAGAATACCATCTAATGAGCGACTGACACCCGCGCTATTGACAGATCACACCTACTTAAATGTCACATTTCTGATAATTTACCCTCTACTGTTATCTCATATTTTTATCATTAACTATTGCTATTGTACTTTAACGTAATTGATTACTTGTTTGTTAAATCGTTCACATGACTCATATGCCCTCATCACATTTCATTTTCCCAATATATCGGGGCCTTCGCTCGTTCGCTTCTTGCCCGATGATACACAGTCAATGTACATGCTGCTGGGCGGGCAGCGCCCGAATAAAAGCCTTGATTAACCCACTCATGCCTCTGAATCAGCTATGTCCGTGAGCAATGTGACTGAAGTGTGCGGCCAGATTTCCCAGAGGGGCAGCACTATGAAGTCGCCACGAGTGTGCACTGTCACAAGTAGGCATCTTAAATGTTGGCTGTGATCTTATATGTTGCCAGGACTTAAAAATCGAACAAACTACAAATGACTATTTTACTGTGCACAAGTTTGCGACGCCGATTTTGCAGATCCGTGGCATCACCTGGGATTCGTTCCAGCAATATTCTCTAGGTGTAAAACTAAGCATCGCTAACTGCCGCAAATTCCCTCCAGGTGGCAGCACCAGGTGTAGTTTCTGAGGTAAATTAGGTGACGCTCAAAGCTGTCATTGTCGATATAATTTAATTTACTGAAGCTTTACTTTCTAACTATATCTGAGGTCATATTAAGATATATATGCATAGACTTGCGACAATGCATACCGAGAGGCACCTTATACTGCCACTGACAATGTGACATATGCCACTAACAGTAACACATTCACCCCTATCCAGAGCATGAGTGAATGACAATCTGTTTAAATCTGACCCAAAACTACCTCAGTAAGAATTACCTATGGACGTGGTGGTTCCAATATGCCGTATTGATCTATATTGGCTTAACATTGATAAATTGTTAAAGATCCCCCCACCCCCAAAAACACCATAAAAAACAAGATGGCAGTCATAGAAAACTATTTTACCAGTGTATTTAGCATATTAGATTGTAACATGTGGCTATTTTTATAACCTAGTCTTCCAACATTTTCTTCTAATGGGCCCTGTCACACTATGACGTAAGGCGCCAGCATAGGGACAATGTGAAAATTTGTTTAACATGTCGAAAATCTCAGCGTAATATGCAAATATGGGCCAAAGTTGGACGTCAGCGCCGCGTAGCCGACTTGATCGTTACGTCGGTCTAGTGTCATGCCAACGAGAGAGGACAAAGGAATTATTAATTGGGTCAACGTGATGCAAGCGAAGCCCCCGTGTGCGCGATGTCATTCAAATGTGACTGTTGCGGTGGCTTAACGTCAAGCGGACATGATAACCCAGGCCATAGTGTTGCCACGTCCGACTCAAACGTTTTCCCCGACATGAGTCGACATCGTCCCACTGTCGCTCTGACGTCATGCTTGCGTGAGTCTAACGTGGCCGACATGATCGCGACGAGGGCTTGATGCGCTCGACATGACCGTAACGTGAGCCGACGTCGTGAAAAGCAGGGGGTATATATATGGGTGCTGTCTTGCTCTCTCCTCACAACTTCTCCAGCATCCCAGGCAAGCACAACCCACGATCCAGCTCCAGTACAACTTCTACTCCCCAGGGGGAGAGGGAAGGGCAGAAAGACCATGACAGGTACACCACCTACATCACCACCATCACCAGCATCAGCAGCAGCAACATCTCCACCATCTCCGATGGTCTCGTCACCGCCTCGCCTGGACACAGAGGAGACTATGGACACGCAGTCCCTGTCTCCTTCTTCAGCGCATTCACGTGCTTCGTCTGCAGCCTCCACCTCGTCCGCCTCACACAGTCTGCCAGGAAAAGGAAAAGGAAAGAGGAGGGTGTGGAAGTTTGACTGCACCCTGCCTACAGACGAGGAGGAGGTCCTGCTTGACTTTCTCCATGACACGCCAGTCATATGGAACGTCAAGTTGACGGACTATCGGAGGACTGACAAAAATGGCAAGCTGTGGGAGGACCAGGCCCAGAAGATGGAGAGAACTGCCACACATCTCCAGGGCTGGTTCAAATCCATGCGTGACAGCCACACCAGGCTTCACAAGAAGAAGAGCGGGGACGGTGCACCCGAGTGGACAGAGAGGGAGCAGTGGATCCTGGACAAGTTCGGCTTCCTCAGCTCATTTGTGCGGCACCGGCCGGAGCCCTGCAAAAGTGTAAGTACTATATTTTTAAATTTGCATTCATGTGGATATTAATTGCAAATTTTTCTATTTAATTATTTATTTGCTTTAGACCTCATTGTGGAAAACTCTAATACTTAATGGCATTATAATATGCTAGCATGTGGATTTATTTATTATTGTCCTCTTTGTGGATAAATGATTGTATATATCTCATGGCATTGTTTTGCTTTGTCACATCCCACAATGCGCCACGCCGCTGGAATGGTGATGTAGTCTATCGGTAGGAGATAACCCCCCCCCCCACCCCCCACAAAACGAAGCCATGAAAATTTGTCAGTGTTAAATGGGCTCCCTTAAAAATAAAGTAATAATATCCCCCCCCAAACAAATTTGTAACTGACATGTAAATTTGTCAGTGTTATTGGCCCTTAAAAATAAAGTAAAATATCCCCCCCAAACAAATATATAACTGACATGTAAATTTGTCAGTGTTAAATGGGCCCCCTTAAAAATAAAGTAATAATATCCCCCCCCCCCCAACAAATCTTTAACTGACATGTAAATTTGTCAGTGGCAAATGCCCCCCCCCCCCTTAAAGACAGTTATATTCCCCATTTTTCCACACCCATAAAACTGACACATAAATTAAGGTTTGATATCAATAACAGATTGATATCTTTTATTTAACTGAGCTATAACATATGAACACCTCACATTTTTTCATATCACACAGTACATTTCAGAAATTACATTTGTACATATCACATATATTACATATCACTCAGTACATTTGTACATATCACATTTATTACATATCACAAGCAGAAATGATGACACCACAGTACATAAATATCCCAGTGCACACACTTCATATAGTCATATCATATTCTCCTGCCATTCCACTGAACCCGCTGGTGAGTTGACCCAGTCTTTGAGGACATTCCGCTGTTCCTTTCCTGCCCTGGAGCCAGTGTTCTGGCAATGTAATTGTCTTCCTATGTCCGGCAGGCTTCTGTCCTCTCTCCATGCTCCGGGGATGAAATTCTCGTTGACGCTCTCTGGACAGTCTAGCTGCTGATTCTGGAGCGTGGGATATCGGATCCTCATCAGGTTGTGTAGGTCCATGCACGCTGTGACGATGAGCTTTACGGTGGAGGGGTGGTGCTGCATCATGCTGATCAGAACCTGAAATCGGTTTGCCAGGATCGCGAATGCTTTCTCCACGACTCTCCTAGCTCGGGAAAGCATGTAGTTGAAGATGCGTTCCTCATGTGCCATACCCCTCCTGCTGAACGGGGACAACATTTTTAGGACTTGATTTTAAATCTTATTAGACTAGATATTTTATTATATTTTTCAACTCAAAGGTAGCGGGGAAATATGAAGACATATACAAAGAATAAATGTTGCTTCTTAGATTGTGAAATCAGGCTCTCATTTCATTTCCCCGCTTTTTCGACCGTTGATGCGGATTCCGAGGGACACCAGTTTGCCAGGGACACTTCCATTGAAATGCATTGTTAACGGCCGTGAGCAAATCTTCATACAGAAAAAGTCAAATATCTCTCAAATTACACCACCTAGACACAAACCGCTTGGAACACATATAGAAAACATGTTTTGCAAAATGATTATATTAAATTGATAAGGTTAGGGTTCTGGATTTCTATTAATTTGTAATAAAACTGACGTTTTGCACTGCGCGTACCGTCAAACTCAAGGCATTGTCAATGGCCGTGAGCAGTCTTCATACAGACAATACAGAAAAAGTTAAATATCTCTAAAACGACACCACCTACAAACAAATCGCTTGGTACACATATAGAAAACATGTTTAGCAAAAACATTATATTAAATTTATAAGGTTAGTGACGATGCTGTTCGATTTTGACGCGTGTGCAACAGCGGTATTCACCCGTGTACTGCGAGTACCGAGTGAATCCTTTATCTAACTGTTATTGGGATATTAATACCAATGAACATTACAGATGTAAGTAGCTTAAGGATAAGTTTGAGCAATACAGATATAGATATTGTTAGTAGTCCCCTGAAATGGAGGAATAATTATTAGCATCAGTCTAACATTTGACTGTTTGCGTGACACTGCCACTGGAAGAATAAGTGATAGTTCAATAATGGGCAGGCATCGATTGTTAATTTAATGACAGCTGTATTTGGGGGCGGGGTGTTTGTCATTTATATTCCTTAGTGGTTCGACGAAATGCAGATTACCAAAACGTAGCAGAGTGTAAATGCCTTGCGCATGCCGACGAACATTTCCACCCCAAACAATAGGACGGGGTGGATTGGTATTGCGCACGTGAGCCGACGATCTGGTAAGCAAATATAACAATCTTAATGCTAACATCCACACTGAAGAATCGAATTGACAAATCCGTACAACCTGTTGTCGACCCACTGAGGAGGATTCCGTATGCAATACAAAATAAGGTGAATGACGAACTATGACAGACTGAAAGCAGTGCTTGACTGAGCCAGGTCGGTAAATGTAAAATTAAACGATTCAAAATCTTTGATATGCAAAACAACAGTGAAATGATTAGGTCATCAACTTACCCAACAAGGCGTAAAACCAGATCCAGACAGAATACAGGCGATTGTAGACATGCCAGAGCCGCGTGACAAGCAAGGCGTGCAGAGGTTCCTGGGCATGGTTGGCTATGTTCACAAGTTTCTACCAAAGATGTCCGAGATCGCAAAACCACTGTGTCATCCGCCATGGTGATCGAAGCTATGAAGGATAACTTCGTGTGGCACTGGCAAAATGAACAGCAAGTCACATATGACAAACTCAAAGAAAAATTTAGAACTGCTCCGGTATTGTCATATTATGATGTAGACAAGTCCATTGTCATTCAAGTGGACGCTTGTCAGTCAGGTCTAGGTCCTGTTATGTTATGGTTCGTGCACTAGATTCAGCGCAGTATGGCTATGCCACTATTGAAAAAGAAATGTTCGCAATATGTTTCGGCTGCCAGAGGTTTCATGACTATATCTTCGGCAAAGAAGTTCAAATTCAAACCGATCACAAACCATTAGTGGCCGATACATAAGCTGTCAGCGTGTATGCAAAGAATGCGAATGCGATTGCAAAATTACAACATACAGCTATTCCATGTTAAGGGGTCCTTAATGTTCTTTGCAGACATGCTGTCCAGAGCACACAGTGCTGAATTAGGTCATGCTGACCTATTTGATGACACACTCAGCGTCGCTGCAGTGGACATGCAATCAAAGAGTATGAAGACGATATATCCATGTCCATGTTAATAACGCATATCGAAAATGGGTGAGACACTACACGTGCACAAACACTGCCATGTAAATCAAGGTTTCAGTGCATTCCATACAAAGACAAACTCACAGTAGAAAACAACTTGGTAATGAAGGGCAATTGTGCCATAGTACCTCCAAAGCTCCATGGTGAAATGATTGAAGCGTTGCACGAGATGCGCTTAGGTATCACGAACATTTCCACCCTTGCTCGTGCTGTGACTGCATGTTCTGGCCCAACATCAATAAACAAATTGAGGAAAAAGTCAGTCGTTGTGACACATGCCAAGATAATCGGAAAAGTTTACATAACGAACCGCTTATAAGTTACCCAATAACATGTCAACCTTACGAAAAGATAGGTGCAGATCTATCCAAAATAAATCACGAGAACTACATAATAGCGGTAGATTATTACACTAAATACCTGGAAGTCACTTTGTTGAGGGATACGTCATCCGCCATGGTGATCGAAGCTATGAAGGATAACTTCGCATGGCATGGTATACCAAGCCAGGTAATTTCGGAATACAAAGAATTTCCAAAACATAATGGGTTCATAGCCACATACTTGAGTCCCCTGTATCCCCGAAGCAATGGCCAAATTGAAAGATTTGTCCAAACAATAAAAAACATGCTAAAAAAATGTTTAGACATGAAA
Source organism: Branchipolynoe longqiensis (assembly GCA_030323885.1). Classification (NCBI taxonomy): domain Eukaryota; kingdom Metazoa; phylum Annelida; class Polychaeta; order Phyllodocida; family Polynoidae; genus Branchipolynoe; species Branchipolynoe longqiensis. Next base: position 81,058,251 of record CM059189.1, on the reverse strand, counting down.
ACAGATTTTCAGCTGGCATTGGTCAACTATAGGAATACTCCCTTGCTCGTGCTTAATGCATCTCCAGCTCAGTTGCTCATGAGCAGGAGGCTAAGAGGAAGACTGCCTATGTCAGAAGATAATTTGATACCTAAAACACAAAATCCAAAGAAATCACAAATGATGAAACGTCAACAGAGTCAAACACGTTTTCACGACAAAAAGTGTGGCAAGGCAGACAAGCCATTCAAAACTGGGTATAATGTCAAATACAAAAACCATGTGGGGGGAATGGAAAAAAGGGGTGATTTTGGGGCGTACATGAGTTTCAGGAAGAGAATACCAAATTCTGAACGAGTCGGGTAACATGTAAACAGAATACAAATCATAAGGGCACCGGAGGCCATTCAGCCCGAACCAGTCAGACAGGCACAGAACACAGAAATAAAAAGTTATAACCAACAATAAAATGAATAAAATATAAATACAATAATATTTAAGGCAAGTTTTTCTTAATGTTCTTGTACCAGAAAGACAAGCCATATTTGTGGTGATTATCCATCAGATGCATAGTCACCGTGAATTATATATTATGCATATAAGAGATGAGCCGAAATCTAGGCTCATGTGACGCCAAACCGTGTGTAAAGGTGCGTGACCGGAGTGGTGGCACCAAAATTGGGACCCGGCCCGCAGTAAATCGGCTGATCCGGTGTATGGATAAATAATAAATAGCATGCATAATAAAAGCGAAATAAATATCACAAGAATGCTCCGCCGCTTTATATTTATATAATACGTTATATCTCACATATATATTGGTATGCAAAAAATATATCTAAATGATGTACAACAGTCCCCACAGGACCTCCTCCCCCAGTGGCAAGTGAAGTATATGAGTGGACCACAAACCAGCATATACCCCCATGGTATATATATGTGTGTATTTACATGTATATACACACACATATATGCACTATTGTTGTGTGATGTTCTGGGGTGCTCTATTGTTTGGGATTGATAGCTATACCAACACAGTACTATCATGGGCAGTTTTGGCCTGTAGCCATTTGTTGTAACTAATGAATTATTTCCTAATATTCACTGTTAATTTACCAAATCCGGTCCTAACTAAATGTCCTGGGAATATTCAGGAATTTAGATTAATTTTTTTGCTTTCTCGTGATGTATTCCAATATGAAAACATCCCAAAACTGCATATTTATGAACCTGCATATGCTTCGACCTTGGTAATTAATTGAACCGGGGGTCAAATTAGGAACCGTAACCACCATAGCCCAAACGAGGTAAGCTCTCCAACCTGCCCACTATTCTTGTCTGATGTTACTCTAACATCGGTAATTTACGGCGCAAACGGGACACTCTGAACTCACTGATCAGCTGAAACCATGAACTCACACACGACACGACACGGGTTCGAATTCGCCTGCGATTCAGCCCGCTATGGTGGCGCCCTCTGTAGAAAGATGATCGAACCACAAAGCCTGCACAAAGCTTCCACCGCCAAACATCATTATAATAATGCCACCGCCAACCACCACCACGAGTCTCACGATTCGAACACCCGACATTCAACCAAACACCCTCCACACATTTCTTCACCCACCCACATCGTCGCAAGGGTTGAGGGTTCGAGTGCAGCCCATTTAACCAGGGAGAGGGAGAGTTGGTTGTTTCTGATTGCTGGTTACTGACACTGTACATATGGGGCTGCCCTCTATGGAAGATCTTCTGATCAAAAAGAATCTCCGGTGGACTGGACACCTCATGAGGATGTCATCAGACAGGCTACCAAAGCAGATCCTCTATTCTCAACTGTCTTCTGGCTACAGAAAGAGAGGGCGCCCCCGTCTCTGGTTCAGGGATACCATCAAGAGAAACCTGAAGCTGAGAGACATTAAGACCGACTCATGGACGCAACTCTCACAGCAGAGAGCAAAATGGAGAGCGGCAGTCAAGTAATGAAAGCAGTCTTTGTCGCATCGCGACCGACAGCATGATGATGATGATGACATATGAGTCCTTCTGAAGATAAATAAACCCATTACATACTTACTGGTCTCCGTTTTCGTAAATTGTGCATGTTGCGGCGGCAACATAGGTAATTCCAGAAGCGGGACCGAACTCCCTCAGCCTACGACCAACACGCCACTGGTGCCACCTATATTCATAAAGACTCACTAGCTCACTACCCCACCAGCGGCGGAGCCTGAGCAGCTCACACCGACTAGTGAGCCCGAACCTGCCACGTGGCCACTGGAGCTTTGTGTCTTTTTCTAGCCGTCCCACCCACCCATCTGTCATATGAGAAGGCTGAGCGCGTGGTACAGAATAACATCAGACCCGAACAATAAGCTACTGTAACTAAGAATAACATCACTCCGAAAAGAAAAGAAAGTACCACTATATACCAGTTCGTGTCCTGTGTCTGAATTATAGATATTCACAAAACTCCACAGGATGCAACTTTAACAGTTTGGAAAACATTATAAACAAGTTGCTTACTTGATGATATATCTTTATTTATTATATATTCAAAGCCAATAAAACTTGATTCATATGTACATGGATTGGCCGTGTCTGGTGCACAATGCGCTAATTACAACTTGTATCCGTCACATACAAACTGCCATGCTGAGCAACATCCAATGTAACACCCATATGTAACAGTCGCACACCCACCCACGTACAAAGCAGCACTGCACAAGTTGCAGCTTCACCTATAAAGGAGTATATATTACTGATTCCTAGAAACTAATAAGAAGAGCAATTAAAATATTCATGGACATTTTTGTTGTTATTATTATTATTATAATGGAGGAAATATACTATACATGTATATTAGATAAAGCATTATGAATAAACTCACATGAGAATATTTGATTATTATGCTTACAGTTTTATTACCAAGAACTTGTTTTATCACCTGGTATTTGTTTTATTACCTGGTACTTCACTTATTGTGAAATTTGATTCACATTATTTACTGCCGCACCAATGATTAATGAATACAGAAAGCATAAATACATACGTTTCTTAAATGCTTGATTCTTGTGCTCGTGTGACTTACATCGTTAAAATAATGTAAAATACGTTAAGATTGCTTATCGCGGTGTTCAATGCCCTCTGCGAAAGTGATAAAAATAAGTTGTATGGAGTAGGTCCAGTATCAATTTATACCCGTCTACATGTCTAGAGTTATTAAACTGTCAGTATCAGCTTGATGCATTATCAATGCATTGTTAGTGTCAGTTTGATGCATTGTAAATTATCAATGCACTGTCAGTATCAGATTGATGCACTGTCAATTATCAATGCACTGTCAGTATCAGATTGATGCGCTGTCAATTATCAATGCACTGTCAGTATCAGTTTGATGCACTGTCAATTATCAATGCACTGTCAGTATCAGTTTGATGCAGTCAATTATCAATGCACTGTCAGTATCAGTTTGATGCACTGTCAATTGTCAATGCACTGTCAGTATCAGTTTGATGCATTGTCAATTATCAGTGCACTGCCAATGTACTGTCAGTGTAATTTCTTAGTGATCTCAGATGAAATCAGCAATTACATTTGATTGTCATGGCAGGCGTAAATGTCAAATGGGTGACTATGTATTAATGAATGGGTTATTTAAGGTGTGCTAACAATTTGTCAGCAGCTCTTTAATCACAGCTTACTAAGAAGTAACAGCCACTCCCGCGGCCTGATACTCCACGACTGTTTCGTGAATTTATTTTCCATATAAATATGATCTAACTGACAGTGTGACAGGGAGGATAACTGGTAGTATAATAAGAGTTGGCAGGAAGTTTCTACAGGTTGTCACTTGACAGGTCCGATGACACAGCACATTTCAAAACACTTACTTAGCGATAGCCAGGGCAATCACTGTTAGTGTTAGCCCGAATGTAAATCTCCTAAATCTGGCGAACGGAAAATAATAACAACTAGTAAAAAATAACACATAGCATTTCACCAAACACTATTCATATTTACAATTTTAAATAGATACAGCTCAATGATTCTGTACACCCAAAAGTTGACCAAGAAAATTGTACATTTCCATTCAGACAACGATATATGCCACTGGCAGAACGATATAGTCAATATAGTCAACATCACGGCAGTTTGTAATTGCTGTAATTTTATGTCTGGAAATGGCACTGAAATGGGGGTTACACCAGGCCATTTAAAGTTCAAAATTAATAACAGTAATTACGCTGAATTATGTCATTGTGTGCAAGTATACACGAGATAGCAATCTGGTCAATGAAATAATAAAATATTCAAAATTATTTATTCCTCTGGTCCCAGTGTTGCAGTTTCCGCGGCACACCAGTTTGCGATGGACACATCGCTTCTGCACATGCGTCAAAATCGAACGTCACTAACCTTATAAATCTAATATAATGTTGTTGGGTAAGATGTTTTCTATATGTGTACCAAACGATTTGTTTCTACGAGATGTGGTTTTAGAGATATTTCACTTTTTCTGTATTTTCTGTATGAAGATTGCTCATGACCATTGACAATGCCTTGAGTTTGATGGTACACGTAGTGCAAACATTAGTTTATTCAAAATTATTAGAAATCAAGAAGCCTAACCTTATAAATTTAATATAATCCTTTTGGTAAAGATGTTTTCTATATGTTTACCAAGCGATTTGTTTCTAGGTGGTGTGGTTTTAGAGATATTTCACCTTTTCTGTATGAAGATTTGCTCACGGCCATTGACAATGCATTTGAATATATGTGTCCCTCGCAAACTGGTGTGCCGCGGAAACTGCAACACCGGACGGTACTGAAAGCCTATTATTATTGTGTGTGATAAAAGGTTCTTTTGTCAGCGCCGAAAAACAGCGCCAAAATGAGACTTACCATTCCGAAAAATAAGATCACCATGATGATAAAATGTACATTTGTAGATATGTTTGGTTAATATTTACTGTTAATGGAACCAACATATATGTAGGTGTTTACTATTCTTATATCGTAATCACGTTCTTGTTATAGAAAGTCATTTAAATAAATGTTATGGGATATGTACATGCACACGTCTCAATATCTTATGTTTCTGAGGTAAATCACTATTCAGTATGGGTATTCCAAGTTTGTCTTCCACTGGTCCTTTAGAAAGGACTGAAGGTGTGGTGTTCTCTGTGGTGGAGTGGTTAGAGTGTCTGACATTTTTCTAGGTCAGACTCCTAATCTGAGGGTTGGCGGTTCGATTCCCCGTTCCCCCACCTCTGCCAATTTGGATTTCCACCGCTGTGTATAACTTACAGTGTCATCAAAGGCCGGTTGCTCTCATGCCATGTCTATGTGGTGTGGGAGGTTAAAAATCCCTTGGGTCGGTAAAAGTGTAGGCTCAGGCTTTCTATCGACCAGCAGTGGAATGAGGAAGACATTAGCTTAACCTAGTTTAAGCTTGTGGTGTTAGGCCTATCACTGACTCGTGCATACCGACTTTTCGGCGCTAAACCAGAAATCCCTTCTAAACGCATTTTGGCTCGGTAACACCGACTCCTGCATATGGCCCCAGGTCACAGCTTCAGCTTACATGTAAGAAATTGGGGAGGGGCGGGAGGGTTGGCGAATACACTTAGATCTACACAAAGTGGTATTTTATCGAATGTAAAATATTTGCGAGGACAATTTCACTGCAATTTATATTAGAAACAAAATATATGGCAAGAACGCTACCAAGTTTGGTTAACGGGAAGAATGCGGCTATAGGTGAAAAGTGAGTTCAAAGTATAGGGTTTATTGTAAAGGATCGGGGTGTGAGGGGCATCAATGCTAACTTCCACCAGGTAAGTTGAAGCTGTGATCAGATCCTTCATGGGGGGAGCAGACAAACTCGGAAGGTCTGTAATGGGGTGCATGTTAAACCTGTTAGCATTGACTACCTTGGATGTATGTTTAAAGACAACTTCAACAAGTACCCCCTCCCCCGCCCCTTCACACGTCACTTTAAATGATCTTGTGAAATATTGCTTGATTCAATTGCTAAAACTTTTAAATTCTTTAAAAAGAAATTGTAATTGCGTTTAAAACTAATAAAAATCCAAAGCTATTTTGCAAATAATTGCTGAACACATTAATATTTGAGGTTATATATGAATCCATAATACATATGATATAACAGTTTACCATAAAGGATCGGCTATATAGAAACAGACAACATATTTTGTTTGAAAATAAATGGACCCAGTGATAAATGGACCCAGGATTCCCTATACATGGTATGCAGTATGCGGAAGCGTACAAGATACCGTTTGTATTCGAAAGTGCAAATGCGAATCGAGTATCGCCATTTCCAATATAAAAAACAACAAAAGTCACTGCATACCTCATACACATTCGCATACCGCACATATGGAATCCTAGCTTTATCGTAATTAAAAGCAATGATTACCATAACAAAGTAATCCAGCATCCGTCATGTAACCATTTTTCCCCTTACAAAAATGAATCTATTAATTGTTGTATTTAGAAATTCAAACTAAAAAGAAGCTATTTCAAACACCATCTCATATTGGCCATAGCTGAAGGGGGGGGGGGGTCTAAATGGGAGGGGGGTTAAAGTGGCATTTAGACTGTGACACAAATACGGGCGTGGCTTACTCGTGCATCCTCAGGTGGGGAAGAAGGCCCACGGCGCGGTGGGAGAAGTGGAGGAGGGGGGGGGGCGGCAGTGGAGGGGTGGGGTGAGTTATATCATCTTCCCCGGCAGAAGTGGTGTGCCGGGGAAGAGGTCCACGAGGTCCGGGAAGTGCAGGCCGAGCTACCGGGTCAGCCACAGACTTAACATTTGCAGTCCGCAATGAATGAACACAAGCACACAATGAGTGAATGACTGGGTGATGGCCAGCGCCGGGTGCCGGGTGCCGGCTTCACACACATGGCCGCATTGCCGGTCGCCGACACCACACCACAAATAGATTACACCGCAAATGTTCATCGGACCGTTCGGGAGTTGAAAGTTGCTTTTTTCCACGTTGTCCTCAATATAACCAACTGTTGTCGCTTCTGGCCCATGGACCTGATGAGATGACCTTGGGTGATTGCGGATTGCTGGTCTTCCATGGTCTTCCATGGTGTTCCAGCTGCCGGAAGTGACTCTGCTACCCACATGATTAAGACGCAGCACAGTGTTGGGTTGTGGGTAGCATAGAGGGGGTATTGACTATTCCTAAGGGGTAATAATACACCAATGCCGCTGTGTGTGCTAGGACTGCAGCCAGCTTCCAGTGCAGACATAGTAGTCTTTAAGCAGTCTTCACACCAAGCCAGTACAACAGAAACAACGTCACCAACAACACAAACACCGGCTCCACGCTTACGTCTCCATGAGCAATGTCCAACCACTCACACTATCGCAGCCCAGGAGGTGCTGAGCACCCGGTACTGGTACTTGTGTATGTGATGTGTATTATATATACTATATATACTACATATATATATAATATATAGTATATATAATATATACTACATATATATTATATATAATGTATATATATTATATATAATGTATAATATATATAATGCATAACAAATATTATGTACAGAATATATATTAATATATAATGGATAATATTTATTGCATATTATATACAATATGCATTTAATATATTATATATAGGATATAACATAATATAATACATATGATATATATATAATATACTATATGTGCTATATATCATATATACAATATATATTGTATGTGATATATATCATATATATAGCACATACAATATATATTATATATATGATATGTGCTATATATTATATCTAATATATATTATATGTATTACAAAAATTGTAATATATATTTATCATATATTGCATGCTATATAATATATACCACATATATTCCACATTATATATACCATACATATATCCCATGTATTCCAAGCACACATTACCTCAGCTCTACCCATAATACCCACTACTCATGCTCCTATTGCCTGTATCAGTCCGAAAGGGCGGTGGCCGGTTATTGTGGTTTATACTCAGTATCTCGATGCCGTCCGTGCGGTCCGAGTCTGAGAGCAGCTCCAGGTCCTCAGTGTGAGCTGACGAGTTGGGCACCGGCTCGGAGATGTTGAGCTGCGCTTTCCGCTTCTTGCGCCTCTTCGTCTGAGCCATGCGGATGATGACGGTGAGGAGAAGAAGGATGAGGCCGAGGAAGAGGCCGAGGATCACGTACAGGATGAACTTCTCTAGGTTATCTGCAACCAAGGCGGGATGCGTTAACAGGGATGATAGTGGTTTTAGGTTTGAAAAAAACCCAGAAATCAAGCCGAGATAAAAAGGAAAAAGCGGAAATCAAGCCGAAATTACTATCCCGACGGATAATTGATTTATTGTTATTAAAAATGTGGAAAGAAAACCCTGAAATCGCTTAGAAACGAAAAAATATCATCCCTGATTAAGTGGCAAGGCAATGGGGTTGTTTTCATGTGACGTCACAGCACTGGGCACATGTGTCATTTTGGCATTGAATAAGCACATTGCATTAAGGCATATCTCAGGGATGAGAACAGGTCAAACCTAAAATTGCCGATCGGCGGGAAATTCTCATCCCTGTATATAGCATGGATGAGAACAGGTCAGACCTAAAAAGGTGGGTAATTGCCCAAAAGTCAGGAAACCAACCGATTGGCGTGAAATTCTTACCCCTATGTTAGTTTATGGAGTATTTGGTTTGCACTGTAAAATGAAATGCTACAGAAATATAGAGAAGTGTTGCTTAAAATCCATCAGTATTCACCGCTATGAGAGGTTTATCGAATTGGAATTGTACACAGTTACAAATGACAGTTTCATTTCAAATGTGTTGAGGATTTGCATGCCGTTACTATTGCAAAGATAGCTTCATTTATGTATCAAGCAATTTTACTCCATCACCGTTGAGAAAACACATTATTCAATGAATACACAACATTTAGTAAAAGAAAATACAATAAACAAATGATGGTGAACCTGCACTATTAATTACTGTGTATCATCAGTGTATCTGCACCAGTTCTGTGCACTACCAGTGTATATACACCAGTCAGTACTGTGCATTACCAATGTATATAAACCAGTCAGTACTGTGCATTACGAGTTTATATAAACCAGTTAGTACTGTGCATTAATAGTGTATATAAACCAGTCAGTACTGTGCATTACCAGTGTATATAAACCAGTCAGTACTGTGCATTAGCAGTGTACATAAACCAGTCAGTACTGTGCATTACCAGTGTATATAAACCAGTCAGTACTGTGAATTCCCAGTGTATATAAACCAGTCAATACTGTGCATTACCAGTGTATATAAACCAGTCAGTACTGGGCAGTATCAGTGTATATAAACCAGTCAGTACTGTGCATTATAAGTGTATATACACCAGTCAGTACTGTGCATTACTAGTGTATATAAACCAGTCAGTACTGTGCATTACCAGTGTGTATAAACCAGTCAGTATTGTGCATTACTAGTGTATATAAACCAGTCAGTACTATGTCCTCAATAAAAACAACTGTTGTCGCTTCTGGTCATGCACCTGATGAGATGACCCTGGGGATGACCTTGGCATGTGAGCACTGTGCATCACCAATGTATATACACCAGTCAGCAGTGTATATACACCAGTCAGCACTGTGCATTACAACTCTTTATACGCCAGTCAGCAGTGTATATACACTGTGCATTACCAATGCATATACATCAGTCAGTACTGTGTATTACCAGTGTGCATATACACCAGTCAGCACTGTGCATTACCAGTGTATATACACCAGTCAGCACTGTGCATTACCAGTTTATATACATCAGTCAGCAGTGTACATACATACACCAGTCAGCACTGTCACTGTACATTACCAGGGCGCCCTACCTTCTATGAATGTGACAGTGTAGATCCAGTCTGTCACAAAGCCGACATAGTCCCCCCTGACAGCTGACACTTCCCCTTCGGGTGTAACGCACGGGTCGGTCGTATCAGCTTCCGCTATGCCCTGTTCTGATTGGTTCTCAGGAGCTGTGAGCAAAGACAAGGACAGGAAATCGATACCAAAAATGCATTCATACAGTTTTTTAAAGGACCCTGTATATATTGATTTTAAAAGTTGGTTCATTTTAATAGTTTCAAGCAGTCAGTATATATAAGATACACTATTGCCTAGGGGAAGACATGCACAGAGAGAGAGAGAGAGAGAGAGAGAGAGAGAGCGAGAGAGAGAGAGAGGGGGGGATAGGAAGAGAGAGAGGGAGAGAAGAGAGGGAATAAGATAGATGTGAATTGGTGTTAAGGGACAGAACATTGGAAGAAAGGGGTTGTTTGTTGTTGTTTTACACCATAGCAACATCTAAGGTCATATCAGCATTGACACCGACTTGTGACAGTGCGCACTCATGGCAACTTTATAGTACTGCCCCACTGGGAGACTAGGCCGCCGTCACCATGACTTCACTGGGTCCTATTCTATTCATGTTGAGCATACATTTTGCCTGCGCTTTACCGAATCGGCCACTACTTCCGGTACTGAAGAAAGGGCGAAGGGATAGGTTGCCTGACAATTCTGGCTTCTTAAAATATACATAAAAAAATGTAGCTCTCCAGCAAAACCATGTCAAATCCGTCAGTCTCATCAGTTGTTATGCCTACAATGATTGGTTCTCTTAAGGGGCTGTCACATTAGGGTTTTTTGCGGGAGCGTATGGCGGCGTAGGCGCGTTACGTCATATACGTCGGCATACGGCGTATACGCTACTCATATGCTACGCATACGCTACTCATACGCTACTCATACGCCGCCAGGTGACGGCTTATGTGAAGCGTATGAGGCATACGCCGCCATACGCTTTCATAAATCCGTCCGTCCAAATCTTTTTGTGCATGCTAAAAAAATCTCGACATATGAGGGTGTATGGCCCAAACCATCAAAAAATGTCACAGCACGCTCCCATATGCTCCTCATACTCTCCTCGTAGGTTCCACATACGCTCAAAACAACCCGAACGGTCACAAAATGTCATCATAGGCCGGCACGCGCAGGACCTACATAGGTTTTCAATACGCCGTAATGTGACAGGGCCTTTACTGCTTACACCATCACTATCAGCATCGATGTCCTTCTTCTTGACCTTTCTGTAGCACTCTAGCGATGAACTAGTAGTGACCTTATTCTTTTGAAGACTGTCTGTACTCTTCCATATTTCACTTGAATAATTGTTCAATTGTTATTCTAATAACTCTGCTGAAGCCAATAGAGTCAGACTTTTGATAAGAAACGCAAATTAATTTGGCATGTTAGCCATTTTAAATTGTTAAAATACTTTATAATGATCAACCCAATATATTTATCGCAGAAAATGACAGAAACTAAAAATCACCTTTACCTATGCAATCACCTATGCAACTTCAATTGTCATTCTAACAACTGTTGTATACTTTATTTAACAATTGATCAATTCTCATTCTATTGTATTCATAACCAGACGGGATGGCCGAATGAGTTAGAGATACCATGTTGGTAAACCATGGGATCGTGGGTTCAAACCCTGGTCGAGTCAAACCAATGACGTACAAATTTATACTTGTCACTCCCTAGCCTACCGCTCGGCACTGTCACAAGTCGGTATTGTATACAGTTACAAATGACAGTTTCATTTATAACGCAATCTAATATATAACGCAATCTAATATAAAACAACAACAAACAAACAAGCATTACCAACTATGGAGGGCACCAGATCGGTGCCCACAAATTAACCAAATCCCATGTAACATGAGAAGAAAGAGTACAATTACTCTAATGATAGGACATTTATTTTGTGTGTGCCACTTTCACCAAATGTGCAGACATATATCAAACTGATGACTAATCTTGCAAACTTTTGCAAATAATATGACATTAAAAGTGCTGTGTCAACAGTGTAGCCACGTGTAAGCACAGTGTCGAGTGTCTGCAGCGCAATCAGACATACGGTACACCTGTGGCTTTTTAATCACACCGCTACATTTCACCTGTCCTTATAAGAGAAGCTAGCAATAACATGTTGGCGGGAAGGGAAAGCATATTTATAGAAGTGATGAAGCGGACTCATACGGACATGAGTAAAAGTTGTAAAGTCTGATAGACCGGTGTGGATGGCTTGATCGCTATAACTTTGATTTAAAATGAATAACTTCAGAGATGTTTGAAGTGTAAGCATGTCAAATTAATTTGGACACGGTTTTCAAACTCTAACTTGAAAAACGTCAACAATTCAAAACCAAAACACTTATCTAGATTTGATTCTACATATTTAACTTAGATACTGATGCATTTATTAAGCATTTGTTGCCACATAGAAGGCAGAAAGAAGCCTGTGGTGTCAGATTTGTTTTCACACTTGCCAAAATTAATGTGCCATGTTTACATTTGAAATATCTCCAAAGATGGCCATTGAAAATAAAAGTTACCTCTCACTGAAGTCTACCCTATAATACTACGCTATAATACCCTATAATACTACCCTATAATACTACGACGGCTCACTCAGCCTGTACTGTGTAATCAAAATGATCAAACCCACCACTTGGTGCGCTGGCTGTTCTCTTGGTTAAACAGGTCCTATATTATATGCATAAATGTTTATATGAATGTGAAAGATGTGTGATGATGGCGATGCTGATGATGATGCTGATGATGAGGTGTATTTGTTCATAGCAATTTCATATTGATGTGTATTCATACTTACCTATATCATGTATAATATAATTGTATGTGTTTACATGTGAAACAGCAACCAGCAACTGGGCTGATCAAACCCACCACAAGGTGGCACTGCAAAATTTACATTACCATGGGAGAGATAGGGAGTGAGCTGTTTTAGTAGTATAAGGTCTTTGCTGAAGTCAAGTAAATTATAATCATCAATCTAATGTATTTATCTCAGAAAATAGGAGAAACTCACAACCATCGGACAATGCAAAATTAACTTTGGCACATTATCCCGATACTGAACTAACCAGTCGGTTATAATCATGCGATTATTTAGTAATGCCAAGCACCAGGCTCGGAAGTTACATGTATCAATTTTGTAAGTCATTAATTTGACTCAGCCGGCATTCAAATAAACTCCCGGCATTCCTCACAGGAAGCTTGCGCTCTACCGATTCAGCCAACATATCCGATCCCAAGCAAAACTAGTCATATTTAAGCAGAAACATTAGCAGCATACACAAATTAAATTGCTGGGTGGGGGTGGGGGTGGGGGGGATGAACATTAAACAAAAAGTTTTAATCAATATAAATACACGACCAATATGACCAATAAGCGATTTCAAAATAAAGAGAAAAAGCTGAGACAAAATTTAAAAGTTTTTATAATCAATTAACAGAAAATAATAACGATAAAACAGCAGAGATACAAGTTAAAAAAAATTGTAATCAATTAATAGAACATAAAGACATTTAAATATAAAGAGAAATAGCTGAGACAAAATTTTAAACAAGTTAAAAAATATATATAAACCAAAAAAACATTAAAAAAATAAAAACTGACACAAAATTATGAAAAAATAATTCAAGTCAATTAAGAGAAAATATGAGCTCGGAAAAATAAAGACAAAAAGCTGAGAGAACACAAACTCAATAAAGCAGGAAGCAAACAAAGGCGTACAGCGCGTACACGACACTCACATTTCGACCCACCTCGGATGGCCGGCTTGTGAGAGTCGACCGTCAACACCTCGTACCGCACAGTCGACGAATGCTGCGTCGGCACAACCACTTCCGGTACGCTCCCCGCCTCGCCCTTCGCCACCTTCGTCAGCTGCGTCGTCGTCGTCGGCGTCGGTCGCCGACGCCCGTCGCGGTCGCGTTGCGTCGGCGGGATGCCGTCGGAGGGCGTCTCCGTCTCCGGGGCGCCACCTGCCGGTCGGGGCGTGTCGGGCGCGCCCTCTTCGTCCTTCTTCTTGGCCGGGTCGACGGTGTCCCTGTTGCCCTGGCTGCTGTCGACGTCGTCGTTGCAGAAGGAGTTCGGGTAGGCGTCGCCATTGTTGCTTTTCATTTCTTTAAGGATGCGCTTCGGAACTGGTACAGAGAGAGAATATACAGGCTGAGGAGATATATACGATCAATTTGAAACTGATCGTATATATCTCAAACAAAACAAAAGCATCAGAGGAGGAAAGGTCATCTCGTTCACCCACCAGACTAGGAAGTGACACACTTGTCCAACATGCCACCGCACATTCCGAGCACAAATTGGATTAATTGTTTTTGACAAGTTCACAACAAATAATGAGTTGCTGTCATTATCGCCACCGATGGACAAGTAGGAAATGATTACTTTTTGGCAGTTGATTAAGCTGGAGGGGGAATTTCACTGGCGGAGTATTGGTGTTATTATTCCTCAAGCGTTAGTTTCGTGTTATATACACTTGTTTCGGACCCCATCCTGATATGACCTTAGATGTTGCCATGGCGTAAACGCCACCAACTGATCCTTCAGGTCCCAGCTTCCCCAGGTTGACACCCCGAATCCCACTCAGTCTCACAGCACCGACATGATTCAATACACCTCAGCTTCACTCTCCAGGATGACAAGACTGGGCCATGCAGTCGGGGGCCGAGCAATGCATCACCTCGCAGATACCGGAAGTTGGACCACGCCCATTAGGCAGGGAGAAGCACGCTGCCGGTCTACCAGATGAAGATGTATCAGGACTGCATGATGCATGAGGTCACCACCTCTACTTTTGCTGCTGGGACATGACCAGCTAACGCTAACACTAACAGAAGGTATGAGGCTGTTAGGGTTTAACACAATCTCCCTACGCACACATACATACAGACATACGTGCATACATACATGCATAAAACATGCATGCGATAAATGCAGACTTACATGCATGTATACATGCGTACATATATGGAGACATAAATACATGAATGCATATATATATACATGCATACATGGTACGTAGATGCATAATACATACACACACGCATGCATACACACGTGCAGATGTATGCATACATGCATGCATACACACGTGCACATACATGCATAGATACATACATGTATACATACACGAATGCATACATACACGAATGCATACATACATACATAGATACACACATGCATATATAGATACATATATCCATACAACCATCCGGATATGACGTTAAATGTTCGTAGTATGTAAAGCCCCAACAAACAATAAAATACATACATCCATAGACGTAAAACCCCCAACAAATAACAACGAACAAGCGGAAAACTGACATCCGGTAAATATGAAAAAATACTCCTCAACATCAACGTCATGCTGGATCGTTAAAGGTCTAGCTCTGCTTAAAATAAGATTTGAATGCACACTAGTGGAAAGTCATTATCAATGACTTACAAAATTGATACTGGTCATGACCTAACCGAACCGGATACCGAGCTAACCTGGGCCCATATGCATGATGCGGTGTTAGCTTACACTCGGTGTGTTTGCGCTAACACCGCTCCTTGCGTACTGATTTTCGCCGCTAACCTAGAAATCCCTGCCAAAACCAGTTTTGGCTCGCTAACACCGCATCATGCATACGGGCCCAGTCCTTGTCCTATGCTACAAAATGGCAAACGCCAGGTTTAATGATGATGATGATGGTGGTGATGGTGTTCTGTATCGTCAAGGACTGATTAGGTCAGCTCAAATCGAGATAAGAGCTTTGGTTTTGAAAATGTGATGCTTACATTGGATTAGGCAGTTTACATAGTTTACATAGTTTCATCGGACTGTTGTAGTATTCATTATTTAAATTGTTTCTGATGGCTGCATAAATATATGACTTGTTTGTTGGCCATCCAATGTACTGACGTGATATACACTCATGGCGACTTTATAGTGCTGCCCCACTGAGAGACCAGACCACAGGCACCGTGCCCCGATATCCTACCCATTCACATTATCCGGATACCGAGCTAACCAGTCCTTGTCCTATGCTACAAATGGCAAACGCCAAGTTTAATGATGATAATAGTGGTGATGATGGTGGCATATATATATATATATATGTATATACACACACACAGACTAAAACCTTTCTAACCGACAACCTCCACAGATCAACCACTCCCCTATATTGATCGCTTTATTTGGGTCGGAAATGATATCCCAATGCACAGCTCAGTTTGAAACTGATCGCATATATCTCAAACAAAACAAAAGCATCAGCGGAGGAAAGATCATCTCGTTCACCCACCAGACTAGGAAGTGACACACATATCCAACATGCCACCGCACATTCTAAGCACAAATTTGGATTCATTGTATGACATCATCATCATCATTATCATCGATGATGATGATGATGATGATGATGACATACACCGCCACCAGTACTGAGAACGCTGAAGACGGTGCAATTTCCATCTGCGCTCTAAGCTTACCGCATGTGTAGATGACACTCAGGTACTTCTTGGTGCCCGGGTCACACGGATCCCCGAACGAGGCTGCGGACGCGGTGACACTGCATCGCCGCTTCCCGTGGCACTTCTTACTCACCACGGCCAGCGAGCAGGACGACTCGCACTCTGTGGGCAACAGCAAGGGCACAGTGACACATCAGGCAACGGCTATCGGTGAAGGATGAGGGATTCAGGATTAGCAAACTGATTATTATCTGGATCAATGTCCATATACCTAATTAGGTAACTTATAATTAAATTAGAAAAATGGGTTGGGTAGGTCTTCTCTCTGGGAATGTCAGTCGGGTCTGATGATGTAGTCTATAAGGCCGTGTTCCGTTGTGGCGTGTTCCATTGTTCGGTGTGACCTTGTGACTTTATGTGTCTATATATGTGGGCCTATATGTATTATATATATATATATAATATATATAATACATTATATAAATTATATATATATGATATATATATAAACATAGATTCACACATACGAAATGTATAGGTAATAGCATTTTCTGCTGAATTCAAGTAATGCAATTGCTTAACCACACTACACCACATGCACACGGCAACTGTTTAAGGCTGAGTACAAAAGGACTGAACAACAGACAGCTGGGACACACCAAATGCCACACCACCTTTCTAACCATAGCTCGGTCTATACGCATTTCACTCATTTTTCTCGACACATTTTTCTCGACACTGGCCCTCGGTGTAGGTTAAGTTCATTATGCCCACACCCACCTGGAAATGTACCCTCTCCCTCCTCTCCCCCATAAGCCATAATCCTCTCAACGCCAGTACTGCAATAACAGGCTCCCTTACCCTGCCATACTCTGTCGGCGTTCTGCATCTGGTTGTTGTTCGATACGTGTTTCACATCCCAACATAGTTCACTATCATAAATGTTTCATACCAAAGAAATACCTCAAAACACACACAAAACCACTAATTTGCTCAACTCATATCTCAGCACACAATGGGCTAATCACAAAAAAAGAAAACCCCACATTGAACTGCTGACTTAGCCTACGAGCCAGCTTCCAACAATCAGTACAATCAAAACTTTGAATAAAACCCACTCTCCCCCGAGTTGCTCACAAAACTGATGTGACTTTGAGTTACCCATAGTTTCTCACAACATAACAAATTGCTTACATAGTCTACCTATGAGTTGCACACAACACCGATGTGATTGTGAGTTACCCATAGTTTCTCACAACATTACAAATTGCTCACATAGTCTAACTATGAGTTGCTCACAACACTGACGTGATTGTGAGTTACCCATAGTTTCTCACAACATTACAAATTGCTTACATAGTCTACCTATGAGTTGCCCACAACACCGATGTGATTGTGAGTTACCCATATTTTCTCACATTACAAATTGCTTACATAGTCTACCTATGAGTTGCCCACAACAGTGATGTGATTGTGAGTTACCCATAGTTTCTCACAACATTACAAATTGCTTACATAGTCTAACTATGAGTTGCTCACAACACTGACGTGATTGTGAGTTACCCATAGTTTCTCACAACATAAATTGCTCACATAGTCTAACTATGAGTTGCTCACAACGCAAAGAACTACTTACCTATCCTCACTATGAACTGGTCACAACACAATAACAATTGCTAAATCCAAACCTGCTTTCCCTCACTCCAACAAAACACCCAGACATTAGCTGACACAAAATAGATGTCTGAATGAACTGCTTATCTATCTTAACTCCGAACTGCTCACAACACACCGAATTTCTCACATAGCCTAACTGGGCACATTTTATAGCATGTGTTTCCTCACCCGCACTTTCCAGTTACTGCCCCACTGAGACACCAGACCACAGGCACCATGCCCCGATATCCTACCCAGTCACATTATCAGGATACCGAGCTAACCAGTCCTTGTCCTATGCTACAAATGGCAAACGCCAAGTTTAATGATCATGATAGTGGTGATGATGGTGGCGACGATGATGGTGACATAAGACAGCCTCATATATATATATTATCTCAAGCTATCAGTTTCTCTTTTAATGGGGGCTCTTTGTACATTTGTTACTTCTATGTGAAAACACTTGTGCCCCCAGCCCCCCATTGAGCATCTGTTTATAAGGCACGTGCATTCATTTAAGATATCTCAAAAAGATGTGAGATGCACTGACCTATGCGGGTAGGCGGGAGGGAGGGCATTGGTGCCATGACCAGGATTATGTACATGCTGCACAATGCATAGTGCTGAACACTCCCTGTGCATGCCCTGCAAGCACGCTATCTGGATATGGGAATTGTAAGAATGAGACTTACAATTCCAGGAGGATGCGTGTTATGATATGTGATGTATAAGCATTATGCGAGTATAAACGCACGTAAGGGATTATATGTTTATTTCCTACCCTAAATATTGATAGGGTGGCTTACTTGATGTATGGCCCCCCACCCCCTCCAACCACGTGACCGGTGGCTCCACCCCTGGCACGCCTCTATCCTGGACGCTGCACTGTCACTTGCGCCCGAGATTTTTTTGAGGCTGTCTTATGTCACCATCATCGTCGCCACCATATGATCATGATCATTAAACCAGATGAAATGCCGCGTACACATGTGACGATTGCAACAAGCAACCTAGATACTCACTTAACACACAACCCTCCCCAACACACCTAGCCCAGACATAGCAGAAGTGCGGATTCGAGCAGTACTCTGGCCGTAATGTTCACATTTTCACCTCTCTACCCGACAACAGCTGCTTTAGGCCAGCTGCGATGCTGACTAAGGTCTGCTCAGAGGAAAGTAACATTTTAAAATGGCATTACCGCACACTAATACTGAGTGCATTGACCTGTTTACATGCTCCTTGAACATGCGCTGTTCAGAGCACTCTCTCTCTCTACGTGTATTCTGGCCACATCAAACGGGTACTGACTTGTGGCAGTGCGCACTCATGGCGACTTTATAGGGCTGCTCCACTAGGCACCATATTTCCAATTTTCATCATCCCCATGACATTAGTTGCCATGACCAGGATCCCATCGCTACATCAGCTGTACCTGCTGTATGGTTATTGAACCTGCGCTAACTATGAGTTGCTTACAACACTGATGTGATTGTGAGTTACCCATAGTTTCTCACAACATTACTTACTCAAGTACTGAGTACTTGAGTAAGTAATGTTGTGAGAACATGTGTAAGTGCATTGCCTGAATGTATGTAATAGACTACATCACGGTTCCGACTGCGCATGCGCTGAAAACGGCCATGGGAGCAAAGCAAAGGCGTACGGCCATTGAGTTTGCCGATACGCGCATTGAAAAATGTCAGTTTTATTCCAAATTAATAGAAATCCAAAACCCTAACCTTATCAATTTAATATAATCTTTTTGTTAAACCTGTTTTCTATATGTGTTCCAAGCGGTTTGTGCCTAGGTGGTGTGGTTTTATCAATATTTTACTTTTTCTGTATGGAGATTGCTCACTGCCATTGACAATGCATTGAGTACTCTGGCTATGGCTCTAACACTAGTCTGAGTGCCTAGATCTTTCTAAATCTAAATGCACATGGCATAAGATGTGCTGATTATATTGATGTAAATGCAATGCTGGATAAAAGATGAATATCTTAATTTATTATGTATATTTTTTTAGTTAGTATTCTATGTTTCAAACAAGAGCTGAGATGAGCTGAAACTAGCACATTTCATAGCTGCACCCATTGTATTAGCATGTGCCATGTGCTTTTGGGGGGGTTGTTTTGCTCTGACCCATCCCACAATGCACTGCACCGCTGGAACCGTGATGTAGTCTATTGTAAGCATTAAACGATTTATGGGTGTAAACCATTTAAATGACTTACGATTCCAATGGGATGAGTGTAGTTGTCTGCACTGACCTCTCAGGCAATGAGCTGCATAGACAGGTAGGTATAGATAAGGTGATTGCATTAGGGAGCCTCGGTAGTGTAATGATGATGATGATGATGATGATGATGATGACACCATCGGCAATAGGTGTGTGTTCGAATCTTGCTCTATGCGGAATATTTTCCATTTTTATCACCATAGATAGGCTGATTGCATCAGGGAGCCTAGGTAATGTAGTAGTTTGCACACAAGCTCCCGAGAGGTGTGCGGTCGAATCTTGCTCTAGGTGCAATATTTCCCATTTTCATCCCCCCCCCCCCGCCATGACAGTATCTTGGAATTGACATATTGATCATGATTCCGTCGAGCCATGAGCCCTTCTCAGCTGCGGGTAGGCGGCGTCCGGCAGGCGGCGCCCTACACCAACCAGTCTGGATCTGATTGGTTGGTAGAGGTTTAAGTCCTGGCAACATCTGCAGTCATATCAGGATAGGTACGCACTATAAACTCGCCATGAGTGTGCACTGTCACAAGTCGGTACCCATCCTGATATTACCTTAAATGTTGTCAGGATGCAAAACCGCAAGAAGCCAAAACCAAACTTCCCTCGTTACGCGATGACATAAACCAAAAGAAAACTCGCCATCAAAGAACAAGGTGTTCATCAATTCTCATTGTTAACGTCCATACTGCATCCGGGGAACCCACAGCGCGCACATAACGGCTGATTCTGATCGATTGTCAGACAATCTTTTGTAATCCAGAAAGGAGGCGCTGGGTTACCGGGTCGATGCTGCCAGCATACGCTGATAGATCTGCTCTCGCACACCCTCTACCAATTTGCAGAGTAGCTCAGTGGACCATAAGAGGCAGGGACCAGTGTATGGATCATGGGCGCAGTAAAGCGTCGTTTTCTGCTAGCCGGCTCTCAGTACGCCATTTTTTAATACTTTTTCTCTGAGACTGACAGGGATCAGTATATGTTTCGTAAACATCAATTTGATGAAAATATTCTGCTGTTATTATTGGATAGTTAATATCAGATGGTGCAGAGTAGATCAAATCATTCTTCCTGGCCTATTCCTTATAATGAAACATTTGAGACTCCCATATGCTGTTGAACGTATGCACCTACCCCTCACTTAATAACGAGCTCTCACCCACCCCAACACACCTACCCCTCACTTAATACCCAAACTCTCACCCTCCCCAACACACCTACCCCTCACCTAACACTCGATCTCTCACCCTCCCGACCCCCTCTCCTTTCCATCCCTCCTCCGTGTCCCTAGACGGCTCACTGACACCACAACGTGATGTATCGTTTAAATGGCTCTATGTTCAACTTCCCAGCCATAGTTAACCATTACAGTTTTCAAATTTGTCGACCTGATCTATGTTCATTGGAGGTTTTACCTCCTGGCAACATCTAAGGTCATAAGGTGATGCACACTCATGGTGACTTGACATGGTGGCTGCCCCAGTATGAAATGCAGTGTCAGTGCAGTCCACTACAGACCTAACCTAGCAGCCTTCCAGTTTAAGCAGGGTAACGGTAGGGGGGACACTTGAATGGAACTCAATGCTTTTTAAGACTAACTACCCAAAATAGGTTAAATTAAAGGCTTTTCAAGGCCTTGAAATGGGGTAAATGAAGTTCAAGACCTTTCAAGACTTTACAGCCCTGTACGGACCATGAACATGTTAAACGCAACATATGTCATGGGTTGTTCATGAAACCACAAGTTATAGTCAACATATTTCATTAGCTGCTCATGACACCACAAGTTATACTCAGCACATTCCACGAGCTACTTACTCATGACACCACAAGTTATACTCAGCATATTCCACGAGCTACTCATGACACCACAAGTTATACTCAGCATATTCCACCAGCTACTAATGACACAAGTTATACTCAGCATATTCCACGAGCTACTCATCACACAACAGATTATACTTCAGAGGTATAGTACTTATACTTCAGCATTTTTCATGGGTTGCTCATCATTTAGTATTCCTGTAATGAGTCAGACCGCTCATGTTATATTGCTCATGGTACGAGAGCAATTTCTCCGCATATTTCCCGAGAGCCCAATGTACACTCAACATAGTCCACGAGTTGCTCAATGCACTCCTACAACTCCAATGTCTACTTGGCATACTTCACGAGCTTCTCCGCACGCTACAAGGTACTCCCATCATGCATTACTACTTGCTTAGTGCACATCCAGGGACCACAGGCAGGTTTGTTTCTCTCTGCCTGCCCAAGTTTCCTACTCGCCTCATTTTATGTAAGCATGTCGGCTCTTGTGGGTTTAAATGTTTTTTTATAGCTTCATTTATTTATTTATCTATTTATTTCCTTCCCGGGACGCGTGGTGTGGTGTTAAGTGGGAAGCAGATGGTGGCGCCCCCTATGTATCGAAGGCAGGTTGAATATTACGGGCCATTTCCAAGCTCAGACCAGACGGGATGGCCGAATGAGTTAGAGCGTCCGTCTCCCGTGGGTTCGAACCCTGGTCGAGTCAAACCAATGACTTAAAAATTGATACTTGTTGCTTCCAAGCCAGGTGCTCGGCATTATTAGGATAGGGCAAGGACTGGTTGCCTCAGTGTCAGGATAATGTGACGGAGTGGGATATCAGGTCATGGTGCTGGCGGCCTGGTCTCCCAGTGGGGCAGCACTATAAAGTCGCCATGAGTGCGCACTGCCACAAGTCGGTACCCATCCTGATATGACATTAGATGTTGCTAGGACGTAAAATAAGAACAAACAACAACAACAATCCAAGCTCAGATACCCGGTGATCTACTCTACTCTTACCGACCCAAGAAACTGCACTGGTTGTGGCCGCGCCTTGCATATATCGGTTGGCTTTTTATTTTGTGTGACTCATATTGAATGCAGTGTGGAATTTCTTTTTTAATCGTTTTTATTAGAGTGGACCCAATCAATTACATCTGGTGCATCTCACAATGTTTTTTTGTAGTCAGTAGTTTGACATTGGCATTGCACAGGTCTTAGCCGGAAACATTAGTAAACTTAATAACGACCCCAAATAAGAGAAATTATAGGGTAATTCTTAAAGTTGCATAGTCCGATGGTTTTGAGTTTCTGCCTTTTTTTTATTTTATAGATAAACATATTGAATTGATTGTTATAATCTATTTAACTTTGGTTTGAAATAATTTTTATTTTAAGGGGCTAACTTTTGAGATATTTGAAGTGCAGACATGTCAAATTAGTTTTGACAAGCTTGCCAACAGTCAGACACCATAGGCTTCTGCAGTAGCAGGTTATATTACATTGGCTCAGTATTCCCTTCTATGTGGCAACACATGCTTAATAAATGCACCAATATCTAAGTTAGACTTTACAGGGCCAAATTTAGATAATTGTTTTGGTTTTGAAAATTGGATGTTTCATCGGACTATGCTACTTTCAAGCTCCGTAGTTCGATGAAATCAACAAATTGTCAAGATCTTACACTTATAGTAAAGTTGATATATCTTTGATTGGTGCACTTATATTAAAGTTATAAAACATTTGTTGCTGCATGGAAGGGTTATACCAAGCCATTTGAATAGAACCTTTTACTGCTGAAAACAAGCATACCGAAATTAACTTTGCAGGTTTTCACTTCGAATATCTCCAAAGGTAGCCATTAACTAAAGTAAGGTAGATCATAATGATCAACCTAATATATTTATTTAAGAAAATGGCAGAAACTCAAAATATATCAGACTATGCAACTTTAATCCGTTCGCCCCTTCACCTTCCCCAACACCAACAATCCTCCTCCCCAATACCCCCATGCTCTCAACAATCCATACACCCCACCTCCCCAATACACCTACGCCCACTCTCTCCCTCCCCAATACACCCACCCCCACTCTCTCCCTCCCCAATACACCCACCCCTACTCTCCCCCTCCCCAATACACCTACGCCCACTCTCTCCCTCCCCAATACACCCACCCCCACTCTCTCCCTCCCCAATACACGCACCCCTACTCTCCCCCTCCCCAATACACCTACCCCCACTTGCTCCCTCCCCAATACACCCACCCCCACTCTCTCCCTCCCCAATACACCCACCCCTACTCTCCCCCCTCCCCAATACACCCACCCCACTCTCCCCCCCCAATCACCTACCCCACCTCTCCCTCCCCAATACACCCACCCCCTCTCCCCCCCCAATACACCACCCCTACTCTCCCCCCCTCCCCCCCAATACACCTACCCCCACTCTCTCCCCCCCAATACACCCACCCCCACTCTCTCCCTCCCCAATACCCCATCCCCACTCCTCCTCCCAATACCCCTCCCACTCTCCTCTCCCCAATACACCCACCCCACTCTCCCCCTCCCCAATACACCTACCCCCACCCCAATACACCCACCCTCCCCATCACCAACACCCCATCCTCCCCAATACACCTACCCCTACTCTCCCCCTCCCCAATACACCCACCCTCCACATCACCAACACCCCATCCTCCCCAATACACCTACCCCCACTCTCCCCCTCCCCAATACACCCACCCCCACTCTCTGCCTCCCCAATACACCCACCCCTACTCTCCCCCTCCCCAATACACCCACCCTCCCCATCACCAACACCCCATCCTCCCCAATACACCTACCCCCACTCTGCCCCTCCCCAATACACCCACCCCCACTCTCTCCCTCCCCAACACACCTACCCTCACTCCTCCCCCCTCCCCAATACACCTACCCTCACTCTCCCCCTCCCCAATACACCACCCTCACTCTCCCCCTCCCCAATACACACACCCTCCCCATCACCAACACCCCGTCCTCCCCAATACACCTACCCCCACTCTCCCCCTCCCCAATACACCCACCCCCACTCTCTGCCTCCCCAATACACCCACCCCTACTCTCCCCCTCCCCCAAACACCTACTCCCACTCTCCCCCTCCCCAATACACCCCACCCTCCCCATCACCACCCACACCCCCATCCTCCCCAATACACCTACCCCCACTCTCCCCCTCCCCAATACACCCACCCCCACCCCAATACCCCCAATACCCCCCACACCAACACCCCATCCTCCCCAATACACCCACCCCTACTCTCCCCCCTCCCCCTCCCCAATACACCCCCCCCCCACTCTCCCCCTCTCCAAATCAACCACCCCATCCCCATCACCAACACCCCATCCTCCCCAATACACGCACCCCCACTCTCCCCCTCTCATATACACCCACCCTCCCCATCACCAACACCCCATACTCCCCAAATACACCCACCCCACTTTCGCCCTACCCAATACATCCACCCTCCCCATCACCAACACCCCATCAGCCCCAATACACCCAACCACCACTCCCCAATACACCCACCCACCACTCCCCAATACATCGACCCTGTCCTTCACCAACACCACATCCTCGCCAATAGACCCCCTCTGCCCTCACTAATTAACTCAACCCTTCCCCACTCTAATATACCCAACCCTCCCCTCCCCAATGTAGACCTCCCCAACACACCTACCCTACCCTCACTTAATAACGACCCCTCACCCTCCCCAACACACCTACCTCTCACTTAATAACGACCCCTCACCCTCCCCAACACACCTACCTCTCACTTAATAACGACCCCTCACCCTCCCCAACACACGTACCCCTCACTTAATAACGACCCCTCACCCTCCCCAACACACCTACCTCTCACTTAATAACGACCCCTCACCCTCCCCAACACACCTACCCCTCACTTAATAACGACCCCTCACCCTCCCTAACACACCTACCCCTCACTTAATAACGGCCCCTCACCCTCCCCAACACACCTACCTCTCACTTAATAACGACCCCTCACCCTCCCCAACACACCTACCTCTCACTTAATAACGACCCCTCACCCTCCCCAACACACCTACCCCTCACTTAATAACGACCCCTCACCCTCCCCAACACACCTACCTCTCACTTAATAACGACCCCTCACGCTCCCCAACACATCTAACCCCTCACTTAATAACGACCTCTCACCCTCCCCAACACACCTACCCCTCACTTAATAACGACCCCTCACCCTCCCCAACAAACCTACCCCTCCCCTAATACATGACCTCTCACCCTCCCCAACAAACCTACTCCTCACCTAATACACAACCTCTCACCCTCCCGACCCCCTCCCCTCCATGTCCCTAGATACCTCTCCAATCGCACACCCTGGCTCGCTGACACCACAGCGCGATGTATCATTTAAATGGAAACGCTGCAGTGAGACCTGATCTATGTTCAACTTCCCAGCCATAGTTAACCATTTCCCCATCAGGGAGCCGTGCTCCTTCACACACACCCCAACTGCCCACATCTCACGGCGGCCGGCGTCGACCCTCGCCACCACCCTCACCCGCACCCTCACCCTCACTACGGCCCTCACCTTCACCACCCGCACCCACACATTCACCCGCACACTCACCCACACCCACATTCACCCGCACCCTCACCTGCACCCTCATCCTCACCACCGCTCTGACCCTCGCCCTCACCCTAACCACCGCCTTCACCCGCACCCTCACCTGTACCCGACCCCTCACCCACATTCACCCGCCCGCACCCTCACCTGCACCCTCACCCACATTCACCCGCACCCTCATCCTCACCCTCACCTGCACCCGCACCCTCACCCGCACCCTCACCCTCACCACGGCTCCAACCCTCGGCCTCACCGTCACCGGGCCCTCCACGGGTGCAGCGGCTTAATTTACATGGCCGAGCTAAAATGCCGCCATTCAGACTGTGCAGCACCTCCACCCGCGCTCATTGCTCGAGGGAACGGGAGAGGGGGGGGGGGGTGGGAGGAGGTGGAGGGGGCGGAGGAGAGGGATGGGAGGGAGAGGAGTGACGGATGGGAAAGGAGTGGGAGGGGGTAACGGGGGAGGAGACGGGAAGGAGGGGAAGAGGGGAAGAGGAGGAGAGGGAAAGGGGAGGAAGGGGAGGAGAGGGAGTGGGGGAAGGATATAAGAGGTTTGGTTGGTTGTTGGAGTTTTACGTACTGGCAACATCGAAGGTTAGGTCAGGAGAGGTGAATGCAGGGAAGAGGAGAAGGGGAGGGCAGGGGGAAGAGGAAGGAGGGAAGGAGAGGGAGGAGAAAGGGGAGGGTGGAGGGAGGGAGGAGAGAAGGGGCCGAGTGGAGGGAGGGAATGAGAAGGAGGGAGGGCTGGGGAAGGGAGGAGAGGAGGGGGAGGGGAGGGGAGGAGGAAAGAGTGGTAGGGAGTGAGCAGGAATGGAAGAGAAGGAGGAAATAGGGGAGGGAGAAGGGGGGAGAAGGGGGGAGAAGGGGGGGGGAGAAGAGGGGAGGGAAGGTGTGGAGGAGAACGTGGGAGTGGAGAGCGGTTGGCGGTGGTGTGTGGGGAGGGGGGAGGGGGGGGAGGTTGCCATACGATACACATATATAAGGGGAAGCAGACGACATTTCGTATTGACATCACCGTGGCATTATGTCATCCTATACATGCCCGCATCAGCCTGGTCCAAATGGAATGGTCGGTGGGTTATTTCCTCACAGAAAGGTACAAGTGGTCAAATTCCACACTCCCCTTCTGAATGTCACCATCACGGATATGTAGTTAGTTCCGTAACATCCCGCTAGAATATTTTGAAGTTCTTCAGATTGATTGGTGACTGGACTCAGGTGCCAGGTCAATAAGATTGCAGGCTTCCCTTGTGGAAGGTTGGGAGTTCGAATCCATATTGCCAGGATGTAAAACTAAGAAAAAAAACACCTTACAAAACGATCAATTGGTTGTGGGGTGAGTATAATAAGCCGGAAGATCCATCTACTCCCCAGCGACTAAGTCATCGGTTGGTCACCTACTCATTAGGTCATCTATATTTTATAGACATGACCTCCCCATGTTGCGCCACCTGCTCGCCAACGCCTCAGCGACCGTTATCCTCACTCACTCTACCGCTGAAAATTGTATATATATGCGTTAAACATGCTGCTGTTATTATTGGATAGTTAATATCAGATGGTGCAGAGTAGACGAAATCACTCTTCCTGGCCTATTCATTATAATGAAACATTTGAGACTCCCATATGCTGTTGAAAGTATGCACCTACCCCTCACTTAATAACGAGCTCTCACCCGTTGGAATATATATATATTCCAACACATATTACCTAGTCTTTATTGAGGATGGTCAGTTAAATAAAATGTACCTCTCACAGCGTTAGTGGTAGTAACGGACGCTACATTAACTAGATGGACGGCTCACACACCGCACCCTCCATCCACCCTGGCGCGTGAGTTATAGGATGACAGGAGTTGACTGCAGCAACTCCCATCAATTCCATCCCATAATATATAGTGGTCAGGGCTGGCGGGGTACCGGTGGGGTCCCGCCGGGGGCCGGTCGAATTCGGCACGGCCCTCTAGCGGCGTGATGATGCAGTGATCGAGTGAATTAGAACTTTAAAGTTGCATAGGCCGAAGGGTTTTGAGCGGGTGCCATAGCGTATAGCGCTTGTATAAATATATGACTATATTGGATTGATCATTATAATCTACTTCCAAGACGGTTCCATGGGATCGTGGGTTCGAACGCTGGTCGAGTCAAACCGCCCAGCCATAGTTAATACCCATACCCATCGGCATTATTAGGATAGGGCAAGGACTGGTTAGCTCAGTGTCAGGATAAGGTGACTGAGTGGGATACCAGGTCATGGTGCTGGTGGCATGGTCTCCCAGTGGGGCAGCACTATAAAGTCACCATGAGTGCGGAATGTCCCAAGTTGGTACCCGTCCGGTGACCTTAGACGTTGCTAGGACGTAAAACAACAACAGACAAACAAATAAACTTTCAGGGTTGAAAGTGTTATTCGGCAAAAGACGGGGAAATCGGGCCGAGATTTTGGCGCCACCTAGCGAGTTCAGACAGAACCAAGAGTTCAGACAGAACTTCCTTAAATTAAAGGCCCTGTCACATTACGGCGTATGGCGGGAGCGTATTGAAAACCTACGTATGCCGTGCTGGTGCCAGCCTATGATGACCTTCGGTGAACTTTCGGGTGGGTTTGAGCGTATGGGGGACCTATGAGGAGCGTATGAGGAGCGTATGGGAGCGTGCTGTGACAGTTTTTGACAGTATGGGCCATACGCCCTCATAGGTCGAGTTTTTTTTAGCATGGACGGACGGATTTATGAAAGCGTATGGCGGCGTATGCCTCATACGCTTCACATAAGCCGGCATCTGGCGGCATCTGGCGGTGTATGAGTAGCGTATGAGTAGTGTATGAGTAGCGTATGAGTAGCGTATACGGCGCATGCCGACGTATATGACGTAAAGCGGCTACGCCGCCATACGCTCCCACCATACGCCGTAATGTGACAGGGCCTTTACCTTTGTCTCAATATTCGGATTGGCGTTCATGGGGTTTTGCGCCTGAACTCATATATATATACATACGTCTGAGAAAGTGACACTAGTGGAGCAGGCCTCAAAGGGGGAGCCACTGATCTATTTATTTGGCAGTTACCCACACTTTCGAAACAGAAATGCAACGCGACAGTGATGCGACAATAAAGTCTATTCGCTGAATGCTGCCTATTCATATTCACTTAGCGGTTCATATATCACGTGTTTGTAGGTGCTGCGAATATATCACGTTCGGGGTATCACGCGCATGCGCCGTGTCACTGCAGATATAAAATGCACCGTCATCCTCTACCCGAGCGCTGAACCCGGCGTTAGAGGCTTTTAACGCCCACTCAGCGATAAAATATAAATAAGGTTCCACTTTATTTGGGAGCCTGCAGGCCTAACGGTCAAGGCGCATTACTTTCAGAGGGAATGAGAACAGGAAATAATACATAGCCATAGCAGTGATACATATGAGTTATGCCACTGATTCTGTATTGAAAATGCACTGCCCGGAGCGAGTTTGAGTTTCTGTCATATGTTAGTATAATATATTTTCTTTAGATTGATGTAATTTTTACTTTTTTAAAGAGTTGAGTAGTTTGATGTAATTTTTACTTTTTTTAAAGAGTTGAGTAGTTTGATGTAATCTTTACTTTTTTTAAAGAGTTGAGTAGTTTGATGTAATTTTTTACTTTGACGTTTGAGATATTGCTGGACACTTTATGTGTTAACAATGAATAATTCTATAAAATTGACAGCATTCCTTCTGCAAAGCAATCACTTTGTAATACTAAGTGGGGCAGCACTGTAAAGTCACCATGAGTGCACAGTGTCAACAGTTGGTACCCGCCATGTTGCCAGGATGTAAAACTTAAAAAGAAGACACCCTGAACATGTAGGATTACAGCTAAGTGTTCTAAATTAGAAAAAGATGACATTTCCTTTAGAGTATACAGCCTACGGAAGTTGCTCATAGCAACAAGCATGGCCATCCAGTGAGGGCAGAGGCGGAGACAGTGTACTGACTACATCTATATATGTAACCATGTGTGACATGGATACGACGAACATGGGCACATCGGAAGTGAGTGTTGCTAGTTTGAAGCTGGGTGTATTAAAGAATCTGCACTATATACACATAAATATATGTATATATACACATATATCTTTTTTTTAGCTCCATCTTGTGTGTATTTACTGGATTTGCCATTAACGCTGATTTCCAGATGCATGTGTACCAGACCTGAGATGTATATATAATACACAATAAATAAAATCTTTATAATATATATGATATATTATATGCATACTATATTATATATATACTATATAATATAATTATATGTAATAGATATAATATAAAAAATATATATTACCCATCACCTCTGCACATTATTAGAGCACCCGGTAATATAATATATATATAAAATATATAATATATGTAATATATGCAATATATAATATCTATAATACATTTAATATATATATAATATAATACATATCATATATCATAGCACACGTTATATATGCACACACAATATATATATATATATAAAGCATATATATATATATAAAGCTATCATCACCCACCCAGGTTGTACGCGAAGAAAAGAGCTCTAGATGTGAAAGCATCTTAAAGCTGGTCCGATCACGCAGGTGACGCAAGGTACTGAGGTCTATTCAATGTGACATTACACCACTCAGCACTACCACACTCCCACCCAACATCCCTTCCCCACCCCACCCCCTCACACCCCCTCCCACCCCACCCCCTCATACCGACCACCCTCTCCCACCCTACCTATGCTCTCCCACCCGACCATCCCACTTCCACCCCATCAAACCTCTCCCAATACCCCCTCCCACCACACCGCCCCCTCACACCGACCACCCTCTCCTCCCATACCAGCCTCTCCCACCCTACCACACCCTACCTACCCTCTCCCACCCCAGCACCCCACTTGCACCAAACCAACCCCCTCCCAATACCTCCTCAATACCCCACGACCCCCTCCCAGAGGCCCTCCTACCACATCACACTGACCACCCTCTCCTCCCATACCAGCCTCTCCCACCCTACCACACTCTACCTACCCTCTTCGACCGCAGCACCCCACTTCCACCAAACCAACCCCCTCCCAATACCCCCTCAATACCTCCTACCACACACCACCACTGCCATCCACCTTCACCCACAACCATTTCGACTTTCATCCCCCCACCACACTGTTCCACCCCCACCAGCCCAACCAGTCAGAACCCCGCGCTTACCCCCACACCCCACAACCCTCACTCACACAACTCATTCCCATTTCCCACCAACTCCCACCTACCATCCCAACTCACAACTACCCTCACTCCCAACCCTCACCACCCGTCCCCCATCACAACTCTCACACCACCACCCTCCCTCCCAACCATCACCCCCAATCCTCACCACCTGCCCGCATCACAACCCTCACCCCACCACCCTCACTCCCAACACCCCATCACCTGTCCCACATCCCTACACTTACTCCACCACCCTTATCCCTCCCTCTATCCCACCCCCACCCCGACATCAGACAGAAGGCTGTGTGTGGTTGTGACCCCCTGTAAAAAGGCTAATGCTCGAATCTGTGGCTGCGTAGGCAGGCTATAGTGAAATCAATACAGAAAAGTGAAATGAAGAGTATAAAGTGTAAAGAAGTTTATTAGTTATATTGTTAGACAGGTTCATTGTAGAGTATCACCCCACCCCTTTCCCCAAATGGAAAACAAGCATTCTTGGCCCTACCAATAGGGATCCAGCATTTCTGGTCCCCATGGATACCAGTGGTCTGCCCACCACCACCAAGTTGTATGGCCCCATGGCCACCACCAACCTTGACCTTTGAGTGTGGTGATCACTATCCCAGCAGAGGGGGTAGGCCCTTAGTGCACTCACACCCAGACCTGCCAGCACCCCTATGTCTATTTGCATCCCACTCAGGCACCACCAGCCCATACATACATGCACCTGGTCATGTACACCGATCAGTAATAGAACATTTGCATTCCCCCCAGGCCGTATATCGGAATACTTTACACCGACGGCCGGGCCCACACCGCGTCCCCGGAGTGTATCCACGGCGGAAGCAGTATCAAGGGTTCGGTGGTGGTGGTGGTGGGAGGGGTTACTGCTGATGGAATAGCCCGTTATTGACAAGCCTTTGAAGGTGGGAACATCACAGGACACGAGCTGGGCGTATCACTGCTTCCGTCACAGGCGAGCCACACAGCTGGGGGAGAGCAGTTCATTGTGGTAATCAATCAGCAGGAGCAGCTCATTCTGGTAATCATTCAGCAGGAGCAGCTCATTCTGGTAATCAATTAGGGAAGAGCAGCTCGTTGTGGTAATCAATTAGGGAAGAGCAGCTCGTTGTGGTAATCAATAAGTGGAGAGTAGCTCGTTATGGTAATCAATCAGCCGAGATCAGCTCATTGTGGTAATCAATCAGAGGAGAGCAGCTCTTAGTGATAATCAATCAGCGGAGAGCAGCTCTTAGTGGTAGCAAGCATCTCGGCGTGGTAATCAATAAGCAGCAGGCAGTTCGGTGCAGTACCCAATCAGCAGTGAGCTGCTTTGCGTCGTAATCAATCAGTGAGGAGCTGCTCAGTAATCATCAATTGGTGGTACTCAATCACCAGTGAGCAGCTCAGTGCGGTGCTCAATCAACCAATGGAGGTGTGGGGGCCTCATGATGCAGCCACCGACACGCTGAAGGCTGCACGTAGAGTGCAATCCTATGTAACGCTAGCGGGCGCCTCGAGAGGCCTCAGTGTGTGTTATCATGCTGCACAACGCTTAGCACCGGACTTACGCACGCGCAATGGGGAACCACTTAACGCGGGTGTACACTACGTGCAGCACAGACACTTGTATGCATACAGTATGGAGTGACGTATATTATTATCAACACAATAGCAGGGAACTGCCCTGAACACCCAACGATTATTTGTTTAATCCAACTTTACGTCATTAAATGAGTCAGCTCCAACAACAACAACAACAATAACGCCAACAACAAGGCGGAAACCTGAATTTGACAGTGCTATCCATATGATTGAAACTTACCTTAAATGATCAAGAAAATAAAATCGGAAATTAACAATTTTTCTTCCTTAGACAGCATTAAATTGGATTATAAAGGATCTATTTTTCTTTCTTTCTCAAGACAAAGTGATCTATTAGATCTAATAGATCCCCCACCCCTCCCCACAGCAATAGCCATTTGTGTTCTTGCAAATGAACATTCTATAATTACATAATATATCATATTCTTCTAGCCTGCGTCAGAAGAAGTTTATACTTACCAAAGACCGTATAATACTAAGACGGCTCACTCCCTATCTCTCCCATGGTAATGGAACTTTCGCAGTGGCACCTTGTGGTGGGTTTGATCAGCCCGGCTGCTGGTTGGTATTTCACATGTAAACACATACAGTTATGTTATACAAGAGATAGGTAAATATGAATACAGATCAATATGAAATTGCTATATGAAATCATCATCAGCATCGCCATCATCACACATCTTTCACATTCATATATACATTTATACATATAATACAGCCAGCGCACCAAGTGGTGTGGTTGATCATTTTGATTACACAATACAGGCTGAGTGAGCCGTCTTAGTATTATAGGGTCTTTGATTATACCCACACTGAATGAGAAGGCGCAGTGCCTATCTGCCATCATGCCCCACACTGAATGTGGAGGCACCTGTACAGGACGGAGGCTGTCAGTGCCTATTTGCCATCATGCCCCACACTGATTGTGGAGGCACGTGTACAGGACGGAGGCTGTCAGTGTCTATCTGCCATCATGCCCCACACTGAATGTGGAGGCGCTTGTACAGGACGGAAGTTGTCAGTGCCTATCTGTCATCATGCCCCACACTGAATCTGGAGGCGCGTGTACAGGACGGAGGCTGTCAGTGCCTATCTGCCATCATGACCCACACTGATTGTGGAGGCACGTGTACAGGACGGAGGCTGTCAGTGTCTATCTGCCATCATGCCCCACACTGAATGTGGAGGTGCTTGTACAGGACGAGGCTGTCAGTGCCTATCTGCCATCATGCCCCACACTGAATGTGGAGGCGCGTGTACAGGACGGAGGCTGTCAATCTAGTGGCAACCCCTTCCCAATACCCCTGTATGTGGAGGCACCTGTACAGGACGGAGGCTGTCAGTGCCTATCTGTCATCATGCCCCACACTGAATGTGGAGGCACGTGTACAGGACGGAGGCTGGCAGTGCCTATCTGCCATCATGCCCCACACTGAATGTGGAGGCGTGTGTACAGGATGGAGGCTGTCAATGCCTATCTGCCATCATGCCCCACACTGAATGTGGAGGCACGTGTACAGGACGGAGGCTGTCAGTGCCTATCTGCCATCATGCCCCACACTGAATGTGGAAGCGCTTGTACAGGACAGAGGCTGTCAGTGCCTATCTGTCATCATGCCCCACACTGAATGTGGAGGCATGATGGCAGATAGGCACTGACAGCCTCCGTCCTGTACAGGTGCCTCCACATACAGGGGTATTGGGAAGCAGACCTCCTTCACTCCAGGCCATCAGCCTGGAGTGAAGGAGGTCTGCTTCCAATCGCCTCTGGTCACGTGTACAGGACGGAGGCTGTACCCCACTTCCACCAAACTAACCCCCTCCCAACCACCCCCTCCCACCATACCACGCCCTCCCACCACATCACACCGTCTACCCTCTCATCCCATACCAGCCTCTCCCACCCTACCACACCCCACCTACCCTCTCTCAACAAACCACCTCCCCTCCCATCCCTCCTACCACACACCACCAGTCATACAAGTTTAAGTCATAAAAAGGCGGACGTGATGTCATGACAAGTGGCAGTGCCGCGCATGGCCAATGCCACGCTATCTGACGTGAGACATTCTTGAAGGAGGCCATTTAATTGGACACGCAGTAGTGTGTGTGTTGGTGTGTGGGTGTGGGTGTGTGTGAGCGAGTAATGTGTGCTTTACGCCATGTCGTCCACAAAGGGCATAATTCCGGCAATATAAGATCAATATTTAAATCAGTTTGACAAGTGCGCATGCATAGGGACATATGCATATTTCTAAAATTGTATATCAGGAAACATTACCTCTTGTTAAATAATGATATTGACCATACGGGATGGTCGAATGGGTTAAGTGCCCGTCTCCCACTTTGGTAGATCGTGGGATTCGAACCCACGGGTTTGAACGCTGGTTGTGTCAAACCAATGACTTAACAATTGATACTAGTCACTTCCTAGACAGGCGCTCGACATTATTAGGATAAGGCAAGGACTGGTTGGCTCAGTGGCCGGGTAATGTGACTGAGTGGTTGCTGGTGGCCTGGTCTTCCAGTGAGGCAGCACTATACAATCGCCAACAACCAACCAAGCAATAATGGTATTTATTCAAAGAGGTGTCCTCAAAGTCATAGAAGTGTAAAAAGCCCAACTTCTGTTAAGAAGCGCATCTGTGGGTGTGGGTGTGGGTGTGGGTGTGGGTATGGGTGTGGGTGTGGGTGTGGGTGTGGGTGTGGGTGTGGGTGTGTGTGAGGGTTGAGCAGTAACGGTCATTTGCGACTACACAGCTGAACCAGCCTCGGTCTGGATTGCGGCTTATCAAATTGCCGGCTCTCCCGACAACCCCACTCCCACCCCACCACTGAGTGCGGTGAATAAACAGAGTGACAATGGTGGCTTTATAGTGCAGCCCCACTGGGAGATCAGGCCACTGGCACCAGGAGCTGACAGTGATATCCTTGACAAGTGCGCATGCATAGGGACATATGCATATTTCTATCTGTCATCATGCTCCACACTGAATCTGGAGGCTCTTGTACAGAATGGAGGATGTCAGTGCCTATCTGCCATCATGCCCCACACTGAATGTGGAGGCGCTTGTACAGAATGGAGGCTGTCAGTGCCTATCTGCTAACCAGTCCTTGCCATATTCTAGCACCAACCTAGGAAGCGACAAGTATCAATTTGATAAGTCGTTGGTTTGACTCAGCCGCGATTCACACTCCCGACCTTCCACATGAGAATCCGGCGCTCTTACCGAGAATCCGGCACTCTCACTGCAAAGTGTATACTTTCACCAGATTGTGCAGCTTTAAGAAACCATGAAAAAAATGCACAAAGAATCCTTGTATCTACAGAAAATTACGCCATGGGGAGTATGCTACTCGGAGGTGGCAGATGGAGCTTTATCGCTAGAATTGCCTTTAAATTGTGACGTCACACACGGCCTTCCTTCCTTCCGCCATGATGTGCATCCCGTGCCATCAGCGTTCACTTTGCGGTAGTTTTCCAATACCCACCTGACCAGGTACGGTTGGATCAGTTCACATAGCGAAGCCACCCACCAATTGCACCCAAATCTCATATTTTTACCCGTCCTGATATGACCTTACATGTTGTTAGGACGTCAAACAACAAACGAACACATTTTTGAATTCAGATATGTTCATGGATGTGATTGGCCATCAGCAAAAAAGTCAGTCCGGGGTCAGATGTAGAGCCCCAATTGGGGTCCAGGGTTAGTTAGTTACTGGGAATTGCTTAACGTCGTGTCAGCAGCAAAGGGCATAGCTCCCCCCCCCCCTCCTAGACACTGCTAGAAGCTCATGCAAACCAAATATTTTGAGGGCCTTAAAAGTTGTATTTTCAGTAGGAAAATATACATTTTCCTTTCTTTATAGACAGTAACGCTTAATAATAATCGCTTATGTTATAAGACTGACCAATTTCATCATTAAAAACTTAGATAGAGGTGCACAATTACTGCTATATAGAAGGGCATACTGAGATAATTTACTCTAACCTGTTACTGCTACTGAAGCCTATGACTATGAGGTCAAAGTTTGGGCAAGCACAATCGAAATTAATTTAGCATGTTTACACTTAAAATATTTCCTAGTCATTTTACATCAAGGTTACTTGATGTAAAATGTAAGGTAAAGTAAGGTAGACTATGTGAGGTATAAAGTATGTGTCCATATATTATTCATGTATCTAATTCTCCTGCTGTAACCTCCTTTGACATGTCCCCTTGTCAGCTCGGGTACATGATGCAGTTGTTGAAGATTTATACTGCCTATCATGGATAGGCCTGAATAGGCTTGTTTTCACCATTAGACAGTTTGTCGATAGAAAGCCCGAGCCTACACTTTTACCGACCCAAGGGATTTTTAACCTCCCACACCACATAGACATGGTATGAGAGCAACCGGCCTTTGATGACGCTGTAAGTTATACACAGCGGTGGAAATCCAAATTGGCAGAGATGGGGGCATGGGGAATCGAACCACCGACCTTCAGATTAGAAGTCCGACCTAGAAAAAAGTCAGACATTCTAACCACTCCGCCACAGAGAACACCGCCACAGAGTACATACTTAGAGGCTGGGGTGCAGCCTGGAGTGAAGGAGGTCTGCTTCCAAGCAGCTCCCTACTAATATATTTCTATCAGTAAATGGCAGGAACTCAAAATCATCAGACTAGGTAACTTTAAGAATACAAAATACATTCGAACAAAATATCGTTTAAACAACAGCTGTTCCATTCTGATCATTTTGCAGCAACTATTAATATTAATAGGTTGGTAGATTTACTGCTAATCGAATCCAGAGGGCGCTGTTTTATCAGTGTTTTATCATGGGCTAATTTTAATTGCAAGGATGAAAGTGGTCTCCCGCAAAAAAAAATCGGAAATCTATGGTGAGGTTATCTGTAAATGATGTTGCTCCAATAATACCATCGTTATTCTAATAATATATTATTACATATGCTTCAATATGAGACATGGCAAAAATAGTGGAAATCTGTGGTAAGCAATCTGTAAATAATCGAGAACACTGAAACCAGAATGTGCTTCAAATATACTATCCTTATCCTAGTAATTATTGTTTTTTTAAATGAAATTTCCTCGAAAATGTAGATAGTATCCCATAGGACACTATCAGAGAATTCAGGAAAGTCAGATTTCATACACTGCTCTCTTGGAACTATCGCACAGGGCGTGGTGGCCGAATTGGTAAAGCGCAGTCTTCCCATCGGGAATTTGATTCCAGGTCGAGTCAAACTAATGACTTACAAAAGTGATTCCTTTCGTTTCATAGCCAGGCATTTGCATTACAGTACAACCCCGTTAAATCAAGCTCGGTTAAACCAAACGATCGGTTAATCCAAACTTGTTTCAGTGACGCGGCAAAATATTACCATTTATCATATAAAGAAGTTGGTTAAACCAAAGTCGGTTAATCCAAATTATCGGTTAATCCAAACTAAATTGTCACTTCCGGTACAGTTAAACCAAACTTCCGGTACAGTTAAACCAAACTTTCATGTGGTTATAAGGTCATCTGAGACCCCACCATCTTTCTTAGATGATAAATGGTAGTATTTTGCCGGGTCGCCAAAAAAGGTTTGGATTAACCGATCGTTTGATTTAACTGAGCTTGGTTTAACATAAAAAAAACAATAATCAAAGTGACCACATACATTGTATATTACATTCATAATGGACCCACGTTTTTTTCAAAGCCAAGTCAAAGTCGAAGCCAAAGCTTGGTTAAACCAATGATTGGTTAATCCAAACAAATTTCAAGGGTCCCTTCAAGTTTGGTTTAACAGGGATTATACTGTATTAGGATAGGACAAGGACAGGTTGGCTCAGTGTCAGGATAATGTAACTGAGCAGGATGGTGCCGGTGGCCTGGCCTCCCAGTGGGACAGCACTATAAAGTCACCCTGAGTGAGCACTGTCATAAGTCGGTACCCATCCTGCTATGACCTTAGCTGTTGCCAGGACGTAAAACTCCAACAACCAACCACTGCCCGGCCCGTCGTCGTTCAGTCTCTGCGAGCTGTGTGTGTTTGGAGGAGGGGAGGGGTTGTCAGGTGCATGGTGAGAGGGGGGCGGAGTACAAAATGGGGGGGGGGGGGGTTAGTGCAAGTGCCATGCCTACAGCAAATTGCCAATTACATTGATCAAAGATCTCCATGATTTCGCGGATTTCCACGATTTAAAAAATATATTTGATAATCGCCTATTAACGATCACAAAATGCCATGGATGGATGAATATATATGAATGATATCGATTAGTCAGTCTGAATCCTGTTCTGATAAGATGTTAGATGTTGTTGGATATCAAACCCAAATATACAGAAAAGCAAGGAGTTATGGCGAGAGAAAGGACGAATTTGTGGCATGGGCGATAATACAGTCATGACAAGGACAGTTGAATGCTCTCCAAGGAAAGTGAAATGGAGCTAGGATAGTGCTATGTTGGTTGTTGGAGTGCAGTATACAATGAGTACATAATGCAGTACATAATGCAGTACACAATGCAGTACATAACGCAGTACATAGTGCAGTACATGATGCAGTACATATTGTAGTACATAGCATTCGGCAATACACAGTGCAGTACATGATGCAGTACATACTGCAGTACATGATGCAGTACATACTGCAGTACATAATGCAGTACACAGCAAGCTCATAATGCCTATCTGATATCGGATGCAACTAGGGCCCTATAAGTACAAGTGAAGGCACTGGTATTTTTATCAGTGTTTTATCAGTGTTTTACCAGTGTTCTCCCCAATGTTCTACAAGTATTTTACCAGTATTCTACCAGTTTTCCCCCAGTGTTTTCCCACAGTATTTAACCAGTGTTCTACCACTGTTTTGTCCGTGTTTCACCAGAGTTCTACCAGTGTCCTACCAGTGTTTCACCAGTGTTCTACCACTGTTCTACCAGTATTTTACCAGTGTTTCACAGTGTTGTACCAGTTTTCTAGCACTGTACGACTGCCCTACCCGATGTAAGTTCCCCCACCCCCACCCCTACAGCGCGGTTGACTGCAGTTAGTTGTGCATGGTTCAGAGATGTGCTCAGTGAGGCAGTCTGCTTGTGAAACTGCACTCAGAGGACCGACCATGGTGAGTGCCATCGTGTGCCGATACATAGTGCCCTGCCCCAATTTCTTAGTAAACATTATCATATCATTATTATAATAAGTAATACACAAGTCCCCCCAAATAAAATTGAAATATATAAAGCCTTTGTCCATATGGCATCCTTAAAATACTATATGACATGTAATGTTGTCCTTAGAAAACACTTTCGTCTCCTCCCCCTCCTCCCCCCTTAAAATAATTGACATGTAAATTTTGTCAGTGTTAATTACAGTAATCTTTCCTGCAAAGTTATCTTCCCCACCCAAAAATATAACTGACATTTAAATTTGTCAGTGTTAAATGCCCCCCCTTAAAAATAAAGTAATATCCCCCAACCAAATTTATAACTGACATGTAAATTTGCGAGTGTCAAATGCCTTCGTTATAATTAAAGTAATATTCCCCCAACCAAATTTATAACTGACATGTAAATTTGTCAGTGTCATATGCCCCCTTAATAAATAAAGTAATATCCCCCAACCAAATTTATAACTGACATGTAAATTTGTCAGTGTCATATGCCCCCTTAATAAATAAAGTAATATCCACCAACCAAATTTATAACTGACATGTAAATTTGCGAGTGTCAAATGCCTTCGTTATAATTAAAGTAATATTCCCCCAACCAAATTTATAACTGACATGTAAATTTGTCAGTGTCATATGCCCCCTTAATAAATAAAGTAATATCCCCCAACCAAATTTATAACTGACATGTAAATTTGTGAGTGTCAAATGCCCCCCCGTAAAGATAGTTATATTCCCCCTTTTTCCCCCACCCACAATTATAACTAACACATACATTAAGGTTCAATATCAACAACAGATTGATACATTTTATTTAACCGAGCTATAATATCTGTACATCTCACATTTTTGCATATCACACAGTACATTTCAGAAATGACATTTGTACATATCACATTTATTACATATCAACTGTACATTTTGTACATATCACATTTTTGCATATCACACTGTACACTTCAGAAATGATGACACCACAGTACAGAAATATCCCAGTGCACACACTTCATATATTCATATCATATTCTCCTGCCATTCCACTGATCCTGCTGGTGAGTTGACCTAGTTTTTGAGGACATTCTGCTGTTCCTTTCCTCCCCTGGAGCCAGTGTTCTGCCACAGAGTTGGGATGAAATTGCGGTTGACGTTCTCTGCTGATTCTGGAGCATGGAATATCGGATCCTCATCATGTTGTGTATGACCATGCACGCTGTGGCCATGAGCTTCACGCTGGAGGGGTGGTGCTGCATCATGCTAAGCAGAACCTGAAATCGGTTTGCCAGGATCCCGAACGCATTCTCCACGACTCTCCTAGCTCGGGAAATCCTGTAGTTGAAGATGCGATCCTCATGCGTCATATCCCTCCTGTTGTATGGCTTCATCACTGTTGGGCGTAGGCCGAAGGCATCGTCAGCGATCAGGAAGTATGGAACTGTCCTCTGGCAACCCACAATAGGCTCGGGTTCCAGGAAACCTATGGTACCATCTTCAGTGCTGGCCTTCAGCTCAAAATCATTGAACACCGGCGCATCTGATGCGGAGCCTTTACCACCGATATCGGCCCAGATGAACTTGTAGTCTGCATCAACGAGTGCCATGAGAACTATGGAGTAGAATCCCTTATAGTTGTAGTACAGGGATCCACTCTTTGGGGGACACCGGCAGGCAACATGCTTCCCAACAAGTGCCCTGCAGGTATGGGGGAAGTTCCACCTCTCCAAGAAATGTCGGAGATGGCACGCCATCCCTTCGGAATGGTGGGGCAGGTCATCACCTCGTCGATGTACTCTGAAATGATGGCCTTGCATGCCTTTCTCACGATGAGAGATTGGGTGTTGTGTGGCACCCTCCACCCAAACTTCATGGAAGCATACTTGTTGCCCGATGCTAGGTGACGCAGAGTGAGGGCAAGCTTCAGGCCAGGATCGAGCGGCTCCCTGCAGGTAGTATAATTTTTGGTGATCCGCGGACCCACTCTGGTTAGTA
Organism: Branchipolynoe longqiensis; assembly: GCA_030323885.1. Lineage (NCBI taxonomy): Eukaryota > Metazoa > Annelida > Polychaeta > Phyllodocida > Polynoidae > Branchipolynoe > Branchipolynoe longqiensis. Next base: position 81,015,492 of record CM059189.1, on the reverse strand, counting down.
TCTCGTCGAACATCTGGGGAGGCATCCGCATGAAGTTCACGAAGGAAGCCGTGTCCTCATTACGCAGTTCCACCAGAAGCTGGTCATACAAGCCAAGTTCATGCCGCCTCCCGATCCACTGCCACACCCACAATCGCTTCAGGCGAGATTTTTTCCTTCTCCTTCTTCTAGACTCAATATAGTGCAGGTACAACACGTTTGTCTCATGGTGAACTTTGAGAATGGCCAGTTGGTAGTCCAGCATGACCCACTCAGGCACATGTATCCGCTGCAAGGAGTGGAGCTGTTCTGCTGACAGGAGGACATTGGAGTTCTTTATATACTAAAAGGCAACACGTTCACACCAAATTCACAACATGTTCGACAACATTCGAAGCATGTGAAAGACGTTACTCACACACTAGACATTCATCAACTACGTCAACTACATCAGGACACGTTTGCGATATGTCTGAGCAATGTTAGGCATGCATCATAGACACGTTTGACCCACCTTGAGATACATTAACCCCACATTGTCTGAGTGTGGGCCGCACATTCTTCCCACCTGTCCATCACTCTCAGGTAAGACAACGTTGATCTAACGTATCTGGAGTTGCAATGCGTCAAACGTTTTGGGTATGTCCAAAACCTTGATGCACGGTCACATACACGTTAGTGGACGTAGTTTTACGTACTCATAACATGTGAGTGACAGAGTGTGAATACATGTACATGTGTGAATATGTGAGTGGATACCATGTGTAACCCTGTCTCACTGTGAATATGTGAGTGCGTATAACATGTGTGTACCTGTTTCACTGTGAATGTATCAGTGCATGACGTGCATGTCTGCCTCATTGTGAATATGTGAGTGCAGACCATGTGTACCCGTATTTTTGTGAATATGTGAGCGCAGAACATGTGAATATGTGTGTGCATGACATACCGTAAATATGCGAGTATACATATAAATTATAAGACATGTATGCCTCTTAGTGTGAATATTTGAGTGAAATTGAGTGAAAGTGGACGTCATTGTATAAGTGAGTATAGTTTAGTGCATGAATCTATGAGAGTAGTTGAGTGTGCATGGCCCGGTGAACTAAATTAACCAAATAAACAAAGTCATATACCCGGAATAATGACTGTTCATTATATGGAGTACAGCTTACCAGCATTAGGGTAAAGACAAAGAAAAAAAGCCAATAACATAAAATCGATGTGTAACTACAGACCAGACCCAGTTCACCTCCTCATTGTGAATAAGGCCAAATAGAAAAAAAATTAAGTTGAACGTCCTTTTGAAATAAATTATCTCGGGCGGGCGGTTTTTATTTTTTATTTATTTATTTATATAATCAATAAAGCTGGAATACTATTCAACATGAAGATGAATGCCAGGAAGACCAAAACAATGGTTATAAGTAAAAAGACATAAACCAAATATCAATATAACCGTAGATGGCACAAACATAGAACAAGTATCTGAATTCATATATCTCGGACAAAAGATTACAAATGATGGGAGATGTGAGGAAGAAATTAAAAGAAGGATAACAATAGCCCGAACAACATTCTCCAAAATGTATAGAGTGTTAAGATCAAGTAAGATATTAATACAAACAAGGAAGCATATTATTCAGTGTTATGGCGGAAGGAAGGCCTTGTGTGACGTCACAATTTAAAGGCAATTCTAGCGATAAAGCTCCATCTGCCACCTCAGAGTATGGGGCTGGGACATGGACAATCTCTAAGAAAATGTACAAACGTTTAGCAGCATTTGAGATGTGGACTTATCGAAGGATGATGAAAATATCATGGACAAAGAAGATCACCAACAAAGAAGTTCTCAGAAAAATTAAAAATAAGAAAAGCTTGTTTGCCACTATACAGACAAAGAAACTTATTTATTTTGGCCACATCATTCGTCAGAGTTCAATATACCATACATTGTTGGAAGGGAAGGTGAATGGCAGCAGAGGGAGAGGGAGACCAAGAACATCATGGTTTACAAATATTTCACAGTGGACAGGCTTGAATTATTCACAGTCATTCAGAACAGCACACCATCGGGACAAGTGGAGAACCATTGCATCCAACCCTCGACTAGAGGACGGAACTATTGATTGATTGATATTTTAATATATATTTCCCTCCACTCTCAACCCTGCTCCCTCCCCTTTCTAGTTCCCTCCCTATCACCCCTCAAATCCCTCTCCATTCCTTTTCCCCAATTTCCATCCCCCCCCCCCCTCTTCACTCACTTTCTATTTCTCACTCCCTCCAGCCCACTCTCCACTCACCTCTCCATTTCTCACTCCACCCGTCCCCTTATTTAACAGTCTAAACAAATAGATAATTAAAAAAAAAAGTGAAATCAGGAGCGGGCGATTTTTCAGGCACGGGCGTGGACGACAACCAATATTATTTGTTTTGGCCTAAACTCTGCTTTCTTTTTCTTCCAGTGCGACGCACTGAGTCGTCTGCCTCCACACAGCAGCACACGCAATCACGTTTGTGGCAAGTTACAATTGGTCTGAGCAAAGCAATGGTGCAATAAATGGGCCGTCATAGTTGAAATGAGAGCTTCCAAAGGAGTTGAGGATATACAATATCGCGACCTGATCAACCGAATTCAGACGCCCAGCAACCGCCCCGAAGTATTAGCCTAAGAAAGGGAGACTATCCAATTTCAAGAATTTAATTTAAATGCTACTTTGGTTGCTTGGTTGTTTATTGTGGTTTTATATCCTAAAAACAATTAAGGTCATATCCGGACAGATAATACCGATGTGTGACAGTGCGCGCTCATTGAGGCCTTAAGGTGCTGTCACACTGGAAGACTGGGGCCACTGCCAAACATTAAAGTTGCATAGTCCGATGGTCTTGAGTTTTAGAAATTTTCTGAGATAAATAGATTAGATTCATCATTATAATATACCTTACTTTATCTTGAAGTAACTTTTATTTTAAGTGGCTAACTTTTGAGATATTTGAAGTGCAACCATGCAAAATTAATTTTGGCAAGCTTGCCAAAACTCTGACACCATAGGCTTCTGCAGTAACATGATCTATTCAATTGCCTCACTATGCCCGTCTGTGTGGCGACAAATTCTTAATAAGTGCATCAGTATCTAAGCTAGATATGTAGAATCAAATTTAGATCATTGTTTTGGTCTTGAAAATTTGATGATTTCATCGGACTATGCAGCTTTAATGTGTCCTTGTCCTATCCTATTAATCCCGAGCGCGAGGCAGTTTGACTCGGTCATGGTTGGAACCCACAGCGTCCCAGTCCCGCTCTAAAGCTAAGATTCCTTCTATGCGGTATGCGGTATGCGGTATGCGGTATGCGAATGGGAGGATTCCTTCTACGCGGTAAGCGGCAAGCTTCTCCCCACCACCACCACTACCATATGTTTCCACTCAGCACCCCTGTGTGTGACTGTTCCGTAATGATCAGTCGCCTCTCCTAGTCTAAAACTAATGGACACGTGCGACTGACGTTTCTATTCGCATACCGCATGCCGCACCGATCGCTACAGGGACCAATCGAGTTGTCGCATTCACATTCGCATTCGCATGTAAGGGATGTAGCCCATTGACTTCAAGGCGTTTCGATTTTTTGCCGCATTCGCATTCGCATACCGCATGTAAGGAATCTTAGCTTTAGTCTTATTGATTCAGCGCTCCCGTCCCATCATACCCAGTTTTAAAACACACACACACACAAACAAGTCAAATTTACAGCCTTATCCGGACAGTGAATAGATATGGATTCAATTACCTGCAGAGGACATTTACAGTGTTAGCCGATGACAATCTCAGAAATCACCATTTTATTGTCCTCGTACACTATCACGTACCAATGATAAAATATCCTCAAATGAGATGTGTGCTAAAGATAACAACGGCTCGCTCTTAATTAAGGCTACTGACGAACAATAAAGGCGCCTTATTACGATGCTCTAATTAAATTAGTTGCTTTCAAAGGTAGGGCGACTATAAAAGAGGCGGCGGATTAAACCCTAGAAAAGCAGCATTAAGGCGACCGGATATCTCCGCCCGAGACGCTCTGCTGCTAAATGGGTGCTTCAAAGTCTGTTGGAGTGGTTATATATATATAGCCACTTCAAAACCATGAATTAAAGTCCTAAAAAAAAAAATATATATATATATAACCACTCCAAAACCATACATTACTCTCCTATAAAAATAGTCTGGAAACTCCACGCCTTTCAAGATATAAAAGAACACAACATATATATATTTATGTGATATATATAATATATATTATATGAGCATAAATGGGGCGGAGTAATGTACCAGTATTATATATATATTGTACCCAATAACATGCTCGTATGCATAGACTTCATATATATATATATATATATATATATATATATATATATATATATATATATATATATATATATATATATATATATATATAATCTGACCATCCGAGCGGGTCTGGCATCGGTAGTGACCAGACGCAGCTGGTATCCGGGTGGCCAGGAGCCACTCACAGGTGGCACCCTAGTGGCGGAGGCAGGAACTAACTCCTATGACAGTAGTACAGTAGGTAATAACTAACTCCTATGACAGTAGTACAGTAGGTAATAACTAATATAGAGAGAACTGATAAGTGATAGTGTCCTTGTTTATATTCCCATAATAGATTATGTAAAATATAATTTATTATATATATATAAAGAGGCGGGGTTTACCTACCTTATTTATTATTTATTTATTTATTTATTTTATTATTATTTCTTCGCATATATTTGCTCCGTGCCTGCTTTTGCCTCGCTGCTACTCCGCCATTGCTGCTCGCAGGTCACTTGCTCTGCCGCCGTACCTTGTATCGCATGCATTTTTAGCTTGTGGAAGCCTATGGAAGCCTGTGGAAGCCTATGGAAGCTTGTGAACCGACGTTGGGAGTCACTGCGGATTAACAGGGTCTCTTCATTCAACCAACTAAGCTAAGTGAATACAAGAATTCTATGGGTCTGTCTTTTGTCGCGCTTCGCCGTAACAACTCGTCATCCGAGCGTGGATAGATGTACCTGTTGTTGTCTGTCACTTGGATGTGTTTACGGGCAGGTCGGAGTGTTGCTGTCAAGCTGGTGACGACAAGCTTGGAAGCTTTAGAAGCTTTGGAAGCATATGGAGCTGGAAGCATGTGGAAGCCTATGGAAGCTTGGACATTAGCTTGAACCGACATTGAGAGTCACTGCGGATTAACAGGGTCTCTTCATTCAACCAACTAAGCTAAGTGAATACAAGATTTCTATAGTTGGTGACACTGCAATATATATATATATATATATATATGTGCAGTTTCTACTATTGTTTTTGCTGTCACTACTTGCTGTCACTACATATGTCAGTCGCTGCTACTGTCACAACTGACTGACTTTTAGCTGTCACTACTTAGCATGGTATGTTGATATGCCGTTCTGTTTGAATTGTGGGGCGACGAATGACTTACAGTAGTACGGTAGTGAAAATAAGCTGCGTGGAAGCGTGCCCCGGCCTGGAAAAACTGTGAGTGACATTGCAGCATTACATTTTTGAGCTCGTGACATACCGAGGACACCCGTTGTATGCCGCGGCAATTGTGTGTTTGATAGCTCACCATTTGTTAGAAGCTTAACATGCCTAGAGTTTTCTGTGACAACTGTGGTAGCGTTCACGACAAAGGGGACCAGTCTATTTGCGAGCAGGGTAGAGCAAGGGCAAGACCGTTCACACGCTCGCAGACTTCCGAAACGCCGTCAGATACTGCAAAGATGTCGGTGGAGGACAGTGTTGAACCGGAAATGGGTGAGTTATCACTACGTGACAGAAGAGAGCGTACGGCGAGGGAGGTAGAGGCCCTAGAAATAGAGGATGAATTGGCTGAACTGGAGGAACGTCGTGCTGCATTATTGGCGAAGCGCGACAAAAGACAGAGCGTGCGTTCAGAAGGAAAACAAGATGGCGTGGGCACCAGCTTGGATCAAACCAAGCCGGCGGCGGGCTACACCATGGATCCGGTGGCAGCGGAGCCAACAACTGGTGCCTCCTACGTGGATGCGGCCTCCTTAGGCCGCCCGGAGGACGGTTTCTGTGCCTATGGAAAGGACAAGGGTCGCTCGAGGACCACTACCCGTCGGAGACGTTCGTCGAGCGGCTCGTCGAGTAGAAGCGCCAGCCGTCGCAGACGCAGTAAGTGGAGTTTAAAACGTTTCACAGTGGGGCGAAAGCACATCTCAAAAGCAAACTGTTATGAACTGATAGCTGCGACGGGCCAGTGGGCACTAGGGATAAAACAGCTGGGCGTTAAGGACTACAGAGCGTTAGTCGAACACATGGTTTTCCTCTCACTCAGGGCGCGTACCGGTGAGTACCTGGACTCAGCCCATGTGGACTATGATTTATCGATTAGGATTTTGGCTGAAGACATAGGTTTCGCGGCGTTCTCCAGTGCGAACAGGGGAACAAGTGTGTTACACTATGGTTCCCTGAATATTAAGGCGAAGAGAGCCGGTACATCAATTAATCAGACGCGGAAACAGGGCCAGCAACCCAAGAGGCCATGCTATGCCTGGAATGGAGAGCAGGGCTGCCATAGAGGGGAGGATGAGTGCCGCTTTAGTCATGTCTGTTCAAAGTGTAATGGAAAGGGTCATAAACGCGCGGCCTGCAGAGTTTGACTCGAGACAGCGAGTAACTGCAGCAACCAAGTTGTGATCTTTGTAGGTGATCAGAGCGACTTGGAGGCGGGGGGGGGCTAATGGAGCCAGAACCTATATTGTTGAACGGGTCTTTGTAGGTGACCGGGTCGTTTTGGCAGAGAAAGATAAAGTGGCGGGTGATGCAGTCTTCCCCCCCCCCCCCTTGCGGGAGAATTGATAGACAATTGATTGAACCAAGTGGTATGGGCGACCGAGGAAATGGGAGCAACAGCCGAGCGGCAGGGGTCTTTGTAGGTGACCGGGCCGCTGTAGCCAACTTGAGTGTGTGTGATCGGTGTGTCGTCTTTGAAGGTGACGGTAGCACCGGTCTAGCGGGGGGTGACCCGCGACAAAGTGACGACATAATGGATAACGACACTGCACGGAATCGGGCCGATCGAACCGACCGGAGGCTAATCGACAGTTGTAACATCGCTGGATTGGACGATGGCACTGATATAATGCTTCCTGGCCGACAACAAAGTGACAAGGACAACAAAGCTGATGATGTTATTCCGGTGAACTGTGGTCGCTTGCTTATGCCGGCCTGTGATTTAGATTGTGTGGAAGTACAAGAGGAGGCCGATGGACTAATTGTCTCAGTTTGTGAGGTAGAGGGCCAGACACCCGTTGTGTTTAGAGTTGCCCGGGATTGTGTCAGCGGAATTTGCTTGTGTGTCTATGTTCTGGCAGGCATGGCCTGTCAGCTTAAACCATGTCGTTTCTTTTCAGAGTTAATTCTCAGGGGCGAGGTGGATGCTGATGCTTCCTATTTACTTTGAGGTATAGTTTTTGGTTTTAGGGTAGTAAATTCAGAATTTAACCAAAGTTACGAGACAAATAATAGTAAACGCCTGTCCAAATGTGACCGGGACCTGATTGAAGAGAAGTTGAAGGTCGAACTCGATCAGGGTATAATATCTATTACCAATTCTACCCCCCTATGTGTACACTCAATGTTTGTTGTCCCAAAGGATGGGGGGGGGGGGTCGACTTGTGGTCGATTGTAGTAGACCTCGTGGCCTGTCGGTAAATTCCGCAACTAGTGAGGTAGCTCAAAAATTCAATTACCTGAGTATTGATAGTGTCATTGATGTCCTCGTCATGGGGGATTTTCTCTCGTCCATCGACATAAAAGATGCCTATAGGGCTGTACAAATACACCCTGATGACCGAACCAAACAAGGGATTAAATGGGCTTTCAAGGGAAAAAAGGACATTTACATGCTTGATAATCGCCTATCCATGGGCCTCGCCTCCAGCCCTTTTATCTTCACAAGAATCTCTAACTTCATCGTTAGGTGTGCTAGGCGTGAGGGGGCAGATAGAGTCATCAATTATCTTGATGACTTTTGTGTCATAGGCTCATCATGGGAGGAGTCAGCCGCCTATCAACAAAAAGTAGTAGCAATCCTACGTAGGTTGGGGTTCTTTCTGAGTTTTAAGAAACTCCAGTCACCAGCGCAGAAGATGAGATTTTTGGGGATTGATGTTGACACAGTCGGTCTCGAATTGACTTTACCGGCGGATAAACTTAAGAAACTCTATGGAGTCCTTGCCCATTTTCGCGGCCGTAAGAGAGCTAGGAGAAAGGAACTTGAAAGATTGGGTGGTTTACTAGCCCATTGCGCAAAGGTTATCATGGGTGCCCGCACCTTTTGTCGCGGAATTTATAACCTGATCGCTTCTGTACGCGAACCATATTACTTTGCTAGGCTAAGTGCAGGGTTCAGACAAGACATTGACTGGTGGGAAAAGTTTGCGGGTCGCTTTAACGGTAAGGCCGCTATGTTGGGGAGGTTTACCCCAGTTCAATCTGTATATAGTGATGCCTCGAGTTGGGGGATGGGAGCCACCCATGGTGATGATTGGCTTGTGGGTTCCTATAATGAGAAGGCGGATGAGGCCTTGCAGCTTTATGCAGGCCACCATCATGTCTCGCCTGATAGGAGCCTGGGCGCCGCTCATATTAATATTAAGGAGATGGCTGCAGCATGGGAGGCGGCTGATCGATGGGCCCATTGTTGGGGGGGTTCCTCAATTATATTCGTGACTGATAGTGTTGTGGTCCAGGCAGCCCTCAATACGGGCCGCTCGCGCTCTAATGTTATAATGTCCTACTTGAGGCGACTTTTTTTGGCTCGCGATTGAAGAGAATTTTGTTTTTAGCTCATGTTATATTAATACCTCTAAGAATATAACTTGCGATGCACTTAGTAGATTGGCTGATAGGGGAAGTGCGGCCAGAATCGCCACTGTAGATGAGAGTTGGAGGATGTGCTGTAGGAGCATTTTTGCGACCCCTTTTTTCTTTTGTTCCAGGACGGGAGGACTTAAGGGGGGAGCAGCGCCTCTATGAGCAGGGATATTACGCCCCAAACTCCTGGTCTGCTAGAAACGTCCAAATTAAGCGTTACCTGCGTTTTGTGGATCAAGTGGGGGAACATAGGGCCCCGCTACCATGCTCCTCTAAGTGGGTTGCCCTGTACGCAACCTGGTTGGCTAAGGATCTCGCCTATAGCTCCATCTTAAATTATCTTTCGGGCCTAAATTTTTATTTAAAGCAGAATGGTTCCCCGGAAATCGCATACTCTGACTACTATGTCGCCGCAACCTTAAAGGGTATAAGGCGCTCAAAGGGCGATACCCCTAGGAGGGCCCCGCCTCTCCTTCCAAACATGTTGCTTAAGATTTTTGAGGGCTTGACCCTAAACTCAGGACACACGGTTTGGCGGGCAGCCGTTTTGCTGTCATTTTGTGCATTGCTTAGAAAAAGCCAGGTCACCGCCTCAGATGCGGCCTTGACCCGATCAGATTTCACCTTCTTTGATTGGGGCATGGTAGTACGGGTAAAAAAATGCAAGACCATCCAATTTAATGAGAGGATTCTCGAGATACCTGTCGCTAAGTGTTGCAACCTCGCTCTTTGCGCAGTTTTTTGGACACGTAAGCATTTTAATGAGATACCTGCTGGGCCGGGTGATATGGCATTTAGGCTGCCAGCTGATGTCGGTTCCACTCCGATGTCATATTCGTCTTACCAGTCCATGCTAAAATTATTTACCAATATTGCTGGCCTGGGTGAGTTTGATTTTACCTCCCACTCCCTCCGCCGGGGTGGTACAACCTTTTTGGCTATTTATGGTGCTACAATTGAAGAGATTAAGGTGAGGGGGGACTGGGCCAGTGAAACGGTCTACGCTTACCTGAAAACGCCATTGCAGGTTCGTATAATGAATGACCTGAGGGTTTCCTCTTCGCTGGCCCAGTTGAGTTAAGCGAGTAGTGGTTGGGGGGGGGGGGCTCTCTTTGAGGGCCCCCTTTGGCTATTTTCTTTTGCCCGGCCATGGGCCTTTCCTTGCAAAATAAAAGACTGGAAGGTTCCCACCCACTCCTTGTTTGCGCTCCTTCCTCTCCCTCCACCATAGCCAGTTTTATGTAAAATATAATTTATTATATATATATAAAGAGGCGGGGTTTACCTACCTTATTTATTATTTATTTATTTATTTATTTTATTATTATTTCTTCGCATATATTTGCTCCGTGCCTGCTTTTGCCTCGCTGCTACTCCGCCATTGCTGCTCGCAGGTCACTTGCTCTGCCGCCGTACCTTGTATCGCATGCATTTTTAGCTTTGATTGGTAGGGCTATTTTCTTTTGCCCGGCCATGGGCCTTTCCTTGCAAAATAAAAGACTGGAAGGTTCCCACCCACTCCTCGTTTGCGCTCCTTCCTCTCCCTCCACCATAGCCAGTTTTATAGAGCACATATTATATAAGATGTGTAATGTATTATGCAAGTTTAGAAATACAGAAGGGAATATTACTTATTAAGACGGAACATTGTACCCGTGGCACCATCCCACCCCACCTCTCCTCAACCGGATGTTGACCAGTGTCAGTCGCACCAGAGGATATATATTTATATATACATATAAAGGATTGCATGTAACTTATCAACTAAATTTGATGAGTTTGACCGATGATTTGTTCGCAAAGTGCGGCGATGGGACAGCAGAGAAATAAGGTTCTCTGCAGGCGGCGCCAGCTGTCTGTGAATCACCTGCATGCCGGGTAATGCGGCCCCTAAACGTCCAGCGCCATGTCCTCATCCGAAAGGGCCTTCCTTCTAAAGGGGTATTAACGCGCCCCACAACGAGGCGATGGCGTGAGTGGGGCCGGGTGCTGCGCGCGCCCCCCGCCGCACGGCGCCACCGGCGCCACTTAATTCACTCGACGAGCAAAGGGAAGCTGCATAGTCCGATGGCTATGAGTTTCTGTCATTTTCTGAGATATATATGCTGTTTGCAGTCATGCATGCTGTTTGCAGTGTAAAATTGTTGGCGCAGGGCCATGAAATCCATACAGTTTAATAAAGTGTGTTTTAATGTCAGTGCGGACTGACATCCAATACATACATTTGATTTAGTGGGTTCAAACCCTGGTCGAGTCAAACCAATGACTTACACAAATTAACATTACGTCGTAAGTTTCTTTGTTTAGAAAATTTGGTGCTTTCATCAGATTAAAGTTGGAATTAAAGTTGCACGATTGGATGGTTTTGCCTTTCTGCCAATTTATTATTTTGGATACAGAAAATCTAAATATATATATATATATATATATATATATATATATATATAATCTACTTGACAACAATATTTGAAGTAAATTATATTTTGTTTAACTTTGAAGTAATTGGTTGTTTTTTTAAAACGTAAACCTTACAGAGGTATTTTAATGAAAACATGCCAAATTTTGTTCGGTAAACTTCAGCTGTGACAGGCTCTATTACAATGATTTTGCTTATCTTCTATGCGGCAATGCATGTCTTAGGCGGCTGTCACACCTCGCCGGATTGAGCAACGGACAGAATTGTCTAGCCCTGTGGTGATAAGTATCCAAATGTATTAAAATGTGTAAAAATGCTATGCTATCGTGTCAAAGGCCGCTGGACGAACGGACATGAAACGGACATGAACGGATAGCCAACGGACGAAACAAACTCAAACCGGACAAGAACCGTAGACGTCAATCCGGCGGCATGTTCAAAACTTGTACGGTCACAAACCATACTTTGTTCGGTTTCTGTCCGTTTCCCCCAATCCGGTGAGGTGTGAAGGGCCTTAATACTTTAATGTTTAAGCGCACCAGTATCTAAGCTGGGTATGTAGAATCAAATCTATGTAAGTGTTCTGGCTTTGAATATTTGATGCTTAAATTACACTATTTAACTGTAAATTGTAATCCCCCCCTCCCTTCCGACCAGATTGGTTGGTTGGTTGTTGGAGTTTTATGTCCTGGCAACATCAGGACGGACACTGACTTGTGACTGTGCACACTCATAATAACTTTATAGTGCTGCCCCACTGGGAAATCAGGCATTATCCCAACACTGAGCTAACCAGTCCTTGCCCTATCCTATTAATGCCGAGCACCAGACTAGGAAGCGACAAGTATCAATTTTGTAAGTCATTGGTTTGACTCGACCGGGAACTGAACTCCTGATCTCCCGCATGCGAGGCCCACGCTCTACCAATTCAGCCACGGCGCCCGGTCTTCAACTCAATGGATTAAACTCGCGCTATCTGCTGTGGAGATTACAGACCAGGGGCAAAGCCGTGTGGGTGGTTGGGTGAGCGGCCAACCAGAAGTAAGGCAGCTGTTGTATTTACTGGTGTCTTGCCGTTATCTTCCTAGTTAGTCTCATGTAGCCTGGGAGGATCAACTCACAGTAGACACCTGCCTAACCTGACACACCGGACACACTGGCCTAATCGGTAGAGCGTAGGTTTCTCGTACGAAAGTTCGAATCCCGGCCGAGACAAACCAATGACTTATAAAATGGATACTTATTGTTACGTAGCCTGGCTCTTGGGATAGGGTAAGGACTGGTTTGCACAGGATCAGGATAATGTGACTGTGTGGGAAATCGGGTCATTGTGCGGCCGGTGGCCTAGTCTTCCAATGGGGCAGCACTATAAATTCGCCATAAGTGCGCAATGTCACAAGTCGGTACCTGTCCTGATATGACCTTAGATGTTGTTAGGATGTAAAACAACAACAAACGAACCTAACTTGATACAGGCTATGGTTACTCATGACTGGGAATATCATTGCTATAAACACAGTTTTTTTCTTTGTCAAAGAACTAAATCTATGGGCCATGTTTAAAATTGTCAACAGATCTTTAAACATGATCTTCAGACATGATATAAAAGGAGAACCTATAACAACAAGTTAGACAACCGGGTTCCATTTCGGGCCTAGGCAGACCCATTTCACACTGCTTACTTCATGGAGCATGACCGCCAAAGTCGCCGAGTAAAATTGCCACATGTTGAAGCCAAGATGGATAATTCGGGGCACGAAAGCATATACCAACACATGCTGAAGCTCTCCCCTGGCAGGTAGGGACCGAACCTAGCACCCCCCACGCCATCTAGCGGAAAGTCCAGCCACCACCACGTGGAGCCGGGCTGACCTGCTCACTTCTCTGCAGCATCTGAACCCGCGTGGTGCGTGGAGCTGTCTCACCTTTTCTCAGCCATCCCACCCTCCCATCTGGAAGACCGAGAGGCGGTAGGGTTGAGCGTGCTGGTAGCTGACATGTTACGATGATAGACCGAACAAGATAATATACGTATGAGATACTTCAAGTCATTCAGACAATAAAACTCTTAATTACCACTTTATATACTCTGCTTTCGCATCACTGAATTAACAGTGAACTGCCTACCTTTAAAAGGTTTGTTAATTAGATTCCAACCTGCAGATGAACTGATTTGTCCTTAGGCAAAGAATAGGTGTGTGTGTCTTGTTTGTTTGTTGGAGTTATACATCCTGGCTACATCCAAGGCCATATCAGAGCGGGTACCAACTTGTGACAATGTACACTGACAGTGACTTTATAGTGCTGGCCACCAGCACCATAACCCTTTATCCTACTCAGTCACATTATCCGAATGCTGAGCTAACCAGTCCTTGCCCTATCCTATTAATGCCAAGGGCCAAGAATCACTTTTGTAAGTCCTTGGTTTGACTCAACCAGGATTTGCACTCCCGACCGGCCACCACTTCCGGTGGAAATTAGATAACAAAAATGAGCGAAAACTGGTTTATTATGAAACAGGAATTGGACTTCCTGGTGCCAGCATGCATGTAGAGTTGGTGAAATGGCAGAGGATGTAAACAAGCAAGATGGCGACCCAAGAATGCTCTCAATTTTACTTTCAAAGTCTATTATGGATTTAAGCAGAGATGAAAGTGGTCTCCAGCAAAAACCACGGAAAACAAGCCAAAATTATTACACCGACGGCGAATTTCCGCGATAACGCAGATTTTCTCCTATAGACTTAGCATTGTGAGGGAATCGCGGAAAAATACCGGAAGTCAGGTTTCAACTAGTCTTGTTGTGATTGTATTATCGCCCTTATCTAAAACTTTCTTGTTATAGCTATTCAAACCACCCAACTGTTGTCATATACATCCCACTTAAAAAAATTGTGTTTAACGTTAATCGGTGAATATAAGAAATCCCAGAAATCCGCGAAACCGCGGAGATCTTTCATCCCTGTTTAAGCGACATACTGTAATTTATTTAACAATTCAAAATTAGCGGGTAAAAACAGAAGATATACCTGAAGAATATATTTTGCTTCTTAAATTAAGAATGTATGTAATCATTTCATTTACACAGCATTTCATCACTTGTTCCAATGTGTCGTTCTTCATCCCTAATGTACAGAACAGTACGGGGTGAATATTATATCTGGGTGGAAGTGTGTCTATTGACTATTCTGCACGAGAGGAGCTTTATCCTTAAAAGAAAAAAGATTACCCCCCCCCCCCCCAAAAAAAAACAAATAAAACTCGAGACGGGATGGCCGAATGATTTAGAGCGTCCGTCTCCCATGCTGGTAGATCGTGGGTTCGAATCCTGGTCGAGTCAAACCAATGACTTAAAAATGTATACTTGTCGCTTCCTAGCCAGACGCTCAGCATTATTAGGATAGGGCAAGGAGCAGTGGAATGAGGAAGGCCAGTCGTCTGCAACTGAAATTTCCCCTGCTTAATCAACTAATGTACACATAAAAAAACACACACAAAAAAACCCACAAACAGTCGTTAGTGCTCCAACTATCCCAGACTAACATACTGCGCTGTATATCACTTCAGGTTAATAGTGACAGTAGCGTTGCTTCTTTCTACTCATTAGCTGGTTGTCACACAACGATCATTAGTCTGATTAGAGGTACCAGCGAACAACGCTCTTGTGATTAAAGACAAATACAACGAAAAGCAAAGGGACATAAATCCCAGCCGTAATGCCGATACTAATTCCAAACCTGCCTTTTGTGTCCGACATCAATCGGCAACTTCCGGTAAAATGATGACAAAGGGAAATGTGTATGACTGATACATTCCCAATTATCGCCCACTTAAAGAGAAAACACCACCACACACACACAAATGGGTCGTTGATAGCGAGGGTACACTATTTGCAATCACTCTGTGGTTTATATACCATTATTATCTTCATGGTTTTTCTTAGAAATTTTTTCTTATTTACTTTTTATTATCATATAAATACCATACAAGGCAAGCTAAATTGATTTGAGACACAGATCATGCTCCTAATCCGAGACAGCCACGTGGTATGTAAATGAACCAACCAGCAGTGAATTAGACGTCAATCGTGGCCGTGCTAGACGGGCTTTCCCACCTTTAGATTCCGTAAACTGTTTGTTTGTTTGTATGGGGGGGGGGGGGGGAGTTACGTTCAGGCAACATCAATGGTGATATCTGGAAAGGTATGGATATGTGAGGGCATACAATAAAACCTCTCTAAATCGACCGACCATGGGACCGACTATAAATGGTCCATTTAGGGAGGTGATCGGTTTAGGGAGTTTAAAAAAATTGTTACAATGGTATTGTATGGGCGATCGTTTGGCACCCAAATAAAGCGATCGATATAGGGAGCGGTTGATCTGTAGAGGTGGTCGGTTAGAGAGGTTTTACTGTATATAAATCACATATTTGATTATAATTTCGTACATCATTTCATTTCTTTATTTCGATATATATGTATATTTACAGATACATACATCCACCAATGCACACCAATGCTTACCCTAGCATTTATACTCGTATAATGCGCTATAAATTATATATATGTATACATCAATTTTCAGTGGTACAGTGAGTGGTGGTTACAGTGTGCAGGGGTGGTGGCACCACCATCAGAGCCTGGGGTTGGGGAGGCTGGAGCAGTAGATGACAGACTCCCTCAGTCCATGCGGCTGAGTGAGTGATGAGGGAAAGGAGGGATATTCTGGGATATTATACTTGTATAACCAACCAGCAGTGAATTAGACATCAATCATGGCCGCTTCCCTGCTGTGCTAGACTGGTATATACAGCATATATATATATATATATATATATATATATATATATATATATATATGTAGTGCTGTAGTGGGAGATATATATATCTCCCACTACAGCATGTGTGAGATTAGATAAAAGATTTACCCGGTACTTGTAGTACACGGGTGAACGACAACGTAGTCTAAATACGGGTGACAATAGCTTTAGTACGGAACAGGGAGTAGAATGCCTGCCTCCAGAATCAAATGGATACTTATATAGGCACAGAGTTGATGAAATGGGAGAGAATGCAAAAAGACAAGATGGCGGCCGCAGAACGCCGTCGATTTCACTTTTAAATCTTATTAAACTAGATATTATATTATATTTTTCAACTCAAAGGTAGCGGGCTATCAATAAGACATATGTAAAGAATAATTGTTGCTTCTTAGATTGTGAAATTAGGCTCTCAATTCATAAACCCGCTTTTTCGACCGTTTTTATATAGGGTTGGTATTCACCCATGTACTGCGAGTACCAGGTGAATCCTTTATCTAGTGTGAGATAAGAGAACGGAAACTGCTATGTATGACAAGAAGGCTGTGACAGTGTGAGGAGGAGTCACGGGTTCAAACTGCAGTGCAGCAATTTACATCAATTCCAATTCGTGGTGAGCACATAGACACTTCCACAAGTGTCAATCCCGCCCCGCCACCAGCCGACACATGTGTCCGCCACCACCCGCGACACGTCAGTAAGAATGGCGGCGTGTCAGACATCTGACATTCCGTAAGGGGGCGGGGCGGGGCGGTCCTTCCTCCCATAATGCCTAGCGTGTTTCGTCAGTAGCAATAATTCCCGCTCTCTTCCTCCACACACACACACACACACATATATATATATATATATATATATATCCTTTCCCCCGCCCACACACACCTACATACACCCACCGCGCCACGTCGGACATAATAATGTCGGGAAGTGGTAAAGTGGGAGAGCGTGTCACGGTGCTGACAGCAGTTAGGGTCTGACAGCACGTCGTGCCACACAACCAACCCACTTTTGGCAGGCGTCACCAACACAATCACTCCAACAACAAAAATAAAGAAATTGTAAAAATAAAAAAATGTAAAATCTCCCCAATTTTCTTTTTATAAAGTCAAGTTGCTTATTTATGTGACTGTAGTATTTACGGGTAAATTCAACCCGATATAGATGCATGGGGTAAGAAGTCCACAATAATGGTAGGGTTGTATTCGTCATTTATATTCGCATAATAAATCATACATCACCATTGTTTCCTTCTGAGCGAACTCACATGCATACTTAAACCTATGAATATAATATTAGCAAATAATAATAATAATAATAACACATATATGTCGAAAAAAAAAGTAACACTGGTCGGCGAATTGTTAATGTGTCGCCAATGTCACGTGACACGCTTGCATGTGACTCACTGCTTTCAATAGACTACATCACCGTTCCAACTGCGCATGCGCTGAAAATAGCGCTGTCAGCAAAGCAAAGGCGTACAGCCATTGACTTTGCCGATACGCGTAGGGCAAAACTTCGATTTTATTCAAAATTTAAAGAGAAAATACATAACATGGATGGATGGATGCAATATAATAAATATAATGTGTAATAAATATAAGTATAATGATGTTTAAGCCACAACTCTCCATAATTAAGCATTTTGAGCTAAGAATCATGTCTAATCAATGGTGATGTAAACATCAGCCTGTAAAGTGACTGAAACTAATTCTTGTTCTAAATATTAAATTGTCAAATGTGTCAACAAAAACTTGTTTTGAAGAAATATACAACCAATATTAACCATAGGATATAAATAAAAACATGAATAAAATAAGTAAAACTGACTCTGGTTATGGCTCTAACATTAGTCTGAGTGCCTAGATTTGTCTAAATCTAAATGCACATGGCATAAGATGTGCTGATTATATTTATGTAAATGCAATGCTGGATACAAGATTAATATCTTAATTTATTATATATATTTTTTTAGTTAGTGTTCTATGTTTCAAACAAGAGCTGAGATGAGCTGAAACTAGCACATTTCACAACTGCACTTCTCGCGGGTTTGTTTTGCCTTGACGCATCCCACAATGCACCGCGCCGCTGGAATGGCGACTTAGTCTATTCACCCTCCTGCCCCCTCCCCCACGGCCCACACACCTCCCGACCACTCACCCCTCCACCCCTACCCGACTGCGCGAGTCAAATTCGTCGGCTTTTTGTGATCCCATGGGGATCCAATGTAGTCTCAGACTGGAAGTTCTCCCCACAGGTGGCGAGTGTCTGGTGGGCGTTCTGTATTCACAACACCTCGCACCCCCCTCCCCCACCATCCCTATCCACACCCAGCCATAGAACTTACCATAATCGAACTCATTTCGAACCGCATACTCTGCATTTAAATTGAAAATTGCATATGATTTGTATTCATCTGCAATTTGATATTCTGCATCTTTTATCGGGTCTAGATGGTTGCATATATATATATATATATATATATATATATATATATATATATATATATATACATATATGCATATATATACATATGAGCCTTTCTCAAAAGTTGATCACTCTTCTTTTTTCTTGTCCATTGTAACGATTGACACAAAACATCACAAAAATGATTACACTGAAAACACAAGGATATTTGCTTCAAATCAATATGTATTCTATTGGGATTATGAAACACCATGTAAAAACAAATCATTTTATCCTGAGCAAATGCATAAGCAGATAGTATGTTATCCGGCATTTCACATTATCCGGCATTTCACCATATCGAGTCATATCCCGGTTCTTTTGAGTATATCAGGCTAGGTAGCAACAACTGTCAATTTTCTAATTCATTGGTTTGACTCGGTAGAAGTTCCAAACCACGACCTTCCACTCTTACAAATTCAATTGTTGGAGTTTTATGTCCTGGCAACATGTAAGGTGATATTAGGATGGGTACCGACTTGTGACAGTGCGCACTCATGGCGACTTTATAGTGCTGCCCCACCATGACCCGATATCTAACTCAGTCACATTATCCTGACACTGAGCTAACCAAATGCTAACCTAATGCCGAGCACCAGACTAGGAAGTTACAAGCATACATTTTAAAGTCATTGGTTTGACTCGACCCGGAACCGAACTCCCGACCTACCGCACGCGAGGCCTGCGCTCTACCGATTAGGCCACCGCGCCCGGTCCTTACTAATTCAGCTATCCAGACCAGTTACGCATGAAGGGAATAATTTATTTGTTGGAGGTTTATGTCCTAGCAACAGCTAAGGTCATACCAGGACGAGCACTGATTTGTGTCAGGTAGCACGCACTAATGGCGACTTTATAGCGCTGCCTCACAGGAACACCAGGCTGTCGGTACCGTGACCCGAAATCCCACCCAGTCACACCATCCTGATAGCGATACTTATCAAACCAGTCTTTTCCTTATCCTATTAATGCCGAGCACCAGGCCATGTGGTGATAAGTATCAATTTTGTAAGTCGTTGGTTTGACTCGGGTTTGCGGTTTGAACGGACGACCTCCCACATGAGAATCCAGCCAGCACTCCAGTCTTAGTAATTCAGCCATTCCGCCCGGTGTGCTAGGATTCAGCACCACATTGGCTGCTTTCCCTACACAGGGAAGGCAGTCTACACTGCTCAGTGATTACCGGCGGGTTTTAGTTTCAGTCAGTCGTTAAATTACACACAGTCAATGTAACTTCTGTGTAGAAGTCAATACCCGTTACACTGCCCCTTTTTCAGTTTGTCTCCGACTAGTGGTATGCAGCTTAGAAAAACAGAACAATTGTGTGATACACACGCTAACCAATGCTCGCTTGTTCTTCTTGAAGATTTATGCTGCCTATCATGGATAAGTCTGAATAGATTTGTTTTCACCATTAGACAGTTTGTCGATAGAAAGCCCGAGCCTACACTTTTACCAACCCATCTCACACCACAACCTCTCACACCACCTAGACATGGTATGAGAGAAACTGGCCTTTGATGACGCTGTAAGTTATACACAGCGGTACTTGTATTATCTGAATGCAAACTACCAATAAGCTTCCTCAAATATAACGCCAAAAGAAAACCAATATTCAGATCTTGAAGCAATTGGAGAAAATATATGATGAAAATAATGCCCGCATTTATGTCCAAATGATACCTGTCATACCAAAAAATCAATTTATATTTTTACCACATTTGATAATTACCCAGATGTTGAAGCAATTGGAGCAATTAGTTTGACTAATGAGGATAATTCCTGCATTTATGTCCAAATGATACCCCTCCATATATTTCTACCACATTTGATAATTACCTAGATGTTGAAGCAATTGGAGAGAACTTATGTCCAAATGACACATATTTCTATCACATTTGATAATTGCCAAGATGTTGAAGCAATTGGAGAGAACTTATGTCCAAATGACATATATTTCTATCATAGATAGAAAGGGTAAAAGAGTCATTTGATAATTGCCAAGATGTTGAAGCAATTGGAGAGTAGATAATGCCCATATTTATGTCCAAATGATACATTTCTATTTATTTCTATCATATTTGATAATTACCTAGATGTTGAAGCAACTTAAGGGTATAATAAAAATAATGTCCATATTTGTGTACAAACTCCCCCCCTCAGCCTGTGGCCAAATAACACCTACATGCATTCCCTTCTGGTCTGCCTGCTGGGTGCTCCCTTCATATACTAGTTATATGGCCACCATTAGTTCTGATTAATATTAGAATTTGCATATTGCTGCTCATAGTTACTGAAACTACAATTTGATAATTACCCAGATATTGAAGCAATTATAGAGGACATATAATGAAGATAATGCCCATATTTATGCTAAATTTGATAATTAACTGATTATGGAAAATGATTACTCAAAGTCAAAGTCAAATGCTGCTACAATTGTTTGTTTGTTGTTATTTTAGGTCCTAGCAACATCTAAGGTCATATCAGGACGGGTACCGACTTGTGACAGTGCGCACTCATGGCGACTTTATAGTGCTGTCCCTCTGGGAAACCAGGCCACCGGCACCATGACCACTCAGTCACATTATCCTGACACTGAGCACACCAGCCTGCTGCTACAACGTTGTGGCATGAGGAGACTGGCATGCTAAATGGACCTTTTGATATTAATCATCACCGCTGCCTCTACGACACCTGCAGAATAAAGATTTTACATATTCGCAATAAAAGGGTATGTTAGATCAACAACATCAAATGACACCACGACAAAATGACGTGAAATACATAAAACAAACAAAAACGTCAAACAAAATACACACATGTAAAATTCAAAGGTAAAATATTTATTTTTTAAATGTTTTTAAAAGGGACACAACAACGATCGATAAAATCGAGGATGTACCAAGACAATATTTAAAAACCACAAACAACAACATAAAAATACCATCAAAAGGGCATGCAAGATATTAGAACCAGCAATTGATGTCAAAGACAAGAAGTAGCTGATTGTGCGGCATATGTCATAACGTAGAATATGTGTGCATTGTAGCGTGATGGTCAGCGCAGGATGGCGTGACGTCATGTGACGTCACGCCCGTAGTAAAGCGTGTACAGCATAGGCCAGTGCTCTCTAAAGGCGGGAACCGGATGTGACCTACTTTTACTAATGACCTCACGGAATCCCAGCCCCAATTAACTTCTGCCCATCGTGCTTTGCGTGATGAGATTGGCGTTCTTAAAGGAGGTAGAACCTGACATTGACATGACCTATTTGTCATTCCTTCCTTCATTCATTCCTTCATTCATTCATTCCTTCATTCATTCCATCCAAGGCCGTCGTAACACGCATATCCGCCAGGATCCGCTCCGACAACAGAGAAGCAATGTAGCCGAATACGGTTTTGGACGACCAATCCCCCCTGGTTTTAATCTCCTCGAGGGAAGCATCTTGCATAGCCAAGAAGGTGCAACCCCCTCGGCGTAATAAATGGCAAGAACAGTTATCAGGTTCTAACCCGGCACCATTGGCAAAGTGCTTAATAGATGTGTTAAGAGACGTATACTCTAACGGCTTATCACCCCCATGCTCTGCTCCAACTGGAGTCTTGCGGAAATGCTTAGATACCCAATGAACCACACATATGTTCAAAGTGTTAACTTGGGCGATAGGAACCAGCAGTTCGCGCTGCCTAAACTGGATTGTTTTTGATTTTCTGACTTTAATTATCGTACCCCAAGAATAACATTTAAAATCCCCCCTACGAAGAACGGATTCAGAATTTGTCAGCTGACACGTCTTAAATTCTCTATTGCGTAAAACAAACCACGTCACATTTGTATCTGAGAATATACAATAAGGCCTTTAAATTGTCTTGTGTTTCAGGTAACAAAACCCCCCTCTCCCTAAAAAAAATTGTTAGGCGGAGTAGGTAGCGAAACATTACAGACAATTACAAATTCAATTAGCTGGTGAAAAATTATACCAGGGATGAGAATGGGAATCGGGGTGAAAAACCTGAACACTTTTTAAGTCTCATCAGTCTCGTCAATCTTCATGAGTGAGACCGGATGATAAAAGATCCCGTTACCCGGATGTACTCGTGTTATCAATATGATAACGAGAGAGAGAGAGAGAGAGAGAGAGAGAGAGAGAGAGAGAGAGAGAGAGAGAGAGAGAGAGAGAGCGAAAGAGAGAAGGGGGCGAGAGAGTGAAAGACATGAAGAGGAAAAGACGTAACAAGAGAAAGAGAATGACAGTCAGAGAGAAAGGGTAAGAGCAAGAGAGAAAGAACGGGAGTCAGAATGAAAGAAAGCAAGAGAAAGAGTCAGAGGCGAAAGGCATGAAGAGGAAAAGAGTGAACGTGAGACTGAGAGCCAACCCGCCCGGTTTTGGAGTTTTACATCGTAGCATGAACAAGAGAAAGAGAACGAGAGTCAGAGAGAAAAGCTAAGAGCAAGAGAGAAAGAACGGGAGTCAGAATGAAAGAAAGCAAGAGAAAGAGAGTCAGAGGGAGAAAGCACGAGGAGGCGAGAAAGAGAGATCAAGAGAGTGAAAGAGAACGAGTCAGAGAGAAAGAAAGCAAGTGCAAGAGGAAAAGAGAAACAGAGAGCAGGAGAGTAAAAGAGAGTCGCAAGAGCAAGAGAGTAAAAGAGTCGCAGTGAACGCCAGAGCAATAGAGAAAGAGAATGCGAGTGTCGGAGAGAAAGAAAACAAGAGCAACAGAAAAGAGTCAGAGAGAAAACAAGAGGAAGAGAGAAAGAGAACGAGAGTCAGAGAGAAAGAGAGCACAAGAGAGGAAGAAAGAGAGAATCAGAGAGAGAAGGAAAGTCACAGAGAGAAAGAGACATCTGAGGAGAAACACGAAAAGAAAGAACAAAAAGGAAAAATGGGGAGGCTGTAGTTTGTTTGTTTGTGTTTTATGTCATGGCAACATATACGGTCATATCTCATCCCTGTTATACATTCTCTTAAATAATTACACAATGCACAGCAGTACGGTCACTAGACGGTGAAAACGAGTACAAACAACATCAGGGGAAATGCTCATTGCACACAGCAACACTAGAACAGGGCGTTGGCGGGAGGCTGGAGGCAGCTCAACTACTGCTTCTAATGTCTCGTTAGATTAAAGCCGCATAGGCCGATAAAAGCAGCAAATTTTCCCAAGCAAAACACCTACTTAGATTTGAACCTACATATCCAACTTAGATACTGGCGCACTTATTAAACTTAAAGTTGCATAGTCCGATGGTTTTGAGTTTCTGTCAAATCTAGATAACTGTCTTGGCTTCATCGGACTATGCAGCTTTAAGTATTTGTTACTGCACATATAAGGGAATACTAAGTGAATTTAAAGTTGCATAGTCCGATGGTTTTGATTTTCTGTCATTTTCTGAGATAAATATATTAGATTGATCATTGTAATCTATCTTACTTTAGCTTGAAGTAACTCTGCTTGAAAATGACTAATTTAGGAGATATTTGAAGTGAAAACATGCTAAGTTAATTTTGGCAAGCTTGCCAAAACTCTGACCACATAGGCTTCAGTAGTGCCAGGTTCTGCTAAATGGCCTCAGTAGTCCCGTCTATGTAGCATCAAATGCTTAATAACTGCACCAGTATCTAAGGTGCATATGTAGGTTCAAATTGACATAAGGGCTTAGCTTTTGAAAATTGGATGCTTTCATCGGACTATGCACCTTTAATAGAACCAGTGGGGTATGTGGCTCTATGTAGAAGTCAATATTAATTTAGCATGTTTACACTTAAAATATCTCACAAGTTAGTCATTTCAGAGTAAAATTACTTCAAATTAAAGTAAGATAGATTCGAATGATCAATCTAATATATTAATCTCAGAAAATGTCGGAAACTCAAAACCATCGGACTATGCAACTTTTAAGCAGTAGGGGGGGAAAATGTAGGTGTGGGTGATAAGGCGTCGTCTCCACTAGATGTAATCATCACATCAAGTGTATCGCACGTGTTGTGGAGTATGTACCCCACCCACCCCCCTCACCCCCCGCACCGCCCCCATTAGCTGAGAGGCGTGTAGCCCAGGGCTGTGTTTCTAATAGGAATATACCGCCCATCGTCGCCAGAATTAATTGTGAAACATTTCACAGTCGCGCAGCTATCTATATATAACGACGCGCAACTTCACACCGGGCAGGTTTTACATTGGTTTACAAGTCTGTTGGGGTTTTACATCTTAGCAACAATCTAAGGTCCTATCAGAGCGCGCACCTACCGCGACTTTATAGTACTGCCGGTGAGGTTGCTGGTATGATTGATTGATTGATTTGTGGTTTCTTTACGCTGTGTCGGCAGCATAGGCCATATTCACGGTGAGAATTGTTAGTTAAAAAAAAGATTATTATTATTGATGACCAATTAACAGTTATGTAAACAAACCAATATTTGCCCTATCCTATTTAATGCCCAGCGCCAGGCTAGGCAGTGACAAGTTAAAATTTGGTTAGGTAGTGATATGTATAAATTTGAGAAATCTTCGGTTTGACTCGGTCGGGGTTCAAACACATAACCTCCATTAGACCATCCCGTCCGGTCGGAGCACAAAACATGAGCAACTCATTGATTGGCTCTGGTGTGTGAATCAATATATGTGTATAGAAGATTATATATGAATATATATATATATATATATGATATATATTTATATATGAATATATTTATATATGAATATATATATGAATATATATATATATATGAATATATATAAGCTTTAAGGTCTACTTTAAAAATCGATATGGCTGGAAGGTTCATGACGGTGGGAGGGGGGTGTGGGGTGATGATTGTTGCCCCCCCCCCACCCCCCCACCGATGTGATGAAGAATGATTGCAATGCGGACATAATACACCCATTCGACCATGAATCTGCATTTTACTTCCGTATGTGACTATGGGCCCGTCTAGCTAACGATTCGCCGACCATTACTCCTCCCCCCCCACAGCCATATTGAAGGTTAAATTACTACCGCCCTGACATGACCTTACCAATTTTGCTTATAAAGTTACATAATCCTATTTTTGAGCTTCCATCATATTTTACAGATAAATACACTAAATTGGTCATTTTATAATCTATTTACTTTAGTTTTAATTAACCTGTATTTATCCAATGGTTGTTGAGCTTCCAGAATATTTGATAGATATATCGTGTTATCACATACTTTAGTCTAGTTTTAATTAACCTGTATTTATCCTATGGTTTTTGAGCTTCCACTATATTTTATAGACAAATACACTAGATTGATCGTCATAATCTCCTTTACTTTAGCTGGAGATTTTAAAAAAGAACACGAAAACACTGAAATGCTATCCATATGCTGTGTTGACCAGTCTTCGAGTTAACCGGAAGCACAGAACAGGAGCAAAAAAACTGCGATACATGTTTAAGGAATGCGCCAGTATCTAAGTTGGACATGTAGGATCAAATCTAACTCAGCATTTCTATTTTGAAAACATGATGGACATCTAAGGTGAACATGTAGGATCAAATCTAACTCAGCATTTCTATTTAGAAAAGATGATGGACATCTAAGTTGAACATGTAGGATCAAATCTAACTCAACATTTCTATTTTGAAAACATGATGGACATCTAAGTTGGACATGTAGGATCAAATCTAACTCAGCATTTCTATTTTGAAAACATGATGGACATCTAAGTTGGACATGTATGATCAAATCTAACTCAGCATTTCTATTTTGAAAACATGATGTCTTCATTGGAATATACCGCTTTAAACCACCACATAAACAAGTTGGATCACATAATATTCGACAGGGGAAATGCCCACTTTAAAAAAGGCAATAAATAAATACAATAGATGATAATGATAAGTTCAGTACTGGCATATCATATGCCAGTTTATATAAATGTCTGTTTATTTGTGAGTACGACGGGCCCCCATGCCTGCCACCAACGCCGGCGTTCCTCAAGGTGAGGACTAACACGTGTATGCTTTGCATGCTGATGACGTCACAAACCTTCTATTAAGTTTACATTCCGCCTCGTGCTACTGCTGTTTAAAGCTGTAAAGAGAGACAACCGACTATCACTAAAGGAGACCTAAGACAGGATGAAGAAGAGTAGTGGGTGGTGGGTGGTGGGTGGTGGGTGGTAGGTGGTGGGAGGTGGGTGAGATTGAGAGAGTGGCGTGTGGGGATGGGTGTTTCATTATAACAGAGGCGATGACATCACATTTTCTCCTCATAATATGTCATAATGCACCATACATAGCAGGTATATATTTCGGAGGAGGGGATACACCGACCATCGGGACATGGTTAGTTAATGTTAATTTTTAGTTATTTACAATACATGGCACTGAGGGGTGATTGGATCAGTAGATAATGAGTAAGTGATTGAGGTGGGTTATATACATAATGAGTAGGTGATTGAGGTTGGTGATATACATAATGAGTAGGTGATTGAGTAAGTGATTGAAGTTGAGTATACACATGAGTAGGTGCTTGAGGTGGACTATCTACATAATAAGCAGATGATCAAGGTTGGTTATCTACATAATGAGTAAGTGATTGAGGTTGTTTATCTACTTAATGAGTAAGTGATTGAGGTTGTTTATCTACTTAATGAGTAAGTGATTGAGGTTGTTTATCTACTTAATGAGTAAGTGATTGAGATTGTTTATCTACTTAATGAGTAAGTGATTGAGGTTGTTTATCTACTTAATGAGTAAGTGATTGAGGTTGTTTATCTCCTTAATGAGTAAGTGATTGAGGTCGGTTATCTACATAATGAGTAGGTGTTTGAGGTCGGTTATTGACATAATGAGTAAGTGATTTAGGTTGGTTATCTACATAATGAGTAGCTGATTCAGGTTGGTTATCTACATAATGAGTAAGTGATTCAGGTTGGTTATCTACATAATGAGTAGGTGACTCAGTTTGGTTATCTACATAATGAGCAGGTGATTCAGGTTGGTTATCTACATCATGAGTAGGTGATTCAGGTTGGTTATCTACATAATGCATAGGTGATTCAGGTTGGTTATCTACATCATGAGTAGGTGATTCAGGTTGGTTATCTACATCATGAGTAGGTGATTCAAGTTGGTTATCTACATAATGCGTAGGTGATTCAGGTTGGTTATCTACATCATGAGTAGGTGATTCAGGTTGGTTATCTACATAATGAGTAGGTGATTCAGGTTGGTTATCTACATCATGAGTAAATGATTGAGGTGGGTTATTGACATAATAAGCATCTGATTGAGGTTGGTTATCTACATGAGTATGTGATAGAGCTTGATTAACTACATAATGAGTAAATGGTTGGGGTAAAGTATCTACACATTGCAATGTGATATATTAGGAGCGTTATTGGATTGGGTTTGCCCATCGCTTGAATAAGATTGGCGCCAAAGCTGCCATGTGTTTGGTTAGTTGAGATTAGTGGTGCTGCGACAAAATAAGTCGCAAAGAACCCCCCATGTTTCGACACAGGCCTTGGAACAAGGTGAAACATGAAGAATCTTTGCATTGTTTTCCTGGTAGTTATCTTCAATTTATTTTAAAAGCAGCTCATAAAGATTGAAATAACCGCATAGAAGTAGTAATGTTATGCCATTAACTCCACTTAATGACGTGGACATGATGAGAATGGAGCAGCTACTCGGGTAAATGGAATGGGTTCACACAGCGTTGGAAATGTATCAACACACAGTTTCAACATTATTCCAACATTGAACACACAATTTTGTATTGGTAACGCACACCATCATTCATTCTGTTTTCAAACAATAATGTTTGTCATCTGTTGTTATCTGTTTACAGACATTAAAGCTTAATAGGGGCTCAGCATGAAAATTCAGCAATAAGTGCGATCCTAATACAAAATGAATTATTCCAATCCTTTACCATAACCATTTCACACTGGCAATAATATATGCTTGTTTTAATGAGGTGGGGCAGACTGCGCATTGACAATTATTCTTTTTTTTTTTGGTGGTAAATATGTTTATTCTGCTGAATAAGTCTTTTGTCAGTGCCGAAGCACTGGTCTTCCAGCCATTTTTCAATTCAGGGTTATTTACACAAAAGGTATATAGAATAAGGTATACAATACCTGTTGAATACACAATTTTCACCATGTAACACAATGAAATTCTGAAACCCAAACGTTCCATAACAATATGGTACAGTAGTGTCATATAACTAGATCAATATTAGTCAGATCAATGTGAGTATTTACATAGTATTTAGAATGAGAGCAGAAGTTATCTTCCGTATTCAGTTGGTAATGTGTTCTGTATGTTAAGATTAAAGTTACATAGTCTGAGGCTTTGGAGTTTCTACCATTTTTCGAGAGTAATATATAAGTATAAGTTTGATCGTTATAATCGATCCTATTTTAGCACGATGTAATTTGGCATGAAGTAATTTGGAGATATTTTATGTGAAAATTTGCCACCTTAATTTTGGCGTGCACATACAAATTCGAACACCATGGGCTTTAGCAGTAACAGGTTCTATTTAATTGATTTAGTTGTTCCTTTTATGCTTCAATGAATATTTAAAAGTTTCACGAGTATCTAAGTTAGACATGTAGCCTAGAAATGCAGATGGGTGTTTTGGGTTGCAAAATGTTACGCTTGTATCGGACTATTCAGCTTTAAATAGAACCAGAAACAACTAACTAGCAGTAGCAGCGAGTGGCTACAACTCTTGATCCAATCAGAAATCGTTACAGTACTATCTGATTTAAGGAATAAATTAACAAAGATTCCAGTCGGCGACTATTCTTAAAAAGACGTAGGACTAGTCATCAATCAGTATGTGTAGGGCATGAAATTAATGAACACATCTGCAGTTGCATTGATCTACATCGCATACTCATTCAGAACACATGTAAGACTCACAGTCATCCCCAACTCATCAAGACGGCTTAATGAAGACATCCGCAGTTGCATAGATCTACATCACAACTGTACACACGTAAGACTCACAGTCGTCCCCGATTCATCAAGACGGCTTAATGAAGACATCCACAGTTGCATAGATCTACATCGCCTACCCATTCAGAACACACGTAAGACTCACAGTCATCCCCGACTCATCAAGACGGTTCAATGAAGGACATCCACAGTTGCATAGATTTACATCGCTTACCCATTCAGAACACACATAAAACTCAGTCATCCCCGACTCATCAAGACGGCTTAATGAAGACATCCGCAGTTGCATAGATCTACATCACAACTGTACACACGTAAGACTCACAGTCGTCCCCGATTCATCAAGACGGCTTAATGAAGACATCCACAGTTGCATAGATCTACATCGCCTACCCATTCAGAACACACGTAAGACTCACAGTCATCCCCAACTCATCAAGACGGTTCAATGAAGGACATCCACAGTTGCATAGATTTACATCGCCTACCCATTCAGAACACACATAAAACTCAGTCATCCCCGACTCATCAAGACGGCTCAATGAAGGACATCTGCAGTTGCATAGATCTACATCGCCTCCCCATTCAGAACATGCCTAAGATACATCACAACAACTTTATGTGACCAGTGTGAAATGGTAATGGTTAAGGCTGGTAATGGTTAAGGCTAATGAACAAATTTTATATGGCTGACGGGAAGAGGATAGTTTCCATATTAGCTATCATCCAGAAAGCTTCCGGGTGTTTTGTGATGGGACTTACCTCCATCGAACCCTCCGCTGGCCGGACACTCCAGGTTGCCTCTCCGAGACCGGCCAAAGACGGCCGAGTACACAGCGATTCGCCGCGACTTCTTACAGCGCAGGAATAGGTCGTCGTGCTCGCACGTGATCCTACTCCGGAATTCATCTGCGGAGAAAAGAGATTTGCTCATGATTTGAGCCCGATGGTCTTGAGCTTCTGTAATTTTTCTGAGATAAATAGATTAACCTGACCGTTATAATCGACCTTACTTTAGCTTCAAGTCCTGTTTATTTTAAACAGTTATGTTTTGAGATATTTGAAGTGCAAACATGTCAAAATAGTTTTGCCATGCATGCCAAAACTCTGACAGTAACAGGTTCTATTAAATTGCCTCAGTATTCCCTGCTATGTTGCAACAGATGCTTAATAAGTGCATCAGTATCTAAGTTAGATATGTAGAATCAATTCCAGATAATTGTTTTGGTTTTGAAAATTTGATGTTTCATGCAGCTTTAATCAAAATGGAGTTAAATGCACTGCTAGACTAACCAACAACAAACCTTTTTTTAATTAAAGATTTCTTTTGATCTTTTAAATTCTTTTTTTTACTTTTACAAATTAAACTTGGACAGCGATTTTCTGAGATAAATATATATTAGGTTGATCATTATAATTCAAACACGACAAGACATAGGTACAGTGGGCCAAGGTTTATTGAGACAAACCGGCAGTAGTTAACAGCTATCACCAAGGGAGTCATTGTGCTAGGAGAGTAAGTTACAGTTGTTTACCTTAGTTAATTCCAATGGTCTTAAGAACAGTAGTACTTACCCGGTGCGGAGTCCGGGAGTAAGCTAAAGAACTTGAGGTCTAACATACAGGGCTCTGTTCACCCTTGGATGTACCGAGTGTTCAGATGTCCTTATATAGGTACATACCCACACCATCCCGTGGTATCGTCCATATGTGAAAATTAATTCCCCTTTTACACTCGACTCTGAGGCGCAATAGGACAGGCTTGTGGGGTGGGTGGGATGGTAAAACCAGGGAGGTTCGATGCAGTAACCGGGCTCTATGAGTGCTTCTTCGTGACTGACATTGGTCCTGGTAATTAGAATGTTTGGCACCTACACTGGTTCCGGGAGTGTCCGTTGCCAGGATACCAGAGAAGCTACCCTGGCAGTTAGTTACCTGGCCCAGTGGCACCTAGTTGTCGTGTTTGAATTATTTATGTTACTACATAACATACACAATCTATCTTACTTTAGGTTGAGGTAACATGTATTTTAAAGGTCTAACTTTTGAAATATTTAAAGTGCAAACATATCAAATTAATTTTGGCAAGCATGCCAAAACTCTGACACCATACCTTGCTGCTGTAACAGTTTCTATTAGATTGCATCAGTATCTAAGCAACAAATGTTTGAAAAGTGCATCAGTATATAGGTAGAATCGAATTTAGGTACTTATTTCGGTTTTGAAAATTTGATGTTTTCATCGGACTATGCAACTTTAAAGAAAGTTGCGTCTATAGCAGGATTTGACATCCTAACCATTACATCCTAACCATTACACCACCTGAGCTCCTTGATGCAATCACGATTATCCACGACTACCTGTCTATGTATCTCCTTGCCTGAGAGGTCAGTGCATACTATTAGTAATTACACTACTCTCTCACCCTAGTGAGAGAGAGACGGTGACTTCCGGTAATCTGGAGGTTACGTAATAATTCAGAATCACAAAGAGGAAAGTTTGTTTTATTTAACAACGCCTCTAGAGCACATTGATTTTGATCATCGGTTATTGGACGTCAAACATATGGTCATTCTGACATATTTCTTTGGAGGAAACCCACTGCCACCACACACTACTCTTTCTGATAAGCAACAAAGGGTCTTTTATATGCACTTTCCCACAGGCTGGATAGCACATACCACAGCCTTTGATGAACCAATTGTGCACCACTGGTTGGAATGGAAAATAGCCCAAACTGCAAATGTGTCCACTGAGCAGGATCGAGTAGGATAACCCACACCTTCACAGGTGGGCACTCTACCGCCTGAGCTACGTGCGGATATGTGTGCTAGCATTGTTAAATGCTGAATGGTGTATGTGTGTGAGTGTGCGTGTGTGTGTGTGTGTGGGGGGGGGGGTAATGGCATGTTCTCGGTGTTCTCAGTGAACCCTAGACCGTCTACTTGAGGGCTGCAGGTTTTCCCGGGGGAAGGCTGATGGCGTGCGGCAGGAGGTGCACCGTGTGACATGTCTACTACACCACAATGGCCGCCTGTAGATCTGCAGTAAACACTCCCACGAAAGGAGCAAAAACGGCTGACCACTGGGTCATATTGAGCATACCCTTGCAGGATGAGTTTCCCATTCTTTAACTCCTGATATTGTGTGATTTAAACAGAAGTCGATGTTGATAAATTTAAAATATACTTCAAGCACTTTAATCTGTGCAAAAGATACATATTTATGTGTAAATATGTCTGAACAAGAAACTACTAAAATAATAATGTGATCTTTCCATAATTTTAGCCAATCAGAGCTGTTCTTTTCGATTGCAAATGGCCGGCCCTTATGGGGGCCGCCATTTGCAATATGTTATACGACTATCGCTTCGGTGGAATAAAGTAATAATAAAGTAATAATATTGCATTTGTGCACCATGTTTATGCCAAATTGTTCTTTATTTCTTTTAATTTTGAGTAAAAATTCTATGGCAGCAAGCATTTGTTTTGATATATTATTAACCAATCGCTGACCCCGAATACCTTTGTAGCGGAAACAAGTTCAAACGAGTTCAACCGTGGCTGGTTGGGTCGCAGCCGTGGCTGGTTGGGTCACAGCCGTGGCTGGTTGGGTCGCTCCGTAGAGCACTGACTATGCTTATGCCCAACTGGGAATATACAACATGGTTGGTGCAGAACGAGGTGGGAAGGCGGGAGTCCAGATAATTGGTTGTCGCAGTTTTACGTCCTGACAATATCTAATGTCATATCAGGATGGGCATCGACTTGTGACAGTGCGCACTCATAATAGTGACTTTATAGTGAGACCAGACCACCAGCACCATGACCTGATATGTATCTCCGGATACTGAACCAACCAGTCCTTGCCCTATCCTAACAATGCCAAGCGCCTGGTTAGGAAGCAACAAGTATCAATTTTCAAGTCATAGCAATTTAATATATATATATATATATATTTATAATATAATAATATGTAGTATATGTGTGTAATTCATTATGTGCAGCAAAATTCACTATTCTATGCCAGATATATATGTATATGTATATGTATATATATATATATATATATATATGTATATATACATATATATGAAACTGTCTCAAAAGGTGCTAAGCAATATGGGATAAAACTTTGTCCATTGTAACGATCAACATACTATCTGCTTATGCATTTGCTCAGGATAAACTGATTTGTTTTTTACAGGACTGTAGTCTCAAATCAATACATATTGATTTAAAGCAAATGTCCTTGTGTTTTCAGTGTAACCGTTACAATGGACAAAAAAAAGAAGAGTTATCACCTTTTGAGACAGGCTCATATATCACTTCATTCCATACAACATGCCAATACAGTTAAAGCCGCATAGTCCGATGAAAGCATCAACATAAAAAAAAACACAACACTTACCTAGATTTCATCCTACAAATCAAACTTAGATATTGTTCCACTTATCAAGCATTTGTTGCTCCCAATTTTTAAGCCAATTTAAGAGAACCTGTTCCTGCTGATACAGAATTTTGACGTGCTTGCATAAATTAATTTAACATGTTTGTACTTCAAATATCTCCAAAGTTAGCAATTTAAAAGAAAGGTACTTAGAACAAAAATAAAGTAGATTATAGCGATCAATCTAATGCATTGATCTCAGAAAATAGCAGAAACCCAAAACCATCGAACTATGCAACTTTAATAAAATGATGGCTTATATGCCCATTGACATATCTATTTATCACCAATTACTATTCGCATTGTATTTGCTCCGTTCCTTACATCCTGGGACCGGTGGCGCCACCACCGGGCCACGCCCTAACTGCGGGCGCGCACATTATCACTCGTGCCCGAGAATTGATAGTGAGCAGATAGTGAGTGGTGGGAGGCGGCGCCACCGTCGGAGCTGCGATCGAGTAGGTTGGATCAGTAGATGACCAGATCCAGGCTCCATCACCCGATCACTGGCAGGTGGAGCTGAGGAGGGGGTATGGGTTAATTCTGGGTTACTCGTATAACTCTTATACAGCATTGTTGTGAGGTGTCAAGTAAGGTGCCAAGCAGAGGCATATTTTAAGGATAACCAGTTTACAGATAATTATACTCGTATAATGCTTATAGAACACACATGTGAGTATAAAGTCGCGGAATGGAATTATTTCCTTATTATTATTATTATTATTATTATTATTATTATTCAGGCCCAAAACCTGGCACTGCAAATATATAA
The DNA here is from genome assembly GCA_030323885.1 of Branchipolynoe longqiensis. Classification (NCBI taxonomy): domain Eukaryota; kingdom Metazoa; phylum Annelida; class Polychaeta; order Phyllodocida; family Polynoidae; genus Branchipolynoe; species Branchipolynoe longqiensis. The sequence goes on along the minus strand of CM059189.1, from coordinate 80,980,719 downwards.
TACGACCTGCTGAACGACCCATTGACTCCGCCCTCTCTCGTGCCTGCTCTCTCCCTGCATGTCCGCCACCCTGCCCATGGACCCCTTCCCCCCTCCATCCACATTTGACAAACAACTATTATAACTCAATGACTCGAGACCCACTACCACTACTTGAGACCCATTACCACCACTGAATAACTACATCTTCAACCAGCAATGCACACAATATAAACCACTATACATGCACAACATGGCACTATTTAAAGACTAACCGTTATTAAAACCAAATCTAACTTATATACAAACACAGCATATAATTGAACCACTAGTGTACATTACTGCACACTCTATCTTGATGCATATACCTTGCACTATGTCGAGTACCTATGCTGTACACTATGCAGCATAGGCTGCTCCCCCACTTTATTTTTATGTTCAGAATGGGTTGTGCTGCACACAATGCAACACATTCCACTTCCACTATGTACAGATAAAATGCGATCACTCCAACGGCTGGAAGACCAGTGCCCCAGCGCTGACAAAATATGTATTCAGATGAATAAAATGTTTACCAAAAAAAATTATTATTATTACACGATACACCGTACTGCCTCCTTCATGTGTCATGACTGGTGGTGCCAGCTGCGGCGCTTCCCAGTACCTGTATACCTTGAAAACACCACTCGCATCGGAAGATATATATATATATCGACCACCCCCCATTATCGATCGCTTTATTTGGGTCCCAAAAATACCACTGTAAGGCTATTCTAACTCTAAACCGACCACCTCCCTAAATGGACCACTTAAAGTCGGCCCCATGGTCGGTCGATTTAAAGAGATTTTACTGCATATATATTTATATATGACAATTGACATGTGTACGAAAGCAGCTTACAGATTACCACACCCCGAAGAGTAAGCTGGAGTTCATGTACGAGTGGATAGACGGACGCACCTACCTACACCACTTCATTCACACCAGCATACATCTAAAGCACCCCATTATCGCCCATCCGACCCTAATACGATATGTGATTATATCACACGCTCATAAACACCAGTTATCTGGGCAAGCGTAACTCTCGGCTCTACGTTTATGGCAGGGAGAGACGGCTTCCTTCAATTCCCCCTGGAGATGACGGACAAGTTACTACCAAACAAATCCCTTCCTATAATAATTTTAACTTTAAAAACCATTAAAAAAACACAATAAAAAGCCGTTTCACCAACTCGCTCGTTGATCCTCTGTCATAAAAATACCGGGTCAGCATTCTCACAAATTCATTGACAACTGCAATAGGATATCCTGCTCATTGTCCAATCGATGGGGTTTGATTTCATTTTACATGACAGGTGATCATTTCAATTGCAATAATTGTCACTGTGTTGATGTGGAAATTATTAAAATTCACAAAATCAAAATAAACTGTTATAAAATATAAGTAATAAATAAGGAGCGATGGACTGAGGGATAGAGGAAATGAGAGATAGAAGAGAAAGACAGAGAGACAGGGAGCAACGGGATGGGGAGTGAGAGAGACAGAAATAGACGGAGACGGAAAGAAACAGAGATACAGCCAGACGGAGACAGGCAGATAGCGATAGAGAGACAGGCAAAGACAGATAGGGACAAACAGAGACAGGCAGAGAGACAGAGAGAGACATACAGAGTGAGACAGGAACAGGGACAGACAGAGACAGCCAGAGACAGAGAGGGACAGGAAGAGACAGGGACAGACAGAGCGACAGACAGAGAGACGGACAGACAGAGACAGGCAGAGAGACATGGACAAAAATAAACCTTTTCGTTTGTTTTCTTGACAGAGCGACAGCGAGAGAAGGCTCGGTGATAACATAAACGTGAAATAAAATAGAAAGAGTGACACACAGACAGAATGAGACAGAGGGACATAGAGAGACATAGACAGAGGGGGACAGAGAGAGAAAGAGAATCAGAGAGACAGACAGAATGAGACAGGGGGACATAGAGAGACATATCGACAGAGAGGGACAAAGAGAAAAAGAGGGACAGAGAGACAGACAGAATGGGACAGAGGGACATAGAGAGACATATGACAGAGAGGGAAAGACAGAGAGAGACAAAGGCAGGCATACAGAGAGAGATAGAGAGACAGAGAGCAGGCTGGACCATAAAGGACTATGGCGATGCCCTCCACGGTCCATGATCCTCCATGACGCCGCTTTATTCACTTATTATCGCCCGCAATGGTCCCCACCCCGCCACCCCCACCCCACCCCACCCCCACCCCCACCCCTACCCTACAGCGGACGTGACGTAAGCCAGCGACAGGCTGCTTGACCTCCGACCATCGTACGTCACTGGACGGTTGACCTTGTCAAGGGCGACACGGGGAGGGGAGGGAGGGAGGGAGGGAGGGAGGGAGGGAGGGAGGGAGGGAGGGAGGGGAGGGAGGGGGGGGAGGGGGAGGGTGGGTGGGTGGGTGGCTGGGGGAAGGGCATTTACTGCCGAGGTGATACAAACTCCCTCACTACCTATCATGCCCGAACGCCGGCGGATAGTGTTCGTTCGGCTGCTGTTTGAGCAGACACGTATAAAATAATAGGCTGACATGAAATAATGATCACTCCCCACCCACCCACCCAACCACACCCACCCACACAGACACACATAACACATACCTACACGGTGTCTACGTGCACGACCTCCTCCATATCCAACACACGGGTTCGAACACTGGTCGAGTCAAGCCAATGACTTAACAATTTATACTTGTCACTTCCTAGCCAGGTGCTCAGCATTATTAGGATAGGGCAAGGACTGGTTGGCTCAGTGTCAGGATAATGTGACTGAGTGGGATATCGGGTCATGGTGTTGGCGGCGTTTTTATTTACATAAAAAGAAAGTAGATTATAATGATGAAGCTAATTTATCTCATTATATATACAAACATATATATGGGTCGTTTCATCGAGGGTCAAAAATGAATATTGTGTATTTTCCTAATTTCTTCACTGAGTAGCCGACTCTTGGGGCTGGGCTGGTAACGTGAAGAAAAATATAGTTGAGGCTACCATTTTGTCAGAAAAACAAGAACTAATTGAGTAGCCAGCCACAAGTGTGGACTGATTAATTAACAAGTGTGGATTTATTAATCAAAACAATTGTTTAAGAAAATGTATTGCATGAACCAATTAATTTGCATGTTGTGATCCCCTAAGTATTGAAACGCACTGTAAATAAATCCTCATAGGATGATTATCTTCTCCCCAATTTTGAGTTGTAGATGTAACAGAATAGAAGGGGACACCAACAATAATATGATACTTCAATTCTTTTCCCCATACAGCTTAGTAGGAAAATTATATTACTGGTCATGGTACCCCAAAATAGGGTTTTCTTGTTGAAGCTCTGATATTCACAGAATAGCATATTCACTGACAAAACAAGCAGGACACAAGCAGGGTACACCACAGTTACGCCCAGAACCAGTTCGAAGTAACTTTGACCTAAATTGATTAACTTAGAAGATATTTGAATAATGTGAACATGCAAATTAAATTTGGCATGCACATCAAAACTAGGTTCTATTAAATTGACGTAGTATGCCTATCCACTTCTATGCAAAAACAAATACTTAAAGCTGCATAGTCCGATGAAAACATCAAATTTTCAAAACCAAAATAATGATCTAGATTTGATTCTACATATCTAACACATATACTGCTGCACTTAGTATACATTTGTCGCCACAAAGAAGGAGATACTGAATCAAATTAATAGAACCTGTTACTGAAGAATCCTATAGTGTCAGAGTTATGGCGTGCCTACCAACATTAGTTTGGCATGTTAGCACTTCAAATAATTCAAAAGTTAGCCATTAATAGAAAAGTTACTTCAAACTATGTACCTTTAAGGTAGATAATAACAATTAATTTAATATACGTATCTCCGAAAAATGACAGGAACGCAAAAAACCACCCGACTATCCAACTTTAATGAGTGTACCAGTATGTAGGGCGGATATGTAGGTATGTAGCTTCAAGAATAATCTAGATGATTTTTTGCTTTTGAAAACCTAGATCAATCTAAATGGGGCAGAGAGAGAAAGAGAGACAATGAGACAGACAGAATGAGACAGAGGGACATAGAGAGACATATAGACAGAGAGGGACATAGAGAGAAAGACAGACAGAGAGAGACCTAGGCAGGCATACAGGGAGAGATAGAGACAGAGAGCAGACTGGACCATCAAGGACGATGGCGGTTCCTTTCCCGGTCTATGGTCCTCCATGACGCCGCTTTATTCACTTATTATCGCCAACAATGGTCTTGAGGTAACAAATGTTATCCTTTCTTCAGACGATGCAGTTGTAAGCTGACACCGGCTTGGCTGAAGCTGGTACTCGGTGGAGAGGTGCTGTAGCTGTTTGTTACGTGGCTCAAAACGAGGCTGGCTGTCTGCATAGCGCCGTGCCGCGGCCAGTGATGTCCTTACGTCCGCAAGGATTAATGCACAGGTCCGGACAAATCCACCATAATCTCAGGATTACACGGAATGATAAAGACACACAGGTTCTTTCATCAGGGCATGTAAAGCCTCACTCCATGACGCCACTTTATTCACTTATTATCGCCCGCAATGGTCCCCCCCCGCCACCCCCACTCCCACCCCCACTCCCCTACCCTACAAAGGACTTGACGGTACCCCTATCCTGCCCCCACCCCTCCCAACAAGCATCTCTCCCAACTTCCGGCCTCTGCGCATGACATTTACATGCTTAATTAGGCATCGGTATCAGTGGTGAAATAAACGTGAATTATAATAGGAAATATTGGAATATTCCGAAGGTGGAAATGATTATCATTTAAGAATCACTAACATGGTTTGTCCTTAAAGAATCACTATCAGTTATGGGTTGTCATTAAAGAATCACTAACATAGCGTGAAGCACTAATAATTGACTGTCTTAAAAAATCATTAACAAATAATAACATGGGTTGTCCCTAAAGAATCACTAACAGTAACACGGATTGTCCTTAAACTAAGTTAAAGAATCACTGACACGGAATGTCCATAAAAAGTCACTAACAAGTAATATGGGTTGTCCTTAAAAAATAACTAACATTGGTTGTCCTTGGAGAATCACCAACATGAGTTGTCCTTAAGGAAGCATAGATTGTCATTAAAGAACTACTAACAGGGCTTGTCCTTGAAGCTGCAAAGTATGATGAAAGTATCACATTTTTGAAACCGTAACACGAACATAGATTTGATTTTACATATCCAACCTAGATACGAACTCATTTATTACACACTTATTGCAGTTCGACCCCCCCCCCCCCCCGACATCAACCCCCCCCGCCTCCCCCCGACACCCAACCCCCCCGCACACAAAAGAAAACCCACAAATGATTGGTAAACAAACACATACGAAGCCGATGTCCACAATTTCAATGTGCAGACCAAAATTAATTTGGCATGTCTTCACTTGAAATATCTCCATTAAACTTCTAAATTACAAGTTACTTCAAGTACAGTACGATATAACGATTAACCTAATACATGTATTTAATTTCTTTTAAATATATAACAAAACCTCAAACTCAAAGCCATCGGATTATGCAACTTTAAAGAAGCACTAGCAAACACAGCTAAGAAGCGCCCCCAATCGAGAGCGCTCCGTCCTAATTCTGCAAATAACCATACCGATTCATGAATATGTAATGCGCGCTTTCGATCCGCTAGGCGCCGCCACATGGGCTTCCCAGAAGTACGGAGTGCGACCTTGCCCCCTGTGCTAAAGGTGACTTCCGGCGGTGGCATGAGGAGTGGGCGCTGTGCTATCACTCTTATGGGTGCTCAGATCAGCCCACCCACGAGAAGACTAACAAGGGAAGGTGGGAGGGGAGATGGAGGGGAAGGGGAGGGGGAGAGTGGTGAGGGACGGGGCGAGAGGGGAGAGGGGAGAGAGGAGAGGGTGGAGGGAGCTGGGACGGTCAGGGGTGGGGGGAGGGAGGAGGGGGAGGGGTAACAGACATGAGCAGAGAAGTAAAACAAATTAGCTGATTGTGGGCTTATGCCGAGTAGGGGGGGGGGGAGGGAGGGTGTAGGGATGGGGGCGAACAACCCAGGAGGCATTTACTTGCCGGAAATCAGCCAATTGGCGGGAAATGGTCATGCCTGGGGTAAGGATGGGTAGAGGGGGCAGGGAGGAGAGGGGTGGGGTGGGGGGAGAAAGGAGTGGAAGGGGAAGAGGTGTCAGGATAATGTGTCTATGGGGAGGGGGGGGGGAGCGAGGGGAGAAGGGAGGGGGGCGGAGGGGGAGGGGACAGAGTGGGAATGCGGAGGGACGAGGGGGACAGGGGAAGAGGAGAGGGGGAGAGGGGGGTGGGGAGGGGGTTTAGGGATGGGAGAAGGGGAAGGGGTAATTTCCACAGAACAACCGATGAGAGATAGGTGAATATCATATGTCAATGCTACACGGCAGTATGCAGAGATTTGAATAGAAAGAGTTGATGTGGTGTTTTTTTTGTGTTTCTTTTTGTGTTTCTTTTTGTTTGTCTTCTTGACAGAGGAGTTTTCCTTACAGAAAATGATGGCATGACACTATTTGGTGGTGGGCTTAACTTCCTGTTTGGGGGAATCTCCGGGCTGGGCCTGATCAGATAAGAGTTGGGGGTGGCAGGAACATCGCTGCTCCACTCCATCACTCCCCGAGCTGCTCGGGGGCTGCTCGAGGGGCTGTCTGGCCACCGACCCCAGTCGAACCTCCTTCAGGGTCACCGCGCACAGGCAGAACGCTGGGTACCTGGAGAAAACTACGGTGGGAGGCGGGGCGGAGACGTACTAGAAATGGTGGAGCAAAGCGGCTTTTGGACATAGTCGTCTGCCGGTAGTAATTGTCGTCTGCCGGTAGTAATTGTCGTCTGCCGGTAGTAATTGTCATCTGCCATCATCAGCAAATGTCGTCTGCTGCCACAAAATATTGTATGCTTCCAGCAATTGTCGTATGCCATCAGCAAATGTTGTCTGCTGTCATGAAATGCTGTATGCTGTCAGCAATTGTCGCCACGCCATCTTCTGCCACGAAATGTTGTCTGCCAACATTAATTATGGTCTGGAGCCAGCAAATGTTGTCCTCATTCAGTGAATATCGTCTGCCACCAGTAATTGTCGTCTGCCATCTGCAAATGTGGTTTAATGCCACGACATGCAATTTGCCGCCAATATATGTTGTCTCCCATCAGCAAATATCATCTATACATGAGAAAACCGCATCTTACAATATTCATACCTCGGACACACTCATATTACATATATATCATGTCTCAGGTGTGAACTTGAGAAAGCTGAGAAGGATGCGATTTTCTTAGGCCAATGAACTAGACTCTTTTGTCGGCGATACATTTATCGGAATATGGTCGAGGGTTTCATTCTGAAGATGGCAGATGGCGTTGCACAGATCATAAATCACATACGCGAATTTGCTTCTCATGAATAACGTGTAGAGATCGGTGCTTTGAAATTAATTTTGTTACCTTCATATTTTTCTCTTTAAACAAAATTGAAATAAGATCAGATGGAGGATAGATCATGGGGAAATCTTCAAAGTTGCAGGCTCTCTGAGTAAGTCAAACATATCTTCTGTATGAAACCAGGCGAAAGAGCCGAGTGAGTAGGACGCCCACTTCCCGTGCGGGAGGTCGTGGGTTCGAACCCCGACCGAGTCAAGTCAATGAGTGACAAAACCGAAACTTGTCACTACTTTGCTAAGAACTCAACATTACTAGGATAGGGCAACGATTGATTTGCTCAAAATAAAATGTGATTGAAAGAGATATCGAGTTATGGTGATAGTGGTGACTTATGAGTTAATGGTGACCATTCCACCAGCAACATTACCACTGAATCGCACTGATTTTCCAGAGACTGAGCCAAGCAGCCCATGTCATATACTAGTAATGCCAAGCGCCAGGCTAGGTGTCCAAAAATACCAATATTCTTTGGGGGTGGTTCGTAATCTTACGACGGTTACCGGCTGCAACACTTTAGATTGAAGATTAAACTTTGGGGGTTACTTTACAACAATTGAATGAAGAGTCGTTGCAACAGACCCGGATCACTCTGGTCCGGCGGTAGCAGTGCACTCATATCCAGCAGCTGGGGCTTCAGGAGGAAGGGCTGGGAAAAGGCGTGTTCTGCAGCAAGATAAAAGTGAGACAGCGAAAAAGGAAAAGGGCCCCACCCAAGCAAACAACCCCCTTGATCAGGGGCAGGAGTAAGCCTAGGGGAAAGAGAAATGAGGAGAGTTGAGTCAAAGGGCCTGTCTCCTTACTCTGTGGTGACCAGTTGGCGAGCCGCAGACACGACAGAGCAAGAGGTAGAAAGTGAAATGCTGGCAGGCTCCCCAAACTGGAACTCTTTTCAGACATAATCAAAGAGGAGCGGGGTGCAGCGGAGAGGAGAAGAGGTATGGACGAAGTGCAGCCCAGATAGCAAGTGGAAAAAATACCAATGTGGAAAGTCTTTGTATATGACTCAGCCGGGAAATGATCCTATGACTTGCATGAGAAGCAGGCGCCCTACACGATCAGGGTTTCTGTCTCTTCTGCTTATTTTGTTATATATATATTTAATAATAGCATCAGGGCATGTAAAGCCTCATAACTTTAGAAACCAGACGAGATGACCGAATGAGTTGAGCGTCCGACTCCCGTTTTGGATAGATCGTGGGATTCGAACCCGAGTTTCGAACCCTGGCCGCGTCAAACCAATGAGTTAAGAATTGATACTTGTCACTATCTAGGCTAGCGTTCAGCCTGACTAGGACATCATCAGTGAAATGAGGAATACCAATTGTTCGCGACTTAAATATTCCCAGATTAATCGACTAATAACAACAAGAACCCACAACAAAAACCCACACAAAAACCAAACAATAGCCTGAACTCTCTGTGAAGAGAAAGCAGTTAGCTTAGAAATTGAAGCACGTAGAGAAAACTACTTAGAGTTTGGTGCGAATGATCTTAAGTATGACCAGTCTTGTCTGCTTAAATTGGGAAGCTGCAATAACTTAAACTACCCATGTAGAGTAAACAAGTCCGGTCTGCTCATTTGGGCAAGCTGCAATAGCTGGGAAAACTTATGTAGAGAAAACCACTTAGAAATGGATACAGCTGATCTTTAATTCTGACCAGTCTTGTCTGCTTAAATAGGCAAGCTGCAATAGCTCGAACTACTCATGAGTCCTATAGAGAAAACCACTTAGAAATGGATGCAGCTGATCGTTAAATATGATCAGTCTGGTCTGCTCATTTTGGTAAGCCTCAATAGCTGGAAATACTTATGTCGAGAAAACCACTTAGAAATGGATGTCATGTATTGTGGTTATACGAACGCCCCCGACAGTGAGACTGCATGACGTCATGATCAAGTGTTCCTAATAAACTCAGTTACGTTACAAGAACTCACGGTGTCCACACATACTTTACATGGTTTCAGATGTGATGAACTAAACGGATGGAATGGCGCTTCATGGATTGAAGCCCCATGGACCGCTAAATTTGGACGAACGGATGGCCATAAATTGGAGATCTTGGTTGCATTCATACGAAATCTATTCAACGGCAGCAGGGATAGGATCGAAAACAGAGAAGGTACAATGCTGTGTGCTGCTGCATGTTGCTGGCAGTGAGGCACAAAAAGTTCACCGTACGTTCGAATTCGAAACGGCTGACAAAGACAAGATTGGACCATTAATAGCAGCATTTTCAAAGTATTGTGAGGGAAAAACTAACATCACTGTAATAAGGTATGAATTCAACTCGTTCAACCAAACAACTGAAAATATGGACACATACATTCGCGAGTTAAGACATCGAATACAGTTTTGTTGCTATGAGCAGTTGGAAACTTCCCTTTTATGTGATCGGATCGTGTGTGGAGTGAGAGATAACGAACTCAGGAATAAGTTATTACAAGCACCAAAATTGTCATTGGAAGACTGTAGATTGAGTGAAAATAAATCGGCGCAGGTACAATTGTCTTCAAGTCAAGTGGATGCAGTATCCAGGGGTTACGGACGACGCGCTGAACTGGGACCCAGGATATCTCCATGGAAACAAGCGTCAACAAATCAGTATCAACAAGGCCGGAAGATGGCGGCTTCCAGGTGTGGAAGATGTGGATATAATCACCGGGATGGGAACTGTCCAGCACGCGGAAAGGAATGCATTGGATGTCGACGAATTGGTCATTTTGTAAAAATGTGCCATGTGCAGAAAACACAGCCAAGGGAAGCGCTGCTATATGAAATTAATGTTGATTTGGAAGCCGAAAATGAACAAGTCGGGCAAGGTACATTCGACAATCAAGTTCAGGAACAACAACATGACAGTGAAGGCTATATATAATCTGTTTGTCGGTTCAATATACAATTCTAATGAAGACGACAAAGATTTATGGTATGAAGTGTTCGTTGTAGGTGGTCTGGAAGTCTCATTTAAATTAGATACAGGATCCGAGGCCAATATTTTCCCATTGGAAGTATACAAGAAAATGGAGAGTGCTCTTTTATAACCGTCTAATTGTCAGTTGATCACATACGGTGGACATAAAATCAGGCCGGCAGGAGAAACAACATTGAGGATCAACGGACAGGATTTACGATTTCAAGTTACAGATGCTGGCAGTGCGATCATGGGCAAACAGGCCTGTGTTCAATTGGGTCTGTTAGCACAACTGGACACTTTAAGTGCAACACCTTCACACGATGCGGACAAATTGGTAATAAAATATGCTGACGTGTTTGAGGGTTTAGGTTTAATTAAGGTCAATGCTAAAATATATGTTGATAATAGTGTGACTCCATGTATAGACCCCCCACGTAGAATACCGATAGCCATTACAGATGGGGTACAAAAAGAATTAGAACGTATGATAAAATTGGGGGTCATTGTAAAACAGGTGAGGCCAACCCCGTGGGTGAATTCAATTACGATAGTATGTAAACCTGGAAAACTAAGAATTTGCCTAGACCCTACTAAGCTAAATAAAGCGATATTGAGAGGACCATATCCTGTAAGAACAGTCGAGGAAGTAGTGGCTAAATTGCATGGGGCTAGGTATTTTTCAGTTTTAGATGCACAAAGCGGGTATTGGCAAATAGAATTAGATAAAGAAAGTTCTGAACTATGTACATTTAATACGCCTTGGGGTAGATACAGATATACGAGATTGCCATTTGGAATAAAAACTGCGGGAGATATATTTATTCAGGAGATGAACGAAATTTTGAGAGGGATGCCAGGTGTTCATGTAATCTCAGATGACATTTTGGTACATGGAGTTACAGAAAAAGAACATAACGACCGATTAGAGGCAGTTTTAAGCCGTGCACGAACGGTTCATCTGAAATTAAATCCTAAAAAGTCTAGAATTTTCAAAAACAGTGTTAACTATGTAGGGCATGTAATTAGCTCGAACGGCCTAAGTCCTAACATCGACAGAATACAAGCAATTATCGACATGCCCAGTCCAACCGATAAACCAGGTATACACCGGTTTTTAGGAATGATTGGATATGTTAGTAAATTTATTCCGAACCTGGCGAACATAACAAAACCGTTAAGGACGGTAATTCAAAAGAATGTATCATGGCACTGGGAAATGGAACAAGAAAAGGCTTTTCAGGATTTAAAGAAGTTGTTAACTGAAGCACCAATACTCCAATATTTTGATAGTAAACAAAAAGTTATCATTCAAGTTGATGCGTCTAAATATGGTTTAGGCGCCACTTTGTTTCAAAATGAATTACCTGTAGCTATGGCATCAAAAGCATTAGATAAGTCACAAATAAATTATGCGGTAATTGAAAAAGAATTATTAGCCATATGTTTTGGCTGTAAAAAGTTCCATCATTTTATTTATGGCAATGAGGTAACAGTGAACACAGACCACAAACCCCTAGTTGCAATTATGCTTAAACCAATACACGAGCTTTCAGCAAGGATGCAACGTATGCGCATGAGATTGCAAAATTATAATATAACAGTATCATATCTGAAAGGATCGCATTTGTATTTTGCAGATACTTTATCAAGAGCGCATACCTCCAGTATAGCCCCTAAGGATTTGTACGACCATGACATTTCAGTTGGGGCTATAGATTTGGATATGGATGTTGTCCATCGTATCAAAGAGGCCACCAAGGTAGATCAGACGCTCAACACAATAAAAAGTCTAACGTTGGAAGGATGGCCGGATAGTAACAAGCATATTCCTAATAGTGTGAAACCGTATTATACGTTTAGACATGAGATAACATGGGCAGAGGGAGTATTAATGAAAGGTACACAAATAATAGTCCCTAAAATTCTACAGACTGAGATGATGAACACAATACACGAATCACACTTAGGGATAGTAAAATGTAAGCAGCTCGCCAGGGATAAAAAATTTTGGCCGGGAATCGGTAGACAATTAGAAGACAAAATATCCAGATGTGATACATGTCAGGAATTTAAAAATATGCCACCCAAAGAACCTTTGATAAATCACCCAATCATAGATATACCATTTAATAAAATAGGGATTGACTTATTTCATGTAAACGGTAAGAATTACATCTTAATTATTGACTATTATTCCAAATTTCCGGAATTCATAGAATTGGACAAAATATCTACTACAGCAGTTATTGAGGCATTAAAACAAACATTTGCCCGGTTTGGTATCCCCAAATATATAGTATCGGATAATGGTCCACAGTTCACGAGTCTCGAGTTTCAAAAGTTTGCTTCGTTCTATGGGTTTGTATCGCTCTACTCTAGTCCGATGCATGCCCAAAGTAACGGACAGGTTGAGCGATATGTTCAAACAGTTAAACGTATAATAAAAAAATGCGTAAGAGACGGTAGGGATGTACAGATAGCCATGCTCAATTACAGAAATACAACATTGAATGGAATTGGCGCATCCCCAGCGCAACTATTGATGTCACGAAAATTAAGAAGCAGGATCCCGGTACTAGATCGGGACTTGAGGGCAACGGTACATACATCAAAACTTCACCAAATACACCATAGTCAGCGGGTACAGAAAGGGTACTTTGACAGACATGCCAGTAGTATTCAGCACCCTTTGAATAAGGGTGATAACGTCCGTTATAAGGACCACAATGGTGACTGGAAGAAAGGTAGTATTGTAAATACTAATGTCGACACTCAAAGAAGTTACGATGTGATAAATGAACATGACAATATAATACGGCGGAACAGGAGATTTATTCAAAAATGTCCTAGTAACCGCTCAAATAAAACTGTACGAGATGCAACATCTGTTCACGTAAATAAATCGCAGAAAATAAACGTACCAATCACATGTACTACACGTTATGGTCGATTAAGTAGGCCACCAGTTCGTTACGGTTTGAGTGTACGTTAATTAGAGAACTTAAGATATATTTATGTTAACAATACATACTGTTACATGTGCAGTATGTTCCTCTTTCTTAGTAATTTAGTTTCCATATATGTATATTGACACGTCTTCAATATTGAATCCAATAACATAAGTGAACGGTTTAAATGGTGTACACAGCCAGACTGGGGACACGACAACGTCACACGTATATGTGTCAAACCAAGAAGGCACACAATGACCACAAAACAAGAAGCAGCATACCAAGTCCATTCAATCTAGAATCAAATATACGTGTGTCACAATAAACATTTGTAATCAATTGCTATGTACACACTTCATGTAATAATATGTCAGATGCCTAGCATCGGACAGTTATGAAAAAAGACTTGAATACCTGTCATCCCTAAGAGAGGGGTTAGGATAAGGAATGACATGATATATATATATTATGACTTTATAATTTGGAAATAAAGGAATTTGTGTAGCTGTAAGTTTGTATAGCTCTAAGTCAATACAGATATCAATTCAATCAATAAGAAACATTAATGATATTTAAAACGGTCCTTATGTTACTTAAGTGAAAGGGGAAGATGTAATGTATTGTGGTTATACGAATGCCCCCGACAGTGAGACTGCATGACCTCATGATCAAGTGTTCCTAATAAACTCAGTTACGTTACAAGAACTCACGGTGTCCACATATACTTTACAATGGATACAGCTGATTTTTAATTCTGTCAGCTTGATTTGGTAAGCTGCAATAACATGAACTATCCATGTAGAGAAAACCACTTAGAAACTGTTGCAGCGATCTTTAAATGGCTCCAGGCGCAGAAGCCTTCATGGGAGGGGCGCGGCCTCCTTCAAAGACTGCCCGTAGGGGGGCCGCCACTGGTTACTCCGCCCCATAGACAGGGGAGCGGGGTTTTAAGCCAACCAGGTGGTGGTGGGGGGTGGGGGGGGGGTAATGGAAGGCACTTCCTGATTGGCACCTGAACGGCTTCCATCTGAGAGTGTTTCTGTAGGCGCTCAATCAGGCAAGGGGCGGGTGTGGGGGATGTATGTATGTGTGCGCGTGTGGGTATTTGTGGGCGTTTGTGTGAGGGTATGTGTGTGTGGGTATATATGTGTGTGGGTGTGTGATGTGGGGTAAGCGGGGGTGATGGGTGTGCGGGGATTGTAAGTGTATGGGGGTGTGGAGATCTGGGTGTGAATGTGGGTGTGTGAGTGTGTGTGTTGGTGTGTGTTTGGGTGTAAGGCTGTGGGTGTGGTGGTGGGTATGTGGGTGTGGATTTGTAGGTGTGTGTGTGTTGTGGGTGTGTGTAGGGTGGGGTGCGGGTGTAAGGTGTGGGGGTGTATATGGGTATGTGGGGTGTGGGATGTGGACGTATGTGTGGGTGTGAATATGTGGGGGGTGTATATGTATGTGTGGGGTCTGGGTGTGTGGGCGTGTATGTGTGCGTGCGAGTGTGCGTGGGTGTGCGCGCGTGGGTGGGTGGCTTCGTGTAATGAGATCTGCAGGGATAGGAAGGCAGTGAGGGAAGATGAGCGTTGCAGTGTAGAGGTCGCCGATTGAATGCAGGCTGACTGGGAGCCTCGTTCTGGGCTCGCTGTGGCGGTATCTCACCCCTGGTGAGTGAATGAGCGGGGACCCGGATATACCTAACCACCTTAAAGTTGCAGAATCCAATGGTTTTGAGTTTCTGTCATTTCCTTTTAGATAAATATATCACTTTGGTGGCTATAATCTACCTTACCTTAATTTGAGGCGAGTTTGATTTAAAATGGCTAATATAGGAGACATTTGAAGTGGAAAATAGAATATTAGTGTTGGCGTGCTTGTCAAAACTCGGCCCTCATAGTCATAGGCATCAGCACTAATAGATTCCCTTACTTATTAAGTATTTACGCTGGAGAAGTCGAATCTGGATGAATGTTTTGGTTTTGAAAATGTATGTAGGTTTAAAGTTGTAAGCTCCGCTGAAAGCATCACATTTCCGAAACCCAAAGCACTCACTTAGATTTGATTCTACATATTCGGCTTAGACAGTGACACATTTCCGAACCATGTATTGCTACATAGAAATATACAATAATGAAGTCATTTAAAAAAGGATATTTAAATAAAAATTACAGACTGCAAAAAAACACCCAAATTTGCAATATCTCGTTTGCTAATTTACGCACTCCTCCTTCCCCTTCCCCTCCTCCCTCCCTCCCTCTTCCTGCCTCCATTCCTCCACCTCCATCCTCCCCCCTCCTGCTCCCTCCTACATTGCCCCTCACACCCACCGATTCAACAGTAATTTAATTTCCATTCCGAAATCAGCCTGGCTCAATATCCCTTTGCTGGTATACAAAATAACCTGCAATGTAATTAACACACATCAAAATCTCACCTTCCTCATGATAAGAAAATAAGAGACTTTAATGAAGGCTTTGCAAATCTAATTGGAGCTTCGTGACATCTTAGCTTCAAATTAGTCAACATTCATCCCAGATATCCGGGCCTTAGATTAAACACCAGGATAGCTTGTTTTGTTGTTTTACCTTTTTATTAAAGTAAATTCGTGATGCTTGAGAGGTGGATATATAAATAATAAATATATGTATATATATAATATATACGTATATATGCATGTTTGTATAAATGAATGGCATTCAAACCAACTTCTATGAGCTATTTTTAGAGGTGTACGAATATACATTATACATGCCTGTCTCAAAAGGTGATAACTCTTCTTTTTTTTGGTCCATTGTAATGATTGACATAAAACAGCACAGAGATGGTTACACTGAAAACACAAGGACATTTGCTTCAAGTCAATATGTATTCTATTGGGATTATGAAACACCATGTAAAAAGCAAATCAGTTTATCCTGAGCAAATGCATAAGCAGATAGTGTGTTCATGGTTACAATGGACAAAGTTTTGTCCCATATTCCTTAGCACCTTTTGAGACAGTCTCATGTATATACACACACCAATTATATATACAGACTATACCGACTCAAGCTGAGTCACAATGCTATATATATATATATATATATTTATATATATATATACATATATATATATATTTATATATATATATAATATCTGTATATATATAGATATATTATATATATATTATATATATAATATTATATATATATATAAATACTCGAACGGACGGGGCTGCCCTCTATGGAAGATCTTCGGATCAAAAAGAATCTCCGGTGGACTGGACACCTCATGAGGATGTCATCAGACAGGCTACCAAAGCAGATCCTCTATTCTCAACTGTCTTCTGGTTACAGAAAGAGAGGGCGCCCTCGTCTCTGGTTCAAGGATACCACCAAGAGAAACCTGAAGCTGAGAGACATTAAGATCGATTCATGGACGCAACTCTCACAGCAGAGAGCTAAATGGAGAGCGGCAGTCAAGTAATAAAAGCAGTCTTTGTCGCATGTGAGTGAGAACACATATATGTACATACACATATATATAACACCTTTATGTCGAATATAATTTATTATATACAGTATTATATACAGTATTATATACAGTAAAGGAACGACAAATTCCTGACCTAAAAACATACAAAAAATATCTGTGCAAAATAAGGCTAGGAACCCCCAACTAAGCTGCACCGCAAAGGGGCAGGTGATACATGTCACGGCCCCACCAGCGAGACGCCCAATGGAAGGTAACCATACCAAAAGCACCCAGATAACACACCTCACAGCTGCGTACAAGCCTATGATATGTAAATAGGAGTAGGCTAGTCTAGAAATAAGAGTAGAAAAAATAAAGCACATATATGCCAAGAAAATCCAAAAAAATTAACATGAGACTACTATAGTACTAACCAGACCAACCAACTATCTATCTGCTACTGAAATACAGGCAATCAAATACCTTATCAGCAGCTACTGTGTGATAAGACAACACCAACACTACAGCTGGCCAGCATTGAAAACAAGCCTGAATACCCAGGCTTATATGCTATGGACAGTATAAATACAGCCTCAATAAAAAAAAAAAAAATATATATATATATATATAAATAGGCAGAGTTTTGCTGCTTTGTATTTTATTTATTTATTTATGTATTCACTTATTTATTTGTCTACCGGAATATTCACTGCGGGCCGGGCTTTTTGCCACGGTGCTACGCGCTCGCACGGCCGTTGGCCCATTCGCGCTTGAACTTGACTCACTGAAGCAGTAGAACTTTACATGCCCCTCTATCCTTTTTTACCATAGTCAGTTTTATACACATGAGACTGTCTCAAAAGGTGATAGGTAATATGGGACAAAACTTTGTCCATTGTAATGATCAACATACTTTCTGCTTATCCATTGCTCAGGATAAACTGATTTATGGTGTTTCATAATCCCAATAGAATACCTTGTGTTTTCAGTGTAACCGTTTCTGTGCTGTTTTGTGTCAATCATTACAATGGGGTAATACAAATTAGTTAGCACCTTTTGAGACAGGCTCATATATAGATTAGTTAGAGGAATCTTACCTGGGTATAGATGATGGATAACTATTGTTTTACCGAGGTAGGAGCCTCGGTTAGACGTGGGCGAGGGAGAAGGAAGCACATCTGGGTCCAGCAATCTTTACCTACTAATTCAGGATAAAAATGTTTCCAATAAACCAAAAAACTATGGTCATGTGACCTAATCTTGGTACAAGTGATTTAATAGACGTGGCAGGGCGTGGTGGGTGGGCCCTCGCCACGTCTAACCGAGGCTCCTACCTTGGTAAAACAATAGTTATCCATCATCTATACCCAGGTAAGATTCGTCTAACTAATCTATTTTACCTCGGTATACCGCCTCTGGCTAGCCGCAGGCTAGGGAGACCTTTACGTAATATCATTTTTATCCTGATATTCCTGTTAGTTATTATGATTCTATTATCAAGTCTTATTTAAGTATGTGTGTACAATTGGTATGACAATAAAGCGAAAAGTTCACTTTGTCTCACCTTTGTCTTTTAGTTGGTGAGTAGCCTCTGTGCGATAGGTTGAGGCTTCTCTAGTCGCTTGTGATAATGTTTTGCAAACGATCTAGCGGTTTTCCATCCTGCATGAGCCAGGATCCGTTTCACGGAAATGCCTAGTAATCTGGCCTTAGATACCATTGCACCACGTGTAGAGTGCGATGAAT